>JAGFBZ010002592.1:380000-1580000 GCA_018398805.1 Hirundichthys speculiger | reverse complement strand
CCGTGAAATTAAACGGGGTTTTATTTCAAGACTCGAGTGTCGCTAAGAAGATGCAGTTGGGAAGAACCAAAGCGGAGATGATCACCATGAATGTGTTGGGTCCAAGCACTGTGGGGAAAATAGTCTCCTATCTTTCTTCAGGTGATGGTGAGCCCCTTTATTTTTCACTCGCTAGCAATGCCTCTAACAAGGGAAACAGAAAAATGTTTCCAGTGTGTGTGAGCTACTTTTCCGTGTCGGATGGCGTAATGTCCAAGTTGTTGGATTTCTACGAAAACATTTGCGAATGGCACACATAAGGCTCTCCTTTCCTGTTTTGACACATATGGGCTTAATGTTTAAAACATCACCGCATATGCCGCCGACAATGCAAATGTTAACTTCAGAAAGCACCATTCTGTCTACAAATTGCTCACCAGCGTAAACGATGGCATTCTAAAAGCTAACTGCCCGGCTCATGTTGCACACAAGTTGTGTACAACATGCATAATTAATTTCACAAAATTATCCTGAAATTACCAGGATTGTGGTCTGGATAAGAAACATCATCATTTCTGGCATGGGTAGGGTGGCAAGACGTCAGTCTTTTCAATGCCTTAAAATGCAGGAAATTGCATCTAAGAAACACAAAATTTTCTGGGGGAGGACCCCCCAAACCCCCCGTCCAAAGAATGTCCCTCTTTCCAGCTTCAGGGAGTTGGCAACCCTAGGGCTAGCTACAGACACTGCCTGTGGAACGTAACTTCTAACTAGTAATAGATTACTGAGTAAGCCATTTCAAAATCTCAAGCGCTTCAAACTGCTACAATAGGTGAGGATAGGAACTTAGAACGACTGGTTAATAGAGTTTTGCCTTTCAGCTCAATTCTCACCACACTCCCAATTTGCCTGTCAATTTTGTGTTCCACTCTTTTCTCACTTGTAAATAGCACTCCAAGATACTTGAACTCCTTCTTGGGGCAGTTCCCCACTGCCGATCCAGAGCGTTGCACCCTTTTCCATCCAAAAACCATAATGTTTGATTTAGAGGTACTGATTCTCATGCCTGCTGCTTCACACTTAGCTGCAAGTTTTGTTTTAATTTTTTTATTTTTTATTTTTTAAGATGTGACTGCAGGAGCATGTTCTGGTCTCCAGAACTTCTCGACATGCACTTCAGGTAATGTGGGCAGACTAAGGAATTCAGTAATTCCTCAATTCAGCAGAATTGGGGAAGGAGTGCTTTAAGTGCTTGTTAGCAACAGATGTTGTAATCCTGGGCATTTTACTGTGAAGGAACACCTCTGCATCCCAGATGTTGAATTTACCAGGTCACAATTGAAAGAAAAACTTCCAAATCTTGGAATGGAGGAATGTCCATTCAGTCATCAAGATGAATGAACAGTGTTACCTTCTTGAATCTCCACTTTACGTACTTCATATGTTTTCCTTTCAGTGAAGCATCACATTTGACGACAGTGGCTTTTAATATCTGAACCGATTTCTTTTTTGACTTACCTGTGATTAGCAAAACACTGCACAGGCGCTTTTAAAATGATAATGCTTGAATTTCCAAATTGCTGCCTATACTGCATGTGACATCATCGGTAAAGTTGTTGCCAGCCAACAAACTCAAAACTCCAATTCATTCAGGATAATCTTTGGAGATTTCAACCGTATCTTATTCTTGGCTACACTTCCTACTATTCAACAGTTTGTTCACAGAAGTTTATTTCATTCTTTTTAAACTCTTATATAACAAAAGGCAACAAAAAAAAGCTCCCACCAATGCAGAAATGTGACATCAGTCACATAATGACATCAAAGATGGATGAAATGTGACGGCTCACAGTAAGGTTGCATTGGAAAACATCAGCTACGTATCTGATTTAGAATCACATGAGACTGACCCAGGTCTGATGATGAAAAAATTCGATTTTATGTCATCTGGGCTCTTCAGACAGCCATGAAAAATAAATACATAAAAACTTTTATGCTACAAAATGCATGTCTCCTTCAGAAGTAATAGCAAGGGGTGACATCCGTTTTTTGAGTTCAGTGGAGAAATTAAAAAAATTGCAGCTCCTCAACTGACCAATGGGGTCCGGCTCCAAAAGTGAGTCAATCTTCATCAACCCCATGTTAAAATGTCACATTTTGCAGCAGAAATCCTAGTTGAGAAAAAAAAAACTTGATTGACAGTTGGCAGAGCCAATAGCTAGTTGTTGTCACTTCAGCTACTTAGCTCTTAGCATTGTCTTAGCTGTGAATAAAGACCTAACAGTGCAGTCATTTACATTTAAAAGGGAATGCATTTTGTTCTCCTATTTAATTGTTGGCCCTTCCAAGCAAACACGGCCAGCAGCAGTGGGGCTTCATCACAGCTGGGTCCCCGCTCTTTCTGGCTGGAGCCACCCTCCCGGACGGCTACCTTTTCAGAATGGCTAATTTTGCTCCTGTCTTGTGACAGAATCAAGGAGTTTGACTGATAAATCAGTAAACCTTGATGCTTATCTTTGAAGTTTAATATTCAGCACTTTTTTTGAAAACATATTTCAGAGACGAGTGTTTACAAGGAGGATAACAATCCAACTTTCACCTGCTG
This sequence comes from Hirundichthys speculiger, assembly GCA_018398805.1. NCBI lineage: Eukaryota > Metazoa > Chordata > Actinopteri > Beloniformes > Exocoetidae > Hirundichthys > Hirundichthys speculiger. Next base: position 1,577,416 of record JAGFBZ010002592.1, on the reverse strand, counting down.
AGATGTAAAGAGTTTGTTTGTCAAGAGCCCGCCAGCCTCTTTAACTGCCCAGAATTACATTAGATAAAGACACTGCTGTATAACCAGAAGCCTTCCTCAATATAAAATATGAAAGCGGTACAAGTGTCTGCAAAAAGCAACCAAACAATCATAAGGCAGTCTCAGACCAGCTGTGTCTGATGAGGACAGATGTCTGTGTTGGGTTGTAAATGCCTTTTTAGTGTTTACAGCGTGAGCCTGCTGCCTCCCTCCCTGCCCCAGTCGTGCATTTTGATTAACTTTGAATGTGAATTGAGCCCTGCCAGGACCGCTGTGACAAGCCTAGCGGAAACCTCATGAAGAAACCACACTGACAGTACTCCTCCAATCACTCCACTTTAATTTGTCTCAGTGGCAAAGGTCATCACTGACACACAAACACAGCTCACGCAGCAGAGACTCGTCCCAGGCTGGATCTCAGACACACACACACACACATAAACACACGGACACACAAGCACACACTGGCCCCACAGAGCCAGCAAAGCTACTAAAACATGATATAAGGAGATTCCAAGATGCATAATTGAACAGTTTGCACCCAGCTTGATAGCTGGAAATCTGCTTCATTAATCAACCCCCACAGAGTTATGAAAGCTTGAGGAGGAAAGGTTTATGCTGGCATAGAGCAAACACGATGGCTCTGGAAGCACTTAAGCCCACAGACTACATTCAAAAGGTTAAAAGTATCTTATATGTTTTATGTATGTCTAGTTTCACAAGAAATATGTACATGAGCAAATGTCTTGCAATCTCTCCGTTTTGCATCTAAGCATTTGTGATGTTTTCATTTTAGCATCTGCATCAATCAGTCATGACTACTGTCATGCATTTTTGAAACTCTGCATTTGGTTGTTTTGCCCGTTGGCATTCAAATACATGTTTCAATGTAGACTCTACTTTGGCGCAATTAAATGTGTTTACTGCTCTCTCAGTTCAGAAATTAATCACTGAATCAGTTAGATTTAAGTGTTCTTTAAAAAGAAAAAAAAAACTCTGCAAATGTCCTATGAAGCCAATTAAGTGGGGTCATTATGCTTATCTGCCAGAAAAGGACTTTTACAAGAAGGGAAGTATTAAACCCACTCTTGCTCCATAAGGGTTTTTTGATACAATTGCAAGTAGCACTTGGATTTTTTTCCCCCCTCGCTTCTTGGCACTCATAAGTGGATATGAAGTCAGCAAATTGTTTGACCTAGCTGGTGAAGCCAGAGCATAAAGTATATTTCAGCTGGCTGCGTATAGCTACAGACGCGCAGTTATGAAAAGTGAAGGTGTTCCTGCAGCCAAGTGTTAATAGAGGTCAGGAAAGAAACAAACAAGCACAAACAGATTTTTGAACAAGAGTAGTGAACCTATGAGGGGAATATTAAACAACCGGTATTGCCAGCCAAGGCTGGCTATGAAGCACTCCAGGAGTCTCAAAAGCCAGGAGAATCAGGTTTTGCGGCAGGCTCATTATTTTCAGTCAAGGCTGGAGAAAAGTAACAGCCGTTGGCTCTAACTGAGCTGGATAAACACGATCTAATATGCTTTTAATCACAGACAAAAAGGTTTCAGAATCTTCACCCTTGTCTCGTTTGTAAACATCAAAGATGTACATATCAAAAAATCTATGTATTCTAGCAGGAGATGGACATGTATTGTGCTCTGTTTTTATGCTTATATTTTGTGGCCACTAAAAAATACTTTGAGTGTAGTAAAGATACGAGAGAGAGTGAGGACTTTAAGGCAAGCCAATTATTCTGTTTTCTATTGGCCATCTTAAATAAATTAGCTGGTTACAGATCATAACCTAACACAACAAAAATGTAAAGGTAATCAGCATGTGAATTAAATTCAATTAAATTATATTTATTGAATTTGTATTGTGTTAATCCACAACAAAAACTAAATTGCAAGTCATTTTCCAGAGAAAATAAACACGTTTATTCCAGTCCAGTTAATTCAGTCTGATTATTATAATGCAATTATATTCCAAACTACCCAGTGTGAAAAGTAATGGCAGACCTCAGGTATGCACGAGTGCAATTCAATACATAAGTACAATTTTAGTGACATTTTTACAAAATATAGATATAGAAATAACAATATCATAAATGTCAGGCATTCAAAATTTAAAATGAATTGGCACAAAAGACAATACAGAGCATTATTCAAGGAACACCATACAGTAAAGCATGGTGGGGAAAGCATTATGCTCGGGGGCTTCCTCTTTTTCTGTGTGAAGGGGAACTTGTCAAGACAGATGGGAAAATGAACAGCTCCAAATGCCAAGAGATTTGTGGCACAAAACCTTTTTTTTGTCTGAAAATGAAGCATCAAAGAGTCAACCAAGACATGGCTTCAGAAAAGAAAAATCCAAGTTTTGGAATTGCCCAGTCAGAGCCCAGACTTCATCCCACTGGAAACCAGTGGAATTATCTAAAAGAAAAAAAAACAGCTGAAGATTCCCTTGTTTTGCAAAGAGTTGGATAAAATTCCAATGTCTAAATGCATAAAGTTAAAAGACTTTTACAAAGACTTTATGCTGTAAAGGCAAAAAGGTTATATATATATATATATATATATATATATATATATATATATAGACACACAAACCAAGATATAAAGTTGTGTCCTAAAACACAATTTTCATGATGGTTTCAGTAAGTGCTATGAGACTGCTTTGGATTCCAGGATGATCTGGTATTTTAAACTCAAACTGACATTAAAATTAATTTTTGCAACAGGGCATATGATTTGGTGAAATACTTATCAGGTTTTGCCAACGGTTTACAGTCCATAATTTCACATTACTTGGTAAACTACAAACTGTTAATATGTAAGAGGCTACAAGACTGTTAAAACACACCAGGCCTGTTTCCAAGATATGGCTTTCCTCGCAAGATCTTGATTAAAATATGTTCTTGTGCCTTGTAATCAAGTGAATTTAGATTAATCATAATCACCACTTCTTCCATGCTGAATATCACGCCTGCCTGCATGACCTGTTTCTATTTTGGCAGCATGCAAAAGTCAAGACGGTTCAAGCCTGACGGCTACATGTGATTGAGCCCGCCAACTGGTGCGATTTAGTCAATTCAGCGGCAGACTTCTGTGGTACCGCACAAACTATCAGATATAATGTAATTCACGGAGCTTTGCTTTTACAAAGCTCACATGGACCTTGACCATTATGAATAAATGTTGAATAGTGCGGTCACTTTTTAAAAGAACCCTGACATACAGTTCATCCCAATGAATTTAAATGTAAAACAATTCGTACTCAAAAGTAACTCTGCATATAAGATTCAGGTTAGACGGCTTCAATAAAAACCTATTTCTGTAAAGTGAAAGACCACCCAGAGTGTTAAACCAAAGATTCTTCCAGGACAGTTTTGCTCATTTAACATCTGCTGAAAACTGTTTTCCTTAGTTGGTGTCCACAGTTTTGCTTAAAATAGTACAACACTAATGGGTGAAAGTCACAAATTGAACAGTTTGAACAGACTGAACAGTCACAGTCTCAGTCACAATGGGCTTAATCTGAACAATTTCTGCCATTTCTGGGTTAGTTATGATCTGACAATAGTTACTAAGTTTTTAGTGCATGTTGTACGGGCCAAATGTGGTCCAAGTAGGCTTTGGCATTGTTGCAGCGTTGTGATAGCCAGGTGAATAGAAAATACGTGTCAGTGATATGCGGCTGAGTTTATGCAGCCATGATCTCCCTTAACCATAATGGTATAAGAAGAAGAGCTGGACAAACCTCCCGTGACATCAACAACACAGTTTTTGAAGTGTGCTTTTGAAGCCTCTTCCCCTGTCGTTTTGTGAATCTAGCTATGGAGCTCAAAACCACTTTTTTAAATTTCTAAACCAGTCTGTAGATATGTTTTTCTGCTGCTGTGACGACTCCTCCACCTGTACACCAGGTGGTGGTGTTTGATGTTGATGGTTTCATCTGTTACAGGTGGAGAGTCGTTAGCCTGAGGAGGCACACCTGGGCTCAGTGGTTCTCCCTCCATTAAGAAGGGAGGCACACCTGGGCCCAATGGTTCTCCCTCCATTAAAAAGGCCATTTCCAGACTGTTGCAAGAGGGTTGTGATTAGGGCTGCTCTGGGGAGCGGGTACTTACAAAATGAAGATGTAAACGCTTTTGGGTGTCTAATAACAAAAAGGACAACAAAAAAAGTGATCTTTTAGCAATCTGTCTATCTATTAGGTTGTGTTTTTGTTCTCCCTTTTATCGCTGTCAGGGAAGTGCATAAATGAGCTAGATATAATAAAATTTAATTTTTCCTTGTTTTCCACTTCACACGGGTTTCTTTAATGCGAAGAGTTCATATCCTACACAAGATGGTTTGCAGTTTAGATGAATTGAATATTTTTGTTAACTTGTTTACAGACTATGCTCACTAATTTTCTCCACAATCTGTAAATACAGTCACATGCATTAAGTGTTTATTTCATTTTGTGTCCTGTTGTAACATTAATCCAGTAAATCTGTCATGTTTTTTTATTACCATAAAAAGGATACATTTTATTGTTCTTGATACATTTGAAAAAAACATGACTGAATTGAACTAAAGACTACTTTATTAGTCCCCATAAACACACATACACATAATTTACAGATGAAGTTTTAGACTGCACTATAACCTGTACAGGTGAGCTTTTGAATGCACATGTCAAATGTTCAATATTTCTGCACTTGGTGCATAACATGATGATCTCTAACAAGGTGATACCCCCCCCCCCCGCCAAAAGAAAAAATCACATAAGTGTTTGATTCACAAAATCAACCATGAAATAATCTGATCAAATGACAATTTGCATTCGAACAACCGTCTTCATCACGCCGTTCACATTGTGATATCATGAGACCAAGGCAACACCTCAACAGTAACTGGCCATTACAACACTTCAAACAGGATGTTCTCAGAGGGAGCTTTCTAGAAAGCTTAGTGTCATCAGAAGGTTACAACAGGGACATGGATCACAGAAAAGCCTAGAAACAAATGTTCTTTACCCACATTCCATGGTGATGTATTTTCAATAAATTGTTTGTTTGAGAGGTAGAAATTACCAATGCATGCTTCTAAATAAATGCTTGATTTTCATGACATATCAATAAGGCAGCCATTCCCCAACTTCAGAATACCACGGCCCAATTTGAAATGTGAAAAATCTCTGCAGCCCACCCAACCCTATAATCACAACTGATTAACATGCAAGACTAGAAGCTCCGTTCTGATATCAGTGTAAGAGGTCAACAAATATGGTGACACTTGTTGTTATATTAAGATGACAGGAGATTAACACTCAACTGGTTTGTTTTATGTCTAAAGATTTTTTCTTTTTAAATCATGTGTTAAATACTTTACAGTAAACATTTTTTAAAAAAAAATCAAGGATTTAAAACATTTGTTTATTTTTAATGACCTCTCATGGCCCACCTGCAGTACTACGACGGCCCACCAGGAGGCTGCAGCCCACACTTTTGGAATCACTGCACTATGGCATGGACTTTTTACATGTTCCTTAAATTTCACCTGGAATTTTAAATATTCAAAACAATTTTTTTTTTTTTTTTTTTTTTTTAAGTGAGTATTATAAATCCTTTTATAATAGCATTTATTTCTTAACATGGGGAGACCACTGCAGTCTATTTCAAATCAAACCATGAAGACAAAAAGATTCAGTGTTCGCATGTTTGGAAATGAAAGTGATGATATGAATTTTGAACTTCACTGTTTTTTTGTTTTTTAAGCATATATTTTGAATGCAACAATATATAAAGCAAGGTAGAGATATGTATTTTTTAAGAGTTCTGAACATGCTGCAGCCATGTTACAAAAGAACATGATACACATTACCTCCAGTTAGTGCTACAAGCTCATCTGTCTCTGTGATGGAAGAAAAAAAAAAACTTTTAAACTTAAACAATTTGAAAAGCCTCTTCCTTTTTCATTTTTCTCCTGTTCTACATCCTTGACCTCTCCAGTTTAACCCATCTCAATTAGGGGTCTTTGGAAATCTCAATCTTGTCAGGTTTTGGAGAGTTAGGACCCAAACATAGGAGAGCAGGAGGCATGGGTATCTACAAAGTCATTTATTAGAAAAAAGAATTCCTAATTCAAATGGAACCAAGGTCAGTCTCAAGAGGATACAAAGAGAGACACAAGTTGACAGTGCAACTACCACAGGGTGAGTGGTAATGGCATCACTCAAATAATTAACAAGATTATTTATCATGGAGTATTCTTAAAATGATAAGGCTCAGTTACAGTACATCTTAAACAATGCTTTGCTGATATTTTGCTGATGGCCTGACAGCTGTGGGCACAGTTTGTCTCATTTGTCACCAGGCTGCAACTTTAGGTATCTTTTCAGGTCACCTGATGTAAAGCTGAAACATCTTCAGCTGCACACAAGATGTTCCAGTAAACTTCGATAATAACAAATCTGTAACTTGGGAATACTCTACAATGCATCTGTGATTCTAAAGTTGAGATGTTTTAATTTTTATGGGCTTGGAAACTGCAGCGTGATTTGGTGGTTAGAATCAGCTCTGTCTCTTCACGACTGCATCAGTAACCATATACTTCTCTGTTCTTTCAATAAAAGCTGTTTTCCTGTGGGAACTTTTATCTTTCATCCTCCAGTTGAGATTTATAATTTGGATCACAGAACAAGAGATGTCGAGAACTGAGGATAGAAATAGAGAAAAGACTGTGGGTGTTTAAAGACAGATAATCCATTTCAAGGCTTTCCCACAGGGAGGTTCTGATGTTTTGTGTGTAGCTTATTTGTTTTTCGAGAAAGAAGTTGCTTTTGCATCTTTCATGGTTTCCTTCTATTAGCTTGTAGTGAAAATGAAACTGACAGTTGTCTGTTGATTTAGATAGGGAATTTAGGATATCAGTCCTGCAGGATAACTGTGGGAGTTTTATCAAGACTGAGGTCTTGACTAAAAGCTGTTGTGCTTTAGTCCCATCTAGGTGAAAATGACCACAGCAGCTGAGGCACTGGAAAAATAAAAGGCACCACAGTAATAATATAAGTATATAAAATTTAAACATAAATTGTTCATGTTTACTAGTGTGAATGAAAACTAAGTCATTGTGCATTTGGCTACCCATGTCCTAGTCTGACTTAAAGTAAATGTTTATTCAAACAAGTTTAAAAATTTTATTAAGTTGGAAATGAATGACCAATGTGCTTATTGGATGGGACTAGTATTGCATGAGGACCTGCACTAATTTGAAAATGACATCCCAACGTCTGTGTTTATTTCAGCACATTCGGACAGAAGAACTGAAGTTTGACTGACTCCTGAATTTGTTATTAATGCCATGCATTTTGCCAAAAAATCAACATTTAATTAACTAAAACTTTGAATCATGGATTGAATCCTTGGCTTCAAGGTTAACGAAAATGAACAAAATGAGAACTAGAATTGGAAAAAAACATTTTCGTTAACTGAAATAAAGTTTTTTAAAAAACGATAACTAACTGAAACTGTATTGTGTTTTATAAAACGAACTTAAAATGAACTATAATAATAATGTCAAGAACTTCCTTCGTTTTCATGTTTGTAATTTTTTTTTTTTTTCTCATTAACTTTGCTCCACCGTACAACAACTGCAAAAAAAAAAAAAAAAAAAAAAAGTGATCAGCAGTGATGGCTGCAGCAAAAGCTGGGAGAAAGCGGCACAGTCCTATTTGGGATTTCTTTGACTATGACTGTTAACGATAAAAATAAGTGCCTTGTTGTAGAAGCAGGTGATACAATGTGTGGAATAGGAGGAAAAAAAGCCACGAATCTGAAAGTCCATTTGAAAAGCTCACACTAGAAGGCTAACTAACACTACCTGGATAAGCTAGCCTCAGCTAGCCCCCTGGAAAGAGAAGTTATAGCCGCAGGCCAGTCAGCGTTGGGAAGGAACGAGGGAAAACTGCAACTAATAATGGACTGTTTCCACCGGCGACCAAATAGCTGCTGGTCAGTAAATACGCAGGAACACCACAGGCGGGAAGATGTGTTGGTAAATATGTTTATTGAGACCAGAATGTCTTCAAGACTATGTGATTCAATAGCCTTCAAAAAGTTCAGTGATTCACTCGAACCAAAATTACAACCCTAATTTACAAAATAAAACTAACATTGAAACTACCATACCGTCTTTTTCTGCTTATCCGAGGTCGGGTCACGGGGGCAGCAGCCGGAGTAAGGAAGCCCAGACCCCCCTCTCCCCGGCCACTTCTTCCAGCTCCTCTGGGGGGATTCCCGAGGCGTTCCCAGGCCAGCCAAGAGACATAGTCCCTCCAGCGTGTCCTGGGTCTCCTCCCAGTGGGACGTGCCCGGAACACCTAACCAGATGCCTGAGCCACCTCATCTGGCTCCTCTCGATGCGGAGGAGCAGCGGTTCTACTCTGAGCCCCTCCCGGATGACCGAGCTTCTCACCCTATCTCTAAGGGAGAGCTCTCCGGAGTCCCACATGCCAAAAAGGCCTGATAGGACTCCTTCTTCAGCTTGACGACATCCCTCACTGCTGGTGTCTACCAACGACCTTACGGCCACAGCTCCGGTCGGTCGCCTCAACAATAGAGGCCCGGAACATAGCCCACTCGCACTCAATGTCCCCTGCCTTACTCAGAACATGATCGAAGTTCTGCCGGAGGTGTGAGTTAAAACTCTTTCTGACAGGAGACTCCGCCAGACGTTCCCAGCAGACCCTCACAACACATTTGTGCCTGCCAGGTCTGACCGGCATCCTCCCCCACCATCTGAGCCAACCCACCACCAGGTGGTGATCAGTTGACAGCTCCGCCCCTCTCTTCGCCCAAGTGTCCAAGACATGCGGCCGCAAGTCCGACGATACGATTATGAAGTCGATCATTGAACTGCGGCCTAGAGTGTCCTTGTGCCAAGTGCACATGTGGACACTTTTATGCTTGAACATGGTGTTCGTTATGGACAGTCCATGACGAGCACAGAAGTCCAACAACGAAACACCACTCTGGTTCAGATCGGGGGAGCCCTGCCTCCCAACCACACCCCTCCAGGTCTCACTGTCATTACCCACGTGAGCATTGAAGTCCCCCAACAGAACGAGGGAGTCCCCAGATGGAACACCCTCCAGTACTCCATCCAAGGGTGGGTACTCTGAACTGCTATTTGGTGCGTAAGCACAAACAGTCAGGACCCCTCCCCCCACCCGGAGGCGGAGAGAGGCTACCCTTTCGTCCACCGGGGTAAACCCCAATGTACAGGCGCCAAGTCGGGGGGCAATAAGTATGCCCACACCAGCTTGGCGCCTCTCACCCGGAGCAACTCCAGAGTGGAAAAGAGTCCAACCCCTCTCGAGGATACTGGTTCCAGAGACCAAGCCATGTGTCGAGGTGAGTCCAACTATATCTAGCCGGAACCGCTCGACCTCACACACCAGCTCAGGCTCCTTCCCCGCCAGAGAGGTGACATACCAGGTCCCTAGAGCTAGCTTCTGCAGCCGAGGATCGGACCGCCAAGGTCCCCGCATCCGGCCATGTTTCCCTTTCGGGCCGGGCCCCATGGGCAAAGGCCCGGCCACCAGGCGCTCGCCTCCGAGCCCCACCTCCAGGCCTGGCTCCAGAGGGGGGCCCCGGTGACCCACGTCCGGGCAAGGAAAACCTTGGTCCTCGGTTGTCCATCATAGAGATCTTTGTGAGCCACACTTAGTCTGGTCCCTCACCTAGAGACCTGTTTGCCATGGGTGACCCTTCCAGGGGCATAAAGGCCCCGACAACATAGCTCCTAGGATCACTGGGACACGCAAACCCCTCCACCACGATAAGGTGGTGACTCATGGAGGAGACTAATAAAAACTAAACTAAAACCAAGTATTTAAAAACTAGCAAAACTACTCTAACTAATTAAAACTAACTGAATTTGGAAAAACTAAAACTAATGGAAAATCCAAAACTATTATAACCCTACTTGGCTTGTATCTTTAATGGGGAAAATATTAAATTGGACGCATCTAAACATACAAGCTGGACTTCAGTGACAACACATGATCTTAAGTTGCCATGATAGTAGTAACCAGAACAGTAACTGTAACCAAAGCATTCACTTTCGTAAATACTTTATGCTGTCCGACTAGTGTTTGAGCTTGATGAAAGATAAAATTTCTTGTCACATGCAGTTTCACGTGTTATTCACTCATTGTGGCTCTGCGTGGCTCGCTTTTCATGGGTTGGCAGTGTTTCAGGTGTTCTTAACCACTACTGAATGCACCTCTCCAGCCCCATGCTGATTATTTCCACCTGTGTCTCTGTATACTTAAGCTACTCTCAGACCTTCCCCAGTTTCCAGATTGTGTGTTTTTTTTTCTATCCAGATTTCTAGCTTTTCCCAAGTGTTCCAAGCATGCCATTCTGACAACTAGTGATGGTGAGATGAAGCCCCCTGAAGCAGTGTCACACATTGGCCAGATGGTACGAGAAATGGTACATTTCTTGCTGCTTCATATGCACATGACACCACCTACTGGTCAGGTTTATAATCACAGCCAGCTGAATCTTAAGATGTGATGCCTTGAATTTGTGTATCAGTTATGGCTCTTACGAATAACAAAATGTGTATGACCAAATAATTGGTCTACATAAAGGATCAAGCGCATAATAAAATTTTGTTTGAATGTAATCTCTGTTTAATGTTTCCCAAAGTAGTATCATATGACACAGCATGTTGTGCAATTTCTTTGTCATTTTATGACAATGACCTGAGCGCAGTTGGGCAGAGAACAGTGAAAGTGCTTGTGGAACTAGAGGTGGCACACTGAATATGCTTGTGCAACTTGGCAAATGATGACCTTTTTTTTTTTTTTTTGTATTTTATTATGAAAATAATCTTTAACAATAAAAGTACAATAAAACAAAACAATGCCTGTGGAAAGTCAATACAACAAGTCCAGGCACACACAGCCACGGCCCCTGCCGGGCGTCACACTCCGATCAGGCCGCCAGTCGGCCCGTCAATGCGGCCCCGCACCACCGTCGAGGTCCACCGGGCCAAATCCCCGCAGCGGAACCGTCCTCAGCTCCCCTCTTGCGCAGGCCAGCCTCAGCGTCGAGCCGTCCTCCGTCAGCCAAGTGTTGTCACCAAGGAAGCGCCTCCACGGAGCCACCGCGTGTCCCAGGAGGGAGGAGATGTACAGCAACGCCCAGTTGGTGAAGTGGACCCAGATGTCCACCCTCCGGCCTTCGTGCAGCCAGTAATTTCTGGTCAGCCAGGTGGCGTAGCGGGCCAGTGCCAGAATCAGGTTACCCACGGCTGGGTTGGTCCCGGGCCGGCGCCCGACCCTGAACAGGAAGCCCCACCGCCACTCCTGCTCGGTGCCGAACACCAGCCCACAGCGGTCCCGGAGCAGCCCCCGGATCCTGTCCTGGAACGGGGCCCCGGCCGGACAGTCCAGAAAAAGGTGAGTCAGGTCCTCGAGCACCGCGCGCAGCCCCGGCCCCTCGTCCTGTCCAGGCGGTTGAGGATCTGAGCCGTGTAGACCAGGCGATGTCTGATCTTGAAATCCAGGCTGAGACACTGGGGAGGCAGGAACAGACAGGTCATGGTCTCCCAGAGGCCCACGCCCGCCCCCGAGGGGAACATCGTCCTCCAGCGAACCTCCGCGGCGGGGGGCCTCCAGAACCGGTCGCGCAGCAACGCGTACGCCACCCAGGTCGTCAGGGCCGCAAAGCTGACTGATCTCCCCCCTCCCTCCGGACGAGGAACTTGGGAGGACCCCCGCCGCCAGGGCGCCGCGGACCGCGCCGCACACGGCCCTGATGCGTGGCCATCGGACCGCCTCGCCCGCTCGCCGTAGCCGCGAGGCAACCAGCCCCTCGTCCACCTCGGCCGAAAGCACGTCCCGGACCCGCCTGAGCCCCGCCCTCTCCCACGCCGGCCCCTCCAGCGGACGCCCCTGGATCGTCAGCTCCGGGTTGCGGAACAGCGGCATCCCGAGCAGCTTCCCCCACCCTCGCACGACCAAGGACACCCGGGGCCGAAACACCGCCCAGGCCTCGGCTATCTCGGCCCCGAACGCCCCCAGCCGCGCCCGTTGTTCCGGCCTCAGGCCCCGGCACAGGTTGAGCCAGCCGAACTCGTTCCACGCACGAACCTCTGCCCCCAGGAGGTCCGCCCACGGCGCCCCCGACGTGTCGCCCAACAACCTGGCCAGGAGCCTGAGCCTGAGGGCGTGCCGCCGGAGCAGCATGTCCGGGATCCGCAGCCCCCCCCGGCCGACGTCCGCCATGGTGGCACAGAGGATGCTGGGGTGCATAAAAATTTCTGTGCCGTCATGTACAAATGGGGGTACAGTAATTTTTGTTTCTCCCAGTATGTCAATGGGTTGTCCTGTCGGTTTATATTCGGTTCGGCAAGGTAGCGCTGGACCTCCACAGTGGCATCAGCAGTGACATTTTGAGTCCTCCATGACCCTGGTGTCCAAACGATGCCACAGTTTGTTACCTAAGAGGAAACCACAGATCATGTTAGTAAGTGTTCTAATAGGAATAATTGATCTCAAAATTTAAAATTATAGACTACCTCCAGTGACATCATGAGAGGTGGAAGCCTGAGGAGTTTCCTCTTTGCCTTGAGTAGATCTGATGACACTGGCACACTCAGACGTCAGGTGCCTCATGGCTTCGCCCGCTTTTATTCGGCTGAAAAACCCAATAACCTGGGATCCAAGAGTGTAACAAGGAACATGATGCTCATTGACTGCAAAGTGTGTAGCCTCTCCCGGAGATGCCTGATAATCTGGTGGTGGTGCTGTCTTGCTCATTTCATCTTGTATACTCCGTTCAAGCATTGTCATGAGAGGTACCACTTTAGATGCAAACACCTTTTCTTCAGAGGAGAGCTCCACAGTGGCATCATAAAATGGGGACAGCATTGAAAGGCACCCTCCAACAATCTGAAATTTATCAGGTGTCAAGAAGGGGATGTCATGTTGCAGGCCTGCCAATGCTGCTCCTACTGGCTCCCTCACCTCAACCAGACACTGCAGCATCAAATATGTGCTGTTCCATCTGGTGTCCACTTCTTGCACGAGTTTCAAATTTGGCATCCCCAGTGATGCTTGCACTTGTTTAAGCTTCTCCTTTAAAGACAAAAGTGAGTAGGCTGTTATTTAACAGCCTACTCACTACTCACTTTCTCATGGTACCTCTCATCACTGCAGTAGCAATACAGACAAACTATAAGCTTTATTATATATTGGAATAAAAGGAAAGAGCATACCTTCGCAGAGGTGCTGCTTCTGAAGTAGCCAACAAGCTTCCTTGCCTTTTTCCCGGATGCCAGACACCATAGGGTTTTGATCAAGTGCCTTCTTCACAACCAGGTTCAGCGTTATGAGCAATGCAAATATGGTGCTTAAGCTTCAGGTCTCTCACACAAGCGACCATATTGGCAGCACCATCAGTGAAGACACATGTCACCTTATTGGTGATTCCCCATTCCTCTATTAGAGAGGCTTTCACACGAGCTATATTATCAGCTGTGTGTGACTGGGGAAATGCCTGCACTCCCAACAACACTGAATCCAGCCTGGTGTCCTCGTCCACAAAATGGCAGGTGACTGCCAGGTAGGCATCCATGTTGATGGATGTCCACATGTCAGCTGTCAGTCTAACGGCCACCACCTTCTTCACTTTGGTCTTTGCCTGCTCTTTAGCAGACTCATATTTGGCCTCCACCATGGCCTTCAGAGCCTAAAGGAAATAATAAACAGTGCTGAATTTTGAGACATGCAATAAAACTACACACTTGTTTCATGTGGGTACCCACACATACCTGGGATCCAGTTCTGACACGAATGCCTTGAATGCAATGTCATTCACAATACTGAAGGGCTGGGTATCCTTCACTACCATGGTCACTAGGGCTTCATCCAGCTCCCGTTTTCTGGTGGCTGATTAAAAGAGAATAAATACAGTTACCTATCTTCATTTGCACAATCAACAAATGCCTGCTTGAAAATAATTGTGATGGTGAATTTGTACTAATGAAATGACCTTACATCGACTGGTTGAAGCTCCAGTTTCCTCCTTATCCTCATGGAAGGCACGGTAATGCCTTACCATAGATGAGGTGTTGTTATTGTACTCCAACTCCTTGGAGCAATATACACACCTCACCTTTCAGTACAGGAAGAAAGTGAAAATACAGTTCTTCACAAGCAAACCTAATGCATCTAAAATAATGGTATGTACAGCTTACCTTATTTGGTCCAATCAATTCATAATGTTCCCACATAGGGGAATACCTCCTCTTCGGAGCTGGTTCCATCCTCCCCCTATCCTCTCCTCACTCTCCTTAATCTCCTTTCTATCTCTCACCAACACACTGCTAAACTCTCGAAACTGTAAACTATCACTCACTATATCTACGCTATCCAACCTCTCACCTGACCGCAACTCGCCTACAAACACCCACATCTTGAATGGAGTCTGTGGCGTTTATAAAGCTGTCAAACCCCGCGCCAAGAAATGAACCACTTCCCTAAGCAGTCACGTGGTACAGCCAGGCGGTGAAGCTTCGGACGTCATCACTTTTGGCTCCTCCCCAAATGAAGCGACTCTCGATACGCGCTTCACGGAGACGCCCCCTTATTTCTCGATACGCGCCTCGGGGCTTCGCCTTTCTCATAACATCACTACTGACCACCTGTTTTGTTCTTTCTATGCTGAGCTTGCTTGACCTTCCATGGATTTGTTTACCCTGAGTCTCTCTGTGTGTTGAACCTGATTTGTGTTCTCACTCTCAGCCTGCCTGACCCTTCACAGATACGGACATTTGAATGAGATATTTGTGTGGTGAACCAAGCCTGACTTAGGATCCTGAGCCTGCCTAGCCCTCTCTTTGAAAAGTTGTGGATTAACATATCCCCTGTTTGTGAGCCTGTTCAAGCCCCTGAAGGTGTGTGTCCACTGCATTTGCTTTTGGTGTTAATGCCTAGCTGTTATCATTTTTAGCTATAAAAATATGGCTTGTTGGTCTATTAAACATGCTAACAGACCACCACAAACAGCTTTGGGTTAGCCTAGAACAGTCCAGGAACCAAGCTTAAATAAGTAGCAGTCAGCATCTATTTCTCTCTATGGCGAAAGGTTGCTACTGAGTCTAACGAGATGATGGATTTCTAGTTCAAAGGGAGTTCATTAAATGGCCAACTCCTCCAGCTTGGCTGCACTATTCCAGACTGTTAGCCAAAGGTCAGCTAGATTTTCTTTGTCCATACCCCCACCAGAACCGAGTTTCAATGGTGCTCCAGAGAAAGTTGGACATAGTCAGTTAGCCAAGCATCAGTGAGTTGAAGGTCATGGTGGAGATTTGTCCATTTCAGCTCTCATACTTTCAAATTACTATCTTGGTAGCAACCTCAGAAATGAGATGGATGGGCAGATTTAATCCAAATTCATGTAAAGTACCGTATTGGTCCAAAATATAGAATGGTATTTTTATTCTAGAAATCATATTCTCAAAAAAATTGGATCGTTTTATAATCGAGGTCTAGACTTGTCTATTGTCATTACACATCCATGCCCCTAGATGGAGGTGGGAGTGATTATAGCGACAGTAAACCCAGCGAGGCAGTAGACCTCTGTGAGTAATGGACCGTAATCCACTCTGATACATATATGACGAGCCAAAGGACACTTTGCAGTACTGTTTTATTGCATTTTTTTGTATTGCAAGCACTCTTTCCCCTCCCAGTCAAATGATTTACATATGAAGCCAGCCAGGTTGGGTCAGTTTGCAGTTACAGCTCTCTATTATATTATTATTGTTATTATTATTATTTTTAATAGCAATTGTAATATAACAAACTGTTTTGTTTATTGCACAGATATTCCGTCAGTGGTGTATTTCACTACCATTTTGTTTCCATCTATAGTTTTAATTTTCAATCTGACTTAATGTTTTTCTTGAATAGCACTTGACTTTGATGGTTATGCAGTTTACATATTTAATGCAGTTATTTAACCCTTTTAGGCTACATGTTTGTTGCATATTCACTGAGTCATAGTCTCAGATTTTAAGAGAATACAGTTTATTATAGTACAATACCTTGATCTTAAATAACATGGAAACCTGACATGAACGTGTACTTTAAGTATGGTACCATTCTTCCAAAACAAAAAAAAAAAAAGATGAAATCATTAAAATGTTTAATACAGCAGATCGTTATCTGTGTTTTTCTACAATAATTGTACAATAAAAAGTTGTTTATGCATAAGCGCATTGTATTAAACATATTTTTATTTTCCCAAAATGATGAAAAATAGGGGTTGTCTCATCCTATATTTGGGCACAATACGGTAAGTCTAGTTGCTATCATAGCTTAATGTGAGCTAAGCCAAGCTAAAACGGTTATCTTGTAGTGACTGATGTTAAATGACATGTTCCATCTAGCTGTCTTGTTTGTTTGTTCTACCCATTTTTATGGAGAAAAAAAAAATTGTCTGAGAGATGTATAAAATGCATTCTGAAATAAATGGATGGCAAGCTGTTTTTTTTTTTTCTTTGCAAAGAAGGATGTGCTCCAATGAATGAAGCAGGCTACATTCTCTTTGACCTCAATAGAGGAAAAAGAGGCTTTAAATTAAGTCAGCGGGAGTCAGAAGATAAGAGGGGGCTGAAGGCCTTTTTCTCAGACAGGCTGGCACTTAGTCTGATAACGCAAAACTTAGATGAAGATCTGGGGAGGTCAGGTCACCCCTGAAGCAATCAGTAGGCCTCAGCAATTAAAGAATGACGAATAAGAACACGGTTAAGAAATAAAACAAAAATGAGAACAAATCTTTATCACCATTTGCCCCATTTTTTTTGGATTTTTTGGGGGTTGGGTGGGGTCAGTTCTACCAATATGGTGCCGCAGTGAAAAGAGAGGCTCCAAAAGTACTCATCAGAAAACCTACATGTGACATCAGACGGTTTGTCCAGTCCTTTTGATACAATCCATGGTTTAAACATTGAATGTGATTCTCGAACATACCAAGTTTATTTCTGAATTGTTTGAAACATTCTATTCAAATTTTATTGATTTAGTTAGAACATCAGGAAATACTTTATCTATTTTACAGTATACTGTAACTGTAAACTGGAATTTTTTGGTTTTCAGACAGTCACTCCTACTACAGATGATTTGTTTAGGTAGACTTTACTCAAGGTATTCACAAGAAATAACGCAGTTGGAGTTAATTCACACTGTCTGGAAAAAAAATGAAAATTCACATTTAATTTGTCACATGTGCATACTTAATGATGTACAGTAATCCAAATGAGCTGAACAGTCGGTGCTGGAATCTTTGTCCGTGGCTGGCTGAGCCAGCTGAATTCCTGTTGGCTCCCTCTCTGAACACATGAATGTGATAAAATGATTTCATCGCATGGCTCCTTTACACGTTCCAAGCGATATTTGGCCAGATGGCTCAAATTCTGCATATCTTGTCACTCACAGCCTTTCCTTTTCAATGATTGCTTATTTGTCCAGTGAAGTGCCAATCAGGCCCTTCATTACTTTTGTACCATGGAAGTTGTTACTGCCACACGGAGAAATGCATGGCACAGTGGGAGCACATGGAGAATAGAAACACCCCAAATCCATGCACATATATAAAGACGGTTTGAGAGACCTGTCATTTGTAGAATTGTACAGAGGAAAGTTCTTAAGTTTAAATGCCCGGTGTATAGTAACCGTGTCAGAATACTGAGGAAGTCTCCACTATCCAGAAACAGTTGCTGCACTGCAAATGCCATGTCTGTAATGAGGTTGAAAATGTTTTGGACTGATGAAATAAAAGTTGAATTGTTTGTGAAGACAAATTGGCACTATGCATGGTGCAAAAAAGGGTACAGCTTATCGATGTCATCCTAAAGGTGAAGTATGGTGGTGGAAGCACCATGATTTAGGCTTGCTTCATTGTGAAGTCCCTTGAGATGACTTTGTTGTAAATCGGCACTGTTTAAGTAAAGTGAACGGAATTGACTTAGTTAATGTTGGATGATTGCAGGACAGTGACACTAAACTTCATCACAGAATTGCTTCAGAAAAAGAAAATCCTTCTTTTGGAGTGGCCCAGTCAGACCCCAGACCTTAGCCCCATTGAGAAACTGTGGAATGAGCCATCCACACCAGACATTTACAAATGTCAAAATTTACCGAACCAGTTCAGTAAAGACTAAAAGCTCCTACCAAAAGGAGCCAGATAGCTTATCTGGCTGAGCAGGGCCCCCATGTAAAGAATCTTTCGTCCTTGTGTGGACAGCCCACACAAGGGCTGTTTTTGTTTTGTGTTTGTTTTTTTTTTTTCCATTTCTGGACTATCCTGAAGTGGCAGAGTTTTCAATTAAAATAAGTATTGTTACTCCAGCCTCCTTCTGATCTCCTGCACCTGGGTCCTCCTTATCTTTTTCATGACAGGTGTGTTCAATAAAGACAGATGAATAAAGAAATTGTAATGGCTCATTCAGAGGGGGCTTTAAGTATCACCTGACACAGAGTTCAGTTGTGTATTCCTGAGCGGTTTATTTGCACATCTGGACAAGCATGTCCTCCTGGCTCCTGTAACGTACCATAACTCAGCTCTTCTCTCCCGCTCTCACTTTTTCCCACCAAACAAGAAAATCGAAAATTGTGTTTTTAATTTGTTTTTCTTTCTCTCACTCTCTCTGCCTTTCACTTTTCCTTTCATTTCAAAATTACAGTCCTTGTACACTGTCATTGTTACAAAATTATAATCGTGCGCTCTTAGGTTAAGCACATTGTGATGATAAAATTAGAAGGCCAGTTGATTCTAAAGGGGTTTATGTACTTTTCTTTCCACTGTACTTGTATGACCCTCAAAAATTGCTTTTTTTTTTTTTTTTTTTTTTTTTTTTAATCAGGATTTTTTTTTAATTCTTTTTACCTAAGAGTAAATCTTAATTCCAGATTATGCACTTGTACAACTCAAATTCTGGCAATGTTGAGACTTTTTAAAAAATTTGAATAGAATGAAAACTGAACAGACTTTCAAATCACATGAGACTTCACATGAGCCAATATTTTATTCACAACAGTACATAGATAATATAAATGTTTAAACTGAGAAACTTTGCAACTTTATCCACTGGATGCGCTCATTTCAACTTTGTCTGCTTCAGGTCTCAAAAGAGTTGACACAGGGGCAACAAATGACTGAAAAAATGAAATTTTAAGAGAATTTAGCTGGTAGAACATCTGTCAACTCAGGAAGTTAATTGATATCAGTTCTGTAACATGATTAGGTATAAAAGGGTTGTTTTAGAGAGGACAGAGTTTCTCAAAAGTAAAGATGGACAGAAGCTCTCCAATCTGTGAAATAGTTGGTGAAAGAGATTGTGGAATACTTTAAAAACAATGTCCCTCAACATCAAACTGTTAAGGCTTTGCAAATCTCATCATCTACAGGTCCATAACATCATCAAAAGATTCAGAGAAACTGCAGACATCTCTGTGTGTCAGGGACAAGGCTGAAGAGCTTCATTGGATGTTTGTGGTCTTTGGGCCTCCAGACGATACTCCATCACTCATCGTCATGATTGTGTCAATCACGTTACTAAATGGGTCCAGGAATACTTCCAGAAACAACTGTTGGTAAACACAATCCACCGTGACATTCTGCAGATGCCAACTAAAGCTCTATCATCAGAAAGGAAGCCATATTTGAACACGGTCCAGAAGGGCCGTCGTCTCCTGTGGTTCAAGACTCATTTAAAATGGACTGTTTCAAAGTGGGAAAATGTTCTATGGTTAGATGAGTCCAAATTTGACAATTTTGTTGGTAATCGCTGATGCTTTGTCCTTCAGGCTAAAGAGGATTGAGACCTTCCAGCATGTTATCAGCATTCAGTTTCAAAAGCCAGCATCTCTGATGGTATGGGGGTGAAAGAGCGTATACGGTATGGAGAGCTTACATGTTTTTGGAAGGAACTAAAAAACAGCTGGGTTAAAAATAACCCAATTTGGGCTGTTTTTATAACCCAACCGCTGGCTCAATATAGCACCAGCCCAGCAGTAGTTAATTTGAACCCAGCAAGATGGGTTGGTCCATTTTAACCCAACAGATGAGTTGAATATTCTACCCAAATGCTGGGTCAAATTAACTAAAATGATGGGTTGGTTCAACTACATATGTGTTATTTACTGTACCCAAATGCTGGAGTCAAATTAATTAAAATTCTGGGTTGGTTCAACTATGTATATTTCTACAGTAATCTATCCAAATACTTGGTAAAATGAACCAATATGCCAGATTAATTCTACCACATTAAAGTACAATCTATAAGAAAATTAATTGCAATAGACTACCCATATCTATAAAAAGGTTCAACTACAAACCTGTAACAAAATACATGCTAGATTTGGTCATGCAAAGCATATATTATGCCTGTGGGGGGGTTAATGTTTAATGAATATGATCTATGCAGGGGAAATAAACAAACAGGAGTTTGCTGATTTTATCCTGCTGACATTTATTTCACTAAAATTGAGCTTTTGAGTCATTTGTTATTGGTTCAATCACCAATTATTGGTAATGATTGATTAAAAAAAATGTGGGGTGAGGGGGCACAAACTTCTGGCTTCTGAAAGGGGGGCGTGTCACAGAAAGTTTGGGAACCACTGTATTATGCAATAAACACTTAAACAATAATGTAATCTTAACAAGGCGCCGCCTTGAAATTTATTATAACAAAATATCTGCAACATGTTCTATCAGTGAGGTTAAGAACTGGAACAGTTCAAATCAGTGTCAGTGAAACATTCTGTGCAAAACAACTGACAACAGTTAACAGGCATAGTGTCCATTTTTCAAACTCCTGCCATTGAGGCCGTTAGCTCTACTTGCAAGCAAGTATTCTACTTTGAAGAAGCTTTACCAGTTTGGACTCCCCTCCTGGCATTTCATAGACAGCACTCTGCAGGAATTCCCACACATGTTCACACTGCTTCCGGTATTTAACGTCTAAGATGAAGAATGCCTTGAAGCAGACATCGATGGCCTGAAGCAGGGCGTCGTGTTCCAAAGCCTGTCCAGCAATGATGACAAAGGCTTGAGATGCATGCTGATCGTCATTTCCCAGTGTCAGGATGTAAGGATATGGTCTGGATGCCTTGGCCTCATGGAGGTACTCCACCATGTTTGTTCCAGGCTAAAAAAGAACAAGTGAAAGAGTATGAGTGAGCAAGGACCAAATGTCTACCAACTAGTATAGTAGAATTGAAGGACCATTTTCCTGGTCCTCACAAGAAAAATTACTGTTTTAAGATAAAGTCTAGTTAGGTTTACAATTTGGAGATGAAGATTCAATGCATCTCTAATTCAAAAAGTTGAATATTACTAGTCTACCTTTCATTGCACATAACAAAATATTCCAAACTTTTTTTTGTTTTTTGTCTTGATGGTTGTGGCATATAGCTCACATTACAAAAAAAATTTGAAGAAGGATTCAGACATGAATGCCGAAAAGTATATAAAGGTTTTAGAGCAACATATGCTCCTCCTCCAGATGACGTCTATTTCAGGGGACGCCTTGTGTATTTCAGCAGAACAATGTAAACCAGTTATCAGAACAGCATGGCTTTGTTGGAGAAGAGTCCGGGTGCTGAATTGTCCTCTCTGCAGTCCAGATCTTTCATCATGTAGAGAACATTTGGCGCATCATTAAACAAAAAAATGTGTCAAAGACAACCATGAACTCTTCAGCAGCTGGAAACCTATATCAGGAAAGACTGGGACCAAAACTCATAACCTGGATGCCCAGACGTCCTCAAACTGTTTTGAAAAGAGGAGATGCTCCACCATGGTGAACATGCTCCTGACCCTACTATTCTGAGACCTGTTATCTCTGTCCTGTTCGGCTCACGTGATTTGAAAGTCATTTTTACTTTTTCCTTTTAATTCAAAAAAACGTCCCAACTTTTCTGGATTTCGGGTTGTAATTGTGTTTAAAATTTTCAGTCTATCATGTCAGTCGGCAGAATCCAAAATGTCACAAGCATATTTTTGTTTGGTGTGTGTGTGTGTTTGTGAAACACAGGAGGCCTCTGAATGGCTGCAGATGGGTCAAGAGCAGGATGATTGCAGAGCTGTCACTCGATTTGGATTTGTAAATTGTCTACTCGCACCTGTCATTTCAGGTTCAGTGGCTTGTTAGAAGCCCAATCAACAGTTTTTCCAAACAGTAATTTATCAACAATAGGAACAAAGACGTGCTTTGACAGCAGGAGCCATTCTAATTGCCATTATACAAGCAAATGGTTGTACACAATGTAAGCCTGCATGACGCTGCTATTTTGAGAATACTTCATCCTTATGAAAATGCACAGCATTTTCAGACTCATAACAAAAAACTGTAAATTTTATGATAGTGACCTTCTCTTTAAAATAAGTTCAGGAATACAGCTGTCTGGAAAAGATTGCTGTACAAGTTGATTTCACAAAAAGCATTTGGACACGTCTCAGTGTGAGACCGGATCACTAGTATCTGCCCAAACGTCAGCCACATGGTGTATTTGCAGGATAAATAAAATGACACTTGCAAGGACAAACCCCTGTGAAAACGAAAGGGACGCAAAGCCCCGTTCCAGCAGACCTGTCATAATCCTCCACCGGAGGTTTTCTTCCACCATAAGTCTCCCTGAGATAAAGTCATTACTTTCTGGGGGAGAATTACAGCGACAGACAAACGCAGAGCCCTCTGGCAGTAAAAAGTTGTTTGTCTCATCTGTACATTTGTCTAAATCCCTTTCATATGTTTCATCTAAATTTGGTCTTGACTGGGAGGGTGTGGTGACTGATGATGTTCAGACAAATGTACCTGAAAGGCTGGAGGGAAAATGAGCATGGCGATAGGGATCTTGGGAGTACTTGGAGTCACCAGGTTAACCATTGTAAAAATTTGTTTCAAAACATGAGCAGTGGACAGGCAAGTATGAAAACTTTTGGCACTGTAACACATGTCTCGATGAAAAACGATTACCAGTCAGTCATCAGACAGGTAAATTCAGTTTAACTGCTCACATTGAGATGAAGCTCAAATTGTTGCGTTGGAGCGATACCATCTGACCAACAGTTTGAGGCTCCAATGGAGTGTCAAGATTTCGCCAAAGATTTTCTTTTTTAATACTTTTCACGGATTAAATATTTATAACTACAGATTCAAGAAGTCAAGGGAAAATAAAAACATTCTTTTAGAAGCCATATAAGTTTAATTATTCTAATAGCATTAAACTGGCATGTTGCTTCTTCTTCCACTGGTTTCAATCCAGAGTAGTGCTGCAATGAACATCAGTCTTTATTAATGATCAATTTAGCAGATTACTCTTTGGATTGGTCAATATAAAGTCAAATGATTGTGACGCTAACCCTTCACAAAGAAAATCCTTAAAGCATCATTTAGGGAGTGGTGGGATATTTTTATGCAATGTACTTAGACTTCACTTTATTGATCCCATGGGGATGACTCCCTCAAGATATAAAATAAACTGTAAACTCAAAAAAGAGGATGAATGAATAAATATTGCTCAGTGTGGATTATGGTTAAATTAAGTCAAATTGAATTATTGGGTTAAGTGAGACTATTGCAGATGCATGGAAGAAAGGAAAGAAAGTATCCAGGACCGTTTGTGTTGGTTCTTGCTATCCCCCCTTCGCTTGTGTCCTCTGTGCCCTTCACCCTCCTAAGGAGTTGTAAAGTGTGATGGCGTGGTGGACAAAGGAGTTCTTTAGGATGTCAGTCCTGCCCTTGGGGAAGAGCAGTCTTTCACCGAACATGTTCCTCTGGTTGCCGATGACGGCGTGCAGAGGGTGGCTGGCATTGTCCATAATGTCCAGCAGTTTGTCCAGTGTCCTCATCTCTGACACCGTCACCAGAGAGTCTCCCCAAAGTCACATCACAAAACAGTACAGGAGGTAGTCATAGCTAAAGATATCTCATGTTGTCATTAAAGCATTTTAGTCCAGGCTCCTGGTCCTGTTTTGGTTTGTACACTTTGTCACCAAAAGCTTTCTGTCATTGGTCTTGGTCCAGCTGTTTTTAATCCACATCTGAGTGAAATAACTGAGTGGGAAATGACCTCAAACTTGTTTCAAATGGACTAAAGCTAAAAAACACCCTCTGTCACCAAGTGATTTTCCGGGATTCTTCTCATAAAATGCCTTAAGAGCAGGACAAGCAAAAGCAAAGCCTGTCACAGCAAAGCATGGTGTTAATCATTGTAAAGCGTCACCATACTGAGACAGTTTTACGTAAGATGAATAGGGTGGTTGGATTTTCAGCATTCCTCCTGTGACATTTTAATGTTTTCAACCACTTTTCAGCGTGAAAAGTGGTTGAAAAGTTTTCCCCTTTTCACATCTTCTCAGGAGAGATTTACTCTCAAACTCTGAGAAAAACCGGTACCGGCCCTGCGGGCTCACACGAGCTAGTAACTAATGAAAATGAAACATTTGTTCTTTAGGGCACCTTACAGGCACAGCCCAGCCTGCTGTTTGGCACACAATGAACACTGCACACCCCTTGATAGATTGGCAGGAGGGGGAGGGGCGAGAGCTAACTTTAGCCCTTAATGGTTTGAAATATGCTTGCACTACAGTTTTTTCGCTGTGAGGCCAAATGATATCCCCTCTCTTGATGATTTATTAAGCCCATTCAGAGCCTTCTCGTCAGGGATAAATTGGCTCCTGCCTCGTGTAATGCCCTTGATGGATAATCATCTCATTTTTCTTGATTATTCTGTCTATATGGCTGTTGCTTGAAATCAAAATGAATCACACAAACATAATGCCTTGGCAATTTTTTGCCTCTAAATGTTGGATTATGTGATCAAGTTAATAATGGTCAGTGATTACAACACTTCAGATTTCAAATTAAGTGACAGCTTAGAAGCTGCAATGCTATTTGGCCTTTGACCCCACAAGACCTATTTTGATTGCCAAAAGTGTGATCATAGCTGAAATGGCTGTCTTATTAGACAGAGTTGTTGATTTTGCTGCTAAATTAGAAACCAGAGTGGAAAGACAGTATTTAGGGTTCAAGTTTCTCTCCTATGAAAACAGCTTCCAAAGTACTTTTTGAAAAATTAAGAAACTGAATATAGTAAGGCAGCTGCCAAACGGCTCTCTTGGGATGATATGTTTTCATGAGGTACAATTGGTGTCAGTCATTATGTACTTAAATCCAAAACTTTAATGCCATTCAAAACAGTATTCAGAACATTTGTAAAACACTTTCCATTACCTTAGATGTCATACGTGTATCCCCATGAATCCCTCTGCATGTTTAAGCCAAAAACAAAGGAAGAAATCTAATTGAAAGGACTCCTTTTTACTTCTCAAAGCTATAAAGTTATAGGTTGGGAGCATAAGTGTTTTTTGAAACATGCCAAGGGATTCATTGTAGCCTACATAATTGTGAATGAAGAGTTTGATCCATAACCATCTCAGCTGTACTTTCATACATGAGTGACAGGATGGACACTCATTTGAAGTCATTTGAAGAAAAAAAAAAACAGTCCACTGCACCAAAGAGACATTCTTCACCATGTTTGGTGCAAAACTTCTCTTTGCATCAAATTTGCCAGACACACCAAGACCAGCTCTTATAGTTGGTTAAACCATCTCAGTGGTTACATCGAGTGCTAGAAGAATATGGCCCCGATCGTACACTTCCCACTAGCCGCTACCCACAAATTGCAGGTATAGGAACCTCCGCTAATGCAATTTTCCGCTCGCTAAAGGCGCTATTCATTATGCCGACTCCCTAACTCACTTTGTAGGTGCAGCAATGGGAGTGTCTTTTGCTCTTTCCGCAAACTCAGTATCTTGGGATCACGAGTTTAGGGTAGCGGGTGGTCTGGCTAACCCGCATCATACCTGTCCAAGTATCCCATTTTGGCCGGGAAAGTCCCGTATTCTAATCTTCTCACCTGCTGTCCCCCCCGTATTAGTATTTTCCTGTAAATCTCCTGTATTTTAACCTGCGTTATTAAAAAATAATAATACCGCATCGGGCGGAATAAAAAAGAAAAATTCCCAATCTGAGATATGTCACTTGACTCACGATAACTGCCACAGCAGATGGGTACTGAAGGTGGTAGATGTCGCAAGATTATTGTGTGACATCCGATGAGTGACAGCGCACGAAGAAAAAAAGACTGTTCCAGACAGGATGTTAGACAACAGAACTGTTTGCGCTCTTCTCTCATGTAAAATAAACTACTCTGGACCAGTCCACAAATACACTCCTTCCAAAACAGTCATAAAGAATGGAAAGTCTACTCTTTTAATGTCTTGTACTCATTTGTTGCAAAGAAAAGTCATGTGAAGTGAGATGAAAAACTGTAAAAGAAGAGCAACATGAAATAAAAATGTGTGGAATAAAAATTAAATGTAAATGTAAGTACAAGCAATGTTAAATGAACACAAATCATACATATCCCTTCTAACAAATACTCTTCATATATACCACTTTAGTGTTTTCATTTAGGCTATAATGAATGCTCACATTATGTTAACGTGGCTTGATGCACAGCTGCACTACTTCCTAAACTTCAGCCAGCTGCTTTGTTTCCTGTGTGCCATTAAAACAAAAGAGCTCCAAGTTTTTTGTACACCAAAAATGTAAGCGATACTGGAGCTTGGTTGGGATGGTGGGACTGCAAGAAAATTTCTCTTATTTTCAAAATCCAAAACTTGACAGGTATGACCTGCATGTCGGCGTGTTCAAGAGCCCCAGATGAGCTGCGCACGAGAGCTGCTCCAATCTGGATGAAAAGACGCTCCATAGCGCTTTGCAGATAGCGGTTTGCGGGTAGCACAACCTGTTCTTAAAGGCAATGGCTACTGACATACTGATTGGTGTAACAGGTGGAACGCCCAAACCACTCCTATGTATAATGCAGCGGGTAGCGCAGGTGGTTTAGCGGGTTTAGCAAGGTGGAGGATTGCGTTCTTTGCGGGGGATTGTCCCTCCTGCTACCCTGCTATCCTAAATAGCGGCTTTAGGAGACCTGGTGGAAGATCAAGCCGTGAGAATGTTCTTGAAGACAACCTGCTGGCTACCAGAAAATGGAGACGGGCTGCACCTTTTGGCTACTGGTTACATTTTTCTTTGGGACAGGTCTCTGAATTTCATGGAGACACACACAGAACATCTATGAAGATATTCACAGAAATTTTAAACCCAACTCAACAGTGCTTAGAATGACCTACAGATAGATTATTTATATATATATATATATATATATATATATATATATATATATATATATATATATATATATATATATATATATATATATATATATATATATATATCACAACAAAAAGGGGTGTATACAAAAGAGAGTTTCTTTATTCAAATTTATAAAATAGAGGTTTTTTTAATCATTAAAGTATCATAAAATATCACTTTCAAAAGGGGCTACCCAAGTACCACAGAATATGGCATGTAAAGGGGCAGAATTTACATTCCTCTGGGGCTTTGCAGACTTGTGCCCCTCTCCACTAAGGCTTCCTCCAGTAATTTCAAAGATGACAGGATCACTCGTCAGATTCCATCAACGTCCAGGTGATTTGCGATGCATGGAGTCACATCATGAATGTATACGCAAATCATCCTGCAGGTAGCCACGACGCCGTCATAATGGAGCAGTCTGTCATCCCGGCAGGCTTTCAGAGGGAGCCCCCCTCTGGATGGGTGTCTGTTGGGTGACAATGGCTAGCCATTGACAATGTGGTGCATGGTGCCATACATGGGGGCCACTATTGCGCGTCAGATCGCCTTTACCAGGAGACACTCACGCGCACGAGTCCTCATTGAGCGCACATTTGGCATGCTTAAGATGCGGTTCCGCTGCTTAGACAGGTCAGGTGGGGTGCTACAGTATAGTCCCTCAGAAAGTTGCCTGTTTCGTGGTGGCATGTTGTGTTCTGCACAACATTGCCCTGCGTCATAGGGTGGACATGGAGTGGGATAACGAGCTTTTGGCGGAGTACAGAAGGCGATAAGCTGAGCTGCAGGTGCCAACTCCAAACGCTGACGTAGTGCCGGAAGACGCAGGGGCAATGCGTGATCAGCTGGCGGCACAGT
This sequence comes from Hirundichthys speculiger, assembly GCA_018398805.1. NCBI lineage: Eukaryota > Metazoa > Chordata > Actinopteri > Beloniformes > Exocoetidae > Hirundichthys > Hirundichthys speculiger. Next base: position 1,549,225 of record JAGFBZ010002592.1, on the reverse strand, counting down.
TCCAACAACGGAGACGCCGCTAGTCATATCATCTGCAGCCTGCCTGTTAAGTATTATGTGCATCAGTTGAAGGGCTTCTAATGACAGCCTACGTATGCTCTAAGGAAAAAAATCATGCAGATGGTTACAGTCAGGATAGACACTCATGAGCCCTCAGCTTAAGGCTACTCCTTTGATCACGCACCTTCATGCCATTACAGGCCTGTGTTGTGATATGTTGCTTTCGACTGTAGCCTATGTGGATGCATGTATATGGATTCTCACAGTAGGCATGTATTTGGCTATGGGCAGCCCATTCTCCGAATTCAGATCCACTCGACGTTTCAGACAGAAGAGTGAGTGAGCCCTGTATGGCGGAATACATTGTATCACGTTTTTCATCACAAAGGGGAGATGAATGGCGAAATGATTTTTTTGTATGCTTGATTGCACGTGTTTTTGTTATTATGAAAATGAAATATATTGTCACTGTAAATAACAAAAAGGGTGGGCAACTCGTGCATGAGGTGAACAGTGGACAGACCCGATGCGGTCATGACCTCTTGCTCCTCTCCCCCTTCGCAGGCGTGGGCCGCGGCGCAGCTGTTCATGGGTGGTGCGACGGCTACGACAAGGAGATATGTGGAACTGGCTGTTGCTATTGGGAGGAGAGGGAGGCAATGGGCGTACCGATGGGTTCCCGGTGGCCACTTTAGCCTGAGCCACCGGAGCTGCAGGCAGCAGCCCCAAGCAACTCAGGCGCTCAAGTGCTGCCGCACTCCTCTGAAGTGCAGACACGCCTTGACGGAGGAGGAGGTGTTATCACAGCATCTGCTGGTTGAGACTGCAGAGACCCCACTGAAGACCACCCAATTCCCATTCTAGCATGCGGAAGCCTGCCTGCTGGATCTCGAGAATTGGGTGGTCCTCAGGTCGAACAAGATTTGTGGATCAGCGGGGTTTCTGCGTTGCTGGTGCTCCTGTCACCCCCTCTGACCCCCCCTTCCATCGAATCCTCCTCCCCCTCCACGCCAAGTTGCTCTCCCTCCGTTTCCTCCTGATGGTCAGTCTCCTCGTCTGCAGGCAGCACCAGAGGGCAGGCTACAAGCGGTTCATCTGTGGAAAGAGATATTACCATTCATCAAATGTATTTTTCATTTGTGAATAAATAATTTGTTTATACATGTGTGCTTCATTCATTTCACATTTGCAGGCCATATAGGTTACTTGACACGTGCTCTTACATTTGGAATTCCTATGACACCTTTTTGTTTGGTGTTGTTGATTTGGTCCTTTTGCGTTGATCTGCACATTATCACACTTAACTTATTGAGTGGTATCATGCTACTGACTAATTAAACTGTCAAAATGTGTAATTCAATTTAGGTAGTACATGCTGTCAACTTTGACCATTACACACATGTTTGTGTGTGAGCTTGTCATCTTGTACAATTCTCTGACATTTTTCCATTTAGATTAGATGTCATGCCTTAGCTATTTGATTTTTGTTGGAATTGTGTGTCGACACGATTGGTAGATTGCTCAGTTTGCCATTGTCCAATGCGTGGCTGTGCATAATGGACGACGGTGGCCTATGTCGGATCATCCATGACTGCATGATGGGCATCTCCCTGCTCCACTAAATGGAACCAGGTGTATTGGCAAATTAGTTTGATTACCTCTTTCGCCCGTGCCAACCTCCGCAGGCCCCCCGATTCCGTATATGCTGTCAGGGAAGAGTGTGGAGGTGGCAAGGTCCTCTGCTGGAGGTGAGGATCTGCACTGCAGCCTGCCCTCCTCCCGTGCATAGCCGTTGTCGCCGGTTAGCGGCAGCCTAGATTGGAATGTATATTTTATTGACGATCTCCAGGTATAGCAGTGGCCTATATGTAATGGTGGAGTTCCATCAGATTCATTGCCATAGCATACCTGACATTTCCCCGTTTGCTTTGTGGAATCGAAGCGTTTTTTGCACTGGTCCACTGTTCTCCTGATACCGGAGGATGTGGACACTGCCTCCGCTACCTCGGCCCACGCTTGCTGGGCGTCATCCCTTCTGGGAGGGCCTGCCAAATATTCTCCCCTGTCTAGTTTTCACCTCATGCACAAGCTGCTGGATTTCATCATTGGTGAAGCGCTGCGCCCGTCCTCCATCCATGCTGGTTTGGGAACACGGTTTGTGGATGGCTGTTTGCGGGTAGAGCAACCTGCTCTTAAAGGCAATGGCTACTGACGCACTGATTAGTTAAACAGATGGAACGCCCTAACCACTCCCATGCATAATGTTTTCAAAATATAGCGGTTAGTGCAGGTAATATCGCGGGTTTAGGGAGGTGGAAGATTTTGCCGGGGAACGCCCCTCCCACTACCCGCTATCCCTTAATAGCGGCTTTAGGAGGTTTGGTGGAAGATCGGGCCCTATATCTCTTGGCTGGCCTCCGAAGGCCACAGTGTTTTCTGCCTGGACAGTGACCAAGTCACCAATCCAGGCCGGAGTATCCACACCAAACTGGTACCGGTGGCTATGCTTCAGGCTTGGTTCTCCTGGCTCCAGGTCCCGAACAATTGTCACAATCGTTCAAGTGTGGATAGCTGGCTGGTAGCTGCTGAATAGCTGGACCCTCTCTCAACCCCTGACCAGGGTGCTCATCGCTTTCATTGCAGCTGGCTCGTTGCTCGCTGTTCGCCGGCCTCTCCGCCAGCCAGCTTGTTCACTGACTCGTTCCCTCCCACTCTCTCTGCTCTCTTTGCGGCCTCTTCTGGGTGTGGCTGGCCCCTTAAAATCTATCAGTGCCCCACACCCGTTGCTCATCAGTCAGTTAGTTTGTGCCGGGGGTTTAACCAGGTGTGGCCTCTAGGACGTAAGACATACTGCGTGCCGAAAAATAAAATCTCACTTAAGAACAAAGTAGGGATGGGCATTCGGTAAAGATTTATTCGTCGATTGTCAGGAGAATTAATGATTAATAATCGATTCTGCCCCATTTGGACCTGATGTGATGTTATTTGGTGGAGTTGGGAGATACTTGAGCCCTGAGATCTATTATAATCACAGCTGACTGATCAATTCAGATTAACACCATCATGACACGTTAGGAAGATGGATTAGTCTTAGGTAAGTAGATGCTTTTGCTTATTGGAGTCAAGTGTTGTGGACACCCCTAGTGGTCGTTAATAATATTCCACATCTGGACACTAAGTGACCACATCCATCTTTTTGTGCTGTCCTGTGTGGTTTCCAGATTATTGGTGCTGTTATTAACTGGTCATCAACAATCCAGATTATCTCAGGATGGACATCATTCCCAGTCTCCTCTCTGAATTAAATACATTATCAGTACAGTTGCATCATGGGATGTGTAGTGTCTAGTGTTTGAATGTGACTGTTGCTTCTATTTTGTTTTAAATCATATTAGCAGAATGCACCGGGGCCCATGAGAGGCTCCTGTGTATCAACAAAGTGGTGCTAATTTAAAATGTATCAGATGGTTTCCTAATTGAGCTTTAGCACATTTATTATTTTCTTTAAAGTTCGCTAACTGTAAAGAGACCTGCATCACACACGGAGCCGGTTTGAAACATGCTAGAGCGACATTTGGGTTCCTGTTTGGTCTGGATCAGAACCCCGAGTCCCTCAGATCCATTCAGGTTTAATCCTGTCTATACGTGATTGTAAAAACCTCGCTGTTGTTCAACTCCATCACCAGGTTACATCAACTGTGCCTTCTTCCATTTTAAAAGCAGTTCTTGATCTGACACCAAAGCTGATTTATTTATTCTTTTTTTGTATATTTGATTTTTTATTAAAGCCACGTTTCCTAGTCTCAGTATCTCTGGTTTTGTAGAAATGTGCACCAGTGTTTGTGACGTACTGGCTGTTACTGGGCTTTAACAGAACCTGAATAAAGCGGTGAACCCAGCTGAGCTGTGTTGGTTTTAACTGAAATAACCTGCATGGATGGATGAAAATGAGATAAGATACGAATTTTAAAAATCAAACTTTGAAGTTTAAGGCCCGATAATTACCTGCTGATGTGTAAACCTCTGGATTCAAGAGGTCGTCTTCAAAATTGAATCCATTTAACAATTAGGGGTGTGTATTGGCAAGGAATACGATATGTATCATAATACTTGGGTCACGATACGATAATCACGATATATTGCAATATTCTACCCAGTAAACATCAAAATTAAATGTAGAGATGAAAAACCAAGTTGCTGTATATGTTCGTCAGATGATATTGAATAGAGGACAAATAGTCAAAACTATTTGCTTCAAAACAACCTGTTTATTAGTGTTTTTGAAAAGGAAAAAAAAAACAATATTAAGAGATGAAAAATCTATATATTGGGCAGCCGAAAATTACACCCCTATTCACAATTAGAAAAAAAAAATTCAACTTGCAGCTACATGTTATAGCTGGGAAAAGACAAACACGGTCTTTACAGGACAAAGCCGGTTTAATAACTAGTCATGCTCGTCCAGCCACAAAAACAAGAGCTTTACACAATTTATACAACATTAATTTGACCACAACAAAAAACTGTTTGATTTTATTTAAAAATGAAAAATAAATATTTTTAAAAGTTTGTAAACCGTTTACCAAGAGAAGAGGTTGGAGAAGTTGGGTGACTCCGGGACTGTGGGGGGGATCTCGCTCTTCTTTATGGTAACAGCTTTGTACTGTCTGACTGGCTGAGCCCGGTGGACCTGGAAAGGTCAGAGTCCTGAACGGGTCTATTTTTTGAGACCCTGCACCCACCCATGCCTGTGCAGTGTATTACCCGCCCACCCGCAAACCCGTGGTAATTTCAAAGTTAAATCCGTACCCGCCCGTGAAAAATCACAAGTATTCGAAAGTATTCCCACTGACAGCTTTATTTTTCAATGCACCACTGAAAAAAGTGACGCCAACAAAATTTCTAACAGGCGTAGGATGCCAAGCCATTAACTGGTAATAGACTACACGTTCAAGTTTTTTTTTTTTGTTTGTTTCAAAATTTCGTGTAGGCAACAGTAATTAGTAAACTCGCAGAACAGTTGCTGTCCCAGAGACCTAACACAGCAGAAAACGAGAGGTAAAAAAGGCAGTAGGCTATAAATCAAAACAAAATCAGCCTATGTGGAACTATGGTAGTCTGTTTTTAATTTCTATCTAAGATTACTGTGCAGGAACAGCATATCGTCCACAGTCCCAGGTTTGAGCTGCGTTCTTGGATCACAAATCCAGCAGAGGAAAAAACTCTCACTAGTAGCGCTGGATGCAGGAATTGAGAGAACACCTCGTGCGATGGTTGCCAGATTGGGGAAATCCTCTTGGTGTTCTTTCCACCACAAAAGAACATCGAACGATTCACCCTTTGGTGACCCTGAGCTGGATATATGCTGAAACTTCATCTTCGTTCAGCTCGGTGTCATCGCTGGAATCCTCAACGTCGGATAAATGGTCAGATGAAAGGACGGGGACTCTTCGCTTGGTATAAAGCCACGGAGCTGGGCCTCTCTGAAGTGTCCCCTCTCTCACGAAGTTCTGTTAAGAATAGAAACAGGAATAAACGAAATAAATAGATGCAAATAAACTTGTTCATGGTCATGGTAAAACAAACATCCATGTGTGAATAACTGATTCAGAGCTGGATATTAGCAGATGGGGTGATGGGCCAAGGAAGATGGCTTTAGCTACATAAATATGATGATGACGACAACGACGACTGACTAAAGAAATAACGGATTAAAATCATAACTCGCCTTCGACAAGATGCCGAGCTTCATTGTGAACTCCAGTTGCGTCCCCCTCACTGGACAGCAGCCTCAGGCTTTTCAACTTGGGGTGCAAAAACATTGCCAGCCTGTGCAGGAGGTGTAGTTGAAATTTCTCATCAAGGACCTTGAAACATTTTTCCTTCAGGGATGACAATGTCTTGCTGTCAGTCGAGCACGGCTGAAGGTGGTGTTTTAAGCGCTCCAGTCACACAGCTGTCAAGTAAATGGTAGGTGTTTTTGAAGCTTCCAAGGCCTTGGTTGCTTCTTTGAATCGTGCCAAAAAAGCCAAAATTTCCAGCAAAGTCTCTCTGCTAATTGGGGTCAAATGGTCTTCCTATCCTCGCTCCTCTAGGAGCACACGGATGGCCTTGTACTGGCAACCGATTGAATCTAGCATTGTGTGAAGCGAGTTCCACCGCGTATCCACTGACGCTTTCAGTGTTTTCACCAGACGACTCTGGAGGTGTGACTGTTTAAAATAAGTCACTAGCCATTTACTAGTCACTAGCGGTCGGAGAAGTTCTCCGACCGCCTTTGCTTGTGAGGCTCACAAGCGGAAGCGTGTTGTGGTCAACATTAATTTGACCACGACAAAAAACTGTGTTTGACTGCTTTTATTTATTTTAAAAATGAAAAATACTAATATTTTAAAGAGTTAGGGTTAGCTGTTCACAAAACGGCTATGTCGTTCACGAGCAGAAGCGGTCGGAGAAGTTGGGAGACTCCGGAACTGTGGGGGGGGGATCTCGCTCTTTTTCATAGAGACATTGTGTTGTGGTGGAGAAGCGTGTTGTGGTCAACATTAATTTGACCACAACAAAAAATGGTTTGACTGCTTTTATTATTAAGTTAAAAACGAAAAATTTTGACAACCAAAGCCGTTCACAAAGAGAGGTCGGAGAAATTGAAAAAAAATCAAAAATGAAAAATACAAATATTTAAAAGTTTGAGGAAACAAAGCCGAGCGTTCATGAGCAAAAGCGGTCGGAGAAGTTGGGCAACTGAGGGACTGTTGGGGGGATCTCGCTCTTTTTATGGTAACAGCTTTGTACTGTCTGACTGGCATATGTCATGTTTGGCTGCGTTAAGGAAGGACCCAGGAGCAGGAGTACAAACAAAAAGGGTTTATTAACAAAAACACAAAAATCCATAAACACAAAAGACAAACTTATCTGGCAGAAGGATGACGAGAGGGGGATCGGGCAGGACAGCAAAAACATGTGACATTTCACACAGAGAACAGGGGAAAATGATAAGACTTAAATACACAGAGGAACAAATGAGAGGCAGGTGCAGGGAATCAAGGTAACAAGAGGGAGGAAGCAAAGCAGAAAACAATGACGACAAGACAGACCTTTCAAAGTAAAACAGGAACCACTAAAGACAGGGAGCGACGCCAACTTGACACAGACATACACACACAGGGCTGCCATGGCTGAACAGGCCATGACACTATATTTAATATAAAAAACAGGCAACTGTCAAAAAGGAAGGTAAATTCAGAAAACAAGAACCAACACTGGTCTGGATTGTCCCAGATGAAAATCACCGATGAACAAAAGGTCTGTTTTCTCTGAAAGGACACAAAAGAAGGTGAAGTTGAAGAGTTCAGGAGATGCTGCTGTCAGATGTCAATGCTTTCATTCAGACCAGGTTCAACAGAGCAGCACTTCTGTTTTACAGTTGTACTTCCACAGTCATTTAAAGACTGAAGCAAGGGTGGGTTATCCCCAGTAGTCGAGTTGTAAAAAAAAAGTGGCAGGGGTGTAAATTCATTATCAAAACAAAACACTGTAAATAAGACTTCTGAATCCTTTCAAATCAAGTCAAGCCAAGTTTATTTTAGGTGCAAAATCATAACAATTATCTCTTTTTTGTGTTATTAAAGACAGTACAGAAAAACTCTCAACATTTTACAATACTTTTCCTTTTCTCCCCTCTGGTGCACAGTTTTTTAGTTTCTCAGTTTCAAGTCTCAGTATCTCATAGCAGTTTCCAAAGACTGTCGTAATCATGTTTTTTGTCGACAATTTTTCGTGTTCTTGATTTCTGATTGTTAGCTAAGCAGTGACTTTGAAGATTAATAGATTAATGTGCCTTATAGCCACTGAAATAATGAGCTACATACTAATATGCCTACATATGAACTGAAAAGGGTAAGTGTGTAAACTAGAGGTTGCACTAGACTTTTTTTTGCAATTGGTCATTTTGACAGTCATGAAAATTTTGTTATCAGTTTCTACATTAACAATTATTTAATTACATTAAAAGATTACTAACAGTCTTCAGATTTTTCAATTATTGTGAGGGGAAAAAAAGTCAATTACAGGGAATCCCCAGTTAAAATAACCCCTGGTCTAAACCCTAAAGGTTTAATAATCAAATCTGTACCTTCTGCTCTTGATCCTCCTGCTTCCTGGCCATGGCTTTCCTCTATGTGAAGAAAACAACATTATAGGGTTTGATAGAATGTGCAGACATGTCATGCTAAAAGCACATGACCTTGCTCTTGGATAATAGACAGAATGTACAGTATAGGTTAAAATCACATTTATCATATTCACTGTAATATTAAATTACAGGCCACAGCAACAGGCTGACGAGTCCTATTGATGAAAATAATATAGCCGTGTGAAGAATATTTCATCATTAATTCTGGTCAAATATTTGAGACAAACTCTTGTCTACCGCTAACAGTAAAAATCTGTTTTACGTTTGCCACGCTCATAAACCAGAATCTAACGTGACTTAATGACAAGTCCTGTGTTTCATCAAATTAGTTAACAAGAGAGATGAACGTTAACATGAGTTCATCTCAGCGAGTTTGCAGGCTACACAGCAAGCTTGGAAAACTAGCTGTGTTGTTATTGTGCAACCTGTGGCGAGTCTGGCGACTTTTGTATAGATTAATAAAAAGTAGTGATTGAGATTCTTGATTTATAGCTCACCTGTAATTTTAGTCTTTTTAAAAAACTCCCTGACATCTCATTGTCCAGCCGCTCGTTTCCCCATGCTCACATTGCAGTGCAGTAAATCCTCAAAATGTCGCTCTGCGCAGCAGCTTGTGCCGCTCCCTCTGGCATCAGGCATTAACCAATTATAAATAACAATCATGTTGCGTCATTGCATGTTTGCGTGCCCCTGTGCCCTCAGATTTTATTATTTCTTTTACTCAACATGCGTACTACTTTCTAATGATGAAATAATTATAAGTTATATTCCCAACATTTACTGTAAAAAGGGGAGGGATGGAAAGGGAGGATGGCAGTTTTACAGGGGGGATGATTTTTGATTGTTTTTATTTCAGGGGGGATGCCATCCGCCCTCATCCCCCCTCAACTCGAGTACTGGTTATCCCAGTCCTGGAGGGCCGCTGTCCTGCAGGTCTGAGATGTTTTCCTGCCACAACACACCTGATTCTAATGAAGGGATCGCCATCAACTGGTCATCCAGGTCTGTTAACGACCCGTTCATTTGAATCAGGAGAAACTTCTAAGACTTGCAGGACACCAGGCCTCCAGGACTGGATTTGCCCGCCCCTGCTGTAAATCATGACGGACTTCAGGTTCAGATCGTTCCACAGCACTTCCAGCTAGAGGTCTTTGGAACAACCCCACAACCCGAGGTTCCGACCCGACTCAAATCAGGTCTTGGGTCCATTCAAAAGACGTGACTCCGGGTTCTGGTCAGAATCGGTACAGTTAGTCTCGGGTCCGGTTGGGACTCTCTGACAGGCTGGGTCCCCATTTACAAGAGAGAGAGAGAGGTAAAGATACTGGCGGTGGCAGCCAATGTCTGGACTCGGGGCAGTTAAATGATTAATAATTAACGTGGCATGTTTGTCATGAAACAATCGTGTTGCCGTAGCGTGTTATTAGCGGTTTGCCCGGCTGCTGTAAAGCACAACGGATCACCAACATGACAACGTTGGATGAGAGAACATATTTACGTCACGTCCTGATCGGTGTAGGCTATTAGCGTTAGCAGTTGCTACCAATACAATCTGTATCCACAAAGAAAATAACGACATGGATTTATTGTTGTTTACATCACGTAGCCTATGTAGCAACTGAACCGAGTAGAAGAAGACCGCTTTAGGTAAGAAAATCAAGTTTTATTCAACGATAGACAACTTTTAACATGAGCAACTATGGGCTGTATTGTCTCGGTTCGGTTTGTTCGGAAACTAAAGAGTCGGGTCGGTTCCGGGTTCAAATATTGCGGGTCCATTCGGGTTCAGACCCCCGGACTTATGATAATAGTTTGGGTCGGGTCGTTTTCGGGTCGATGAAAGTGGACCCGTGAAGACCTCTACTTCCAGCTGTAAAACCCAAAGATTCGACTTCCCTTAGGTGGCAGCGACACGTAGATGTTGGTCTGAAAAGCTCTGTAGCAACAAGGCAGCACCATAAACACCACTTTAAAACGCTGCTGTTGGTCAGTGTTCAGCGTTTGCTCCGCTGCAACATGGCTCTGATCCCCCCCTGGTCTGCCTGGATTCATCCAGGGTTGTGTCGTCTATTTATACAGATCATTAAAACATGTGTTTCCTGTTTTGCTCTAATGTCCAGCTGCTCTGGCAGATCTGGAGACGCAGCTGCAGAAATGATGGTTTGTCACACAGACATTCCTGATGAGACAGTCCAGTTTTATAAGGCATATTAAGACTCTTTTGGTCCTTCCCAGATCTTAAAATGAAGTCAGAAATTACCACATGACACGAAGCACTGATTAACTAGAACTGAGCCAGCTGCTTTTCACCTGAAGAGATAAACTGCTGTATTCTGGTTTCAGCCTGCAGCTACGATAAAGGCAGCTCTTTCCTGAACTTGGCACATGCTGTCGGATGAGCCCAGAGCCACTAACTTCTGCTTTACCTCGTCTGTCTGTCGCTCCTGTTCTCGTCACAGTATTGGCAGAAAATTAAGACTTTAAAAGCTGGAACAGTGACGTGGCTTTGTTTTGACAAGGTCAATGCCTCACAAGGAAATATTTCAGTTATGTCACTTACATAAAACGATTCTACGTCAGGGTTTACCCAGACAGTAAAATACTTGGACAACCACCAGACTAACAGTAACCTATTCAGACCTGGAACGCTCAGACTCTGGATCTCCCCACTCACACATATCTTTACTAGGACTGGGCAAGTTAACGCGATATTATCGCTTTAATAAATTAATGAGTTAACGTCGACATTTATTTTATCGCACGTTAACGCATGTTGCTCACATGCTTTTGTTTTGAAAAGTCTGTTTCTGGCTGCTGCAGACTGGAAAACAGTCAACATAAGAAAAAGCTAAAACAGACATGGAGAACAGTAAAAATCCGTGAACTTTACAGTTGAGGTAGCAACTCAGGTAGCAATATTAACAATTCTGTCTAAAAAAAAAAAAATTCTGGACTGCAACAAAACTTCCAGTTATTCCTCCATGTTCCATCAGATCTGCTTCATATGTTTACTGTCCTGCTGTTCTCTAGCTGGTTACTTCAGTGCAGCTCCATCTAGTGGCACAGATGTGTAATGACAACAGAAAGTCCAGTCCTCGATTATAAAATAAATTCAGTTCTGTGGCCCATTTTTTTTAATTTTGTGTTTTTGATCCAAGTCTAAAATTGAAATATAAAAAAAACAGGCATTATTTTCATTTTGTGTTAGATTAAAAAACGAAAAACATAATAAAATATCACTCTTTAGTTTTTGATTGTCAGTTGAAAATGGAAAGAATGAATGATGCAGGGATTGGTAAAGTTACTGAACGTTTGCATTTTAAAGTTCAGTTTTAAAGTTTAAAGAAACAAGAAACAAGGTTATTTGTAACAACTGACAAGTTGAACTCCCTGTTAAAAGTTTCTGCTGTTACCTCAGAAATTACCTGTTTTAATGTTCTGATTGCTGAGACACAATCATTTTGTTGGATTTTGTTTGTAGACTTTTTTTTTATTTTTATTAAAAACAGGATGACATTAATGCCCTGGCAGTGGCAATAAGCTTTATTTTATTTGACATTTTTTAAGATGAGATTTACACTAAATATGTGTTACTGACAAGTGCTGATGTTAAAAATGTTTGAACAACAAATGTTATGGCACTTTAGTTCATATGGCAACAGACAATTTAAATAAAAGTGACCTTTACACTACTTTTGAATTCATTATTTGATTTTGCGCATACAATGCAATTAATCACGATTAATCAGGGGAATCATGCGATTAAAATTTTTAATCGTTCCCCAGCCCTAATATTTACTATTCAAAAGGGAAACTGTACCACATGATGGCGAAACTCCTGCCCCCAAAGGTCGAGGTCATCATAGGGAGGGTCAGTGATGTCACAGTTACCCACCAGTAACCCACTAGTGAAGACAGCGTGTCTCTAGCCCACACAGAGGCTGAGAAGTGGGGCTGGTGGCATGGAAAAAAGCGTTTTGAATAGGCTCCGCCCCTCAGGTTGGAGAAACCTAGTTGTAGGTCAGTGACCTAAAGGGCATCCTCAAGTTTTCTCCAGTGAAAACAGAATGTCTCTAGCCTGCACAGGGGCTGAGTTATGGTATGAAACCCCAAGGGGTCCAAAGGACCCCTTAACACCCCGAGAATGCAGAAAATCCTAACACCACACAAAAAAAAAAGTCTTCTGATTTTGCAAAACGACAGAGATCCTTGTGATTCAGTTTTTTTTTTTTTTGCTACTCGACAGCTAGCCTACATGTTTTTGATGGAGGACAGCCTAATATAAAGAGGAAACGACTGGGAAAACCTTAACAGCAGACGGACATTTCTCCACAGAAATAAGAGATAGCTTACAGACTACTGTAAAGCAAAATTAATAAGAGTTACGCAAGAAAACAAGCTAAAAACCAACATATTATAACTATAAGCTTAGACCATAGGTGTTAAACTGATTCCTGAAAGGGCCGTATGGCTGCAGGTTTTTGCTCCAACTAGGGATGGGCATTCGGTGAAGATTTATTCGTCGATCGTCGGGAGAATTAATGATTAATAATCGATTAATCATTAACATTTTCATATTGAAAATGATTCTCGATATCGGCGTGACGTTTGTTTTCCCCTCTGGCAGTGTTGCTATGTCCCGCGCATGCCCAGATGTGTTCAGTGGCCCGGATGTTCGTGGTCGAGAATAATGTGACATTTCCTGTTTCTTTTCTTAAAAAAAAACAACGATAATAAAAGAAGAGATATCGAGGAGACTACTTAACAAGGACAATTTATATCAAGGCGCCAGTATTACAGGCTTTTTGTTTCTTAAAAAGATGCGCTTGTTGTGTGCTCGATGTGGACTGCAGCTCCTTCTGGTCCGTGCTAACACAGAGTTGAAGCTAGGCTAGGCTAGGCTAGGCTAGGCTGAGAGAGATGAACAGCCGCCACCGTTCTTTACAAGGCTTGGATGCGCGTTGTTCAAGTGATACATCATTGTCGTTGTCGGTTAATTGTATTTGTAATTTGCAATGCAGTGATTGCAGTACACTTGGTCATTTTCTAAACGAAAATGGTCCCACGCCACACTTCGCCGCGACCGCTTCATGATTAGGCGAGGACCTACAGAAGCTCGCATGTAACAACTAAAGCAAGCCAGGGTAGGGTGATGGTGAAATGTTGCCCTCTGTTGCCAAATTTCTATCGGTGGCACAGCGAAATGCATCGCATTGTGTGAGGACGTGCACTGATAACCTACATTCAGATTGTTTAAAGAAAAAAAAAAACATTCGGTTGATCGACGAAAATTAATTTCTTCGATCAAATTCTTAATGATCAATCATCGATTAATCGATTAATTATGCCCATCCCTAGAACAAACACGAAAAAACAGTCCAAAACATACGTCCCCAGAAAACTGACTCCTTCACTCTCACAGAACTACTATAGGTTTGAGAAAGAGAAAACGAGAGAGTGATGAGCAAGAATAAATATCTGGCATGGTTTTGCTCAGTGATGATAGCTAAAGGAGAAGACAGGATGCCAGCTGTATGTGGATTTCTCCTTGTTTTTGTTCAACGAGCAAGTTTACCTACAAAACATATCAGCTGTTCTTAGATTTTGTATTTTATTATTTCTACTAGTTGTTAAAATCAAATTTGGTGACTCATTTGTCAAGTATCAGATGTCTATCCATGAGAAACATACAGTGTGTTGTCTTTCGTATCTAACAAACACTGACATTAGTTTTTCAGTTATAAGCCAATGTAACCAGCAAAAACAATTAATTAGTTTGAGGAAATGTGTTTTGTATGTCATTGTTTTTAGGATGCTAATCGAAGTAATACCAATGTGAGCTGTGTGTAAGGCATGGTAAAAAATGGAAATACAGAAATGCCTAAGAACACGTATTTACATCCTAACAAAGGTTGGAAATGTAGTCAACAAGAATGCTGTAGAAATCCAAGAATGTATTACTGACTGCTATTGCAAAAACATCTCTATTTATGCTTGTCACTCTAACATGAAATTATACATTATTTGTGGAAAAATGTTTAGTTCCTTTACCAAGGTTGCTTTTCTCCACGGATCTACCCAACAGCTTGTATAAACACATTCACATGTAAAATGGTGACCGTCATTAAAATTGCTTCTCCCACTACATCAGTCGGTGCTACAAATCTCAAAAAGGAAAAGTTGCCCTGGATTGCTTTATTGGTTTAACAAACGCAATAAGTTTCTTATAAATTATGCATGAGTGTAAATGACTGCATGAGTGTGCAAAAATGGCAATTATAATCTATATATCCTCTGATGCAACTGTAGAATTATGATCCATTGCCTCAACATAAAAAATCTAGTTTGCACCAGAAACAGCAGAATCCGATGAGCCATTAACATGCTTTATACTAAGACTGATAAATGTGTTAACCTAGCTTTTTTTTTTAAATATTTTTTTAAGATAAAAAAAAAGACCAACTTCCCACTAAACTATCAAGAAACCACATGGACCTCACTGAAGGAAGCTCATCATTATACTTTTCTGTGAGAAAACAGAATATGAAGATGAAAATGACATGAGTTGACTTTATTTACGCAGTCATTGAGTCTTTCACTTGAGAACACCATAATATCTTTTTTCATACCTTTTCTGTCTGTTCCAGTGGACTGCTTTGCCCTTTCATATATTTGTGTTTTTTTGTCCCAGGCATGTTTTTATTCATAATAGGCAATTTTACTATGACAGCTATTTGTATGTGGAGTGTAGTAGGACCTGCCTTGTCTTTGCTCTTTTACTTTGTTGTTTGCTGAAACAGCCCTTTCCCCCCCCGACAATAGTCAAAGGCATCCTCTCAGTGGATTAAATTTTATACCTTGCAAGATCTTCACAGCACTGTAAAGTCAGAAAATGGAAATGAGAGGAGAGAATCCTATGGCAGCCAACTAAGATTCAAACAGTTTTGTTTTTTTGTCACACTTTATCGTTCCTACTTATTTAAAAGGTTGTTTCTTTTTTCCTGTTGCTTGTGTACCTGCAAACACAAACCAAATCAAACCTTACTCTTGATGCCAGTCATGTTCACCCATGGTATTTATGATGGCATTACACTGAACGCATTACTCACCTATATAATGTTTAGCATGCATTACATTCAGCGACTGAATGTTTTTATACCCGTTGCAAAATGCACCATTTCTGGGAATCATTTAGTCCTGCAGTACTCCAGCTAGTCTATCAGTCAGAGTCAGAAACTGCAGGAGTTTTTCTTTTTGGACAGCTGACAGTGTGGAAGGAGGGGGGAAAAAAGAAAAGAAAGATCTGAAATGCGTCACTATACAGGGATGTGAAGGTTGTGTTCACATGTATCTGATTTAACAGTAAATGATGGAGGAAAAATCAAACTGAGCCTGTAGTATTTACATCTTTACCAATTTCAATCCTAAACTTGAATACTTTTTTTTTCTGCTTCTGAAGAACAGTGAAAAATGCTGGAAAGACAATGGTATACAGTATTATCTTTAATGATGAATGTGTTCCGTTCTGCAGCGCAACAAAGAGTGACCTTCACAATCAATTGGAGTCATGCTCTTGCACCTTTTATGGATACCAGTCCATTATACCCTAAATAAGTAAACTAAAAGGAAAGAAAAGTGACATATCTGAGTGAAAAAATTAAGTACATTTCTTAACACAGTAAAATTGAAATTAGGAAACTCCAAACTATCCATCCATTACCCATACCTGTTTAGTCATATGCAGGGTCACGGGGCACTATAAGCTAAAACTATCAATTGTACAGGAAGAGCAGAGACAACCCAAACACATTTAGACAAAATGAGAGTATTAAGAGTATGATCAAGGTATCTGCAAAGTCATAAAGGACCTTGGGGTAACTTCAAAGCAACTCCAGCTGCTTTTTCCAGCCAGGCTGGGCCAAGGCTTAAACACGCTAATGGTCCCTGACCTCAATTCACTCGCAGAAAAGTCCTTCCTGCTCCTGCTGTCAGGCTGATAAACCCCTCTGACCCATCCATAATGTTGTGTCATGGTAGAAAGGTCATACCCCCATTTATTTAATGAGGAGGGATATCTGTAGTCGGTGACTCAAACATGATTTAAAAAAAAAAAAAAAAGAAATCTTTTCAGTGAATGAACTGAACCAACTCCAGAGGTTCAGTTCTGACCGAGGCAGCGAGCAGAGACTGAACAACTGAACCAATGTGAGTTGCTTCTTTGCAAAGAAAAGACTGGTGAATCCATACCCCCTGTAGCCACAGAGCTAACGGCTAATGTAGTTGGAGGACAGGACTTCACGAGATGATTCCAACCTACAAACTCAAATGCGCACCTTCTAGCCTCCTCATTGTCTTAACAGACTTTCTCAGGTGCAAGAAAGTGAGGACTCATCGTTGCAGCTTCAAGGTCGCAATTCATTCATCACATTCATGCACTAAAATACCATGTAATGGAGCTTACTAACTAACAGTTAACGTGAGCCTTCAAACTTAGCCAGCAGCTCTAACTGTTAGAATCCGGCTCAACATGTTGAAAAGCAATGCTTTAACTGTAGACCATTTAAAAAGACTAAAAAAAATAATTTAAAACCAGCATGCATCTCCAGCATTTGGTGAGGAGCATTTTATGTCAAGATTAAGAAGAGTCTGGTGTGTTTATCAAAGCGCCAGGAGAATCATGAGCCAAATCACCCCTCAGCCATGTTTCAGTTCAGTAAGGACTGATCAGGGTTTTAATCAATCCAAACAATTTGGTGAATTTTTGAATAAATCTATTTAATGAACCGATTCAGTGCACGGAAAAGACTGCTGTACCTATCACTAAGCACAAGCAGCAGGAAGAGAGGGAAAGAGTAAATGCTGTGAGATGATGCAAGCAGAAAATAAATGGTTTCCTTGACACCACCTCTGGCCTTGCCTGGGAGGCGGTGAAATATTTTTGTGGACAGACCATACCAAAATGGAACTTAAAAAAAAAAATATTCAAAGATGAGACGAGAAAAAGCAAAGTTCTCTCTGGCATGTTATCAGACGGTGCCATCAGCATGGTGGGAGGTAGCATCATGGTTCAGGCCTGTTTTTCTGCATACAGGCCAACCTGATATGTATGATATACTATGATTGATGGGACAATGAACTCTGAAATTATAAGTGTTCACTCTGCAGGAAAATGCTAATAAATACAAATTGAATCTCAACAGAAAGTTAGTCATGAACCAAACCACAAACCAACACACAGTTGAAGCTGTTCTGTACAGAGAAAGTGACTAAAAGTCCTGTAAACTTCATGTGCAGAGAAGCTATAGCTAAACCGTGTTCTAGTAAAGTAGGTTATCCTCTATAGCTTTATTAGTAAAATCATGGAACTTGAGACAGTGCTGACAGAACTTTCTGACATTATTTGAAATAAGTAAAAAGTTAACTATTCTAAGAGTGATATTTAGAAAATGTAATCACCATAACCTGTCAGCTATGCCAGTGATCAGACGGTTGCCCTCTGTCATTACTAAACAGTTGGCTTCCTTCTTAGGAGACAAACTTTCTGCTGAGGACAACTAATCCAATGGCAAGGCAGGAATGGCCAATATGAAGAGGATCATACAATCTCTGGCACACAGTTGGTTTTTGGCTGAGACCTCAAAACAATAACTATTATTTCTTAATATTCCAAAGGAAGAAAAAGTGACTCAGGAGTAGTTTCAGCCTGTGTAGCATTTTTTCCCCCCTGCATCAATGGTTTTTATTCCATGTGTCAGCTATTACCAGCTGTTAACTTCACAAAAATAACGGTAAACTTTTTGGTGGACGTGCACTTTTGCCTTCTTGGTGTGAGCTAGATGACGTCTCTCTGCTTAACTTGTCATAAAAAGAGAAAATGGATAGTGTGGCTTTGTTTGAAGTCTGAAGTTTTTTTTTTGTTTTTTTTTTTTAGGGGGGGGCGCTTTATTGAAAGTAATGTAACAGGAAACAGCTGAAGAGAGAGAGAGGCGGGGTGAGACATGCAGCAAAGGGCCACAGTTAGACACGGGTCAAGTTAAAAAGTCAAAATAATAATGATCTTTGGCTGGGGGGGGGTGGCGGCGCTAATCCCAGTTACAAAGAAATGTGTCAAGACTTGAAGTTCTATGCGAGGGGGCTTTCAGACAAGATGATCTTTGGGCCCATTTGCGTGCCGCAGAGCTTGCTGACACACTGGCAGCAAACCAGCAGGTGGTCAGGAGTTGGTGCTTGATTTTTATAAGCGGAGACCTCAAAGACCCGTCAAAGATGCTCGCCGAGGCGGCATTGCCAACTGCCGACTGAGTTTGAACAAGTCAAATACTGGCAGCCGATGTAACTAAGAGCAAGGTGATGTTACTGTGGGAAGTAATCCCACAGACAAAGAGGAAGGGCCTCACTAAAGAAATCTTTAATCTGTGAGTAGATTTGTACATAACTCACCTACCTTCCTAACAAATTTACTCTTGATGCAAAAAACTCAGATTTGAGTGGTGTGTTTACGAATGGCAATTAATGACGAGCTGGCAGTGCACTCCTGCTGCTCATGAATTCATCAACTCTCCACCTAGACACCACCTTATAAGGAAGTGTAAAGGTGCATCCTCTCACTAGATTCTCTCTACTTGTAGGCTACAGGCATTTCTGGAGACCAGCCAGGCATAGGCCTGGAAAGAGGTGACGAATGCAGGTAATGTCAGATCATCTGTCCAATGAAACATTCAAGAGGTGAAGAACAAATGGTTTAAAATACAGTTGGATGCCAAAAAAATGAATAAATCAAGTTGTCTCTACGATGGGCAGCACGGTGCCTTGGTGGTTAGCACTGTTGCCTCACAGCTAAAAGGTTTCTGGTTCAAACCTCAGCAGGGACCTTTCTGTGTGGAGTTTGCATGTTCTCCCTGTGCTTGCATGGGTTTTCTCCGGGTACTCCAGCTTCCTCCCACAGTCCAAAGACATTCATGTTCAGGTTGATTGGTGGCTCTAAATTGGATTGATTGTGAGCATGTGTGGGTGTTTGTTTACATGTGGTCCTGCGATGGACTGGTGACCTGTCCAGGGTGGACACCTGCCTTTCACTCAGTGAGAGCTGGGATGCCTCCACGGGAGTCAATGGCAAACTCGAAGGGAAGCATACATTTTCGTTTTGTGTCATAACTGTAGTTTATTTTAATGCTTGTTTTCTAACAAAGTTGAAGCTTTTTTTTAGAGTTCCAATCTAAAAGAAATGCAGAAAAATGTTTTTACCCTTAAAGAATGACTTGACTCTGGGGGCTTTGTGAACTGTTTCTGCAGGCGCTCGGGTGCATCAAGGATCTCCGGCACTGAAATCCTTAATTTCATGGCTAGCAAGCCAATACTATTTTGCACACCTTGGGTTTGTAGAGAAGGGTGCTGCTACTTGCATCCAAGCATAACCAACTCGCCTTTATGACACCATTGGTGTGTTTTACAACGGATCACAAAATAACAGCCCATATAAGACCGTAACACCTGAGAATGGAAAAGCAAT
The DNA here is from genome assembly GCA_018398805.1 of Hirundichthys speculiger. Lineage (NCBI taxonomy): Eukaryota > Metazoa > Chordata > Actinopteri > Beloniformes > Exocoetidae > Hirundichthys > Hirundichthys speculiger. The sequence continues at coordinate 1,529,522 of JAGFBZ010002592.1, read as the reverse complement.
ATAAATGAGCACTCCTCAGACCACACAAGCTGTACACATGGTCTAGGACTAGATTTGATTGAAAATGTGCCAAAGCCCATATGGTTCATGCACAAATTTGTTCTGCTCACGTTTCATGAATGACAACACAGCAAGCAGCTACTTTTTCATTACAGAAGATTTTTTTTTTTTAACTCGTCTTCAAATCTAGCATACAAACGTCTACGCTACCCACGTGTGCTAACAGATTCCTTCACGCGTCTTCTTTGTCCCATCTTTTCTTGTTTGTGTCCTAAACAAAACACGTGGCACAAACAGCTTGCAATGTTTTTTCATGTTTTACAGATGGTTATGCCTCCGTTCCAGTCGCTTTGTTGATGAAACATCTTCGTAGAGACCAGTAGGGTTGCAGAGTTGCTGCCGGACCTGTAGTGCGTAAATATCATACAGACAATTGATTACAAAACAGAGTTGGGTCATCTGCAAAGAGCAGCAATAAACCAACTCTGAAAATCACGTTGTCTAACGTGGAGGAACGCAGTAGAGATGTTCTGACTGTCAACATTGGCTATAAATACTGTTTAAAAGAAATGATGAAATGAGCTTAGCGTCCACTTATCCATCACGTTCAAGTTTTTACATTTTACATAATGACCCCCTTCTTGTACCATAATGCATCACCGCTAAAGTGTTTGAGTGTCCAGCAAATCCCTGCAGTGGAAAACTCTCTGCTAAAATGTAAACCCCGCCTTAGCCAAAACAAACTGTGCAGCCGTTCAGCCTGGCTAAGCTAAATTATATCCACCCATTCATTTTTCATACCAAGCTTTTCTGGTCTCCCGTTTTGTTCATTTTCTTGCTTATTTTTGAGGCCGGAAAAGAGAGAGCCCAGACGCAGCCACGTTGATGTGTTTTTTTTTTGTTTTTTTTTTGTTTTTTTGTAGGCTATTCACTGTGTGTTTTCAATTATGCATGTGCGTCTTATCTGTGAATGTATGATGTTTGACCACACAGAAAGCACTCAGCGAGTGTTTGTATGGAACATATTTGGGAGTCAGAGGGCATAGTGAAGCTTACGGAGCTTCTTAAAATCCATGATTTAGGAAGTGAAAAAGATTTTTTTTTTTTTTGCACCTTTTTATTAATGATATTATCTGGAAGAAAACCAATAAAAGTTTGAGGGGATTATTCAAACATTAAAAGCAAGGGACCAATGAAGCAGAATTATCTTGTGTTTTCAATCTCAGCTTTGCTTTTGTGTGAACAGGCATGTGCAGGCGTTCATGCAAATGCATGTGGATATTGACTACGGCACATGTGCTGGCTGACACGGGGTTGTGTACACTTCACGGGGATTATAAGTCAATGTTTACGAATCAAAATGAATATTTTCTTGGTGTGTTTGTGTGTGCGTCAAACCAGAGACAGTGTCCGAAGACTATTCAGTCTGATGTAGGCAGGGAGGTGGCCCCTTTTCTCCTAGAGCACTTCAATGTTTTATTTATCAGGGCTGGCAAACCAAGCGGTGTGCTTAACACAACAGCAGCAGAAATCTCAGCATGCTTTTTTTTTTTGTTTGTTTCGTCTTGTTTCCCTACGAGCATGGAACTTTTGTTTTAGAAATAGCATGCTGGAAAACGTCTGCCCTGTGATTTGCTTCTAAATAAGCTCCAGATGACTTTGCTAGTGGAAGCTGTTCTGGCGTAACCACCACAGAACAAACAAAGAGAGGGGACAGAAACCCAATAACCTCCTTTTTTACGAAACAAGCAATGTCTCTGGCAACATTCAAGGTAATGGACGATTGTCCTGGTTTAATTCTGCAAGTAGTTTGACATAATTATTACACATGGTAATGACATATTCATGAAGTAATTCGGTTTCTTTCAGTCTACCAGATCAAGTGAAAATTCCAGCACTGAATATCATCATTAACTCTATCATCCAGCGTGTTGACTTCTTTTTTTTTTGATATCCACCAAAACAGATAACCCGACTTGCATGGAAGAAAGACACCATTTACTCTATAATTAAGGGCAATTAGTGAATCAATTATAGCTTGATCAAGCCTGATGGGAAAGAAAACAAAAAGCCACAAGCTGTGACAGGCTATATTTGCAGATAGACGCCATTATGGTCCCATCAAACATAAACCTCGATAATTGAACCTGGGGTTAAAGAGAAAAAAAGAAAATCAATTTCTAATCATGGATTGTCATATCCCTTGTGTCCAAGCCAGCATAGCACTATTTTTCAAAATTTTGCCCGCTACGAAGGGCACCATCCTAAATTAAAATTGTAAATATTTGTCATTCTCAACCCTTCGAGTGTCATAAAACAGTGCTGCCAGGAGAGATGTATAGCATCCAACAGATAAGAGCAGTTTCTTTTCAACATCCATTACAAATGGATGCAATCACTGGAAAGAGTTTTGATCTGTTGATATATGACCTTCAGTTCAAAGTTGCTCCCCTTCCCATCTCTTTCTATTTAATCATCGTAATTTTCTGATTAAAAGAATTGCATACCTTGTAGTGGCATTTTAATGATGCATTTTTTATGCCCTTTATTTATTCCCTCTTAAAAATTGCTCCCTCTTGATATAAAAATGTGATTAAGATTAAGTAAATATGCACGCTTGTAAGTGCAGTTTCCTAGTTGGCAGATGATACAAAGTCGTTTTATGTTGCTTAGTCTGGCAGAAGTCAAGAATCTCCTTAAATTTAGTAAAGAAAAAAAAAAACAGGAATTGTATATTAGTTGAAAGAAGTAAAAACTACTAAATATCTTCAGATTTTTTTCCCCCTCACCACAGAAAATTGTTAGTCATATGGAGAAATTTGACTAAGCTAAAAATAAAAAAAAGACTCAGATTTGATTAGCTCTTGTCATTCATTTGGTTTAACGTTATTTTCAGTGGTCAAGATTTTGACCTTTGCTTTTTTGATCTTTTCATGAATTTGATTTTTCAGTTTATTAAACTCTTAGGAAAGTAATAATAAATTAGTTTTGAGTTTAATAGACCAAAAAAAAAAAAAAAAAAAAATCAAAACCACCTACCAAAACATGACTGATAATAAATAGCTTGGTGATATAAACTGTGATACAAAAATAACAGATCATTCAGTTCATCACTTTCTACTTTCAAACAACTGTGGTGTTCTACTGTGCTACTGACAACGTCGACAAACTGAACCTTACAGGATATTTTCCCACCATTTGGACGAGGAACAAATCAGCACTGATGTCTGTACGAGTGGCGATCTTGCTGTCTTCATTAAAAAACTACTAGATCTTAAATGTAACTGTATTGACAGTGATCCTCACTAACAATTGGGCTCCACACAAACTTAATAAACCATTAGTCCAACAGCCCTCCATTATCTGTTGTGCCAGGGTTCCACTTGGTTCTTCACAAACTCCTACTACCTACTTTAGCATGTGGAAGTATTCCTAATTATATGGGTTGTACATGTACTTCCTTGATATCCACTGTACAAACTGACCACCTCGGTCTCCTGATCCATCCAGCAGTCATGTTGGACTCTGACTGAATCTAATAGTTGCTGTGCTACATTTCAACTTGGCTCTTTACAAAATGAATCCCATTCTTTTTCATCTCATTATTTCTTGGCACTTCAAGTGAAAAAGCTGTTTTGTAAATTCTGGTATTCACTAAAGATCCATTTGCATGATGTAGACAAAATGAATTGGTCGCTGGCAGAGTTGGCTAGCTGGACTAATCCCTTTTTGAATTTATGAAGTCGTAACTCTAGAGGTGGGTAAAAACAAGTTGCAGTTCATCAGAGTCACAATTTCTTGCTCATTGGAAAAAAGAAAACGAAAGAAAAAAACTGAAAAATCCACTGAAAGGAAAAAAATAACTTTTTACAGGCTAATGAATCTTTTGAATAAGTGTCATATTTGGAAAATAAAAGCATCTACATTGTTGGAGACTACAAGTACATAAGTTGGGTGGCGTTCATCTGAATCATGGAATTTATTTATTTATTTTTTAATCATTTTTTTTCTCCTTTGTGGTCCCAATGAGTTTAGTAAACCATCTTTTTCTTAAATATATAATTTTGATTAGTTCATTTGAACTCTCTGTTTTATGGGAGTAGTAAATCACGAGCATTTATTCAGATACACACACTGGTTCTTTTTTGTCTTTTTTCCCCAACTTTGGTTCAGGAAGTGGAGTAGCCCTTGAATATCTCCTTGAGTCTAGCGGCTTGATCCCTGCTGACCCCAGTCCCCCTCACATTTCAGTGTCCTTGAGCAAGACATTGAACTCACTGTGTCTGATATTTTCATTGTCTGATGTTTAAAAAAAAAAAAAAAGCAAATGCATTATATAAAAAGAAAATACATGAATGAAATGCACTGTGGGCTTGAAGAACCTATTTTTACCTGTTTTTTGTTTTCTTGTTTTAAAGCTACCTGTATTTATTATTTGGCCATGCATAATTATCACATAGATGTGGCAAAGAAGTAGTTTGAATAAAGATTTCTAGATTTTTCAAAAACGGTGTTCTTCCATAATTTCAAAGGGGGAAAAAAAGCTATTTTTCATAAATGGAGCTTTTTGGAAACCCAGATGCATCAATCCATTCATTGTACCTCAAGAAAACTCGAAACAATGTCACTGATTGCCTTGTTAGTGGCCCAGAGTATCTGTTTTTTTGTTTGATACTTTGAAATAAAGTGAAGATAAAGGAATTTTGAAAAGTGCTTTCAAAGAGCATATGCTTACATTAGACCGTCTCGTGCTACTTAAAAACCTACTCAAAGTTGGCTTGGTGGGAGTGAAAATTATTTGCTCGCGAGACAATTTTTACAGACATGACACAAGCTGATCAAAAGCTTTGAGAGAACAAATACAAGAGGAAACCCGACTGTCTACCAACGGCCATATGCTGCCGTACTGAATAAGATAGATGGGTTCGCTTGCCGTCTTTGTGTAAGTTTGTGATGATTGATGTTGCCAAGTACATGAATTGCAAAGAAAAAAACAAGAAAAGCTTTTCAATATCTCTTTAATTTCTGTTATGTGTTGAACAGGATCAGTGCAGAGTAAAGCGTATCCTCCATACTTTCCAGCTAGTGCCTCTATATTCCAACAGGAGTGATATACTGAATGATTTGGAATAAGGGAATCCCAACAATGTGGTCAGGTCAGAGATGAGCCAGAGACTTCTAAGGGTTTGCTCATTATTATTTTTTTCACCTTGTTAGCCTTAACACTTGGTTGATGCTCTGTTAGCTGTACCACCCTGCTCTGATCAATGCCTGTGGATAGCGGAGGAAGAAGCCAAGCGTGGAAGCCAGAGCAAAGACAGGAAGCGGGAGAGAGGGAGTTTGGGGGAAAGTTTTTACCCATGACAGTCATGCGAGATAATTGGCACATGGTGCGACGATCGTTACACCATTTCAGCTGCTCATCACCCCGTTTTGTTAAATCTGTCTCACCATAGGAGGGTGTAAGAATCTCTCACAGCCTAGCCAGAGAATTATGAGGTTTTGTTTTCGTTCTCATTGTTTGGAGTCACAGATGTAACACAGAAATATGGGTTAAAACTGGTTCTGTGGTGTTTGGCAGAAACTACAGTCAAGATGAATAGCTGAAGAAAAAAAGGCAGTTTATTTCCCCCCCCCTCATTGAATAGATTATAAACCCTTTTCATTTGAAGTAATGATTACTACATTATAGGGCACTGACAACAACCCAAAGAAGGGATCAATTCCAATGCAACAAGAAAAACACCAGCGAAACAGAAGAAAACAAAATTAAGAACAAAGCAAATTGGGTGGTGTGTATTGTATTCAAAAGGAGAGACATTGCACCAGTTTCAGTGATCACAAGGGTGCAGATTCCTGCATACCAGATTTACCAGAACAGCGCAACATTTTAGACATCACAAGAGTTTAAATATACTCTTTGACAAGGATCACTTCACTCTGGCATCAAGATCCACCCTTCAATATAGACCCTCAAAGAACACTTCATGAACACTGCTCATGTCTTTGATGGAGTCTAATGTATAAATGCAAAGGAATATTTGTCACCAAAATAAAGTTTAATGTAGTATTTTGGAGCGGACCTTTAACACTCAAGCAACTAGAACTTAGAAATCAAGCAAATTTCTTTTATTTAAATGCACTGCAGACAAGATAAAAAAAAAAAAAAAAAAAAGGTAACATTCACTCTCATTTCAGAGATACTTTTTACACCAGTTACGAAATACTGACCTTCCCTCTTTTATCCACGATACCAGGACAACCCACGGTCATCCAAGACAAAACTTCATGTAACTATGAAATGTGAAACTGACATTTTATCTGCTACTATGTCACAATTTCCCAACTCAATTACTTTCACTATTTTAATAGGTCCAGTCAATACTTCAAAAGATATTGGTGTCCAAAGCACTAGAGGGCAATTGATTAATTTGCTTGTAGAAAAGAAATAGGTTGCATTTTATCACAGATAACAAACACAGAAATGGTTCTGCAGCTATGAAGATGTTTTCGAAATCCTGAAAATGTGACAAATCTTTGACAACATCCATTTTGGTCACATAGGAGCACAAATTTTGTTCCCCGGTAAGAGGCTTTAGAAGACTCGAGATGCCGAACTAAATCTTTGACAGAGCCGCGAGCAGATTTTCAAACAAAACACTTTTCTTTGTTCAGAAACTTAGCTCTGACATCCGTCACTCTGGGGTGGATGTCAAATGTTGACAAAGGCCAACAATGATGTTGACAAAGGCCAACATCATTATTGTAAATGGTGGTCTGCTTAAATGTATACATGTTTTGTTATGTGATGTCCCAACTGCTAGCATGTTGGACTGCTTCGCTTGGTGAGAGCTGCTTGTATCTTGAATCCTGCGGCCCGACTGGAACAAATTTATCGAGAGAAAATGAACTGATTGTCTTCCAATGTTAACAGCTTCTTTTTGAAGGTTGAGGCCTCTTACTTATTGAAACCAAACATGATTGAAAGCGTCTTTGACAGCAATTTTGACGGCTCTCCTCTTCACAGTCAGTGGAGGAAGAAGGAGACAATGAATGTGCAGGCCAGTCAAGTTCATCCACACCAGACTCTTCCAACCATGTTTTTATGGACCTTGCTTTGTGCACAGTCATGTTGGAAGAGGAAGGGTCCAGCCAAACTGTTCCCACAAAGTTGGGAACATGGAATTGTCCAAAATGTCTTGGTCTGCTGAAGCATTCAGAGTTCCTTTCACTGGAACTAAGGGGCCAAGCCCAGCTCCTGAAAAACAAGCCCACACCATAATCCCCCCTCCACCAAACTTTACACTTGGCACCATGTAGTCTGACAAGTACCACTCTCCTGGCAACCGCCAAACTCAGACTCGTCCATCAGATTACCAGATGGAGAAGCGCGATTCATCACTCCAGAGAACGTTCTTCCACTGATCTAGAGTCCAGTGGTGCTTTACACTGCACATTGCACTTGGTTATGTCTGGCTTGAATGCAGCTGTTTGATCATGGAAATCCATTCATGAAGCTCTTTGCACACTGTTGCTTAGCTAATCTGAAGGCCACATGAAGTTTGGAGGTCTGTAGTGATTGACTCTGCAGAAAGTTGGTGACCTCTTCTCACTATGTTCTTTAGCATCCTATGACCCGCCCCCTCAGTTTACGTGTCCTACCACTTCGTGACTGAGTTGCTGTCGTTCCCAAACACTTCCATTTCCTTATAATACAGCTGACAGTTGGCTGTGGAATATTTAGGAGCGAGGAAATTTCACAACTGGATTTGTTTTACAGGTGTCATCACAGTTCCAGGCTGGAATTCACTGAGCTCCTGAGAGTGACCATTCTTTCACAAATGTTTGTAGAAACAGTCTGCATGGTGCTTAATTGTATGCACCTGTGGCCATGAAAGTGATTGGAACCCCTGATTCTGATCCTTTGGATGAGTGAGCAAATACTTTTGGCAATATCGTGCAGCTTGGGCTTTGTTTGGCATCCTGTTCCTGGTTTTCTTTGTTAGATCTTTTTCTGTTCATGTTTTGGATTCCTTGCTCTGGCAGCACTATTTGTTAGGACTGCAATAAAGGACTTTTTGTTGGAATCCTCCACCTTGTCGCCTGTGTTTGAGTCCTTAACCAAGTCATAACAGGAACATAATGCTGTGGGGCTGTTTTGTTGCTGCAGGCAAAGGGAACCTTATTCGGTGCATCGAACTGTGAAAAAAGATTTTTGATGTTCTGAGAGATGATAAAATAAAGTCTGCTGCTGGTCCAGTTTTAGGTCACTGCTGGGACTTCTGCCTGACAATGACCTCTGGAGTGTCTCTCTCAGATCTGATAGATCTCAATCCTAGTAAGAATCTGTGGAGGGAGCTGAAATGAATGATCTGCCTTGGCAGCCTCAAAAAAGAACATGGAGGAGAAAGGGATTTAGGAGAAGAAGGTCCATGCTCAGAAACCATGTAAATTGAAACTACTGAAACAATTTTGTCATGGAAGACTGGACAAGAGATGTGGCATCATAAGGGATTCTTATCTGTCGTAAGTTACAAAGGCATGATTATTGATTTTGTAATTGTCACAGTTCCATGATTTTAGCCTTTGCTCTCTAGTTGGCTCTTTGTCCTTTTTATAACCAGATAAACTATGGACACTACTGATTATGGTCCTTTCCACTGAACAGTTTTGATTTGGCTAAAAGGTAGTTATTTTACCTTTAACTCTTATTTATATTATTTTGTGGTCCAACAGCATTTGAAAACTTCTGGGTTTTTTTTTCAGCTATGTTGTGAGTTCTGTTGTGTTAAAGTAAATTCAAGTTTTTTTGGTCACATGACTTTCATCTTTTGTTTCTTGTTTCTACTTACTTGGAAGTTCCTTTATATGATGTTGTGGATGAGAAGAGCTTCCATAGTTTCTCTGAATGACTTGCTTTTTCCATGCATGTCATATATCAACATGTAAATCGAAGTTTTAATCATCAGCTGCCTGTTTTTGCTCAAATAAAGGACAAATAAAGGGAGAGAAGCAGCTCAATCAAATAAAAATGGCCGCACTGTAAAAACATTTATGAAAATTACATGCAGAAAAGTATTTCTGTGCACTTGCTGAGATAGTCAGCCAATAAATAGTTCAGTAAACAGTTCATTTCCTCGGTGGTTTGCCCTTCATATAAATGTCTGAGCCATGTATGCAGGAGAATTTTTACAGTCTATTATCCCGGGATTGAATAGATGTATGAAGTTTATATTCTGCATACATATCATCTTAATCTTGATCAACCTGTAAATCTGCTAACAATGTGTTTCTTTCTATTTGCGACATTGTCACTGCAAATTGTGTGTCCACTTTACCTGTTTTATATAAATTTGAACAAAAAGGCTTAATTCAAGCAAAGGCAAAACCCTTGTTTCACAATGGCTGAGTTTAACTGAACATTGTGGGTTTTTTTCTTTTTCAATTTCTAGCTGCATAAACAAGTACCTCATGTTTTTTTTTTTTTTTTCACCTCTGCTTATTAGATTCTTTTCATTAACTAAGAGTAAAATAAAGAACCTGAGAAAGTAAACACACAAAAGTCATCCAAAAAAGAATATTGTTGGAAAGAGAAGAGGAAAAAGGAAAATATGGCAAAATTAATAATGCGGTTTTCAGCAGAGCCAAGAAAAAGACAAACATCAATGAAGTCTGGTGGGTCTCAGATGATACCTGATAATGAAACTAAATTACAGTTTGTTTGTTTTTTTTGCCTCAGTCATTTAACCTGATTATGGCCAAGCTAGGTTTTTTTTTTTTTTTTTTATAATCACTTACCCTTCCTTTAACTGTCCCCATTTTCTTTTTTGTTCTGTTTTCACTGGTCTTGACTTTGTCCTCAATGTGATGATAGCCAATGTTAGTGCACTTATGATGTAAGACGTTTAATTAGGAAGAAAACGGTAACAACTGCAATTACGAGGCACAGCCAAACCTAACTCTGGCCTGTCCAAAACTGGGGTCCTGATGCCGCTAAGCAGCAAGTACGCAAATGATCTATCCAGAACACAAAGGTAATGGAAAAGTTGTCTTGTGCAAGAGGTACTATTAGATGGAGCCCACTTTCAGGACAATTTTAGATGAAACAAGGGACAGTTTTAAATAGGACTCCTTCAGAGGATTGGTGATAGAGCCGACCATCTCCAGAGCATATCGTCCAGGAAGAGGATTAGCCCTGCGGCGTTTCTATAAGTATGCTGCTGTCATCCACAGTAGAGACACTGGAGCTGACCATTTCAATTTTATCTCCCTCACAATAGGAATATTAACAGCAACATTTAACACCCTCCTTCCACGCTGTGCTTTTTTCTTTTCTTGCGGTGTTCATTTTTGTTTGAATTGTCATACCTCTAAGGACAGACAGTACAGCATGAACAAGTTTAGAAAGAAAGGCAAAGGGCTCTAATGAAAAATAAAAAGATGGTTGGAGCTACATAAACTCATTTATTGGAGTAATTGTGGAAAAACAAAAAAGCAAACTTATTGCTATATGAACACAAGGTGCATTGGCCAAATTAATACAAGTCGTAAAACAGAAGGACAATAATCAGAAAATGATGGTGTGAACTTAAAGGGAGGGTAAGTGATTTTTGGATGATGTCATGTCTGTTGATGTTTGAAAGAAACAAAAAAAAAAAAAAAAAAAAACAGACCTAGCTCCTTCCCCTTTCTGGTGCTTCCCAAGAAAAGGCCCCATGAAATACATTAACAAAACTATCCTTTATCACCTGTCTAATTCTTTTTTGACTGTCCAGGTACTTCCCAAGTGTCAATTATTGCATCACTGGAACAGGCTGCTATTGAGGAACAGGATTCCTATGTGTGCATTTTTATTTTTTCAATTTAGCATTTTGGAACAAAAAGTACACTAACACTGACCATCATCACATGAAGTCTGTGAGAGTTCATGATGGGGCATATTTTCTACAAGGGGCCACGTCCTGCTTGCTTGTCTTAGGTCTTAAACCAGTTGTGCTGAAAACTGGAGCTAGTGTTTGATCAGTCTTGACTTGGTTTTTGAGCTATGAATAAAGACATAACAGAGCAAGTCATTTTTATCTCAAAGCTAATATGGTTTGTTGTATTAACTGTATTAAGAAACTTGAAATGCTGCTGGTATCTGAAGTAAAATGGTCTTCATCAGAGCTGTTCACAGCATCTACGGTTCATCCGCTGGTCTGAGAACACTGAACATATAAGGTCATAAGCTGGAATGAAAGTGCAAAAAGAAAATGAGAAAAAAAAAAAAAATCAGCATGTCCAAGCCAGTCCTCAAATCATTGCTTCTATATTTGGAGAGTTACAGTGATCTTCAGTAACATTCAGTACATGCTGCAACCATATCAGAAAAGAAATAAAAGTGAGGGAAAAAAGGTAATTCTTTCAACAAACCAGAGTCACAGTTGCAAAAAACTCACCCAGCTTCTAAGTCCCGTAGACAAAAAAAAAAGAAAAAATCAGTGTATTTATAGTATCCAGCCTCAAAGCAGAACATGTGTTGTACAATAATAATGTAAGAAAAACTCTTTGACGAGCAGATGTAGCCTGAAGAGTCAGCGGTGAAATTAACCCAGGATAAGAATAGCAGCTAACATGCTAACTATTAGCTCTTTCAGAATAAACTAAGAACCAGTGAACAAACGAACAACACAGACTAATATGAAACTCAAAAGCACAAGACAAAGAACGTAAGAAAATATGACTTGCAAATCTACTGGCAGCAAGAACAAGTGATCATCTGTCCTGCAGCCTCTTTGGCTCTTTCATCTCAGACAAAAAGAGTAATCCTATCTAATACTGACTCGCTTTTCTTCAGCTCCTCGGAAAAACACTCATTACTTCCCTTCATTGGCTTCTCTTCGATGGTGTTGGTTTTGAGAATTTTATGTCAGAGAGCTTTATCTTGCAGTTAGCTGCCTGCTAACTTGTCCTATGTGTAAACTACAGAGTCTGCTGCAAAGCCAGACTTACACTTTGATTGGCAGCTGGGAGGCGGGACTTCCTGCACACGGGTCACTCACAAACTTGCATAGTTCCAATGCAGGTTATTCAGACTTGCAGAAGTTTGATTTCTCCTGTATTAAGTTGAATGACAGCTAAAATAATTTTAGAAACTTTTTTTTTTCCTTTAGGTATTCAAGTTCCGTTGTGTTACTTTAAACCAATAATCAAAGATTCATTTCTTAACTGCCTCGAGGCCAGAAAAACAGAATCTTCCTTTTGTGAGGTTCAAATTTACTCCAGAGTATAACCAGGCTTCCATCTGCATGGCGGGTCAAAGGAAAATCTGTATGCTAACATGCATATGACTGTTCGTTCAATATTAAAAACATCTGCCTGAAAGACCTTGTGATATGTTTGCCTTAAGCAAATGCAAAAATCATAAGCTTTGCTTGTCTTTGAAGTAAGCTGCCCTCTGTCATGACTGAAGGCCGCCCTTGAGACACAACATACTCGCTGAACTACAACAATGTACATGAAGAAGACGTTCTGATGGAGCAGCCTTGACGACAAAGAGGAATGAACATGATCAGACGATCACAACAACTGTTCACTGTCAGATGGCCTTTAATGCAGTGACTGTTACCTACAGAGCTAGATCACTCATGACTTCATCATTGTGTTGTGGAGATGTCCAAACGTGATGATTAAATCCTTGGGGGGGGGGCATGATACACAAGGTCAAGCTCAAGAAAAGCATTCAAAAGTATTCACAAAATAAAACAAAGACAGCGTTATTAATGGGATATGTTGACTTCGTGTTCGACATGTCCCTTTAATGATGATGGGACATCTCGTTTGAAGGTAATCATGGATTACCTTCAAACACACACACACACACATACCCATACACACCATCTTCTCCGGATGTGCGTGCTTGCTGCATCTCATTGAAGAGAACTCTTGATGATCATGTGCACAATCACACACCTAACCCAAGTTACCCCCCCCAACTCTAGATCTTGTGTGGACTGTGAAACCTCCATTAATTGACTACAGTGTCATGAATGTGGCATTTCGCTGTGGTTTAAATCATGCCCGCTTCCTCTTTTCTCCCACGTGAATCGAGGCTTGATGTACTGAGGGTGTGATGTTGATCACAAGTGATTTGTGCTCATTCATGCAACTCCTTGAAGTGAGCCTCTCTGATGTCCTTTGCTTACCTTCCTCACATGTTCTGCCTTCCCACAAAGACGCACACTTTCAGTTCTAATAATGCTGCTTTTCCTTTTTCAGGGGATAGGCCCCTTCTTCTTCTTCAGTAATTGGCATTTGACAGTGACGTGGGTTGTATTAGGAAGAAGCCACTTGCTTCAACTTGAGGTTTTGTTTGCTTGCGGTGAAGTTTTTGAAGGATGAGGAGAGCATGGGGACAGATGAGAGCAGCGGCCACCAGGTGGCCAACCTAATAGTTGCACTCTGGCAAGCCCTCTCCATTTTCCCTCTTCCCCTTTTTTTTTTTTTTAAGCTCAGTTTGGAAAAAAAGGCTGGAGGGCATGCATTTGATGTGTTGAAGGTAGATGGTTGGAGATTGCTGACTTTGCATAGTACTCTAAAAAGGTAGAGGATATATGGAGGATGTGGTGAGGGAAAGGAGTGCGGACTGAACACCGCTGCAGTCTCTACTTCTCTCCTCCTGGAAGCAGGCCAAGCTCAGGCCTTCAGCGGGCCTGTAAATGATGCAGTGTTGCCGAGTGGCAGACTTTTAAAGGCTACCTGCTATGTCTCTCCATCTATTAGCGCTCTGCTGAGGGGAGCGGCGCCTCGGCTGCACATGTCAGCACCGGCAAGTGCCATGTGGCAACGACAGCCATCGTCAGAACCCGTGTCCGGAAGACTTTATCTAACATGTTCAGAAACTGATAAAGTAGATGAAATAACAGTCCTATTTCATGTGGCAAGTTTGACTTCATGCCATTCGTCATGTTAACTAGTTTGTCTCGGTCTAACTGCAGTCAGCCGGCGTGAGCAGCACTTCAGGATCCTCCACTGCTGGTGTCAGCACATCTGTATTTACTCCACATTCATTACAGTTATTGGTGTTTTGTGGCACATAAACTTGATTTGATTATGAACTTTGCTGTTAGAGTTAGCAAACCTTTGTGGCAATTAATGGTAGCAGCTAAAACAGATGAGTGATGTGTATTTTGTGTCGTTTTGTTTTAATTAAATGGGTGCTATACGGACAGTATAATATCCACAAAAATGTGGATATTTATCGAAATCAACACTTGTGACCATGACGATGGCTCGGGAGCCTTATATTTTAACCATAGTGAAGCTGATGTGGAAATATGAAGACTGACTGATGATCCAAAAAAGTTTCTACAAAAACGGTATTAAAAACCTTCATAAATCTGGATTTACTCTTTTATGACAGAAAATAAACTGAGATTTACAAAGAGCCACCGACTGCTCCGAGTGTGTAAGTTTCCTCATTATTTCTTTATTTAATGGATTTCAAATAGTCATTATGCCAGGTCAACCTGTTACAAGAGCACCCACATATCCAGAGTGGTCAAACCTGTCTTGACTTGTTGAGTCTATAAGCAGCATTGTGGCTCCACTTCATAACATTTCACTCTTTGCTTCTTCTGTAGGACTCCATTATTATTTGTCCGATGGTTTAAAATGCTCTTAACTCTTCTTTTTGACCTTCTAGCCCCTCTCTCGGCTTTTCTCTTTTCTCTCGGCTTTTCCCACCTCAGTCCTCTGCTCAACAATAGTGTAAACATATGTTTCAGGTCTGACTGGCCTGTATACACGGTATCCTGACTCAGTGTGGAGGATTTCTGAAATGTAGTTCTCAGCCTCCTCTGAGGCTTCAAATCACTTGTCTTGTCACTCGTGGCAGCAGTTTCTCCATTGTTCGGGTGTGATGGTGTGTATGTGTGTGTGTTAGAATGCAGTAAGTATCTTTGTCCAGTGGCCGCATGAATAATCTATCTTGCTGGCTGCGTGTGCGTCTGAAAAGACCCCCGGGGACGATGTGCCATCAAGTTTAGAATACAGTCCAACTCAGAGCAGTCAGTCAATATTTTAGCTGTTGGTCGAAATGACTCATACCAGCTTTAGTTTCTGCAACTTTTGTGTTTCAGGCTGGTAGAAGAGCTGTTATGGCTTCTCGCCATTAACCATCATTATACCGTCTGCACTAAAGTGTCGGCTCACTTTATAGGAAATGTTTTGTGATTTGTGTTTTTACTTTTCAACAAATAAATGGGATGCACTTAGCTTTTTTATCCGCCAGCATTAAAATACAGGCTGGATTTTGAGAAAGAGTCAAGTTCAGCTTTTTTAATAGGCAGAATTGAGAGCCAACCTTAGAAAACAAAGTTTTGCATCATTGACAGCACAATGCAGACAGAACTTACACAAGAAGAAAAAAAACACAAGCATTTAGGCAAGAACTGACTTTTACTGACTTGAATCAATCAGCTCTTTTTAGTATCCTTTCTAGTATCCTTACTTTATCCTCAAGGTTTCTGAAAATATTTCTTCCAAAGAACTTCAACTTCACATGCTTTTGAGAAAGTAGATAAAACTCACCCTACAATGAATGCATCTATGTTTCCATTATCCCACCCCACCAAATACTTCCAGTTTGGCATCTAGGCCCTAACCTCATCTCTCCATACAGTTGATACTTATATTGACATAATGGGAGGGATGAAAAACTATTTCATCCACCCGACAACAAGGAACGTAAATGAAGAGTGTAGGTATTGATGTGAAGTGCAATTTCCTCAATATTGAAGGGGTACGAAGCGGTAGACACAACGCATCAGCCATAAAGCCATTCTCAATGCGTAAAGCATCACAACGATAGCATATTGAGTTATGTGTGAACTGTTACGTGGGACCGAGATGCTTTTACTTTTTTCTGATACTTTTTGCGGCAGGAATGTGGATGAAAATTACCAAGAAAAAGAGTCCAGTTGCCTTTTTACTAAAGCATTGTAGGATTTAAATAATTTATTGCTCCTATTCTGCTTATAATGAACTGGACAAACTGTCTGTGACCTCTTAACATGGAGGTCAACGGAGACTGACTCATTTTTGTAGTGAGGCGTTGAGCGTCACTCAGTGAACTGCACACCCATCTTGACTTCAAAAAGGAAAGTCAGAAGTTATCCTTTTGTCTACTACATTTGCAGAGAAACCGTTTACCAATGGCTCTATGACATCACAGCGCAAGATTTTGTTTTTTGCTCAGGAATGGCTCACTCCTTAACGCTCATTTACTAAGTAATGCAGTGAAGAGCCCTGAGATCTTTTTTTATGTGCACGCACGAGCAAAATGCTGCATTTAGGGATAGAGAGGAGATTTCATCGGCGCTGATGAGGGAAACTGGGGCAGAATAAAACGGGTGAGTTTAGAGCATGAATACGAATGTCGCTGCTTCACCTCAGTAAAATGGAAATGCGAGCACATTGTGTTAACTGATGCTAGCTCACCTAATTTCCTACATAATTTCAAACAGCACCTTAAAAGTAGCAAGGCATAATTGCACACACACACACACGCACGAGCATGTGTGTACACATGGCCAACATAGTGGTGAACGGGCTTTTCTGATTCAGTTGCCCTGCCTTGTATCGTTGGGGGATGCGTGGGAGTGATTCACCATTGTGCTTCCATATCTCTGTTGCCAGCTTGACTGTCCCTTCGCTGCTGATCTGTGAGATTTAGAATTGCTCCCAGAGTGCTTTTCTAATCTTTCCTCTCTTTTCAGGGGAAATGTAACCTGCAGACAAAATGTTTCCCTTTGGTGACTTCATTGGAGTTTACTGGCTGGTTTCTTTTATCTCAGTGCATTTAAAAGTAATAAATGGAGGGGTTTTGTCCACAGAACAATCTCGCATACAATGATACAAGAAAAACTGTAAGTGTTTGACTCCGAAGTTTACATGGGCTTCTTGGCAATTTATCTAAACTTCTAGAAGTGAAGCCCACTGCCATGCTGGATGTCGGCGCAAAAGATTTTTGTAATAAGCTTGTTAATTTCATTAAAATTAGAGCTTGAGGGATTTCTGGCAAGAGGTGCCCGACATTTCATGAACATCACAACCACAGGCTTCAGTCTTCTCTGCAAGGGGTCTGCCAGCTCATAAATATATACATTCAGCAATGGCCAGACTGCTGGTGAGATCCGCTTTCTTCCCTTTGTGTCCGCCTGACGTCCAATTAGCGCTGAGAAACAAGCTAACCCGTTGCTGCCATTTAACCCAAACCACCAACAGCGCCTCCAAGATATCGGGACATGACATAATGAATGCAATCAACAATAATTAGGGGAAATGATGGGCTCTCACTTTGAGGCGTCATTAAGAAGGAAAGTCTGGCGCCACACTGCCAGTGACCTCTACCACTTCTAAACACTCCCTGCCATCGGGAAAAGGACCTCCCTCTGTGTCATAATCTTTCATGTGAGATATTTCACAGAACTCGTGGGTTCTTAGAGGCTTAAGAAACATGAACAATCTACTTCTTTTTTCTGAGTTATATGAGATGTTTGTGAGGATGCTTTTTAGTTAGCTTGTTGGTTTAGTTCAACTTAAAATTAGTATAAGAAATACGCAGCATTAGTGGCATCCAGGTGTAGTCCAGTCACCAAACCTCGAGTCCGAGTCCAATCCCGAGTCCTCAGTGTTCGAGTCCAAGTCCATCCATCATCCATATCCGTTTAAGTCCTATAGACAGGTAACAGAGATATCTGCTGGAGTACCTATCCCAACTCTCTTTAGGTAAAAGGCAGGGGTTCCACCCTGGACAGGTCGCCAGTCCATCACAGGGCCACATGTAGACAACAACACACTCACAGTCACTCCTACGGGCATTGTAGAACCAGCTATTAACCCAGTGCCTCTCAATTATTTTCTGCTCCACTCCTCCAGGAAGAACAAAACATTTCACGCCCCCCAACCCCATCCAACTCCCACCGCGACAATAAATACTATCATTTATCTATAAAATTGTTATAAGTACCCCTCTGCATAAACACTGCATCCTTATTAACATCAAGGGAAACAAAAAAGAACAAAGTATACATCAACTTATAACAAAAAATAACTTCATGAAAATTGTTTTTTAGTCTGTAAAGATTTAAAGTGCATCAATCCTACCGATTCCTATCAGAATCGTCATATCTCCTCGTCTTAACTTTCTGGTGACTTTCCTTTGTCTCATTATCTCCGTCTCTCTCCTCCTTTCTTTTCATCCCTGTTGAATATTTTCCGTGGTGTCTCTTGAGGGTTTGCTAACTTCATATCTTCTGCTCTGTGCTGCGTGCACGCATGTCCGTGCAAAAGAACAAAAAAAAAAACAAAAAAAAACTACACAATATAGCTAATACTCCCTGCGCACACTGTGACAATGAGGGCGCCACCGCCGCCTGCTGGAGTATATGTGAAATTACACTTTATTCCAGTACAGAAAAAAAAGCAAGTTCCCTGGCATGACATTTACTCGTTTTCCTCATTTTAACTCCAAAATGACATCTGAAAAGAGAGCTGCCAGAGCTGAACCTGGCCCACTCACTGCCAGTCAGTCTATTTGTACAAATAACAGCACAAATAAAATATATTGTCTCTAAAATATGAGTGGCTGTGCTCTGTTAGGTTTTTATTCCCAGGTTAGAAGCTGCGCTCAATAAAGTGGTAAGCATGGTTGCCACTTGGACCGAGTACAGTTCATTGACAAGTGCAAGTCAACAGTGCTCAACTCCAAGTCAAGTAACAAGTAAGTCCTGCGAGTCAGATTAGAATCCAATTCCTGGACTAGAATACTGCACGTCTGGTGGCAACACATCGGGCTTTCTCACCTCTTTCATCACTTTCTCACTTCCACTCTGTGTAATTCTGATGTGTTATATACGCTATTTAGCTATAGCATGCTCAAGTCTAAAACTAGTATTCTTTTCTATTCATAAACTTTAAAAAAGAAGTTTTGGCAGTCAGGGAAGAGTACAAATACGTCTTTGTTCTCCTGGACAACAGACTGGACTGGAGAAGCAACACTGATGCCGTCTACAACAAGGGACAGAGCAGACTTTACTTCCTGAAGAAGCCATGTTTAATTTGTCAGTTTTTGGAGCTACAGTGAACACAGCAGCTGTGAAAGCAGCACCAAAACTTTGGATCTACCCTGCAAGTCACCACTTAATGGGCTTCGCTGAGCCGGTTTGAAGATGAGATGTGGATATTTCTGTTTCTTAGTGTTTGATTTTAATGCAAGATCACAGAACTTAACAAGGAGTTAGAAAAGAAGGTAATGTGCTGTTGCATATATTGTTGGCAGTTGTGAGCATATCTTTTCAGCCCCCCCGCCACATTGTAGAGTGCCTGATGCCCCTTCTACTACAGGTTCGTAGGCGGTCAAGAAAACACAAGTTCAAGTAAATAGGACAGGACTTAAAACATCTAGATTTTTAGTCTTGATAAGAATCTGAATTAAATCTCTCAGATAATTGTCGAGATGGAAGATATTTACGATCCTTCATGCAACTTCAGCTAGCGTCGATGCGAGTGACATTTGAAAAAGACACGTGTGAGTGAAAGATGCGCGGAAGGAGCTCTGATTAAAGGGCGTGAAGGCTCTGGGTGCATCCTCATGAGGACTGAATGTGAAAGATGTGTAAGACTGTAACTGTTGTGAAAGAGGGGAAAGTTATTACTGGCTGTCTGAAGTAATTTGTATTAAAAGCAGTTTGCATCGATATGTCTGGGTATGTGAATGCAATTAATGCGGGCGGGTGTGCTGTGAAATATGAACTGGATGGCAGAAACCGTTTCCACTGAGATTCACCTCACAGAGGTTCCACCTGACTTCAGCTGAGTTTTTAAATTTATGGGTTGTTAATGTGACACAGTCAAAGGAGACGTAAATGCTGATAGAATAACTCTGTAAACAAGAAAAGCACACATCCATTAATTAATCTGTAATAACAAGAAGATTAAATAATCAAAAAAAGTTCAAGATGGATGCCTTAATTATATTTTTTCTAATCATACCACATAGGACCTCCCTGCTTTCACATTATGCTCAAGAAGAGGAATTGCTTTTTGTTTTCATGTGTGATTTGAACAAAGAATTATTAACATTCATGGATCTTTTATAATAAAGAATTGAGGTGCAACAATTTGTGTTTTTTAATGAACAACTTATGCAGCTGAGCTTTAAGGGTATGAATCTTAATGCAATTATAAAAGGCAAATTAAATGTTTCTTGCAGGCGTCTGCCAAAACTCAGATTAAAAAATTATTGCAAGTATAATGGCAAAGCCCTTTTTTGCATTCAAGCACGTATTTTTCAGTTCAGTTCAAACTCTGTTTAATATTAACACGGCTTTTTAATCAGTTTCATTTTCTCTCCCTCTCAAAGAATTATTCCACATGCACAGCACAGATTTTTGGAACAAGCGGCTGAAAATAAAAAAATCCTTATTTGTTTTTGTTACAGAGACACTTGACAAATTGTTAACATGTGACTAAAAGGAATATGTTACTTATGCTTCTATACCAAACTGATGACGCATGTCCACCATGGCTGAGGACCCTGCACTGAAATGCAACTATATATAATTTCAGGACGGACTGGAAGACATGTGATTGGTCTGCTCCGTAGAAGTTTATTTACTTCTACGTATTTCCAAAAGAGGCTACCAGAATATTATCTGCTTAGTAAGAGTAACATTTTGCATTTGGGGCTTTTTGCGGACACAAGCAGCAAGTCAAAACAGGTGATATAATTATTTTTACGTCATTTTCAACCGTTAAACAACCATGGTATACTACAATACAATGTACATTACATTGCTCCAAAGCATAGAAGCTACAATGGGAAAGAACCGCCCAAGAAACTCCAGACCATGTTCTTGTCATTTTGACAAGAAAAAAATGGGTGAACATCAGGTTTTCCAGGGTAGAAGGAATAAAAGTTGCAGTTCCTCGACTAACCACTAGGGGCTGGCTCCAAAAGCAAGCCAATCTCTTGACTCCCATGTTAAAATATCCAACTTTTCAGGAGAAATGGACATATTTACAGCCTGTTTCAGAAAACAGTTTTATCCGTGCATCATTCGTTCTTTCCATTTTCAATTATCGATCAAAAATTGAAAAATGAAAAAGTGACGATTTATTTCATTTTTTAATCTAACACACAAAAAAAAAAAATTAAAAAATGCCTGGTTTTTCGTATTTCAATTTTAGACTTGGATGAAAAAACGGGCCGCTGGACTGAACTTGTTTTTAAAATTTATTTGGTCCAGTTTACGTGACCCGGAAATGGCTTTGTGCGCGGCAGTTCGAATAGCAACTCGGGTAGCAGTATTAACAATTCAGTCTGTAAAAAAAAAAAAAAAAAAAAAAAAAAAAAAAAAAAAAAGTAAATCTGGGCTGCAACAAACTCTCAAGCCCCTTTGTTCGAGTCGGCTCCATCCATTCACTGTGATGCTCCATTCACCTGCTGTTTACGTTGGTGCAGCTCCGTGAAAGGCCAGAGAGGTTGTGTAAAAAAAAAAAAAAAAAAAAAAAAGGAATCGCACTAAACCTGTTGAGAGACTTTTACTTCTTAATAAAAATGTCTCAAGTCTCCCCTGTCCTGTACATCATTGTTCGAGTTACACAAACATATTCAGATCCCTCTTCCTCGCTCGACCAGCACTTTCACTGTCCTCTACCTGCTCATGTCCATGCTATTCTCCTAAAGTGACAAAAAAGGATTAATACACAACCTGCCATATCATATGATACTCCCATACTGAGAAACTTTACACAGACAGAATACATTCATGGGATATTTTATTATACACATATTAGACAATGTACGTAGAGAATTTATTTGGTCATACATTCTTTGTAATTCATAATCATTCCCAAGGGCCATGACAGACAAATATTCAATGTGCCACAACCAGCTGTGGTTGAGATCCAGCTGCCTGTGATTATAAATCTGTCCAGTAGGTGGTGTCGTGTGCAGATGAAGCTTCTAGTAATGAACCCTTTCTGGAACCGATTAGCTCAAGTGGTTCGATGCCTCATGAAGCTTCATCTTACCATCACTACAGGATACCCATCTGCTGCAACGTGCAGGAAATTTCGGCGTGTGTCAAACTGCTGTCGAATAAGTCCTTGATCAAACTAGTATTTGATTCTAGTGCTGCCACGCTACCGGAACTGCCACGCACAAAGCCACTTCCGGTTCACGTAAACCGGACCAATTAAATATTGAAAACAAATTCAGTCCTGTGAATCCGTGTATCATTCGTTTTTTCCATTTTCAATTGTCAATCAAAAACATTTTTTTTAATACCATATCAGGTAAAATTAAAAGTTAGAGGTGTGGTCCTATGATTAATGCTGGGCATAACCAATAGTTTTCTGTCATCACTTTCTTTACTTAGTGCTTAGTACTGTACTGTCTTGACTCGACTTCTGAACTGTGAATAAACTTTTATTTTAAAGATAATATGGCTTGTTGTACTAAGAGCATTCTAACTAGTTTTTGGTCTGATAGGTTTGGAGGTGAAGCAAAGCACTGTAAAGGTGTGATGACACCAGTTGGACTGATTCTAGTTCACTGGCTCCAACCCCTTGCAGCAGCAGATTCTGCCAGCATTTTTTACATTGGGTCGTTTCAGGACCTAGAACTAGAAAACCATAGAATGAAAGCAATGGTACAGAAATGTTAAATGGCACCAAATGTTCATAGACACTCATCAGTTAGGAAAAAAAGGAAATTGTTTCATTTGGTATCTCAATTCTGTACTCACAAGTGGAAAATAAAATTGGAAAGATCAAAGTACAAGAAGCAATTAATTAAAAAAAATCTGCAATAGATAGATGAAAGGGCAAATATCGTATTAAGTAAAAGCATCTTGATCTGCAACAGATGAGATAGGAAATGATCAGGAGGAGAGACACAAGGTAAAATGGAGCACTATGCTGTTATTTATACAGCTTTTGTAAGTCTAAAGTGGCTAATGGGCCAAATGTCAACTGGCACTTAAAAAGCAAAAACAATCTTTGAATGTTCATCCTTGGCTTAAAGTCACATAAGAAAGGTTTTAGAAAAGCACTGGAGAAGAATTACACACAGCTGCATTTTCTTTAGAGCAAACAACATTAACAGTGCTGTAACTAAAACGCACTGGGGCCGCCCCAGTAGAGTAGCGGTTAGGCTAGTTAGCCCATACATGGAGGGAACAGTGCCCCCTGTGGCCGGCTGCAGGTTCGACTCCTGGCCTATGACCATTTGCTGCATGTCTTCCCCGTTCTCTGCACTGATTTCCTGTCTCTCCCACTGTTAATAAAGGCCACTAGTGGCACAAAAAATGATATAAAATAAAATTAAACACTGTCACACAACAAGAGTCGTGGTATTCAAACCATAGTTTGAATTCATTTCAATTTAAAAAAATCTTTACTGATCCCTGAAGGGAAATTCATTGTGCAGTAGTTGTCATGAATTAAGTCCCTTCAATGATTCATTGTAGAAAGTTATTGCTGTGGGCAGGAAGGATCTCCTGTCGCAGTCTGTGTTGCAGCAGATCTGAAGAAGCCTCTGACTGAAAGCACTCTGTTGCTGAATCATTGTGTTGTGTAGAGGATGCTCAGAGTTGTTGATGTTCTTCATTTTATGAAGTGTTATCCTTTGCACCAGAGGCCCCAGAACAGAACCAGACTTCTTAACTAGTTTGTTCAGTTTTTTTAAGTCACTGGCTCTGATGCTGCTCCCCCGACACATGACTGCAGATGAGAGTGCACTCTCCACAACAGACTTATAGAAGATATGCAACATCTTGCTGCAAACACTGAAGGACCAAAGCTTCCTCGATAAGTAAACTTTGCTCTGTCCCTTCTTATAAACCAAGGGGGGCAAACCCTGGTCCTTGAGAGATGCAACCCTGCATGTCTTAGATCAGTGGTCCCCAACCCCCGGGTCACGTACCGCTATCGGGCCGTGGATCAATTGGTACCAGGCCGCACAAGAAAAAAATAGCAATTTAAGTTTTATTTATTGTATGCATCTGAACTAGCTTTTATTTTGAAAAATCTTTTTATTTTGAAAAATGACCGGATTCTCTCGGTTACATCTCGGTCACTTGAGCACCAAAATTTAACCCAGCTAGCAAAATAAGTAAAAAACAGACGTCTTTGGAAAGTTTCCTTGTGAAGGAGAAAATGCACAGTGAAGAGAGAAAAACAGCCTACGACTTTCAAGAAAAAGAAAGCTTTTAACAGACAATACCAGGAGTCCTACTGAAATATGGATTTATCACGACAGGCGATTCCCACGTAAACAAGCCCGCTCTGAGTGAGTTTTTTTAAAAATTTAGTATTATTTATTTAATGGGTACAGAGGATGTTACTAGAGACTTTGATGTTACACTCGTAGTGGGGGAGTGAGGAGGAGCAGCAGAGCTGAAGCAGACATGGTGATTACCTGAGTGGCAGCACCTGTGGGGGAAAAGTGAGCAGAGGTATAAAAATGACTGGGACACTTTGTGAGGTAAAGCTGGAGAGATGAGCTTGGTAGCTGTTACAAGGTTTATTGTCCAGCCGAACAAACTCAGTGCTCATCGAGTTTGGTTTGGTTGGGTTCGGTTGGGTTTGGTTTGATTGGGAGGGTGCCATCGCAGCTGGTTCGGGCTGCCGGCGGTGAAGACAGCTAGAGGGGTGGCAGGGCTAGTCCACCATCTAGGCAGGGAAATTGTCAGCAAGCGGGGCATCTAGGAGCACGTCCATCCACTCTCCAGCCATGAGAGGTTCTCCGGCTGC
The DNA here is from genome assembly GCA_018398805.1 of Hirundichthys speculiger. Classification (NCBI taxonomy): domain Eukaryota; kingdom Metazoa; phylum Chordata; class Actinopteri; order Beloniformes; family Exocoetidae; genus Hirundichthys; species Hirundichthys speculiger. The sequence goes on along the minus strand of JAGFBZ010002592.1, from coordinate 1,504,721 downwards.
CAGCAGAGACCTTGTTGCGCTGGTCCAGGATTTGACTGACGTTTCCTGGTGTCACTGGACCAGAGTGAAAACTCAGACCACAGGGGAGGGTCTCGATCGTGGGGAAAGTTTAAGTCAACGTTTTAAAGTTTATTAACAGTGTTTCTGAATTTTAGGTTTTAAACTGCGGGCAGTATTGGGTCCTGGAGAGGGGAGTCCAGATTTATACATAGGTGAGGTCCTACGCTTGCTGTAAAGGTGACACCCGGGGATGGATTGGTGTGTGAGAGTTCTTCCTGCAGTGTTCAGGCCTGACGTGAGTGTGCGGTATTAGGGACCTAATTTTGCTGTGTGTCTGGTGTGTGGTCTTGGCGTGTGGCTCCTTCTATCGCTGGGCGTACTTTAAATATAACAAGTGGTAGCGCTGAGCCTACCAGATAAGTTTGACTCTATTGGCTTCCCACAGGTCTGATGCTGGCTGCCTTATGAAATGTATTGAAAAAAGATTGTTGTACCAAAGGCTACTGGGATCTGCTTCCTCATTTCATGTGGAAGTGATCCCGGAAGTCAGGGATCCAGGTGATTGTGGAGCCATCCACATGTGTCTTCTGGAGTTTCTTTTGTAGTAAATCAGGCTGGATGTAAACTAACCTGTTAAATACGCTGGAGAAATCAAAGAACATGAACCTCACAGTGCTGCCTGGTTTGTGTATCATCAGGTATCTCCTGATGTGGTTGGAGACAACAGTCAAACAGCAGCAAGATCCATGACTGAGGTGGAAAATGAGACAGCTGAAATGTGACAGGGAAGCTGTGGGTCAGGTGAGGATGGGAGGTCTGTTTGGAGCCAGGAGAGGAAGATACTGAGCCTGTCTCTGAGCTAAACCTGTTGAAGAATGAGTTCACTTCATTTGCTTTGTCCAGACTTCCATCTATTTGATCCTCTTCCCGCTTGAAGCCTGTGATTTTTTTTTTTTTTTTTTTTTTTTTTTTTCATCCTGGACAACATCTCCTATGTTATTCAAATGGGAATTGTTCTTCAGCTAAACTTGTCTCCAGCTTTCTCCTGTACACTTCCTTATTATCTCTAATCTTGACTTTCAGTTGTTTTTGTACTGACCTCAATAATTTGCTGTCTTTTTTTTACTTGTTGACAAGCTCTTTTAGGTTACTGGTGATCCGGGGTTTATTTTTGGGAAAGCAGCTCACTGTTCTGGTGGGGATGGTGTTGTCCACACAGAAGTTAACATAGTCAGTCACACACTCTTTCGTGGCATTAATATCATCTCCATGTGGCTCACAGAGTGCATCCCAGTCTGTAGCCTCAAAACACCCCAACAGAGTTTCTGCAGCTTCCTGTGACCACCTCCTCACAGTCCTTTTGGTCACAGATTACCAGTGGACGACAGTTTTATCATTGGAGTAAGAGAAATTATCTGCCCTGCCCAGAGCAGGTTGTGCAGAAGAGCTGTATGCATCTCTGATGTTTGCATAAAACAAATCCAAGATTGTTAACTGCTCCACCAGAGAAAGGAAAAAAAAACAGTTGAAACATTAAAAGCATGACAGAGAGAGAGACATTAATTTACCAGGGATAGCCAGGAACATGCTGGATGGTTGTATTTGCAGTTTAGCAACAGCAGAGCTGATGACGTTACACGCAGCACTGACTCCAGCTCATGGCAGGATGCAAAGTGCCACTATAATAACTCTGATGAACTCTGGGTAAGGACGGAAACTCACAGCTAACAGTTCAATATCTGGGCTGCAGAAATGATGTTCCACAGTAACATGTCCTGGATTACGCCGTCTGTTGTTGACAAGCTCTGCAATTCCACTGCCCTTACACTCAAAAAAAATGAAACCTTGAATTTAATTAATTTTTTCTTGTCAACAGGTTCCATAAAATTTAATTATGAAAGTTGAAAATAATAATCATAATTAATGACGTGGGCTTTAATAGAAAAAAAAAACATTTCAAGTCAACAAAGACAATTACTATCCGTAAAGTGAATATAAATACATTCAGAGCGCGAACTTCCCTGTTCATTTTTTTAGTGTACAATTTCAGCTCTTCTTATTTCTGTCCACACTTAATGTTGGAAAGTCAGGCAGAGTTGCTGGAAACGGGCATATGCTCCTGCAGCCACATCTCAGTGAAACGCATGTTACTGCACTGCCAAAACTCCAAATTTGTCCTCCTTAGTGCTTCAAGCTCATCCATGTTATAGGCAAGAGATCTCACATTCCCCATTATGATGGAGGTAAGAGCTGGTTTAAACCTCCTCTTTCTCTCCACTTTGCTCCTACACTGTATCCACTGCGTCGCCTCTGCAGATCTTTTTTTTCTTTTTTAAAGCATGGCTATTCAAAAACATAGAAATTTAACAAAAAGCAGATATCAAACTTAAAAAGAAAACGTTATCAACATCTCCTTTTATATGTCTTGCACTGTAAATCACCTACAGTAAATGCCAGTATCTGATGCACATGTTACCAAGGTCCGAAGATACTTTAAGCTACATTAGTATTGGTATAGAATTTTGAGAATATGCATCTTGTGCTCATTATACATCCAATTACATCTGTGTTCAAGCAAAGTTCAAACAAAAGGTGCATTCGTGAATAATTTTGTCTGACAGCTGCTGAGTTGACAGTAAATATGAACTGCTAGGTGAGGAGTATGCAAGGCCTGCAGTCTTGTGGCACATATTTTACAAGTGTATTCAAGGTCCCAACAATGTCTGATCTTGAAGGAAGTCTTAAATATTCTATAGCTACATTTTGAACTACAGTTACAATATTAAATTAAAGCTAAGGGATGAAGGACCTTCATTTCATCTTTTTGAAAAATGTAAAATTCCTGTTTTTTACATTGCTGTTCACATTGTACACAGCGTACTTTAAATACAAATCTGAGTCCTGTCCTGCCACATCCAGAATTACTCGGATGACACTGCTATTGTGGCGTGTATCAGAAATGGTCAGGAATCTGAATATAGGGATATGATAAAAGCCGTCAGTGACTGGGGTCATAATAACTGCCTCATACTGAACAACTCCAAGACAAAGGAAATAACATTGGATTTCCTGAGGTCCAAGCCCCCACTTCTGCCAGTGAACAATTGCGGGGTGTACATTGAGGTGGTACCAACCTATAAATATTTAGGTGTACACCTGGGTAACAAGTTGGACTGGTCCTTTAACACAGATGCTCTCTACAAAAAGGGGCAGACCCGCCTCTTCTTCTTGAGACAGCTCAGATCTTTAAACATCTGCAATAAGATCTGCAGACATTTAATCGTTCTGTGGTGGCAAGTATTTTGTTCTCTGCTGCAGTCTGCTGGGGAGGAAGTTCACGTACAAAGCAGGCTGGATAAGATCTTGAAGAAGGCTGGCTCAGTGATGGGAGTCAGGATGGATTCTCTGGAGGATGTGGTGGAGAGATATACAATCTGGACAATCCTCGTTATAACACATTTGAGGATCAAAGGAGCAGTAGTTCCCATCGCCTCCTGTCTCTTCGCTGCAGGACGGAGAGATTTAGGAGGTCTTTCGTTCTTGCAGCAATCAGAATTTTTTATTCTTTTAAATTTTCATTCTGTTTAAATTATTATTAATTGTTGTGTTACTGATGAGCTGATGAGATTTTGAATTTCCCCCCTTAGGGAAGTACATCTAATCGAATCCAATCTAAAATTTGGAGGGCCAACGTGGAGAAACCCTGACATGAGTTATGCAGTAACTATAAAAACATTTTGATTTCTGGAGTACTTTTCAGAACTTATGCCAACTCAAACAGCGAAATGTTTGTATTTGCAGGTGCCACTTAGAGCAGCTTAATATCGCATATTGACCCTTTAAAACAATGTTACACATTGGCCTTTCTGGCAGTTGTGTTGCACTGTGTGATAACAGTCATTGCAACATTGTATTTCGTGAACCTGTCAAATGAGAGGTGATGATCAGTTTTCTTCGAGAATAACGCTACTCATGGTGGCAACTTCCTGCTGTTGTTCTGAGTTTTGCTAGTTTTGTGATAATTTTTGAACCAAGTCCTTGTCATTGGTCTTTGAATTACTTTTCGTCATGGTTTTGATGCTGTCCTGCTTGAGGAATTTCCTCACTTACTTTTTCATTTTGTCACTACCTGTTATCATATGTAACCATAATAAGTTGTTTATCATCAGGAGTAGCTGATCAACATTTCAAGAAGTCAAAATATACCCAGACTGAGACCCCAAATCCCTTTATGGATGTCAAAGGCAGCTGAGTACTGTTTTTGGATTTGTGTGGTAAAAAATATTCTCATCCTTTTGTGATAACACCATTATAACACCATTTTGCAGCTTGGTGTTAGAATTGTGTTGTTTTGATGGAAATGGTCTTCAGCTTAAAGATGAGGGATTTTCCAATTCATTTGTGTATTATTTGTCATGCTTTGTGTGTTTAAAAATGATTTGAATTATAAGCACAGCTATTTCCTCCAGTACCGGCGCAGGCTGCTCTCATGAGGATGAGAACATTTCAGGTTACCATTTATGAGATGCATCATATACAGCCTTACACTGCACTCACACAGCCACGTTGCATGCGCTGTCTCCATCCATCATCGTACGTTTGAATGGGGTGGCGTCATCTGTTGCTGAACTGAATTGTGGGCCCTGTGCATCACATTGACTGCATTGGCTCCTACAAAACTTTGGAGATTTTCAACTTTTCCTGCTTCAATGCATGTGTGAGCAAGTCAGGTGTGGCCATACAGCTTGAGCTAGCCAATGAAATCACACATGAAGGCAGGACTAATTCAAAGCCCATGGGTTATTTGTGTAGCAAGCAGGAACAATTTTGGTATTATGAAGAAACGTCAATAACACCAACCCCTGTGCATTGCTGCAATGCACCCGTGTGAATCCAGCGTTAAGCCTGATCTGTGCTTCCAGGTGACAGCCACAGCATTGTCAGTATATAGGATCTATATTGTTGTGGGCATTAATTCCTGTCCATCATTTAGGTCCCTCTGTAATCTTACTACCAAACACTAGGAAGTGGTGTGGGTTCTTTTCTGTGCTATAGCTTGCAGTGGTGAACTTAGTTTTGTATGCTTCCTATATGAAGGTCAGACATAGCAATTAAAACAGATTTTATGCTAGTCGGAGCAGATAAATGTTGAGCATCAGTCATTTTTGCTGACACAACAGCAATCTTTCTACTCAGCTTGAAAACAACAAATAACCAGTGGCAGCAGGAAACATGAAGAAGGATAACAACAAGAATGTGAACAAGCAGACCAATCAACACGGCAAGTAGTAATACTTGGAGAGAGGTGCATGTCAGGGGACAGCATAGCTTAAGATGTAGAGTTCCCCGCTATGGATGTACATATGCTCTCGGTCCAACACTAAAGCGTAAACGTCATATATATATATATATATATATATATATATATATATATATATATATATATATATATATATATATATATATATAATATAATATAATGGTGGCAACCAATGTCACCTTAAGGAGATAATCTGGCTCTCTTCCAGAGCTATCATTTTCTACAACCATTCCGACTCAACCAGGAGGGATCTTCCAGGGCTTTAAAAAAAAAAAAAAAAGAGTCAGGAGTTCTTTATAAAAGGTGTAGATCACCTTTGGTTCTTTATTTTTGCTGTAATTTCAGCTGATGAACAGAACAAAAAATTGACACCCCCCAATTTTGTGTTAAAATCCATTACCCCTCATATATTATCCATCTCCCTAAATCCCTACACAATTTCTCTTCTAGCCATCTGTGTGCTGATATAAAAGAAGGAATCTCCATATTATTGAACACAGACATCAAGTATGATGAAAAGATGACGCTTAGAAAACCTCAAGGATGTTAATTCGTCATTGCAGAGCAGTTGATTGGTCCATAAATAAATAAAAAAAAACACTGGGTTGGTATTTAAGGGAATGAGGGGAGTCAAGCAATCAAAATAGCAATCCATCCATTCATCCATCCATCAATTATTTATAGCAATTTTTTTTCTTTTTAAGGTCTTTCTTCGGGCAAAAGGCAAGGGTACACCTTAGACAAGTCACCAGGCCTTTGCAGGCTACTTATAGACAAACAACCACAGTCACACTCACTCACTCCGATGGGCAATACCAGTTAACCTAACGTACATGCTTTGGACTGTGGAAGGAAGCCATAAGCATGGGGAGAACATGCAAACTCCGAATCAGGGAACAGTGCTAACCACCAAGCCACTGTGCTGCCTGCAATTAAAACATGTCCTGCTATTTATGTGCTCATGTTTTACGGGATAATCAAAGGAGCTAGTGGTGCCGAATCATTTGTATGCACCCAGTTTTACATATACCCAGTGGGTTTGAATTTTTTTTTTTTTTTTTGCATGGAAGTTGATGACTGAGCTTTTGTCTCTTGATCATTGACTCGTAGAGCTGGATCACAAAACTGACATCAATGGACATGTTGCTTTGTGTGATTTCAGTTGACATAGAAACCATAAGTGCAGTTACCATATCACCTTTCTTGATGATAAAAAAAAAAAAATTACAGAGACGTCTGCCTATAGGCATCACTTCCAGGTCTTAAAACCCACCTCCAGACTTTGGCAGACTTTTCTCTAGTCAGGGACCAGCACATCACCAGATCTAAAAAAAAAATTACATAACATACAGTTACATGTATTGGGAATAATATGAATGATTATGTGGCATAGTTTAGAGACATTTGTGTATTTTTGAGCAGGCTTTAGCCAAACCCCTCAGAAAATAGTTAAAGTGGAAATCAGATGACCATTTCAAGACATGGTATTTCATATTTAAGGTACTTAAACATTGCCTTCATGCCCACCATACTTCCAGTTTGTAATTACTTCAGAAATATAAAGGTAAAATATCACAAACTACATTATTTCCTTAAATGAGATGATGTTGTCTTAACTGCTCAAATGTCTGGAGGTTCTTAAGTGTCCTTTGGTGCAAGCTTTATGTTACAGAAGCTCCAAACTGAGAAATGGTAAAAACCTTTAGAGACCCAGAGCATGAGTCATCAAACTAAGGAACCACAACAGGAAAAGCAATCAGGAAAAGCTGAAAAATGTTCATTGTGTCCTGACAACCAAATATATATTTCCAAGGCTTTCTGGAAACAAAACACCATGGTGTACTGTCAAAAACCTTTTCTTTTAAAACGAATGCAGTATTCATACATCTTACCATTATACCAGGTGTATCGCTGTTTGCTATTGACTGTGCCAGTGACATCATAATGCAAAGCTGGATGTTCTAAGTGGACACAGTTCCTTTAGTGTAAGGCAAAGCCAGTACAGTCCTCACCATATGATGTGGTTACGTTGAAGTCCTGAAATAAAGCCTTGTACCATAGAGTTTGCAAGACCTAGATAAACTGTATGGTGATGTTTACGGTAAAAATGAATCATTTAATAATGTGGGCAGTCATTTCATCAGTGTGGGAAGGTCATCATGTGTGAGAGGTTGAATAGAGACATTTCAATAGTGATATTGGGATAGATGTGTGTAAAAATAAATAAAGTATAGGTGTTGGACAAACGAATGCAAAATGGATGTATAATAAGTAGCTTATTGTGTTGTATCATGGCTAAATGGAGGCCATATGCTTATTAAGGTTTCATTGTAGAATGCTATCAGTATTTAAACATTGTAAAGCTGTAAACTGTAAACATAGCAGATAGTACTGGAGAAACAGGGGTTAAGAGAGGCACAACAGCTCCTTTTTGCCCCCAGGTATTCTGGCAGAACAGCCATGTAAATCTCAACACTTGTGTGGCCAGGTCTAAATTCACCAATGCCCAGAGGCCCAGAGGTTGGATATATGCTCCCCATGTGGGATTATGTCTAAGAGCCTCATGCTCATGCATGTCTCAGTGAGTATATTTTCTATCAGGAGGAAACGCATGCTATGCATCAATCTGTTCCTGACTACAATAGAATGAAACAGATACCACATGAGAGAAAACCCAGACAGCGACAACAAACCTAGGTCCTTTCTTGCTTGCAATATGAGAATGGTATATTGCATAAACTGGGATTAATACTGATTAAATACTTCCTCCATAAATCACAGGAAGCTTTCATCAACTAAGGTTCATTTTTGTCTTGAATTACATCTTGCGATATAGGTTGAAGTGTAAGGCTTGGCTACCTCGTCCCTACATCCCACCTACGGTGCATCCTGCAGACATGCATCCAAACCTGCCTACAGGCAGGATTTCCCACAGAAATCAATTCCACCTGTCAATAGCCATCAATTTGTAAGGCAAGGATCGACCCAGCGGTTGAAGAATTAGAGGTGTCTCGGGGGGGGTAGTAGTTGTAGGGGTTACTGTCTTAACATTAGTGCCTCAGTTCATCTCCTCTCCGCTTCCTGGAATAGGAACTTGTTAGCCTCTGTTGTCTACAGGAAGCAAGCTGCGCTGTAATTGAATAACAGTAAGGTGGCAACATCAGCAAGGCCAGAGAGAAGTGCTTCCTCCTGTCAATCCACTTAGATGATAAATGGTTCTCACAGAAGGTTTTAAAGGGGTACAGCTGGAAGCTGCTGCCCACAGTGACCGATGAGAAAGAAAGCTCAACTTGTAAGATGAGTATAAGAGCTGATGATGAGCTGATACTGCTTGGATATAATCCATTCCTGTGGGCTCATGCAGGCTGCCGAATTGTATATCACTTCATGCACAGCCATAAATTAGCCTCATATGTGTCAGGTAACACTGGACCACCCATAATCCAATCAGCTGAGTGAAAATATTTTCCATTAATTACGCCAAACTGTAAAACTCAAAAAAATATATTAAGTTCCGTGGCGAGCCCTCTAATTGCACGCGGTCAGTGCTCTTGAGTAAGTATCACTTCAGCTGAATTAATGACCGTGCGCTCATGTGTGTCAAAGTATAATGCTTTAGGTTCACCAACTGATGAGATCCATTACTCTTGGAATTAAGTTTAGAGTGCCCTCGAGTAGCACGTGATTTTGACCGTCAGGGTATGCGACTCACTGGCTCCGCAACAGTAAGCATTATCGCTGAAGTGATTGACACGAGCTCGGAGCGATGTGTCCATGTGTGTGTGAGCATGCACGGCCTTGAAAGCATGAGCGCTAACATGTCTCCATTGTCAGGGCGTGGGTAACAGTTATGAGAAATAACGCAGAAGTGAAATCCCAGCTGTGTTTAGCTCAGGCATTAATGGAAAAGGAATCATTGAACCAAAATGTATTATTCAGCGTTTAAAAGCATAGAGCATTTGTTCAAAGCAGTTTAAAGCCCTTGTCAAAGTTCCAATGATGCTTAATATTTTACACTCTTACTGATGAGGAGGTCAAGTGCTTCAGGAAGTAATAGAAATGCTCCAGATTGTGTGATGAGCTTGAAGAACAGGGTATCCAAAAGGTCAAAGCAAGCTCAAGCTGAAGTGCTACATGGTGTCAGTCTGGAAAGGGCTTCTCATTTTCTTTCCTCTCGTGTCAACAATATATGCTTCCTTTTGTTTTTGTAATAAATGTTCTCATCTCTGCAGGTGAATATCATGTAGCATTTCCGCACCTTTCTTTTCCACACACACAGACACAGGAGGGCTTCACGTCCCTTTGTCTTCCCTCCCCCAATTTCCAAGCCCACAAATTGACATTGCTTTCATTCAATACAACCTATAGTATTTCAGTTGCGTGACACCTGGAAATAGATTGCAGTGCCAGCATGCGTCATATCTCTAGGAATCTGTTTTTCTACCCCATTTTGCATAGAATCCATTCTATTTTCAGTGGCCTTGCATCACCCCCGACGGCTGCCGGGAAAAAAATTGAAGTTTTCAGAGAGCTGTCGCTAAATTCTCTGAAAAGCAACCTTTTCTCAGTCCCCCGGGTGGTGACCAATTTTGTGCCTTTGGGACACCTTCTGGAGAAATGTGCATTTCCTCTAATATTTATCTGAACATTGCCTAAGGGAAACACCTATGTATGCTGCCATGCTCTGCGACATCAGGCCTGCAAACAGCTGAAAGTCTGGACAGCTCTGAAGTATTTTAATGAATCAAATGTCTGTTGCGTTTGATTCATAATCAGGCAACAAAGCAGAAAGGACATCAGTGAACCTGTAACAGAATGGCTTATAACTGCTTATATACACAGTTCAGCTTATATGCAAAGTCAAACTTGACTAACATTAACACTTTGAAAAAAAGAAAATAAGATAAGGCTTGATAAGACATTGAAATAACCTGTCTTTACCACAGTTCACATGAAAACTCCAAGAGCAATATACAAAATCAGAAACTAGTAAGGATGTTGTGTTTTAAGACCAGATTACTAAGAGCTACAACAGATATCAGATAAGAGGTGGAAAGTAGAAGAGGAGAAACAAAAACCAGTACAAAAAAATGTGAAATTAAAATTACATTTATTAGTAAATAGAAATGGGTTGACCCTATAATGCCGAACCAGATCTTTCTCACTGACTAATGCTGTTAACATTTGAGAGAAAAAGGAGAAAAAAACTAAAAAAAAACATTTGATGACAAAAAACAAAACATTTCAAATCAAAACTGTCTTAACTGGCAAGCCTAGAAACTGCAGCAGTGTATTTTTAGTCTAGCATCATCCACAGATAAACATTTTCATTTTTAATTAACTATTGAGAGATTTCATGTTCTGCTGAACTGAACTGTGACCCCATATTTATTAAGTGCAGTACTTTCAACATTGATTATGATAATGACAAGTATATAGAAATATAGCTGTAATAGTGAATGTGTAAGTCAAGACTGTGAACTAGAAAAGGAAATGTCACATATCGACTGTAAGACAATACATTTCTTTTCCTCCCCCATATTCATCTTTCATGAAGTCTACTGTTCATGAATATAACTGGTCACTGCTCTGAAGAAGTTCAAACAACAGCTAAAAGCTTCCATCACTCAAATATAACGTGTAGGTCCTTTCCCCTCTGCGCTGTATTTGAGTGTTAACTGACCCTTTAAAAAAGGACCAAGATTTGAAATTAGGGGTCTTTAAAAAGATTCATGTCCTTTCCGGCCAGTTGGTATCCAGAGTTGGATCCAACATGTCCTTTGAATTCCTTGAATCCTCATATGGCAAAACAGGAACCCAAATAAATACTTCTGAAGTTAACAACCATTGTACATCTATCGCAGCTAATGCATAATGATTGTTTTAAGATCTTGTTGAGTCACTGTATCCCTGAGCCGTGCGTCTGTGGACCCGGTTGAGTCCATGGACCTCCAGATTCGCAGGCTGAATGCACTCACTATGGCAACGTAGCTAACACGCTCACTATTTTGGCAGGAAACTGAAAGCTGGCAGTCAGTTTTGTGAATGTTTTAATGTACAGGATGGATGGAAAGTTGTGAATAAATCAGTCATTCATGTAAATGCCTTGATGTTAGTAACAGACCTGGTACTAGGACTTGATTCCTTGCGCCTTGTTGACTAGTCATTCCTATGTGAAGCTTTGGGAAGCTTTGTCCTTTAGACGCAAGATGAATACAGTTCTTTAGCACAGTTATACAGTTGCAATAGAATATCCGTATCAACAGTTTTGAAGATATTTCACCATCAACTGTGATCAAACCTGAACACCACCAGGAAGAGCAACTGGACCTTCTGAGTGTTTCAACTAAATCCTTCGGTCAGATTTTTTGGCAAGAAATCAAGTTATGTGCAAGTCCAATTTCTGCTTTTAGTCCAAGACTAGTCACTTCTCATGCACTTCTTTGCCAGTGCAATTGTGCTTTAGTCATCTTCATTAACCTTTGGTGGTGCACATTTATATCCATCAATACCTTTCAGTAGTTGTTCTAGAGATAAACAACTATTCTCAAGAAGTTGCAGCTAATACCATATACTTGACTTGACAAGTAGATTGCCAGTTGCTTTTTGGTCTCCCATGCAATAAGAGGACAACTCACACTTATATAATAACCTCTTGTGCTTCTTCTGTCAGTAAGGTCAACTGCCCAATCTGCATTACTGTAGGCATGACGCCTTAAATTCTCATTGTCGCATTTCCTGTAACACAGCTCTGTTTCCTTATGTGGCAAGGGACACTACGGAGGGCCCGGGCAGGATTTGATCCCCAGACTCCCAGGTGAAAGTCACGTGTGCTTACCAGTCAGCCAAAGGGATATCCCCTTGGCCAAGTAGCCAGGACACATGATCAATCGGAGGTATAGTGACAGGACCCCCACACTGTCACACTTAGTTCCTTTTAGATATCACAACATGTTTTACACTTGTCTGCTGTTATTCTCTGGATCTCATTAATTACTGAGAGTTTGCTCACTACAAAAGTCAAATAAGATCTTGTACATTTAGTAAGAAAAGTCATGCTACCTCCTGCCTCTCTATATTTTCTGACATCAAACATCCTTTCTGCATCATCCATATAAACAGGTTTTTGTTCACAAGATGTCATTCTTGCGTGTTGAACTTATCAAGTATTTTCTCCATATAACTTTCTTTGCATCATTTTTACACAGTTTTCATGCTGGTCAAAATCAATACTCAGAAAAATGTTTTAATTTTTCAAAGTCTTTCATCTTCTACCTTGCTTTGAGCATCTTTTTCAAAGCTTTCAATGCTTCTTCATTACTGACGGCTATGATTAAGTCATTTACCCATATTATCAATATCACCTTTCCATCCTCATTCTCCCTGCTATAAAGACAATGATCGGCAGGGTTTCTCACATTGCTAAATTCATTTAAATGTTCAAGCAGTGTTTTGTATCAGTTTCTACTTAGATATTTTAGTACATACAGTGACTTTTATAGTTTACACACCACCTTTTTATTTGTGCTAGATTTTGGCTCATAGCCCTCTGGTTATTCCATATAGATCTCACTATCTATTGGTGCATGGAGATAGGCAGTTTTAACATCCATCTGATGTAAAATAAGGTTTTCTTGTACTGCTTTTTGTACCAACACTCTGATACTAGCCAGATCTGCAGTAGGAGAAAATGTTTCCTCATAATCGTCCCCTTTCTTTTGGTTACAGCCCTTGGCTTCATAAAGTCCCTTATACGATTCAGATCCATCAGCATTATTCTTGACTGTGTACACCCATTTTACCCCAACTGCTTTCTTATCTTTCAGCCGAATAGCTAGAGTGAATACTTTGTTTTCTTTCAGTGACTGGGTGTCCCCATCCATTGTGCTTTCCTACGTCTTTGATTCTGGTGATGTCACAGCTTTCTCAAACATTAGAGGTAAATGACACATGACTCTGTAACAGTAGTCTGTCAGGCAATATTTGGTCATGTTAAAAAGTGTCCAATTTCTCTCTGCATTACCAGTTTAGTGTGCAGAGTATGGGGCTGAGATCTCATGCCTAATGCCATTTCTGATGAGTAGTGTCTGATGTTTGCCTATTAATTCAGTACCATTATCAGATCTTACCATTTGATGCTGTATCAGCAGTAAATGTCTGACGCTTGTACCGAGTCACAACCATTAGTGAATGATCCCATGTTTTTACAATGGCTCCACGGATCCACTACATCAGTGTGTAACAATTTTATAGCTGTTGTTGCTCTTTTGTCTGGTCTCTGCTTCTCATCTGGATAAAGTTACCCTGAGTGTATGCTTTAAACTGTAGATTTTGTTTGTCTACTTTACCCTTGACAGTCATCCCATCAACAACATTCTGTAGTTTCTGAATATCATCATCACAGTAGCCTAGCATCTCATGCCACAACTGTATGTCCTGACAAGCTCTACATTGATCGGCAGACGCATCAGTTACAGTTTCCAAATAGTACAATCTATTGAACTCATGTATGTTTAATTTTGTACCATCTCTGTTTTAAGAAGCCTTTCCCTTGCTTGAAGATCCCCATTGCTCGGATGGTAGTAGCTGCTTTCACAGAAAAGATGTCCTTATTGTGCGTGCTTCAACATTGTCTTGTGGCATTCTCTTTTGCTGTCGATCAAGCAAACATCTGCATCTCCTCTGCATCTTGTGCCATCAGCAAGTTCCACACAGTGTGATCCCCCCACGAGCCAGGTCCTGCTCAGGGTTTCTTCCTCAAAGTGGAGGTTTTCCTTGGTTTGGCTTAAAGGTTTTTTTTCTCCCGCTGTGGGTTTTTTTTTGTTTTTTTTAAACTTGCCCTTTTTAGTTAATGATATTTGCTCGGGGGTCATGTTCTGGGTCTCTGTAAAGTGGCTAGAGACAATTGGCATTGTAACAGATGCTATACAAATAAAATTGAATTGAAGTATGTCTCTGGCTGGAGACTGTCATCAAATTATTGAATTTTGTTACACTATATTGCCAAAAGTATTTGCTCACCTGCCTTGACTCGCTATGAGCTTTAGTGACATCCCTTTCCTAATCAATATGGTGTGGGTCCACCCTTTGCAAACAGAACAGCTTCAACTCTTCTGGGAAGGCTGTCCACAAGGTTTAGGAGTGTGTTTAGGGAGGGTTTTCACCATTCCTCCAGAGGTGCATTTGTGAAGTCACGTACTGATGTCGGCTGAGAAGGTCTGGTTCTCAGTTTCTGCTCTAATTTATCCCAAAGGTCTTCTATCAGGTTGAGGTCAGGACTCTGTGCAGGCCAGTCAAGTTCATCCACACCAGACTCTGCCATTCATGTCTTTATGGACCTTGCTTTTTGCAGTGGTCCACAGTCATGTTGGAAGAGGAAGGGGTCAGCTCCAAACTGTTCCCTCAAAGTTGGCAGCATGGAATTGTCCAAAATGTCTTGGTCTGCTGAAGCATTCAGAGTTCCTTTTACTGGAACTAAGGGGCCAAGCCCAGCTCCTGAAAAACAACCCCACACCACCAAACTTTACACTTGGCACAATGTGTAATGTTCTCCTGGCAACCGCCAAACCAAGACTCTTCCATCAGATTACCAGATGGAGAAGCGTGATTCATCACTCCAGAGAACATTCCTCCACTGCTCTAGAGTCCAGTGGCGGCTGCTTTACACCACTGCATCTGATGCTTTCCATTGGACTCCACATTATTCTCTTCAGGGTCTCTTGTACTTACTGCGGCTGGCCTGGCATTCAGCTGCATTTGTGCCTCTAT
Organism: Hirundichthys speculiger; assembly: GCA_018398805.1. Classification (NCBI taxonomy): domain Eukaryota; kingdom Metazoa; phylum Chordata; class Actinopteri; order Beloniformes; family Exocoetidae; genus Hirundichthys; species Hirundichthys speculiger. The sequence continues at coordinate 1,489,633 of JAGFBZ010002592.1, read as the reverse complement.
GATATTGTTCTCAGATGCTATTATATTCTTTTTTTCTGTGTCTTCATAGCTCATAAGTTTGTTTTTGAACTCATAGAAAGTCATTGTGGACTCACTTTGTGTCACATGGAGAGAAAAGGGTTTCAAAGGTTCAGGCAGTCCCTTCAAAACCATTGCTATGAGTAGGCCATTGCTTGATGACTCACCAGCACCTCTAAGTGCTGTAATGGCCCTCTCTGCTCTTATAACATAGTCCATCATTGTTGGATTTCTTGAGTGAAGTCAACTCGGTGTATAAGCAGATAACACGAGGTGCACATTTGCTTGTGGAACCTCAATTCCTGAAACAGAAAACACACTTGAGTTGATACGATAAAATTCATAAAAATCTCATTCCCAACAATTGCAAATTGCACAAAATACACTCAAGGACGTCCCTTTATACAAACAGCACGGTTCATTAGTCCATGTATAACTCAATCCTACCAAAGGATGGGGACGAGTCTAGTGTTTGGGCAAAATAATACTCAAGCAGAACGGTAACTTTGGCAAAAAAGCAGCAAGGACAGCGATCATATAGGTGCACAAATGATGTATGTAACAGAAATCTACGTCAGTGCTCAAGCTATGAATGCTAACAAGTACAACACAAGATGACTCTTACCTGCTAGTTGGACATTAGCAGCAGATAGAAATGAAGTGATAGTGAGGGGCCAGAAACGCAACCCAAGAGGCACAGGTATAAAACACTACAGCAACAGATGAGTAGAAACCAGATGTGGAAGCAGCGAAGAGGCATGATGCAGACAGAGGCCACCACCCTGACAAGTGCTCTTATACGCTCCTGGATTGGTTCATTCAAAACAGCTGTGCTCAATCCCTACTGCCACACCTGCATCCTAGTTTCTCAAGATCTTCAGTGCTTTCCACCCATCATTTGTTGCTTCCTGCATTACCAGTGACAAACTTTTGTCATTCAGGAATTGAATTAGCTCTGCATATTCGTCTGCATTTTATTCAGGATCCTCTGGCACCTCTTCCTCATCTGGCTCATTCTCCTCAACTTTGTTTGCTAAAATACTGTCTTTTAGTCCTTATAAACTGAAGTGGCCCAAACACCATGTTTCCCACAGCTCATAGTACTTTTCGTCTCCGTAAAAACTAGCAGAGACCAATGGCCACTTGGCTCAGCAGGCCGTCTACTCGTGCATCTGAACGTACATGTCCCGGTAGGCATTAGGATGGTAATGCTCACCAGGACATGTTGTATGTTCCGACTTCTCACTTGGTGGTAAAAAAAAAAAACCTTTTGAATACGTCTGGGTATTCTTGGCTCATAACCTGTTGGCAGAGGAAAGTTGCAATCTTCACATGTAACTCTAGACTTAGCACTGAATAATTCATGGAGGAAAAACAACTTGTGGGGCATCAGTTGAACTGCAACCAGAACTCGCGCAGCTTTATTGAGACACACACTCATATAATCACATTAAGGTCAGTGACCTTCTCATTGGCTTTATTACTGTCAATCACCTCTTCCTGGTGTCTTCCTGTGATATATCAAAATAAAAGCTTAATCAACAACCTCACCCCGAAAAACTATCCCAGAGGCCCCACTAGTGGCAGCACCCTATTTCTTCAGTCAGAAGTTAAGGAAAGTTCAGCTTTTCAGGGATCAGCGTAATTGTCAGCCAAACAAACTGCGGCCACACAGCCTAGTGCAAGCCAATGAAATCCTGGATGGGTTGCTTTATTGGCTGCTTACTGGTTTGATGAAGGCACATCAGAAGCAGACACTGTCAAGTATTGGTGCAGTGCTGCTGTGTGGGCAGGGGTTAAGAGCACATTTGTTAAGTGTAACTTCATTCAGAGCTTGTGAAGAGAGGCCCAAATCGAGCGTTGCTGCTAATGAGACCAACAAGGTCATTTGTAACTGGAAAAAACTGATTCAATATCAGCTGAATTTGCTTTATTATTCATACGATCGATACATTCTGCTGATGAGATATTTCATACAGTATACCCTTGCCCATTCACGGTTCACCATACCCAGTCCCGCATACTCTTGAATTTTGCTCTCAAAGCTTTTTTCTCATAATGTATTTGAATTTGTGGTAGCCCCGGCAATTTCTTGAATTTCTTAGGCCATTTTTTTAGCAGAAAAATGCTCACATTCACCCTAAATGGTAAATAATTTTAAAATAACAATGTGAGTTGATATAAAATAGAAAAAAGAGAGACGATACAGTACGTAATTTCTTAATTACCTTCAGATGGCCAGACAAAAACCTAAACAAGTATTATTATCAATTAATGAGTAAGAATATCTTTAGAATGTGTGTGGGAAACATATTTTAGCGTATATAATATCATACATAGGCCTTTTAAATCTGCATCAATAATTAGTGGATTTTTGGGATTCGCAGGGGGAGGAAGGTACGTAACCCCCGTGAATAATAAAGGTATACTCTTTATCAATACTTTCACATTAGTACATCAACTGAATATACACAACTTCTTTAAATGCTATAATAAAGTTGCAAAGAAGTTGTAAAGAAATTTCACCTCCAGTGGAGCCATTTTCAACATAATAATACAAGATCTTACATCTAACTACTTCAGTTTAAATGATCTTGGTTTGACAAGAAATGTATCAATTAATGTAAAATGTTAAATAATGCATAGAATCTGTCTGTTTCACCTTCTGTCTTTTCCTAAACCAGGTCAGACTCACGTATTGCACTATAAACCTTAATGCCACGTAGTGTGCTAGATAAGTTTTTTTAACCAGCAGGAAGTTTTCATGTGTTCCTGGAAGCCCTGGCAGTGCTGCACCAGAAATATGGTTTCTCGGCTGAAAGCTGCAATTCCTTCTCTGACTGATGAGTGAAGCTTCACACAGGGTGGTCTCCAGAGTGCCGTGTTCAGAGTGTTGTTCGACTGTCCACCTCACCTTTCACAGATTCATCATGGAGGTGGAAGCACTTCATCACAAAGTCACCCACCTCCTGAAGGAGGACCTCAAGGCCAAATCCTGTCAATTCCCAGGGCTGGCAAGACAAAGAGCTTTCCTTATAATAGCCACTGCAAAAAACACATTGCATCAAAGTCATTGCTAACCTGCACTGTTAACAAAAACTTCCCATTCACATCCATCTTTTCCTTTTAGAGTATTTTTAATCTGTCATTTAGTCAAAAAGGGCACAAATTTGGAAGATTGTAAAAGATCATACAGCTGGACAAAAACCAAGAGAATCCTATTTTTACTATTTGGTTGTGATCCATTTTTGGTAAAAAAAATAAAATAAAATAAACAAAGAAAATGCACACATGAATGACAGCTGCACATTTAAATGTCAAAATTAAAACGGCACAATGGGGAAAAAAACAAGCATGAGGAAAACGTTTAGTAAAGTGAACAAAAGTACAAGATAATTAAATGGAGATAGAAAAAAAGAAAGGGCTATTGTTCCCTTACCCTCAAGTAACTTTTCCTGCTCTGGTGAACAATTTATTGTTTCCTCATCTGTGTTGTGAAACCCGCGGTCTGCTGCTTGTTTTGGAAAACAAAATAAAAATGTTGAAATTTAGAAGTTTTGTTCCTATCATCAAGTACTTCACAACGACTTTAGTAAAGGGGTATAAGCTACCAATAAAATGACCACAATATTAGGAATATACAACTAAAGAGCATAACCTTTTCCTTCTCCATGCCAAAGTGAATGGATATTGTTTCACGTACAAGGACGATGGCAGCCCAGCTGGAGAAAGTGCAGAAGATCAGATCGTCAATTATTCTGATTTGATTACTTTAACATCTTTAGATTTTATCTTCTCTTATGTCTTAAGAATTAAATTGATTTTTTAAGGAAGCTGAAACTTAACACTTACATTCAGGATCATAATCCTCAGAAGCTAAATGTTTTTGTGGAATCTGCCATCTTGCAGTGAACTTTGGGATCTGGAGACTGAAGCGTCCAGTCGATGAAACCATCTAAAAAAAAAGATGCTTTTGTGGATCTCATTAGAAGAGAACTTTGAAATTAGATGGCGTTCTTTGTGCTTTTGTGATGCAGTCCTCAAATCCTTCAAATGCTGCCTTTGGCAAATGTCTTTGAATACAACTGATGTGTCTTTTAACAACTAGTGATGGCTCAGTGCCGAAAGTGATTCATTAAGTATCTGAAGTATGAGACACAGACTCTTATCAAGCAGTTTAAACCGGCCTGCAAGCAGTTAATGATTTTGTTTAATAACCCTGGTCAACTCCTAGTCCATCTATGTTGATTTACCTCATCATAGAAAAGGTGGTTTGAAAGAAACCCAACCAGAGGCTTTAAAGGTCTTGACCTAATGAAAAACCAAATAAAAGACACTAGTTGTAGCACACCAAGATTGTATCTACAGAAGACAGGTTTGTTGACAGTCTGAACAGCCAAATCTGATTCAAATCGAGTACGAAGGGGATTTCAATTGTGTTTTCACAGATTCAGCTCAATCTGAACAGTCTGATTGATCAAATAGGATTTTACATCATATTCAGTTATGTTTAGCAGAGTCAGAAGTCATGGGTTCAGGATGTAAAAACAACTGTTTGCCCTGTTTTGACCCATGGTTTTGACATTGCAGACAGCTGCTGTTATGGCTACAAATGTCTGTGGACTTAATGCTGAAATAAAGGCTAATCCGTCTGGTGCTTTCTTATAACCTGTAGACCAGTGGTCTTCAACCAGGGGTCCGTGACCCCTAGGGGGGCCGCGGAGGTACTGCAGGGGGTCCTCCAACTTAAAAAGAAATAAAGGCAATTTTAACCAAAATAATTTAAGAGTTAAATTATTTATATATATATATATATATATATATATATATATATATATATACATACATATAAATACAGGTAGTTCTAAATATATAACTGCCTGAAGTTAAACGTTTCATTGTTGGAAAATAACAATAATAGAAAAATCATAAAATCATACCTACTACTACTACTACTACTACTACTACTAATAATATAATAATAATATAATAATAATAATAATAATAATAATAATAATAATAATAATAATATAATAATAATAATAATAATAATAATAATAATAATAATAATGATGATAATGATGATATGCATGAAAGTTTTATCAACCATAAACACATGTAGGCTAATAACCCAGTCAGGAATTGGTTAATAAGGTGAAATAAGCAGAATAAAATACATCTTAAAGTTATTTTAAGCCAGGTTTAAAATGTGACACATTAAAAAAAAGGGGGGAAAAAATAAGAATTACAAGCAGGGGTCCCTGCTCTGTTTTTCTCTCATCCAAGGGGTCCCTGGGCTAAAAAAGGTTGAAGACCCCTGCTGTAGACATTTTACACTACAGCGTGACATAACCATTTCCGACATTAGCAAAGCCAGTTTGCCAAGTTATATGGCCATTATGGTTTGTTTTTGACGGTTCTATGTGTGGGGGCTACCATAGCAACCATGAAGATTAGAGAACAGTAAGTCGCATCTCATTACTGGCAACATACAGTATAATGCAAACAAAAAACAAACAAAAAAAGTTTTTAATTGGATGCGCCTAAAAATCAAATTTACGCTGTAATCTGAACATCGCATTTGAAAATCGGTCATTGCAGCCTTCAAATGCTTATTTATGCTCAACTTGATGTTGTAACTTTAAAGGAAACACGTGATACTTTACTTTACCCCCTCACATAACCCACCTGCCTTATCTGTACACAATCAAATGCATTTCACACATCAGTAACAAAAACTAGCATCTGTGTTCAATATTTTTTCCATTTACCTCAACTCAATAACATCTTATGGTTAAGAGACGAGCAGAACATTGTGTCTGTTTTTGTCTGTCAAACCAATGAGTAAAGGTGTTCGCAGGTGTTCCACTTAAATGGATAGCATTTCACTGTGATTTGTTTTCCTCTTCCCTTCAGCTGCGTGCCAATATTACAGATATAATGGAAATGAGAGAGACTTGTGCAGCTTATGTGAGCAGTTTGAGATAGGTTGAGATATCTAAGGTGCCTCAGTCACAAATGCTTCAGGGTTGAACATGCTGATCTCCCTCTTTTACTCTGGTGGTGATTACAAGGTTAGGGTTTCCAACTGGGACAACAGGAATGAGGAAATTGTGCTTTTTTTTGCAGGGATGTTGCACACTTGTGTCAACAGGCCTTCAATTACATCCAAATTTCACAAAACTTCCAAGAAGTTTGACAGTTGAGAAAGAAATATATTTTCCAGCAGTGACAGATGGTTAATAGAGGGCGCTCATTAATATGATGAAAGGAAAAAAAATATATACATATATACAATATACATGACAGGCTGTAAATGCTGTAAGCAATCATTAAAATGCTTTCCACCTTTATTTCAATACGTAAACTGTCAACGAGTCAACCCCTTAGACTCTTAGACCAATATCTTTAACTCATCTCTATGGAGGACACTAAACTTCTCCCCATAATGTGAGCAGAGACAGATTTTTAATTGGGGCATCAAAGTGTCCCACAGGGTCACATGTTTGTGGGCCCAGAGCCAATGGGATTTTTACTTGTTTGTTAGTGACTACTAATTAACCAATTCGTGACTGTTGCTAGGTAAAATCTTGGACCTGTCTTACATCTTCAACAACAGCAGACCACGGGTCAGGGAAGATCTTTAGTTGGGTTCACACTTTACGATTCCAGCCATCTTAGACAAAAGATGCACATTATCGGTCATTGTAGCTCAAAAACCTACAGTCGCACATCTCACAGTGAGACAGGAACAAAAATGAAAGATGGAACCGTCTTGCAGCCAAAGAAAGCTGCAACACATATGAAGAAGTGTCAGAAATTCAGAAGAATCATCTTACAGTGTGTCTGCCTGCCGCTGTTCCATGATCTTTACCAGCTAACCAACCAATAGCAATACACCACATGAATGTCAGCATGTCAGCGCTCAACAATGGCCGAGTAACAACCTCCATCAAACACAACAGAAAAAAGGGGAAGAAATATGTGCAACTCAAATAAAGAAGGAAGTCTTTTTCTTGATTTTTATTTATTTTCAAAGCTCACCAACACTACTCCAGCAAGAGTGCAGCCAGATCCTCTGAAGCGCTAACTTTCAAGTCATCGACGCATTAGTACTTCAGCAGCAACTTGAGGTGGTCGCATGTCCCTGCATGTAGAGCAGGGCTGTCAGACAGTGGCTCTCCAAGGGTGGAGTTTGACAACCCTGATGTAGAGACTGAAATACACTGGTAATTACTTCTTTCACAGCCATGATTCAGTGTATGTTCAATCGCACGGTTTAACATGCCGTAAATTCATTTTCTACCCATTTCACATCATGCGATGGAGCTTGCATTAATCTTATAAGACTGCAAAAATCATAGAGTGTGAACCCTGTCTTTCACATTAATCTTGTCCGCCTCTATTTTCAAAAACTGAGTTGTCCTCTTATTTCAAAGTCCTGGGACTGAGCTTGGCCTCATTTACAGCAAGGAGGAATTTAGATTCTGTAGTTGACCTCTTTCAGCTGTTAAACAACAACCTGTCTGAAGCTGTTCATTATTGCTACACCAATGACCACTGCTGAAAGCCAAGAGATGCTTTTCTACTTTGAAAATGTTTCAAAAGATTCATTGATAAATTTGCTAACTTGAAACAGTGGTTGGACAAATTCTTTAATTTTAGTGGGCTAATAGTAGTTGTACCAACCTGGTTACATGTTTAAGTGTTTAAAATTCATATTTCAACCTGCGCCCTCCCCAAAATGTTTATATCAGCAGGCTCCATTGCTTGCCAGTGTAAATTTCTGAGGGGGAGATTGTCATTTCACTTCTCGTTTCATCCATATCAGTCAAATATAAATCAACGTGGAGAAATCCTCCACAATCGAAACGGAAAAGTTTTTAGCTCTCATCTTGTAGCTCATTCATCACAAAGTTCCCTTCCAGTCTCAGCTGGAACACCGCACCAGTTGTCACCTTCACTGTGTGTCTCATTCCCTCTAATCAGCCACACCTGGCGTTACACCTGGCACTCTTGTCATTAGCTGCATTCACTGATTGCACCGAGCTGCCGGCCTCCCTGCGTCTGATCCAGGTCTTTTGTTCAGCCACGAACACACAGGAGACAAACTATATTCCTAACTTGAATCAAGTCAGGGCCAGTGTTGCAAACCCTTGTTTTGTTGTTTTTTTTTTTTTCTCTCTTCATCTGTAAGGTTCATAATGAACAGAATTAAAACTTCCTTTCAGTTTATTAAAATTTAAATGTAAATTACATGATGCATGATGTTAGGCAGAATTACTTTTAACTCATGGATCTCATCAACACAGGTCCCTGAGAAATGTGACAAGTTTCACCTCCTTTCACCTTCTCTTGCCTTTTTTTCTACCCCTTTTATCACTATTTGTTTTATTTTTTTTTCCTCTCCCACATGAGACGTCTCTACTGCCATCAAATCTAGGGAGTAAGGTGACTTTACTTGAAGAGGGCTAGAATAGAAGACACTAAAGAGGCTTTAGAGAGAAAGAGGGGGGAAATAATAATCATGAGACTTTGCTGTTTCTTAAGAGGGCTTCCCACTGAGAAAAGAAGGGTGGGGGAAGATTGTCACTTTCCCGACTTCTTACAGTCATTGGCATCCAGGAGGTAGGGGGGAGAGAGAAGGAGGAAGCCAGAGGCTTTCTGGGTGTTTTGGGAGGAGGAATGTGTTGCCCTGTGCCCTCATGAGCTCCACTTTGTATCCACTGGGGTTCAACAGCAAAGAGCTCAGACAATGAATAATTCCCAATATCCTCTGGCCCTGGTGGTGACCGGGCAAGGAGGATATAATTATTGCATAGGCCTAGCTCCTGAAAGTCACAGATGAGAAGGGCTAGATGCAGATTTGGATTATTAGATAGCATTGTGCAAAGGACAAAAGAATAAGAATGTACTTTCGCTGCTGATTTTTTTTTGTCTCATTTAGAACATTTGAGGCGCTTTCGTCAAAAAAAAAAAGACATTGTTTGCTATGCTCTCTGGTAGGTGCTCGCACATGCACACTGAAACAGTTGGATTAACGTGCCCAATGTCATACAGATATCCAGCAATGTCAAGATTTGTGTTTCTCTGTGTTTCCAATTTCATGAGACAGTGATGCGTGACAGCACTGACAAAAACTCCAAGGTGCCACACTGCCCAGGTATTCAGAGCTCTGCTGACATAGCTGTTGAATTTCGCTAGTTCCTTCCCATTTCATCTCGGCTGTCGACCGAGTTTAAATAAAAAAAAAAAAAAAGATTCTGGTCGGTTTACTCTGGAGTGGAAGTCCCCGAACTTTAGGATGAGACGCCAGGGGAGTAATACAGCACATACGCTCCAATTATTACTTACAATGATCTGCAATAACAAGCTGCAAACATTTAGAGCATTCTCATTTATTGCATGTACTTCAGTTCTCTCCATCAAATATGCATCATTTTATACATCAATGTTTTTGATGGAACAAAATATCTACCTCTTTTTTTTATTCATTACAGACCTGCGTGACCCCCCCATAGTTAAAGGGTAAGTAGCTTTCTCTCCATTGACGTGACACTGATCACCCTACGTCTGCACATAGCAGGTAGAAGCAATCTTGTGTTTTTCCTATTCATGCTGCATTTCATTTGCCATTATGTCAATTAACCCCCCCCCCCCCCCCCCTCAACACACAAAAAAAGTCAGCTTTGAATTGGGTATGTCTGCTGGTGATTAGCCTCAATCCCATCTTCAGCTGTGAGCTGAATGCAGTATTGGGGCTACAAACAGGCAACAAAAGAAATGTCTGCAATCCAGCCCCCACTCCTAAGGCTTGCCCTTGCACATGTCCTCAAATAAGAAAATCTTATTGATGTCTGAAATACAGCTGACCCATATCTGTAAGGAGAGATAAGGGTTATATTTTCATTCAGTGTTTTCATTTTAATCTTCATGCATGCAAATGATGGCCCATTTCACTGGAAAAGAAAAAGAGCAGTACTCACTTATCTCTTCATTTAACTGCTGAACTTTGAGAAAGCAGCTTGTTGGCCCAAGAGAGTTTGAGCTGTTTAATGATGTTTCCAAATGCTTTGATTCAAATGAAATGCTGTGCTGGCTGAAAAGTTTTTTTTCAAGGTAAAATAAGATAAAGAAAGAAAACTTTAGGATCTGTCCAGTGGGTAAATTTTCACTGAGCTCTTATTGAGCCCTTCATCTGAACATACCAGTAATGTCAGTCATGTGTCACAAACCAGGACTGTGAAGACTGTGCCAATAATCAAATTTTAATCACAATTCAGTTATAGTTACCAACAACCGTTTCTACTTCTATTTCATTTCTATTTTGTCTGAAATTTGAATAACTCCACAGGATATGTTCACATTTGAAATGTTACCATTTTTATGTTAAGTTTAATAAGTGCAAAATATTTCAAAATTTAGCAGATCAAATCAAACTTAATTTATAGAGTGCTTTTCATTCCCTCAGGCAACACCAAGTGCTTTACATTAAGAAAAAAAAAAGAATGAATAAAAATAAAAACAATGCACATTAAAACAAAATAAAAGCCATCACACACCCCAAGATACTATATGGCAATTAAAAACACAAAGATACAAGCAAAGCCATCGTCCCCTCATGCACCACAAACATAACAAAACTCCCTATTTCCTGTCTCTTAAAAAAAATAAAATAAAATAAAATACTTATATTTAATGAAAACGAAACGATAATTTGGGGATCTATTCACCCCAGGAGCCAGCCCACTTACATCCAGAGATGCCATCACCACAGCAACCACCCAGAAGCAGGGCCGGGTCCAGACCACAGTCGTTGGATGGCCACCCAGACAAGGGTGATCACTGTGACAACAGCCCCCCAGACAGAGCAGGCAGAGCCCCCAGCGTGAAAGATCCCCATTGAGGTAACTTTCATTTTCAGATAATCATTTCAAATAATTTTGATTTCAGTGTAGACCAAAATAACTGTGATGATAGTCTTTTTCACATTCCTCCGGGGTTTTGCAGGCCCCTCTCCAGTATGGATTCCTCCAGTTATTCCAGTAGACGTAGAATCACCACTCGTGTCGTAGTCGGTGTTGATCTTTTCCTTGCTAAATTAACAGGAACATAGCCTGGAATTTTTTGTGAGGTTCAGCACATCGATATTCTTCCCCATTTTGACCTTCCCCTCATGCTAAATAAGCGCCTTCTGAATCAGTGGAGAGTTTTCATAGTCGCTTTCAAAACCGGATGTTTACATATTTCACAAAAGCCCCAAATCCAGCAGTTTCAACCAGTGCTGGATTCCATTTCTGCGGTACTCAAGTTTCCCCATTGAACATAGGCCGTTTTGCTACATGCTACAATGGCTTATCAAAGTTTGACTCCATGGACAATGTCACTATTCCTAGAAGAGCAGCACACATTGTAATTGAAAAATCACTCCAGAATATTGAAACTAATTTTGTGAACACAAATCTGTTAACAAGAGAAAACATTGTAGGGATGATTGGGATTCAGCTTCTGGACACTGAATACAATTGTTACCCATGTAAGGCAGTCAAATACATTTAAGCAACTATTTTTCACAGTGCTGCTGCGTAATCTCATTATTATAGCTCACATTAATGAGTTAATTAGTGTTTAAATTTAAGACTGGGTAATGAATGTCTGGTTCTGTCTAGACATTTTTTTTAATATTAATCTTTGAAATCAACAGAAGAAGAGATAAGTCAGTGGACAATTGAGATGTCAAAAGTGCTAACCATCACTTTAGCTGGCAAGCAGTGTTAGCTCCAAACCTGCTAATGAAAGCAGATGTACAGGCCTCAAGCGCACGGTGGTCTGTGTCAGTTGTAGTTGTGTAGAGCTTCTGTGCAATACACTTCAGTTGACTCGTGGCAGTTTTGTAATGCTTTATAGATAAAATTTGCAGTTGAGAATTTGAACAAACACTGAAAGCATCTGATTTTCTGTAAAGTGGACTATTCATCCATCCATTTATTATGTTCTGCAGGTTTAGGTCACAGAGGGCAGCAGCCTGAGGTTAGCTCCATGCAGAGGTCTTATGCTTTCACAAAGTATAAAGCCCTCTCCAGTGTTAGCTTTCATAAGTCAACCATCACTCTGGAAAGGGAATTTTGCACCCTTGTAGGAGGGTGTACAGGCGGAAAGTGTGGATGGAATGAAGAGGGGGATCTCCAATGTGTCTTTACACCACAGTCTCTCTGTGAAACTGGCTCTTGTCACTCCATTATGTCTGAAACTCCTCCCAGCTGGACATGACCTGAAATACTGCCCGAGGGAGGCAACCTAGGGGCCACCTCAGGTGGCTCCTTTTGATGTCAAATAGCAGCGACTTTATTCTAAGCCTTTTCCAAATGACTGAACTTCTCAGCCCGTCTCTAAAGGAGAGTCCAGACACTCTGTGGAGGAAACTCTGTGTAAGCCTCTCGAATCAACAATCTTGTCTTTCGGTCACTACCCACAGTTCCTGACTGTAGGTGAGGGCAGGAACGCAAATCAACCTGTAAAAAAGGAAGCCATGCTTTGTGATTAAAGTCCTCATTGAAGTGGATATTCTGAACACAGTATGTGTTTTGGATATTTGCTCTCGTAGACCTTTCATTTCTCACACATCAGCACATTCAGCATAACAGGGTAGTCTTAAACAGGACAAGAAATATACAAATGATACAAATGATTGATGAGAGCTGTTGCATTAGCTTCCACATTTTGTGAATATTTACACCTTCTTGAGTGTCTTATTATAAACACAATCATGAAACACCACTACAACACATGATGTCAAAGTCTGGGAAACCTTTTCAAATCTATCTGGTTGGGACTCAGGTTGATTTTTGTGGTGCTTAACAAATTCTTTCTCACTGCTGTTGTCTCAATTTCTTTACTTTTCCTTAATTTTGGGAAGCACATTTAGGCTTGATTTTAAAAAAGAAAAAGACACATTTTTAGTTCATCTTCGATATTTGCTCCGACAAGGGGCGGTATCTCACGTAGAAGGTTTTACCCTTAATTTACCCTCTTTATGCAGTAAAGACAGTCGGGTGTTTGAATACTGACGTTATTGCACCACCACTTGCAGCAGCCCAGATGCTACTTATGCTGTCAAAATTGGCTTGATCCAGGTTTGGGGTTAATTAAACTCGCAAACCCTGTGGTGGAGACAGCTTTCCAAGGCCAAGGCTGAAGAGGACACAAGCTGGAGGTCAGCAGGACCTTGTTAGGTGGAGCACAGGCTTCACAACAGCGATGGGAAATGGTTTGTAAAGTTCAGAGAAGGGGCAGAATGAGTAGGCAGAACCTGCACTCAGGGAAGGTGAAAGATGAAACTGCTTTAGCAAAGGTGTGGGAGTGCAGCTGATGCAGCTGATGAGTGGGTAGCATGGACAGATGATTGCCAGCAGCCCCCTCCCTTTTTTTTTTGCCATCCAATGTTGGGGAGAGAAGCATTTTGGATGAGCAGCAGTATGGGGGCTTTCTGCTTCCTGCCAGCTTGTTCACCAAGGTGACCTTAAACTAGTTTGGCGGTGATCCCAAGGCACAAGCTGTGAATCTCACAGGAGGGTTTAGTGGCAACAGAAATCACTGTGGCACTCCTGCCAACAACTATGCCAGCCATGTCTGAACTCGCCACAGATTTTACCGAAAGCAGCCTTTTGAGCAAATTAATGAAAACATACAGTTGAAAGACGGTGAAATTACTTCTTTCATTTCATCTTCATTTCAGTTAGCGGGCGGTATCGCCGGCATCTGCAGCAAGTTTGATCACATGCCAGGCCTTTCCAAGTCTGAAGCAACCTCGCATCAAACACTTTTAAGGTGTCTGGATTTTCAAGTGCCACATTAAAATATATCGGCTCATTTTAACAATCATGGAGTTGTTAAAACTTTGTTAAAAATAGCTTTGATTGACATAGAGCCTCTGTGGTGAACATCTGTGTCAGCGTTGATACTGTGTCACTTCTTCACCTGAGGATCAAGACATGCTTCTCTTCTGAGTTGTCTCATTAGCACCCAGGACAGGAATATGGGTGTGAACTGACATACTGGGAGACATTATCATAAGCTAATAGATCTCTTCTGACATTTCCAAGTTACTCTAGGCACGGAAACATACCTACGGCAAGAGGAAGGACTTAAAAGTGAGCCTTTGGGACCTAGGGCCGATCGGAGCATCTCCACAGCATGCACCAAGGACCACTGTCTCAAGCGTGTTAGATTTTTCTTTTCTTTTTTTTTGCCAGCGGAAAAGTCTTTGTGTTCCAAGTTTTACTTAACACATTGCAGATTCTGCATTCCCAAAGAACTCTCTACAGAAACTAGAGTTATTTTAAGTTGGGTAATATCAGGTTTGTGAGCCAATGTTTTGGTAGCCTAATAATGTAAAACTTGAGGTAAGCTAGTTTGTGGGCCAATTGTAATTTTGGTAGCCTAAGAATGTAAAAATGTAGCTATAGTAAGAAAAGAAATATCTTGACATTTACCCACTGTTTGTACTTAGTTCTGAAATTCACACAAATGAAGTGAAAGAGTCAATTTGATACTGTTCATAAGCATACTTAGCTGGTCAGTGACTTAATAAGGCTTGAACCCTCTGGTCAATTTTTTCTTCCCACCATCTATGGATTTGACTCCTGAAGGCCAAGAAGTTAGACATTAATCAGTTTTTGTTTTGTGGATTTTTTAAGTTCAGTCATTCTGTCTGTAAAAGGCTAATGTTTCCATCACTTTCTTTGATAATCTTGCCTTAGCTAATTTGAGGTCTATCCACCAGTTTAAAAAATATGAGGTCCATGGCAAAACCTTCAGATTGCATCTTTTTAGAGACACTGTTGTGGGTTTGAATTCAGAGATACTCTTCCAGATTGAGCCTGTATTTAATTTAAACAATTTTTCCACCAGTGAAAATTTCTTTGGGCCAGTGGGTGCAGTAAAGCCCAATGTTCAGTCTATCTTCAAGTCTACTAGCCAGAGCAATCTTCATTCCCCTCAGTTCTTCTTAAATGCACCCATCCATTATCTGTACCTTCTTTTCCTGTTCGGGGTCATGGGGGTCTCCTGGAGCCAGTCCCATCCTGTCTTCTGCTGAAATACTAATTTCTGCATTCTGTTTCTTAAAAAACAAACCTTTGTTCTTTGTGGCCAAAAAGGTCTTTTTTTTAACTTCATCAATCCAGTGAACATGTTTCATCAACTTGCATGTGCCTTCTTTAAAAGTTATTCAGAAACTTATGTTACAAAATTTTGTAGTAAGGATGTAAGAGTTTTTTTTTCTTCTTTTCTGACAACTTTTTCAGTGAAGATCATATTTGTACAAGAGTTGCTTTACATACGAGCAGCAAACCGTGACTCCAGAATGCTAAATCTTCCTGAAGGTGTTCAGCAGTGGAAACTGGAATTTTCAATTTGCATCTCTATCAGTCCTACAGACTGTGTTCCCTCAGAGTTATCTTGATCTTTTATGCCTCAACGTGGCATCCACTGTTCCTGTTAAAGACTGCTTCTTCATTACGTTATGAATAGAGAGAGCAGCCACCAACTAATGCTTTGCGTCAGTTATTCTAGTTGTCAGAAATAAACAGCCGCTGGAGACCAAGTATTTGTAACACTTTAAAAATTTGCATCATCGAGGCTTTCGTAACACTGAGTGAACAAGTTAAACTAAGACCTGAAACCTTGGTAAAATATCAGAGGTCATACCTCCTGAGGTGTGCACATTTTTATACACATGGCCTGTTTGGTTTGTTTAATTGTAAAATTCTACACAACTAACATATTAGACTATGTAATATGTGCTTGAACAAAATATTTATTCCATACCTTGTTTACTCTTCTCAATGAGCATAAACAGAAGTTTCAGTGGTGCCCACAAGTGTTTCATGCCACTGGACCTTTTATCATCATTAATGCTCAACATGTCAAAACTGTCAATGTCAAAGAGGTGCATATCTAACCTTATTGCAAACATTTTTTTTAATGGGGGTGGTGTAAATCATATTACATCTTCATAAAATTCTTCTCTTAAAATAATTTAGCTGCATTACGAGACAACGTTAAATCTCATTTTACACCGGCTCAAGTATTCACTGAGTGTGAATGGCATGTGATGAACTTGTAAAGTTTAAGGCACCATGCATCTGCAGGTGTGCAGTTCGATGTGGATTTATTTGTCAGGAAGAGGGTGTGAACTGCTGGAGAAGGATTATCCTCCTCCACTCCGTTTGGTATGGTGTCCTGATGTCAATTTCCCCAGAAGCTAAAGAAAGGGATGGATTGTGTGGTGAAGAAAGGCCACTGGGATGAGAATGTAGCATTTAAAGGGAGTAGAGGAGTGACATAAACCCCACTCTGCACCTTTCTTAACTGCTATTGAGTCCTAGAGAAAATTCTCTTAGCTTTTGTACCTAATTCTTGGATTCAGTGTGACAAACCACTGATTTGTGGGAAATGTTCAACCCTTTATATTGATGTAATACTTATAACTGACAAATACTTAATGCTGTCCTGGTCAAACTTTTAAAATGAAACATTAGCAAAGTGCAAGCTAACCTATCCTTATATTATAAAATAAATAAAACCATACTACTACATACATGCATACCTACTTTGGATTCATTGAAGACATCTGTGATAAACGCAGTTCTATGAAATGCAAATCAACCCCAGTTACTACAGTGGATACAGAAAATAAGAGAGCAAAGTTTTTCTAATCTTTATAAAACTTGTATTAAGGCTTTTGCTACAGATCGACCTTTGAGTTTTTCAAGGCAGAAGCTGATTATTAGTGACAAAGAAAACCCACAACCAATGACTGAAACTGATATATATTTGCAACATCAGTCAAATCCTTGTCCAAATCCAGTCAATGCCTTGGTGTCAAAATGTAGAACACAAACTCCAAAGCAAAACTTTTTAAAAATGCTTTCTTTTACAAGAACAAAAAACATTATCTAAGCAAAGATTCCAGCAGCGGCACAAAATCTTTTCCTGGAGAACCATTATTCTAATCATCGATTATATTTTGTGTTAACACCGACCTCAAGGGGTAGACTAGGCCGATGTTTCATTCACAGCTAAAATAAGATAAAATGGATATTATTCAAATAGGCAGGCTGTTTTTAGCTTCTATTTTTTCAGAGTCTGCTCTATCAAAGCATACTTTTAAATACCAATTCAAAGGGGAAAATAAGCTATAGAAAGAGCTAATTTGCACAGGTTTTTGTTTTTGCTGGTCAACTGGTGATATTTTGACCATGCATGGCCTCTGGTACAGCAATAAGCTTCATGTTAAAATGCCAAACTCAGGAACAGATAGGTACTAATGTTATGTTTGCAGCTAAAAGCCCCATTTGTACTCAGTTCAGTTTGACTTCAGGACATGATGGCCATCACTACGTCTGGACTTTTATCTCAACATAGATAACTGCGGTAAGTGTGCCTTTTGTGTATTTTCAGTGGAAAAAGACACAGATACCATCTTAGAAACGAATCCAAGGCTGGTGTTTTGCAGCATTGATTAGACTTTTGTCCTGTTCATTCAACTTCAACGGCAGCTGCTATTGCAGCTGTTCTGCCTTAACTTCTTTCTAAACAAAGTCCACCAGGTGCGGCTGAGGCTGCTTCATTCTACAAACATGTTCCTCTGGAGTCTTTTGAAGTGTGTAGGATGACATACGGTGATGTCTAGCAAATCAGATGCAAATCATTGATGTGCTGTAAGTGGGGCGTAATCAAGATCACAGTGCAGTTAGCACTCTTTTTTTAATTGCCTATTTTGATCAAAATTAACAAAGTTACCAATCTTAATGTACGTATGTAAACCCGAACACCTGATATCTATAAAAGTAATCTAAACAGGAATGTGTCTCAAAACACCTTTTTCTAACACCCTGACTTTTCTCTCTTTTGCATTTCCATATGATAAGTCTCAAGTTTTATTGTGTCAGGCTTCCTAAAATAAACTTATCCTGACCGTAGTGGACTTAAACAAACTGCAGTTCGGTTGCTCTTTCTTTTCAAAGTGATTGGCTGAGGTACTCTTTTGCCCTGATGTGTTTTTGGTTTTACCAAACCACCATGTATGTAACAGAGCCTAAGAAACATGTCATTAGTTAACATGCTTTCTAAGCATCTATACGCAATACTCCGCAATGACAAAGGCAACTTTTTTACTTTTTATTTTTCTTCTACGTTCTTCCTGCCAATGATCCTATGCACTTGGCATGTCTTTCATTTGAAATTTTCTCCAGTTTTTTTTCTGCACGGGAATGCTTGAGCTCAGCCAGTATGTATGGGCACCTTACCAAAATTATTAACAGGCCTGTCCTCAGAAACATTACAGGATTCAGGATTTTTTGAGCCGCTGTTGTGTTGTCTTGGTGGTATGTTTCAGGTAATCATCTATTTGAAACGCAAACCCTCACCTCACCTTGAGCTCCTTCGGGCAAAAGAGTCTGATGGCATCAGATGAAGAAAACCTTGGTTTGAAGCGTCAAAGGCCAAAAGGTTAGAACAGCAATTGTTGGCAACCTCATGTGTATGACTCTGACATTTTTAAAACTATGTCATGCCACAGATCTATTTTTTTATGATGCAAAGAACACATTCATAACTAGAGAAGTACTCTGAGAGCGCAGACCTCCACCAAGCGCAACAATTCCCCCATATAGCAATTTACAGATTGGGATAAAATCCGCCTTCTGGATCAGATCCAGATCAGCCTTTGAAATTTGATAGAGGTTCCCACTGTCAATCCCTGAGGGAAATTTCCTGAGTTTTGGGCAATAATTAACGAAGATATTGAGAGACAAAATTTTTGGTCCCATTTACCGCAATGTGATCGAAAATTTGAAAGGAAGATTTCTTCCGGGTTCTCATCCAAAATAAAATCAGTTCTTCCTTTTCACATTTCTGACGACTCCTGAAAATTTAATTAAAATCCATCCATAACTTTTTGAGTTATCTTGAACACAGACAAACAGACAAAAACAAAAAGACACAGTAATTCCCAAACTTCACAGTCTCAGCAATCGCGGTCTCAGTACATCGCTGAAGTTTCAAAAATATTCACAGAAAAAAAAATATTAAAAAAAAAATTTGAAAAACATTCAAACGCAGCATGCGAGGCTGAAGCATAACCCATCACATCAAGAACGAGTCTCGGGAAGCAACAAGAGTCAACACGGGAGGCCCCATGAACGAATATCGAGATCTGTGATTGGCTGCTATGACGGGCATTTTTGTGCCGTCGGTTGTCTGTACGCTGATTGGCTGACACGCGTCCCCGCATCTCCCATCTTTTGCTCTTGTCAGCTACACACAGAGGAGAGATCGTCAAAGTTAGTGTACCTTCTGTAGATTTTGCGTACGCGCATACATGTATACTGTATGTACATATACATGCACATCCACATCGTAGTTTTCACCATTCTCGGGGGGGTCACAGCCCCCATTAACGGCGAAGTGTGGGGGTTTACTGTAAACACAAAAACATTACTTCCTTGGCGGAAGTAAAAATACAGTGAACTTTGACAACGTTATATTCTTAGGGAGAAAAAAAAATTCTGATTTTATAAATATCAAATTTCTGACTTAACAAGCACAAATTTAGAACTAATGTCTGAGAAGTGTTTTTTTTTTTTGTTTGTTTGTTTTAAGGTCAGTCTCATCACTTCACTGCTAGATTAGCCGTAAGTCTCGGTATTTGCATGCACATAATAGGATTTGTGCTGCTGCTCATGCTAGCAGCTTTCTGCATTAGCTCCATCAAGTCAGTCTTTTTCCTTGATAATACTGGTCTTTGAGTTATTTTTATTTATTTTTTTATCCTGGTTTAGATGCTGTGCTGCTTGAAGGATTTCCTCAGTTACTTTTTCATTTTTTAACCACCTGTTATAATGAGTAACTATAACAACTAGAGAGTTGTTTGCTATCCGGAGCAGCTGATTGACATTTCAAGATGTTAAATTATATCCAGACTGAGACCCCAAATCCCACACGAGTTGAGGAGGAGACTCTGCGGATGCAGGGTAGGAGCAAAGTGGAAAGAGAGAAAGAGGAGGTTTAAACCAATCCTTCCCTTCTTCTTAATGGGGAATGTGAGATCTCTTGCTAATGAGATGGACGAGCTTGAAGTGCTGATGAGGGCAAATCTGGAGTTATTATGCAGTATCGTATTTCATATGTCCAACTCCAGCGTCTCTCTGCCTGGCTTTCAGACAATACAAGCAGACAGAGATTTGAAGAGGAGCGGAAAAAGTAAAGGGTGTGGAACTGAAGTGCTTGTCAACAGCAGATGTTGTAATCCAGGACATGCTACTGTGTAATATCGTTTTTGCAGGATATTGAACTTTTAGGTGTGAGTTTCTGTCATTATTATTTTCTGAGAGAGTTCTCCAGTGTTATTTTGTGACAGGTTACATCCCGCCATCAGCTGGAGCCGACACTGTGACGTCATCAGCTCTGCTGTTGCTAAGCTACAGACACAACAATCCAGCGTGTCCTCAGTACAGGGTGTCTTTGGTTTCTAAAAAAAATAAAATTTGTATTCATCTGAACACAGAACTACTTTCCATTTTGAATCTGTTGATGATGTTACATACTGTAGATGGTAGAGCATCCCTCTGTGGCTTAGTGGTACCTACTATATGGGAAGTCCCAGGCTCAAATCCTGGTGGCATCAAGGAGGGCATCCAGCATAAAACTTGCCGCAAAGCTTCTAATGCAGATCACCCCACTGTGGTGACCCTGAACAGGGAGCAGCCCAAATGGATGTCGATCAACTGTGGATGGTGGGATCTGCAAATCCTTTGCAATTTCACATTGAGGAGTATTTTTCAGAAATTGTTCCAAAAATGTTTAGACCCAGCTTGTCACAGATTGGTGAATCTCTGGCACATCTTTACATCTGAGAGGCTCTGCTTCTCTGAAATGCTCCTAGTTTTATTGGTTCACCTATTGCCAGTGAACTTGATTAATTTTCAAATGCTCCTCCATTTTTTTTTGAGTTCTGCCAATCACTTTTCCAGTCTTTAGTTGCCCCTGTTCCAACTTTGAGATGTGTTGCTGCCATCAAAGTCAAAATGAGCTAATATATTTCCATGAAATGTTAAAATGTCTCAGCTTCAACATCTGATATGTTTTTGTGTTCTTTTAGGAATCAAATATGGGTTTTTGAGTTTTGCAAATCATTGTATTTTGTTTTTAATTTGCATTTCAGACAACATCCCAACATTTTTGGTAATCGGGTTGTATTATTAATACTTACAAGAAGAGAATCTTGTTTTATCTTAAAATGTACTTTCATATCATTTTGCTCATGCCACATTGCATCAAAAAGCCACAGTACCCTCACAGAGAAGAGGCCATAAATTGCATTTTGTGCTGTAGAGGTTATTCTTAAGTTAAATTTAAAAGAAAAAAAAAGAAAATTCTTGATTAATTTAGTCAGTTGCTGATACTGCCCTACACTCCTGTGTTTAAGCCAACATCTGTGACTCATGAGTTGGTATGATGATACAAACCCTGTCCACATCTTTATAATTCATCGTAACACTTACTGCAAAAGACAACCCAGACAAACAGATGGTTTTAATATCCATCCATCCATCCATGAGGGACACACCAAGGATGAAGTAGATATAAAAAAAATAAAAAAATAAAAATGGATGCCTTGGATAGATGGATGGACGGAGGGAAAAAAAATAACAATTATATCAATATGGGCAGCAGACGCCATAGAAATATTTTATTTCCTTATACCTCACAGCAGGTATCAAAAACTGTTATAAATATAAAAGTATATGGGCTGTATGTGCGGCAGGCACAAAATGTGAGTGTGCATGTACTGGCAGGTGTTGCATGTCACCCATTTTCTTCCTTTTTCTCAGCTCAAAGTTGAGTCTGCCATTACCGCTGAACCACCTTCATCAAAGACTATTGTCAGATGCACAATGGCAGTCAGAGACATTCATACATAAACACACTCTCACACCTGCTCATTATCATGTAGGCTTCATCTAAAATGGAACCACTTTAGCCTACACCGGGAACACAGTGTTAAGCAGCAGCAGCATGAACATGCGCCTGCCTCCACTTTTATGAGGCACTCGCCAAGGGCAGTGACTGGAATGGGGATGTGATTGGACAGCCTGTTCCACTCTGGATAGTTAAAAAGTGGTTTAAAAAAAAAAAAAAAAACAAGGAATTGTGCGTTCGACGGAGAAGTAGGTAAGAAGTTAAGATGAAAACTCGCCTGAAAAGAAATTTTGATTCCACATTAGCAAGGGGTTGTTAAATAACAACAGCTAATTTATTCTGGGAAGGCCTGATTAAAGTTAATACAATTAGGTAATTAGCAGGAGCAGCAGCTACAGCACTGAGGACACAGAGGTCATATCCTCTGGATTTTCTTCTGGGAATCTGGGCCTTTTAAAGAGCTCTAAGGAGTTTGTATTCAATAAAGGCTGATATCTCACTGGCTGGTTCAATTATTTCTAATAATAATAATAATAATAATCATAATGATAACATTAATACTCAGAATGCCATTACATTCAGCAGAGTTCCTGCACTAAGAAAAGCTTTTTTTTTTTTTTTTTCCCCCGTCTGCTGATGTATTTTTTTTGTTGCTTTGGTCATGGAACTACAACATCACTTCACGAAGGTGGAACATCTTCACACCGACGGACTGGCAAACGGGGATGAGCAATCAGGATAACGTGTCATATTGTGTCTTGCATTTACAGAAATTTCATCTGAATTGCCCGTAGATGAAGCTAGCGATATTTTTGAGGTTCGTGTTTCAGTGGTGGGTGTGACTCAAAAAGCAGATATCAGTATGTGTGTTGGTTTCAGTGTTGAGATTTCCATCTCCTCAAGTTGCACAGTCCAGTGGAAGGAAGCCAGCTTGTTATTTTCACATCCTCTCTAGTGACGTCTGTTGCTGTCCACTGGGTTGATGTGTTCAGTAAAGGCTTCTACTTTTTGAGTTTGAATTTTGATCCAGGTGTTGTCCACGTATGAACTGGCAGCTTGATGGTGTTCCTTTGCAAAAGTTCAGTGTTGAGCCTTCTATTTCGACTTGTGTACTGCAACACAAAGATCAGAGGTTTAAAGCATCGGACTGAGACTGTCTCCAGTGGAAGAAGGAAAAAGAACATAAGCAGATCAAGAAAGCACATATACAAACTGGGTCTTTGTCAAGTTAGTGAAGCAATCTTGACAAAAAGCCACAGCAATGAAGAGAAGGAAAAAACTGGCAAAAAAAAAAAAAACCAATTCTATATGTGGCAGGTCAGACTGAGAAACTTTGAAGGATCTCCCTTAAAGGTAAGGTATGCAATTCTACACAATTTATTACCCATCAACCATAAACACAGATGCTGCCCATCCAATTAAAAAAAAAAAAAAAGAAAAAAAAATCACACACTCTAATATTCCATTGGAGCGCCTTTAGCTTTGATTATGGCACACATTCGCCGTGGCATCATTTCGATAAGCCCCTGCAAATTTAAATCTGCCCAGAGCTGCATTATTTTGTCACCAAGATCTTGTATTTATGATGGGAGAGTTGGACCGCTGTGCAAAGTCTTCTCCGGCATATCCAAAAAAATCTCAATGTAGTTCAGGTCTGAACTCCGAGGTAGCCTAACTATGTGTGGAAATGATATCTCATGCTCCCTGAACCAGTCTTTCACAGTTTGAGCACAATGAATCATGGCGTTGTCATCTTGGAATATGTCTGTGGCATCTGGGAAGAAGAAAAAAAAATCCATTGCTAGAATAACCTGATCATTCAGTATATTGAGGTAGTCAGCTGACCTCATTCTCTGGGCTCATACTGTTGCTAAACCTGGACCTGACCAACTGCAGCAACCCCAGATCATTGGACTTCCCCTACAGCCTTGTATGTTAGATACTAGCCATGATGGGTGCATGTGATATTAAAAATTGATTTCAGGCTTTCTGAGGCCTTCCTGACCTGGAGTAAGATCACTGACAGGGCTGGATGACATTTGATTAACCGTGATTAAACTCCCTAAGACGAACTACTGTGTTGATATGATATCAGGCGTCAACGAGTCTGCTGAGTTTGACGTCTAGAAACTTATCCAAGGTCCTGATGTTTTTCCTGTGATCTTAAATGCAATTGTTCCCTACTGATACGTTGTCATTCTGAACCATCCAGCATTCTGTAATGACCTCCTGATTTGCATGCAGACTTGGAATAAAACTCCGTTTTGCACCTCCGTCAGGTTGTCAGTGCTTTGTTTAATAACCGAATTGGCTGCATCACCAGAACACAATTATGGTTGAATTTGAGTGTATGCTTTTGAGTGAGATATACCCAAATTTCAACTTAACAGTGCATCATTTCATCCGCCTCTCTTCTTACCCTGATGTGCCCATCACTCAGGACCCTGGATCAATGGAAGAAGGCCAGGTGGTCTAATGAGTCCAGATTTACTCTGTTCTGTTTAATCTGTTCCAATCCAATCTTGCTCCCTCAGAAACCGAAGCCTTTTTTTTTACAATTAGACACTGATAAGTGTTTCCTTAAGGCTGCACAGCTGTTTAGTCCCAATCTCTTGAGTTTCCCTCACATCGTGCGTGTGGAAATGCTTTTACTGTCTGTGGTGGAAAAATTATCATCTCTGTTTTAGCCTCTAAAAGACTAATGATTCTGAGAAAGATCAACAATGAACCTTAAATTACAAGACTTAGCGACGGCTGGATTTTCACTGAATTTATCCCCCATTTGCATGCAAAAGGGGTCAGGTTAGCACCTCAGCAGGTGATGCAAGAAATGACAACTTGACAGTAGAAGACAGTAAGCTTTAACAGAACGTCCAAGACCAAACATTAAGATAGGACTCCTGGCCCAGTGCGCATCATGGCGTCATACAGGAGAACCCAGTTAGATTGGAGGCTACATCAGAAAATATGTCCATACTTGCTCTGGAGAAACGGGTCCCTGTGACCTCTAGACCTCAAACCACCAGTTTGACCATAAAACTGTCACTATTAAACAATAGTTGTGAGCTCTACTGATGTTTTTTTTACGACTGGATTTCAACAAACACTTAAATGATTGCCGATCAGTCATTCAAGATTTTTTTCTGACCACATTTCTTCCTCAAAGATGGTTCCCCACAATCCTTCAAGATTTTAATAATACGTTGGACGGTTCTTAACTCAATTTTAGAAGTTTCACCAACCTCCTTAGATGTCTTCTTTGCTTGATGCATGTCAATAATTTGACCCTTCTTAAACAGATTGACATCTTTTCCAAGACCAAAGGATGTGTCTTCTGGCATGGTTGTTTAAAAAAATTAAAACTACTAGCTGCATCAGGGGTTTGGGTTAAATAAAGTGTTGCCTAGCTGAAACATAATCATCCAAGTAATACTTATACAACTGGAGGCTCTTACCTATTTGCTTACTTAGATCCAGGTGGTGACCTTCTTTTTCCTATTCTAGAAGAGTTCTTGAAATCCCTCACAAATCCTTCATTTAATAAGGTGCTGTGTTTAGCTGTATCAAAGACTGAGTTAAGGCCCAGCACAACCAGAGCAGTGAATTTTCCAAAGCCAAGTTAATATTGGTAGCAACCTTTAGTAGAGCGGTTTCATTCCACTGCAATCTGCAAAAACCAGATGGAATCAGTTTATCAGTGTACACCAGAAAATGCCTTTGCTGAAGAAGATTTTGCTTCCATTGTCAGAATATCTATGAAGAGTTTGACCTGAAAGCCACATATTTAGAATCTGCTGGAGTTCTTGAGTTAGCATTGAATTATGAGATAAAAGTTGGTCTTCATATACAACTGAACACTACACATAAAAAATATATATAATAATAAAATACTTAGTCTGTTTTTTATCCTCTAGAAACATTTGATTCATGTCAATGTAGGTAAACAGGTACATTTCCATGAATTCACCTTTACATATTGCAGTACGTCAGGTGCAGCAGGCGCCTTTAATTCTGCTCTTATCTGGAGCAAAACAGCGGCTCTAGTTGGAAGACATGCCCTTAATCTATGTTAATATTAAAAGGCTGATAAATGTGAGAGAGGCATCAAATGGGATTTGAGGGTGATTAATACTGTTTTATTTATGGCTGTGATACTATGTTGTCTGAAATATTGTCCCACGTGAATTACAGCAGGGGAAGAAGTAAAACAGGGCAGCCGATGCTCTAACTTCAGCTTTCATTTGTATTTATCCTTTTACACCATCCACTTTAGTAGGCAAATACAGGCCATCACAAGTGGGCATGCCTTTTATGGCAAACAACGTGTATTGCTTGAGGCTGGACAATGACCTCCTTGTGTCTGTGGTGATCAGTGGAGCTTACCTCCAGAGCTGTTCGTATCTCATCAAGAGCACTCTGCCTCTGTGAAAACATCTGGGTGAAAGAAGATCCATCTTTCCTCCTTCTGCTGCCCTGTCTCTTTCCATCTTCCCTCCAATGTACACTGCTGCCACCACGACTTAATGATGGGTATCTGGGGTGATATCTGAGATAAGCATGACTCCACCACCCCATGGTGGCTCAGGCAGACATGATAGTGGCTGGAGTCTGAAACCACTTTTTAAGTCAAAATCCTTTCAAAAAGTTTCATCTTCCATTGCTTCTCAAGTATGACTTGATATCTTTACACCTACATGTGGTTAAAGTATTTGATCATTGCTGGCAAAGAAAGTACAGTCTATCCAGGATCTTTCTATGTTTCTTTTAAAACTTCATATAGAGCGGGAATGTGGGAGTTTTAGAAGTGGGAATGCACACAGCTGAAACAAAAGCTAACAAACATTCACGCCTTCCGAACTACAGTTTTAATTTCCATTAGCTTTTGTTTTATCTGTGCACATTTCTCTGAAGGTATGCAAAACTTAGCACAACACCTGTTCCAGCGTTTCATCTGGAATCTTATTCAACAACACTAAACACAAGTTTGTTACTTCGACTGCATAGATCAGCCATGGGAAAACTACGGCCCGGGGCCATGTGTTAGGCTTTTTAATCTGGCCCGCTGAACTATATATTATATTAATATACCTTAGCACTGATGATGGAGTTCTACTGCATGACGCTGACCCAACACACCAGTACCAACTGTGATCCAACCTGGACTTCTGGTTGTGGTCACTGGTTGATGCTGAGTAAGTGTTGAAGGTCAACATTACTGCTCTGTGTTAGCTACTGGACGACTTAAGCTCTGGTCTGGCTACAGGGTTACATACAACATCACAGCTTACACTTTCACACATTCATCTACACCACATAAACACACACATATTACACCACCCGTACTACACACAGAACATCATCACTGCCTGTCTTTTGTTTTGTGTCTTTATCTGCCCTGTTCTTTTGTGCTCCACTGTCGGCAATTTTAGTTCTCTCTGACAAAATTAGGGTTTTTGGACTCAATAAAGCATGTTAGATTAGACTGTCAAAGAGGGCTGGTGAAGGACACTCGCTATCACTCACTTACACACAAGAAAAGTGCAAGATTAAATTGTATTTATATCCAACTGAAAAAAAACAAACAAACCAGATTTTGGCACAAACCATTAATATATGCTGTATGCAAACAGTTGTTTAAAAGAAAAAGAGAGCGATGGACTCAGCTTTGGAGCCAGCCCCTAGTGGTCATTGACAGGAACTGCATGTTTTGCATCTTGTGTTTTAATGACAAACCACTGTGAGTGTTTTGTTCTTAATTTAGAAAAAGCTTTATCTACTGCTTTAGAATTGTAGTATATGGACTTGTCATTTCACAACTGCCTTATCCAGTATGTAGAGGTTATTTGGTGCTGAAGAATGCTACAAAAACTCCAACAGGACATTATATTCTGATTAAGATGTTTAGATGTCTACAATAATATGAATTTAATCAACACAGTCCACATCTTAATGTGATTATTGCTTACCTCAATAGTGACCTTATTTAGATAAAGATAGCTATTCACTTGGTTGAGATTTATTCAGTGTTACCCTGATCTGAATTGTCTATAACCTACAAAAAGTGCTAAAAGTGCTGGTAGGATGCTAATGGACTCTTCTTGACAGCGTTTTTTTTTTTTTATTCCTATACAAAAAAAAATCTCTTTTCATTCATTTTCCAAATTATGAATGTCTGCACAGAGTTATAATATAATTCAACTTGGTCTACTTTTATTCATGTAGCAGCAGACATGTCTCATTTTCTAATAAAACTTCTGCAGATGTGTGAAGATAGTATTTTAAAGTCCCGAAAGAAGGCCTCTGAAGCACCTAGTTACAGTGAGCAGGGAAAAATTCTCTTTTAATATTCTGAAAGCTCCAAGAGAAGAGAGTCAAATAATAAAAGTTTAGTTGCTCAGACCAGTAACCTCAGCAGCTCCCAAGCTAAATATACCTGCAGGGAGGTACTGGGGGAGATTTTGTGGCTCTAGTGGCCTTTGTTGACAGCAGCTGGACAGAATAGGGGGTCAGACAGAGAAACGCCAGTAAATGGTCACAGGCGGGGACTCCAACCTGGGCCAGCTGCATGAGGACTGTAGCTTCCATCCATGCTCAACCACGAGCTATACAGCAGCCCATGTTATATATGATCCAGTTAGGTGCAAATTATAGTCCAATTCATTGTAACTCATGCCTATTTCAATTCATTACCACCCATCCTTATGAGCCTCATTTCAACTGATGAAAATCCATGTAGAACATTTATATAAAATAAAATCCAACAAGCCCCAGTCACATAACCAGCTTTATCTGCCTCCGTAGTGTCTTAACTCCAACCCTCAAGAGAAGCAGAATGGTGAAACAACAGAGGTAATAACAGAAGTAACGCAGGCGAAAGTGGAAATGTGTAATGCGTGACTGTGACTGCAAACCATGGCGTATTCAATCAAATTTGATTTAATACACCATCATAGGGATGTTGAGAGACGGCCCCGTGGGCCCTCTGATAGTGACATTTGGGCCTGCTGTCAGAATGTCTAGCCAAATCTGACAAAAAATGCTTTATTTTTTAAGATAAGAAAGAGCTAGCCCCTTAAGGGCTTTATATGTGAGGAGAAGAATTTTAAATTCAATCCTGAAATTAAGAGCAAGATTTTTAACAGCGCTGACAAAGATGCATTATTTTGTGGTACAAGAGCAGATGATGGAGAACTTTGCCTCCATATGTCTTCAATCACAACCCATAATGCTGTCGATTCTTTCATTTTGCACTGACGGCATAACACCGTCTCACACTCATTTACACCTGAAAATAGATACATGTATGTTCAAAATAACAGCGATTCCTGTTGCTTTAGCTCGTCTTCCATTTCCTTTGTTTAATGAATTTCTGACTGAATGTAAAACTCGTTAAATGTCATCTATTTTAGGCATCCTCTCCTGCTGCCTACCTTAGCAGCACTTTGTGGAAAAATATCAATTTGTATTTCTTTTATTTAAGCCCTGTTTTTTTCAAAGGTCTTCAGCAGTTTTTAAAGCACGCCAGAGCTTTGCACTAACATCTGTAAAGTCAGAGGCATTAACCCTGGACTTGTCTGGTGTATCCAGAAGCAGCTGTGAGGGCTGTTTAACTGGACAAATCTGGCTCCTGCCAGTTTTAGGAGGGTTACATTTGTGGGATCGGAAGGTGTCGGTGTCAACACAGAACATGATAATGAGACGCGCTGCTTCTTCTGACTCCTCAAATTAACAGAGAAAACTCCTTCAGCGGCAGTGCAGTTTACCTCACCAGCTCCTTTGCCGGTAAATGGCCCTGCTCTATCACAAACCCAGCAGAAATATGGAGATTTTCTCACCTTCTCGTTGGATATTTTTTTTAATCGAATGCCACCGCAGCCGCCACTGCCGCCCGCCCCTCCCGCCCCCACCACCTCTCTAGGATTTCACAGAAGCTTGTCAGGAGGCAGACTGGCTGGGAATCCACCTCGCTTTATGAGGTGTAGAGTCTCGGGGACATAACACCTTTTCTGAAAACGCCACACAAAGGCCCCCGAGGCACTGCTGAAAGTGGCAGATATCATTGCACCCCGCAGCTTCACGAGTCACAAACATATACATTTAGTCAGAATTACAAGAGACTTTGCTGTTGGGCAGATAATGACACTGTCAATCCTGTGAAAATGCATGACTAAAGGGGGGGTAAATAGCCAAAGTTATGGAGAATATTGTCAACAAGAGCTATACAAATGCAGCTTCCTCTTTTTTTCTCCAAGTTTCTTCTTCGAGTGTTTGTAACACTCTGTAGCTTGACTGGTTGGTGACATCTCGTCACCAAGGACATTTACGTAAACCAACATCTCTTTCTGGGGCGGTAGGAGTCTCTATGCAGATTTTCAAGTGATCCAAAAAAGCATAATCTGATATGCAGCTACAGCTGGACGTCTGCAGACAGAGGGAGGATAATTTTGCTGAGAGGGTAAAACAGAATCGGACATAGTGAGTAATTGAAAATATCTTAGACAGGATGAGAACACCAGGGAGATAGATTACACTTTGTTGAAAAGGATGTGAGGGGAAACTAATGAGTCAGTATTCCAGTAATTGTCCACGGCTAAGAATAAGCATCGACTGAGACATGTACGAGACAGTAGTCCTGTCTTGAGACAGCATTTAGATCCTCGTGTCACCGAATCCTAATTACAAGGTGACCAGTCAATTTGAGAAACAAGATGGTGACTCAGACATCGGTGCAACTTTTAATGAGCTGCGCTGCTGTAAACAGTCTGTCATGCTTTTTGGTGGTAATTGCAATAAAATAAAGACCAGGCATATGCTACTTTGTCAGCTCAACAACTAGGAAAGGTTCATTAGGACAGCTGCTGGATTGTGCTTATCTGGAGATGAAATGTGATAATATTGATGGTACGACACATGATGGTGCCTGACAGCAACTTAAAGGGCTTGAATGTTGGCTTTGTCAACTTCAGACGTGAGAAGGAGAGATTTTCGAATTTTTTGAAGTTATCCCGGAAACCGTTGGGTGGGAAGCCGGATAGACCCTTTGACAGTCTCGTCAAAGAATTCCTGTTGAATGAAAGTCATAAGCAATGATGTTAAGGGAAAGAAAAAAAAAAAGATGATGATGAAGAAGCAGCTTGGGACTTTACAGGCCAAATCAATTGATTTTTATGGTACCAGAGAGATGGATGGAGGGCTGTGTGCGCACAATGTAGATACTGATGAATTGCACAGCCAAGTGGATTTTCACAACACCTGACAAGATCACGACTCAAGATTCACCACTTTCAATCCCCTGCAGGAAAGGGAAATTGGGCAACCTGGGGGGGGGATCCAGCGGTCAAAATGAAGAGATAAATCAGACAGTGAAACAGTTCTAATAATGGGAACTGGTTAAACATCAAAGGCTGAGAGCGGTGGTCATATAACTTCTGATATCATAACATGACAGATGAAATGGTGTGAAATACAGCCACTACCCCCACCCCCGCCATAACACTGTTAAAACAATCTATCATGACCTAGTCTCACACAAATAACCATTTTGAAGAGCTGCTGACCCCTGTGAAGTCACCAGGAATTTTTCATCCCCTGTCTCTCAAACTACAGGTATTATGTTGCTTGCTAAAGACGAATGGCATGGTCTCGCGACAAAAGGTCAAGGACAGTCTTGGGATCCAACATAAGTGTCATGTAGAGGAAATTGCAGCCGTGAGAGACAGCAAGGCGTTTGGAAAGATTCTTGCATCTTGTGCAATCTTTTCAACACTTTCACTTTCAGAACCAAGAATCTCTATGAGGTGAGCTGGGGTGAAATTGGAAAGCTTGAACAAATTAGCCATTCACAGTGGATGCAAAGGTCAACAATGGTCAGGAAAGAGGCGGTCAGACTGTTGCATGATTCATGATCATCATTTGTCTTTAAAAAATTTAATTGCGTGATAAATCATCACCTGCGTCACTGTTTGACAAACTCACTTTAAGTGCCATAAACTTATGTGGCCTTTGAATGGAGACACATGGTGACTGGAAGGTCAAGATGAAGGAGAGCGAAAAGAAGGTACAGAGGTATCACTTAGTCATTGCATATATAAGTTGACTAGTCCTAAGCTGGACCTTGAAGAAATATACTCAAGCTAGAAGAAAGAAAATAATGCTGCTAATAATGCTTGATCTGTATGTGAAAATAGAAACCTGTGGCAACAGTTAAATGCATGCTTAATGAAACACTACATTAGATTCATGATTATTACATCATTGTTTTCATACCTTCTAATCATTTTCTAATGAATCTGCTGATGCTGCATGTGTCTACTGGACTTTGCAGTTTGGCAGGTTCTTTTTTTTGTAGGCATCAAAGAGGGAAAAAAAAATAGGCAAAATCTCCAGCCTTCTAATCAAAGTTACTAAACTCTAATATTAATGAACAGGTCTAAATGTTTTCAGCTGCAACTTTGCCACACGACAAAAATTAGACATCCAATGCCGTTTCCATTGGAGCCGTAAAATCACAACCCAGTTTCTAAAAGCTTGGCCACTGTGTAAAAGGAACACTGAGAAAAGAACAACAGATGGTGATTTTTGAATAGGAAATCGCTGCTTAGGCTGTGTAGGACTTCAGGAAATCATTGTCATTAGTTACTGAATTCACAAATGCAAATCATGAGTCTCTGATGAAATTTAAATAATAATAAAATAAGAATAATCAAGAAAAACCTTTGGACAAGATAAAAGAAAAATGCTACTAACTTCGCTGGGCCTGAGAAAAACAGATGGTTTGTCTTCCCAGTATAGTTTAAAAAAAAAAAAAAACAGCATCTGTGATGCTATAGGCGACATTATTTTATTGGCAGCTTGTTTGATGGAGCCATTAATGCTGTGAAATGTATACATTTTAGAACACACTTACTTTAAAAGTGTTTTCATTTGTGTGTGATTTCCTTTATACTACCTGTTGTCCCTGTTCTGATCTGTCTTAGTCATTTTCCGTTTCTTGTCTGCCCTCATGTGTATCTGTACATTACTTTCCCCTGCTAGTCCGTTGTCACTCTTCCCACAGTGCAGCCCTTGATTTGTTTATCCAGGTGTTGCCTGCTGTTTTTGGCTTTTTGTATCCTTCTTCTCAGGAAGCGTTTTTGGATTAAATTAAGTTGTAAAAGACTTTCAGCCATTATGAAGCCAGACAGACTGCAAGTAGAACAGAAAGCATAAAAGATGGTGGACTGCAGTGTCTATTAACAACAGATGAAGTCATCCTGGACATTTGATTATCAGGGAAAGTCTCTGCATGAGGTAGTACTGATGCTGTACGTGACATCATCTGCTTGTTAGAGGCTACCAAAGTACAAGACGTGTAAGGTGGCAATACTCACATTCATCCAGAGCTTTGTAGATGTGTGCCTTTCTGCTACTGGCTTCCTCCAATTATTCCAGGCAAGGTTGACAGGATCACCACTCGTGTAGCTGTTGGTCCTGATCTTTTCCTTGTTGAAATGACAGAAACATAGCCTGGAACTTCTTGTGAGGTTCAGCACGTCGACACTCTTCCTTGTTTTGTCTTTCTTCTCTCTCTGAATTCGGATCTATGTGATGAACGCTCTGCAGCATCACAGCAGTACACCATCGTTGTTTAAAGCAATCCAGAGCAACTTTTCAATATTGAGATTTTGGGCACCCCCTGCTGGCGTGCTGGGTGCAGTAGCTTTTACAACAGTTGCAATTCAACATGCCCCCACCCCCCCCCCACCCCCCCACCCCCCACCCCCACCCCACCTCTGCATGATGCTTTCGAATTACCCATCTCCTTCTGATGCACATTTAAGGTGTAAGATGTTCTAGATTCTTAGTAAAGAATTGTAGTTTTTTACTGTGTGAGTTATCTGACTGAAATGTGTTCATAAAAGTGGACATATAGAAGCAGGGAGAAAGGTGAAAACTTAAGATGTGGACAGAACGGATGAAATAATATGACTTTTACACAAATATCAATGTCTAATTTTGTGAGAGTGTGACAAGCATAAATTGAGATGTTTTTGCAATGACAGTCAGTGTTGCATTCTTCCCCCATAATAAGACAATCAGAACTGATATTTTATGATGATGAAGTTATATTGTTTTGCTTTAAATGCAGAAAATGACTCCAATTGAATCATCCGCTTTGCATGTTTTGGTTTTTTGCTTTCTGAACAGGAAGTGGTCGTGTCTTCAACATGCCCCAAATGCAAATCATTACTGCACCTAGTGGATAAAAATAGCACCATTTGACTGTACTTGGGTAGCTTCCACTGTTCATCTTCAAAGACAACATTAGAACGCTGTAACAGTGATTTCTGGAGATTTCAACCACGCTTCTCTCTCTGCTACACTTCCAGCTTTCCAACAGTTTGTCAACTGGTCCATCAGAGAAAACAATGTTGGATTTATCATCATCTGGACCTTTTAACTTGATTTGCCACAAACTTGATTTGAGGCACTTTTTGACCAGAGGAATTGTAGGCACATGGTTACATAAAGCTGAAAAAGCAACAGGGATTCGCTTTGGGTGCTACTTAGAGATGTAGCGTGGAATGTAATGACTGAGTATGTGACAGACTGCATTACCTTCATTGAGGTGAACACTATCACCAGCAGAACAGTGTAAGAAACCCTGAAGTGAGGGAGGGAGACTTGAGAATTGTGAAGGGAGAGATAAAAAAAAAAAAAAAAGAAACTAAGAGGGAACAAGGCAGTCAGGAAAAAGCTGAAGAGCAAGCTCCAGAAAAACAGCATGCAAGATATGTGGTCAGGGATAAAAAAGATCACAGGCTCAGAGAAGAAAGGGGATCAGACTGATGGAAGCCTCGACAGAGCCAGTGAATTGAACGGGATTCTCGGTCGGTTCAAGTCAGACGGGCTCTCGGCATTATACTTCCCTGAATGGTGTCTTCAGTCAAAGGCTTGTTCAGGTCTGCTGCAGTAAGGACCAGTACTGGAGATCATTCTTTGCCAACTAAAATAGCCTCATATGACAACCGTTTATAATAACTATGCATTATCATAATTATTGATTTTTTTGGATAGCATAACAGTACAATTTTCCTTCAGGGCTGAGCAAAGTTGAACTGAATTGAATAATGATACAATATGGTGCAAACAGATGGCACAACTGTTTTTACTACTTTTATTATGCAATGATAAGAATTGGATGTGTTTAAGTGCACCTTTCCAAAGGTAATTTTAAAGCATAAAAATTTAGTAGAATATTACGACACAATGAAAAACTAATGAATCAAATTCAGTAAAGTTTAGTAAAGATATTATTCCATCCTACACCGCAGCTAGCCCAAATAACAAATTTAAAAAAAAATCCTTATGTGCAGAGAAGCAAATGCTTTCAAGCTCATGCGCTGCAGCAGATTCTTAACAGAGCGCAGAAACATGCACATGAATATGTTCATATTTATCTCTGTCTACTCATCTCTTCCTATTGTCCCTTCCTCTGTTTCTAAAATGGGAATATCAGTGATGAACAGTGCAGCTGGAGAAAATAAACTGGTAGAAGAACCAATTACCAGCAGATGACAAGCTGGTGGTTCAGGGCTTTCAACATGTCATTATCTGCACATCAACGTTTCCAAGAGCCCTGACAGGGCCATTTCTGAGGCTGCCATGGGGAGGCACCCTGATAAATCCAAGGAAGAAAAAAGAGGGGAGGGAACTAGTCACAACATTCATAAGTGTTGATATATTTACACTGTTTCACTCGCTTTTGCAGCTCAAGAATGGAGGCACAGTGTAGAGTTTTTTTTTTTTTTTTTCCTGGGTATTCTTGTACATATGTGCACATACAGATAAACATGCAAGTTACTCGGATTTCCGTTCACCTCCCTTAAGTTAATGAGCTTTTCAAAGAGTGTTCCCTTTATATGTGAAATGGTAATTGTATTTCTCAAATCTAATCCCATTAGAACCCCGTGCCTCCCCTGCAAACTGCCCCGAGGCAATAACAGAAAATGTCAATGAATTAAGTAATAGCTTGGTGCCAAGCCAGGGGTGCTCAACGTTGATCACTGCTGTCAGTGGAAAAACACCCCTGTCAACAGCACCTCACACACACACACACACATACGCATTTATGTAGATACGCACACCGCATAGTCAATGATGTTCTGAGAACCATTTAACCTGACTGCAAGAAACACACTTGCACATTGCTGGCACTCCAGCCCCCTTTTAACTCCTGTCCAGAGAGCAGAAGGAAACACATGAGAGAGAAAGAAAGTGCAGCCTGTAAAGCCGAGTGTGTCACTCTGTGGCGGGATGCGTCTTGTCCCAGAGTACCGCCAGCTTCATTTGTGTTACAGATAAGACCATACAGAGGGCAAAATATTCCCTGCACTTGTGCAAAAGCATGCAGGGAATGGCAATGGAGGGGATGTCTCTGCAACGATTGTATTAGGAAGGACTGGCATCTATTGAGGCTGCTCTTCATAAGCATTTGCACATAGATCATGCTTTTCCAAGCACTCTGCTGTGTAGATGAGGCTTTGTGCAAATGATAGAAGTGATTGTGTTGAGATGAATAGGGTTTGATTAAAAGTGTATGCACAGCAATGAAGAATGGGATGACTCACGTTGAAAGGGCGACAGAAATGAATCCGTTGTCGATGCATAGCGAGCTTAGCGTGTTTTCTGTGGCTTGTAAACTCATGCAGTTTGTGAACACTAAAGTTATGTTACCTTTTTGTTATGATGGAGTAAAACATCAGAATAAAACCATTACTACATAATCTATAAATCACTGATGTATTATTCATTGCTAAATGTATCTTTATCTTGTATTTTTTTCCAAATTATATATTTTTTTTCTTTTTTATATGTACACTCAAGGAATAAAGAAACGCACCACTGCTTTTTTTTACCACATTTTCTTTTGGTTACTTATTTTTAATGGAAATATTACATGTGCACATCAACCATATACCTGTCCCTGATATTCAGACCCAATTAATCAATGCTTGTGACAGTTTCAATAGCAATAACATGACCAAACAATAAAGCATCACAGTAAACAAAAACACAGTTATTTGATTCGATTGTCAGTAATTAACATGACCACCATTCGCCTCAAGGACACTGATAATTGATGGGTCCCAATGGTTTCAGCAGCAGTTCTTGTTGCTGGTCGAAACCTGTCACAGAGATGTGACAGCCGATTCGCTCGGTCCTGTGCGGCCGTGTGACACGTGGTCGACCAGATCTTGGACGGTCATTGGAGGATCCAGTGGTCTGGAAACGCTCAGCAAGGCGTACAACAGTAGAGTGATGGACTCCAAACACCCTGGCTACAGCCCGTGTGCTCCTTCCAGCTTGAAGCATGCCAATGGCACGATCTCTCTCTGGTTACTGTAGTCGTGGCATCGTGAACAAATGTGCTTTTCATCCATTTTGGTGTCTTTTTAAAGGGAATGGTTGTGCACAATTGAGGACAGGTCCAATTCATCTCTGAGTTTTACTCATGACCCAGACATAGGTGATTATACAAAACTACAATTGTTATTGCTGATCAAAATCAATCAACCGGAACCAGGAAAACAGTGATTTCATTTTGACTCAAAATTGTACTAAACTCATTGTAGTCTGTAATTTTTCACTGTCTATAATATTTTTGGAAAAATTGAGAAAACGAAAATGGTGCGTTTCTTTTTTCCTTCAGTGTACATATGTCAACTATGTGGGTGACCAAACACCAGCCAGTGGAGAATTGGAAATAAGGAGTACATATAATTAATGCTTGTTCTTATGTTTGTTATTGCAATCTTAATCCATTCTTTGGTCTGTTATTTTAACAATATGCAGATAATTTTTAAAACACGTGTTTTAAACATGATAATAAATTAACAAAATAAATCCAAATCTCAGTTTCACGGGGCGTGTGTAAATCTGGAGTGGGTTTTTAGTAAGGAGGTGATCTGCAAATCTAGTCACAGATTTAAAAAGATGTCATGAACGAGGCCAAAATAAGACAAATAAGTGATACAGATCGTTCATTTTTTACGTCATTTTCTATCTTCAAACAATAATGGTGTATTACTACGAAGTTGCAGAGTGTACATCATATAGCTCCAAAGCAAAGAAGCTACACATCTATCCCTTCATAACTGATGTGACATAGGTAAGGTGGCCGACAGACCTCTGAAGATGGAGGGCACCGATTCAGGGTGAGGGAAAGGACAAAACGGGAAAGAACATCGATGTTAGTTTCTAAGGAATAATTCTTCATGAATCTTAGCTGTTATTTCTTTCTTAGGATCTAATTTCTGCTGCTTAAAGTAAAGATAATAGATGACAGTGTGATTGCATTCTTGCATTCAACCACCCTGACTTATTCTAAAACAGTGGTTCTCAACCTTTTTGGGCTCCTGGACCCCCTGCATATTTTTGATCAACTCTGAGGACCCCCCTCTGATCTGAGGGTCGTGGGGGTGGAACTTGACAGAAACAGCAGAAACTGCCTTTTAAATTGCATTATGGCATTTGTTCACTCTTTGAGGTAAATATGAGGTTTCAGTTGTAATTTCCAGAACAAAAAAAAATATAAATTACAAAAACACAGAGGCTGATGAGGGTCCGAATCAGTTTCTGTAAATTCCAACATGATATATTCTTCTTTATTAAGTCTCTATTGGCTTTCAGGTTTCGTTTTCTTTTCCGGTGGCTGAGAGTCTGCTACGTCCGGAACAAGGAGTCTTTTTTCTTTTTTTTGACACAAGCCATCTCTCCATGTTGTCAAGTTGAAATGTTGTCATCTACATCTTTTTTCCCCTCTTCTTCTTCTTTGTGTTAGGGCGAATTCCAATTCCTCCCTTAACCCTCAATCTTAACCCTCAATCTCAAAAATGCACACTCCCGTGAAGTGCAAGTGCTGTACTGATTCTCAGTACGTCAAGTTGAGGGACAAGTTTGAGGGCTGTATCGCTTTCAAGATTGAGATTCTCCGGCTCCACTCTTGGGAGTAAGGGCTAACCAGAAGGCATTGCATATTATTGCCAAGACATCTTCAAAAAGGATGGTACCGAAAAAAGATGGCTACGAATGTAAGTATGTTCATAGTTAATAAAGATATAAATGTTACGAAACCATCTTATTGTCTTCATTATATATACAAATATATTATCTTATTTTTCTTCTACTTCTCTACATTGTTTTCTTGACAGACTGGATGTAGATTTGGCGTAAGGTCACCCCCCACAGTCTGAAGACGTAACTGCACTCAAGGGGTGTCCAATTTCTAAACCACAAGATAGCCCTTGACACTTACTTTCGAGGGCCAAGACTGAGGCTCAAAGATTGAGGGTTAGGTAAACTAAAATAAAATGAATTACACTTATAAAAGAGAAAAAGAAGGTCATGTTACTCTCTGTAGTTTAGGTGGATAAAGGTCTTGGTCACATTTGAGTAATATATCTATCTCTATAAATGTCAGAGGATCTTTAAAAATAGGCAAGTTTATTTGTAGAGCACAATTCGTACATAAGGCAATTCAAAGTGCTTTTCTTAAAAAAAAAATATCAACATAAAATTGCAAGAAGTCAAACTGAATCATTTCATACAAGCATAAAAATAATAATCATCATCATTGTATATATTTCTTTATCAGGAACCCAAGGACCCCTTGCAATTTGACCATGGACCACTAGGGGTCCGTGGACACTAGAGATGCGCGGTTGAACCACGCACCCGCGGGCGGAGCGGATAATCCGCATATCGGGCGGAGGACTCGTCAAAAAATAATACTTTAATTAAATTCGGGCGGGTTGCAGTTGAAGCACTCAAATAATAATAATAAGAAAAAATATTTTACATATTATTAAAAAGGATGGCGGGTCGGTTCGGTTTTGAAAATTGGTGAAAAAACGTTCCTGCAAATGGATAGCGGGCGGATAGAGAATTTAAGAAGCGGTTGCGGGTTAAAATATACGTCATCCGCGCATCTCTAGTGGACACCCAGTTGAGAATCACTGTTCTGAAATAAATGAATAAATAAAATTTAATTATTAAAGAATAGCAATTTTTCCAGATTAAGTCTCAGTAAAGTGGCTCAGGTTTTAATCTGGAGGTATCCATTCGGTTTCTCAGGTGCTGCTCATATTCCTAAACCTCTGAGCTGCTTCTCGTTTCCATAATATGAAATAATGTTAGGGGCTCTGGACTTGTTAACCACAGAGGAACGTGGGGGGAAAAAAAACACACACAAAAACATTTTTTAGCCAGCAGGACATAGCTACTTGAGCACAGAAGCTGTCACTATTCATCAAAGTCCAATTTAGCCAAAGAGAAACAAAGGGAAAAAGAAAACAGCAAGCAGCGCTGATTAGAATGAAAAACTTTAGAAACTACTTCTATGTTTTTTGGTGAGGGGGGAAAAAAAGCTTTTCTCTCGTTGTTTATCTGTGAAATGGTGCCATGGACTTAAGTTTACTGTTTGGCAGCCTAAGTGAAATTCTTAGCGAGTCATTTCCATCTATCTAGATCTCACCGTCTGGATCCACTGGCTGAACACTGACAGCAGTATATTTATAATGTATAAGTCGATGTGCCGTGGAGTATCAAGGTCAAGTTTGCTTTAACAATAGCACTGAAGGAAAGTAAAACTATAAATTTAAAAAAATGAACATGGAACAAAGAAAAGCTCTTTCTCTTTTTTTTTTTTTGTAAGTGGATGTTTCTATATGTAGATAAGAATCTCATCAAGCTACTTCTCATCAGGATGAGTGTTTGGTTGCAAAGTCAGCCAACAAAAAAATGAGCAAAATAGAGATGGCACAACAACCACTTGCTTCCAGTATAAAAGCTACATCTTTTAGTTACAAAGCCCAGCTTCCAATAAGACTCTGGAACAGATTAATTAGTCTACATTGTGTCAAATACCGTATAACTGTGGTATGGTATGGTTAAGAGATATATATGGTTGGGTTGAATATATCACCCTGATCATCTCGGAAGATTGTAAACTTAAGCTTCACAACTTGTGGTTGACGTAAAAAAGGTTTATTTGATCCTAAATTCTGAAAATGTCCTAATCCTAACTGTATAATTATGCTGTCTGAAATTAACTCCACATTATCTGAAAAAAGTAGGTCTAAAATAATAACGAAACGCGTGAAAACAAAATGCAAAACTAAAAATTAAGTGAAACTAGGTCAAAAGTTAACGTTAAAAAAAACAAAACAGCAAACCAACAATGGTCTAAGATGGGAAACAAACTCAAATGTTCAGGTGAACAGCAAGAGAAAATGAAATCAGCAGTGACTGAACAACCTGGCAACTCTAAAAATAATTCTCAAAAACACTCTAAAAATATAATAAAAAAAAATATACTGCTACTGCACAGCAACTGAAAACACAAATAACAGTAAAAAAAAAAAAAGTCTTAAAGTAATATGAAAAAAAAAACAACCTTGGTCTCCCGGGAGAAAGTTCTTTAATTAGCTCAGTGGATGCCGAAAATGTAGATAGATAGATAGATAGATAGATGACTAGAAAGACAAATAGTTACTTATTTCAGAGGCAAATACAGAATTAAATACAAAAATATGTATAAAAATGCATAAAAACATGTATGTTAAATACATATAAAAAGTGTCAAATATGGTAAATAAATAATTATCATTACACAACTATAACAACAGTGACAAGAAACTGAAAATAATCTTTAAAATAAATCTTTAAAAAATAGGATGAAAATGTATCTAAACAAATGTGATTAATATCACCTCCCGTGGGAGAAAATGGTATTGCAAGTCTTTGACTGTCAGTATGGTATTTTCAGTGGCTCCTTCATCAACAAACTAGAACTGTGTGTTTAACGTGAGATCAGTACAGTTTTATTCTTTTTTACATGTACTATTTGGATTGATTTTTAAATATTTTAAAGTGTGAATCCTATTTAAAGCAGCTTCGATATTGATTCAAGAAAAGGAATGGCACCATGAAACCAGTGTTATTTATTCACTTACCCTGGATTATTTTGCTCGTCATATCATTAACAATCGACATCCCAGTGAGTATTTCCAAATACTGATATTGCCTCTTAAAACCAGAGCCCCCCACCCCCACTTCTTCCCAGCTGGACAGCCCAATCCAGAACAAGCGTTTAATTTGACTTTCTGGCTCATTTGTTTCGTTTCCTGCTCATCAGCGAATTCTCCGCACCCACATCAGCAGAGGATTTTCTGTTTAAAGCACATCGTATACCATATTGTCTCCTTATGCATCTTTACATCACTTAAAAACAAAGAGAGTGCAATGAAGCCCAGATGACACAATTTCCTGCCCAGTGGCACCATCTGGCTGTAGAGAATTCCCTTAAATCTCTTCTTATCCACACTGCTTACCTCCTGCTACTTTCTCACCATTCTCAAAGATGCTTCCTCCCTGGTCATTTCAAACAGCCTCAGACAGCACTCACAGTGTGAATCCACATCCATCTTACGCTCCAAACTTTTTTTTTCCCCCCATACTTTTAAACCATGCCTCCCATCCCTCAGTAAGCCGCCTCCTCTCTCGCTTTCCACCCCATCTCTCTGTTCGTCGCTGACAGCTCCGCTCCTGAGGTGCACGGAGGGGAGCTGAGAAAACAAAGATTTGCTTCAGTGGCTATGATCTTGATTTTTCTGAAGATTGGACGGAAGATTAGGAAGACCATTTATCCATACGTCACACAATCACCTCCCCTGCATCTGCAAACCGCGACTGCCGACCAGAGGGGCTCCAGCTATCGGTGCTAAATGTGCCATCTGTGACAAGACGACTCCACGTTCTCTCCCTCTTCCTTCCCAAAGCCATGTCTTGTCTGGGAACATAATGTGCCAAACAGAGATCCCAGAGAAGCTGATGTGAGGTGTGAGACTGGAGAAAGAGAACACAAAAATGCACAATGCAATGCATATGATCCAAAAAGTAAACTTTCTCTTCGCAGGAGGAAGGAAGACATGAATCAGTTCTGGCGTTAACACACAATGTATTTAAATGTTTACAGATCCAGCTGTTTGTCTTGATTTGAGATTCAAAGATGGGACGCGTGCTGCAGCTGCGACCCTCAAAGACAAATGAATGGTTGATATTTGGAGGGATCCATAAACCCTCAAAGCTCCAACAGAGAGCTCCACACTGAGAAGATGAACTTAAGGAATAAAAGGGGGTTAGAGGTCTCTGGAGTCATCTGGAGGTTCAAAGGAGTAAAGGCAGGGGATGACACTTTTATGACATGGAGGGATCACAAAGGTAGGAGCAATTTAAGGAATATTAAATTCCCTAAAAGTAAAGCAGGCGTGCGTGTTTTGCTGTCAGGGGGTAGGCAAGGTGCTGGCACATTAGTGACCCCAATACTGATGAGCTCCGAGATGCCTGCCGTCTTCCCAAACTCTGATTATGTCTCCACCAGCCTTGATTTGCTCGCCACATTTTCTAAAAAAGACGAGAAAATATAAAGTAAAACTTTCTTAAGTGGCAAGAAAATCACGTCTTGACAATTTGTTCCTTCTCTTTTGGGGCAAAAGCAGCGAAATTGAGAGGGAAAAAAAAAAGGCAAGGAGCGAAACCAGACACACTCATCAGACTCACTTTCATCTCTGTGACTTTACTTCTGCTTTGATTTTACATTTTGGAGCACCCTTTCGCATTCTCAAGTGCCAGAGATTCCATTCCTGGAAGTTATGCTGGAAGATTACAGCAATAAA
Source organism: Hirundichthys speculiger (assembly GCA_018398805.1). Classification (NCBI taxonomy): domain Eukaryota; kingdom Metazoa; phylum Chordata; class Actinopteri; order Beloniformes; family Exocoetidae; genus Hirundichthys; species Hirundichthys speculiger. The sequence goes on along the minus strand of JAGFBZ010002592.1, from coordinate 1,445,915 downwards.
GTCTTGTCTTGTAACACAGGCAATATTACTTCTTGTCCGGAAATGAAAGGGGGAAAAAAAAAGAAAGGTTGTAAGTCAGAAGATTTATGGCATAAGAAGTTTCAAGTATCTTCATGCACGTATGGCTCTTTAGCCACGCTGGAACAATGGCACCATGACGGCGTCGGTAACCTTCAGATGGACCTTTCTCTCCGTCTCAGCAATCAAATCAAAAAGACTGTATGAAAGGGTAAAAGGTCCAAAAGGTACTTCCAGACATACACCATCATAATTCAGTCACTCAGAAGATGTCAGAATGACCAGAGAATTTTGATTCATTTACATTTTAGTGTAATCTTTTCAGAGCAATTTCTGTAAATGTAGGACTTTATTTCATGGCCCTTTAATCCCCTTTCTGACTACCATTCTTATACTATTCAGTGGATATGAATACATTTTTGAGGAAATGCTTTGTAACAACATGTGTGTTAATTATTTTATTGTTATTCTTTTAAAACAAAATGATTTTGAAGTGTTTCTGTAAATAATTCTTCTTATAGTCTTTATGCAAATCATTTACAGTAAATTATTTGTGTCACACACATCCATAACGTGGATACTCTGTTTTCTTGTCGGTATTATTTTGCACAAATTTCTTTGTTGTAATGTTGTGAAAATCAACAGCACTAATATTAACTAAAACTAAAATATACAAATGTAACTGTAAAATACGTTATAGTCTTATAATTATGGTAAATTGCCTGAAATTATATAAGGAAACGCTGTGTAAGTTTGTTTTTTTTTTTTCTCTCACAGTGAGTTTGAGTTTTGTGCTTATTGGCTAATATTAGCATGCTAACTCAGCCACTGAGGAGACACTAGCTAGTTGTCAATCAGTGTGAATAATAAGTATATGGGGAGGGTTGTGTCAGGAGGGGCATCCAATGTAAAAACTAGAAAAGCACGCTAAGGGTAACAATTCCCCATATAGCGATTTACCCTATAAATATTAGTCGTTCATATACCACTGACAAAATGGGACCGCTAAAAAAGTACCATAACTTCCTTTATTTTGCGATGCACACAAAAATGAATAAAAATTGCTATAAAGATTTCATGCAATATTTGTTTTTTAAAGTCAATATATTGAAATTAAACAACCTCAATGTTTTTATAGAGATTGCGATAAAATTAAAATCCGCCTTCTGGATCAGATGTGGATCAGCCTTTAACATTTGATAGAGGTTCCTATTGTCAATCCCTGAGTCAAATTTCATGACTTTTGGGCAATAATTAACAGAGATATTGAGAAACAAAATTTTTGGCCCCATTTACCACAATGTTATCGAAAATTTGAAAGTGATCCAGAATCCAGGATTTCTTCTGGATCACACCCAAAATGAAATCAGTTCTTCCTCTTCACATTTCTGACAACTCCTAGAAATTTCATCAAAATCCATCCATAACTTTTTGAGTTATCTTAACCACAGACAGACAAACAGATAAACGCCGGCAAAAACATAACCTCCCTGGCAGAGGTAAAAATAAAGAAATCAATGGGAGCCCACTGCAGCGACCCCAAAAAGTAAAGTGTCAAAGGGAGATGAAGAAGACTAACATTAGCATGCTAGCATGGGAACAGCTGACTATAGTTTTGTCTTAAAAATCCCCCATGTTATCGCTGTCTTTGTAGGTATAATATAGGATTTCATTTCAAAATGTGGCTAAGCCTAAGGCTGCTTCGCAGACCTCTGCTTCTTCACTCTTCAGGCCACTTCATGATTTCTCCATGACTACAACTGTGATGACTTTTTCATCCTATTCAGCCAAACTCAACAAATAAAACTGGTATTCAAAATTGGGCATTCTGGAATATCAACAGGGTTTGAGTCCTTTTTTTTTTCTCCATGTTTGTCACTGCCAGTTCACCATGTAGACTGAGATTCCTGTCACTAACATGATGTCACCACATCGAGCCACTGCTCACTTCCACATCCAAGAAGTATCTCAGCCGTCAACCAAAAGCTTGTTGTACAAAGGGGCACGAGCAGATTAGTATTGGATTTAATAAGAATAATAATGATAATATGAATAAGGGGCTAAATGCTTTGGCTTTGTCAAGCGGACAGCTTCCTGCAGAGCTTCTGGGGAGCTGCCAGCATGGTGCGTTCCTTAAGAGCCAAAATATATCTGTAAAACATTTGAAAATGTCTCCAATAGTGAGGTGAGGCTCGGGCTGAACAGTAATCTTGGTATCACAACAGGGAAAAGACAAACAGTAAAGTTTTCTGATCCAGAACAAAAATGCTGGAACCGCTTACAGACAGATGGAAAGTAAATGGAATGAAGTCAAAGCAACACTGTGAAGGTGTGCCAACTGCCTTCCTGGTCCCCTGTGAGCAGCGCCTGACTCGGCCTGAAGGTATGGGCTGCCTCCCGTATCATTTCTAAATAACTGAAACTTTCACTCTCCAATTCATTTTCAGAGACTGCTTACTTCAATAAGAGAAAAAAAAATGCATCTGAGCTATACTGACCCTCAGTGACGTGACCTTAATAGTACAATAAACAGTATTTCACTTTAAATTTCAGATTGCACATAACTGTTCATTCAAATCAGTGGTACTTTGACAGAAACCGAATGGCTCATTCGCAATACACTGCATTTATTTTTCAGATTTTTAAATTCAAAGCATTATATAGTGTATTTGAGGTCCACATGTGAGAGCATCACCAGGTCGAATACTCAACAACCCTTTGGATTGTGAACTCAGAAAGTTGGAGATTGAACCATCAACCTCCTGAGCTACAATTTATATTTACCTCATCGATTTTAGATTTTTCTGGCAATACACCAACTTCAAGAGCTTTTCTGCTGAATTGTTGCCACTGTGTAAACAAATAAAGTGTTTTTCACTCCTTTAGATTCAATTTTGGACTCCAATTATTGGAAAAATAAAATTTCAATGATCCAGGAATTTACTGTGGAGGCGTTTTTATCTCCTTTTCTATGTCTCTCCTTTATGACACTGATTTTGTGTTTGGAAATGATTTGTGTTCATACAAGCCCAACCTCCAAATACAGTAATAACAGCAATGATGGAATCTAAAAATAAAACCTGACAAAGAAGGAAAAAATTGAAATAAGGCCAAAAAACAAGAGTTCAAAGGAAAACCTGCTGAACTGCAGAACCTCCTGCTTAACTTCTTGAATTTCTTTAGTTTTTATTCTGTACATTAGCTTTTGTAGCTTAGAACTGGAAATCTGCACTTTCATCAGCATAGCTGCTGGTCCAAAGGTTCTCCAAGAAGCCAGGAAGAAGGTTTCAGGCCACTGAAGGTTTCATATGTGTTCACATGCCTCCGTTTATCTGAAATCCAATTTTTTGGCAGGGATTTTAGAATAAGAATAAAGAGGCTTTTCTGGGGTCTTCCATCTACTCAAGAAGGCAGAACCTAGCTCAAATATTTTCAACCAATGTAGCGTTAAAACACAATTACCAATGTTCTTATCTGTTATTATGCGTGTCATATTACAAGACTCTGGCTGTGTCTGGTTGTAAATAACCTGAACCTGATTATCAACAGGTCTGCTCGTTTGTGACCCCATGCTAATTTCCGCTGCTCTTGTATGACTGCTTTGGTCATCGCTGGAATGAGCTGGCTCCCTCTTTCACATTGTTGGAGACATCATTAGTCGATCACCTGCAGAATTGGTCACTCTTTTTCTGGGTCACAACTTTGCATTAGTTTTTTTCCCTGCTTAGAAAATCTGGCCCTTGATGTCCTTTCAAAAACGCAGCATACACCTCCACACTACACGTGTACTTGGTCGAACACGGGCTGCAAGTTAGACCGGGAGAGGGCTGAGCATTTATGTCAGCGGGTAAGGTATAAAAATGCAATTATATATAAAAGTAGATCAAAGAAGAAACCTGCCACACCTCCAAAATGAAGGTAATGACTTGTAATATTCTGGCTGTTGGTGTATTTGCATTGCACTCGCACTGTGTTTGCTTGGTAGACACATGTGACCTTGGTGTCCTCTCCACTTGGCTTTGAGATAAAAACCCTGCCTAATCACACTGAGCCATGCTACAGCTCCTGCAGGATTTGGCTCGCTACCCACACTGACAACTTTTGACTCCACATGGCCCGTCTGTAGCCTGACAACTAAATACCAGCACGTGCTGCCATCAGTAGCGATAAATGCCAATTGCATGCTCGCTCCCACATTTACCTGGTAATTAGTGCCAACAGAAATGCTTTCCAGTCGTAATTTTAACTGACCTATACATGCGAAAAATGTAATACCCCCTCTTTGGATATATATATATACTTCAGAGAGTAAGTTGCAGCCAGGTGCTACTAAACATAGAAATATTGCTAAGAAAAAACATGCAACGGTTATAATTCAGACCTTACAGGTCTTAGTGAGCATGTGAAATATTAAAGTTCACGACAGCACAGTAAGAAGACTGAATAACTATTGTTTGTTTGGAAGTGTTTCCAGGAGAAAGCCTCCTATATCTAAAAAGAACACAGAAGCATGAATGAAGTTCACAAAACAGATAAACCACAAAATGGACGGATGAGACCATAGTAGAGTGGTTTTAATGCCTAGCGTTTGGTGTTTGGTAGAAACCAAACAGTAAATCAGCAGAAGCTTCTGTCAAACATGGTAGTGAAGAAGGGTGGGTTGTTTAGCAGCCACGGTTTATCCTGTCAAAACAGCTGACTGCAGGACAAAAATAAAAGAATCAAGTTTTGGAATAGCTTAGTTAAAGTCCAGACTTCTTCAGCTAAATTGAAATGCTGTGGCTGCGCATAAATGAATCCCCAGAAGCCTCAATGAACTGAAGCACTGCTGTAAGGAAGAATAAGCCAAAATTCCTCAACGACAATTTGAGAGACGAATAAAGTCATGGAAAGAAAAGACTACTTCAAGATTTTGCTGCTAAAGATGGATCTACACGTTTCTGAAGCATGGGTCGACTTAATATTTTTCATTTTTAGCTTCATTTTTTGGAAACAAACATTAAAAAATGCAGAATTAAAAGCTGGGGTACTAACTTTTTCACATGACTCTACCCTCTTTGTTCTGGCTGCTGCTTACTTATAATTATAATATAGATGTAATAATACCTGGTACAAGAACTCCTTGCTTAGTGAAAGAGGATTTAATAATTACTATTGGAATTAAGTTTTAATTTGTCTTGTTTATTTGGTAAATGGAGTACAGATGCTCCTGAAGTTAACAGTTTATTTTCAAATTAAAATTCCTGAAATATTCATGTTGTAAAAATGCAAACATGCATAAATGTAAATTATTAAATGCTGCACAAGGAAGATATACGTATTCATGACAGTTATCATTTTCAGATTGATGCCAGCAATTTGCTGTAACTATCCGATGCTGCTCAGGACTAATATTGCTGTTGGTATTTAAATGTAATAAAACATTTTCATTCTTTAGCATATCCTCCCAACCAGCCACGACTATTGCTCACAGGCGGGACGGCATGGAGGGAGATTCTTTTGTTTCTCTCCAAAACAAAGCAATCATTCAAAGATTGATCCAATGCTAGAATAACTGCTGGCACTGCATATGTATGACAGCTTATTTCCTCACTTCATCACTCTTTATGGTCAGTAAACAATGCATCAGACCGAGAGCGTCCTCCTCAGGATATGTTGGAGTAATTGGCTGATTGGTTGCCTCGAGTGAATTCTACTGCAGATGCTTTCACTGGTTAAGACCAGACTAATGCGATGAACGAGAGAAGCAGTGGAGAAGAGCTGACACAGGTGGTGCCGCTAAGCTAATACTGTGGAGGAAAAGTGCAGGGAAGACAATGTTATGCCATGCAGTATAAAAAATACAGTAGGAGAGCCTGTGCAGTAACTCATGCTTCACCCGTCAATGGAATAGGACTTGAAGAACTCTGAAGGGCACAAACCAATCCGCCTGGAAATGTTTTCTAACCACTAACAGTTTTATAAATTTGTTGCAAAAAAAAAATATCTTCTGTCCATGCATTATTTAACTGTGCATTGATTTATCTTCACCTTCATCTCAACTGCAATCAGTGAAACTAACCAACGCTGAGGCGCAGCCCCAGCGTGGTCCATACACGCTGTCATTCAGTTAGGAAGTAGCTTGATCCAGACATTCACACAACAATGCCAAACACAGTACGGCGGGGTGAAAACAGACACATAGAGCCTGCTGGGAGGAAGCCGATGAAAAATATGGGCAGTAATAAGAAACAATAACACATGCTGGAAGGTGAGGCAGACTGGCAGCCAACCTACATTTGCTCATGGGCTTGGCTGGTCCTCTTGCCAGCGTGTTTTTTCTCTGTCTGTGTTTGAAGGAGAATATCAAATCAAACTTTTTGATGAATTTCGATAATTTAACTTGTCCTTGTTTGGCTGAAAATATTGCGACTTTGTACAATAGCAAGTGTTGCTTTACTTTCCCTTCTGCACAAACAGAGAAGAGCAAACAGAAGGTGATGGTGGTACCTTGTTTTCATCACACTTCCTCGTCAGCTTTGCTCAAAAAAGAAACAACTCCATAACCAATTAAGTAGATTTTTTAGCACTAAAAAAACTTACTAACAGGCTCACTGACATTCTAACAAGCCTAAAAATAATGTGCATAGCAACTTCTCACTATTTCCTTCTGCATAAATGTTGCACTAAATACTGTGTAATGCATTGTAACTGGCATCATTAAAAGTTAGGAAGAAAAACAGTAGGTTCTTCATTAGTGAGATAACTAACAACTGTCTGCATATGTATTAATGGTTAATGTCATAATCTAGAAAAACCTTATATGTAACCCCCCGTATCCACACCAGAGCTAAAGCACTTCAGCAGCCAGGTATAAAGCAGCGATGTGACCTCTAACACCTGCACAGCATCAACTGCTGACCACAGCCAGAACTTCCGGCTGAATCACAGTTAATGCTGGATTTCCCTCCAAGCCCAACAGCAACCATCTGGCCTGGTTAGACCCCAGCCCCAGCAACCAAGCCCGGCCAAGGCGATGAGCCCACCATACCCTATAGGCGAAAGAAAGTGGCCCTGCGCAGAATCCAACAAGGGCACCATCCAGCACATCCAGAGCACACCAGGTGGACCAAGGGTATGACTCATGCTTTGATGCAGTCCCACTCCCTGTGTACGAGTTCCTTGGGTTGTACTAGCAGCATAGCCCCAATTTGACTGGCTGATACTTGCGTTAAAGCATAGAGTAAAGAATTATCCAACTTTTCACCGAAGCTATGCTGTTGCTGCGATTCATGTGTGGCAGTAGGGATTGAGCACAGCTGCTTTAAATAAACCAATCCGGTCGAGTATAAAAGAGCTTGGCTATCTATGTGGTGGCCTCTGCCTGCGTCACGCACCTCCATTACTTCCACTTCCGGCCTCTGCTCAGCTGTTGCTGTGGTGTTTATGTCTGCATCTCTAGATTTGCGTTCTTTCGGTGATCAATTTGTGGCTGTTTTTGGTCGTGTTGTGTACCTGGCCCTTACTGTCGAGTCGTTTGTATCTGGTGCTAATGTCGAACTAGCAGGTAAGAGTTTACCATGTTTTTTACTTGCTAGTAGTGATGGTGAGATGAACCACTTCATGTACAGACGACACCACCTACTGGCCAGGTGTATAATCACAGGCAGCAATATAAAAAAATAAAATATATCTTCAAACTATCAAATCTCTATCCACACTCTGAGCTGACCGCAATTCTCGACCAACAACCCACATCTTGAATGGGGGCTGAGGCGTTTATATCGCTGTTGAACCTTGCGGCGACACCTGAACAACTTCCCCAAGCGGTCACGTGGTACAGCCGGGCAGCGAGGCTTTGGACGTCATAATCTTTGGCTCCTCCCCTAAATGAAGTAAGCCTCGGCATGCACTTCACAGAAACGCCCCCTTCATTACTGTTGCTGTGCATAGAAAATATTCCCTGGTTACCGCTGGAAAAAGCCTGCCTTACTGACTGGCACAGGCGTTATACAATCGGGCCAGTTGCCCTAACATTCGCTGTGTACAGCCGGACTGCGGGTGAGTTACCAGCATGGCTGGATTGCATCTTGCTCCCATTTTTATTTTTCCTCTACAGACACTGGACTTACCTCAGCCATTGTCTGGATGGAGTTGCAAATGGATCCTGAGCCGTTTGTATTTAGGCAGTGGTTCTCAAACTTTTAATACTGCATACCAAATGAGAAACTGTTCAGCTCTCCAAGTACCACCATGATGACCAATTTTCAAATTTGGCCGTATATGCTTTAGCTTTAAACAGACAAAGATGTTTATTCCTTATTGTGGTTTCAAAGTAATAGTTTCAAACTTGACCCAAGAGGTCAAGGGGCAAACACCCTTGAAACACAGGGGGGTCAGGCAGGGCACTCAGAAGGCCAGAACCACAACGAGGTCTGCCCACCCCCAGGCCTCCACACCACCAGGCCCCAGCCCACAGCAGCAGCACCGCAGAAAATGCAGACGCGGTAGCCGTCACCCCATTCAGCCCAGGGACAGCCGAGCTCCCAACAACCGCCGACAGAGAGCAGAAGGGAGAGGCAGGTGAGACAGAGAGAGGGAAGGAGGGGGAAACCAGGGGGGGCCAACCCCCCCAGGTGAGCTGGGACAGCCACCACCCCCCACCCGCCGCCCACCTGCAGCACAACAGCAGCGACAAATGAGGGGAAGCAGCCTGCACCAGAGGGCCGCGCTAGGATGGCCGCACGGCACAACCCCCCCCCACACACACACACACACACACACACACACACACACCACCGCACACCAGCTATTATCAAGGACATAATTGTGCTATAAAATGTATTCATACCCATCGTTTCTTAAAATGTGTGTCCAAAACAATACATCCCCCAGTTACCACAGTGTGAAGTGATGTAACACATAATTTAACTAGAAAAGCACTCGTGGAGGGCAGGCCTCCGCCAAGCGCAACAATTCCCCCATATAGCGATTTACAGATTGCGATAAAATCCGAGTGCTTTTCTAGTTCCCATTGTCAGTCCCTGAGTGAAATTTCATGAGTTTTGGGCAATAATTAATGGAGATATTGAAAAACAACATTTTTGGCCCCATGTTATCAAAAATTTGAAAGTGATCCAGAATCCCGGATTTCTTCCAGATCACACCCAAAATGAAATCAGTTCTTTCTTTTCACATTTCCAACAACTACTGAAAATTTTAGCAAAATCCATCCATATTTTTTTGAGTTATCTTGAACACAGACAGACAAACAGACAGATAAACGGCGGCAAAAACATAACCTCCTCGGTGGAGGTAATAATCATAAACTTACCTTTGGAGTTTGTGTCATGCCCCTCTCTGCTCCCTAAGTCTGTTTTCATGTCACTTTCCTTCTCACTTCCTGTTTCATTTTGGTTGCTCACATTTTCTCTCATTTCATGTTACTTGACTTCCTTCTTTCCCACCCTGATGTGTTCTATCTGTGCCTAACTATCTACCCTGTGTTTTTAAACCCACCTCTCCCTTTACTCTCAGCCAGATCTTCAGTGTTTCCCCTGTGATTCCAGTGTTTCAGCCCTGTTTCTGATCTGAGTCCGGACCAGGAGGTGGAGTTACAGTCCTAAACTCTTCTGTGCTTCAGCATCCAATATAAACTAATCCAATATAATAAGATCGAAATTTATTTATGGAAAAGGAGTTATTCCCTTCAATTTAATTCAAGTTAAAACCAGTGAATTGAAGACAAAAACATGGTGATCAAATGTGGATTGTTAAACATCGGATTTTTCCTCCAAACCATGATTTGATAATCAATCACCATTTTGACCTTCTCTGTCTTACAGAACCTTGGTTGCAGCAAGATGATTATATCAGTCTAAATCTATGGGCTCCGCCTACTCACACATCAGTATAGTCTTAGAGGCACAGGTTGAGGGGGTGGAGAAAGCTGCAATTTATAATTCTAGTTTATCACTCAACTATAGGCCTAAACATAGTTATACCTCCTTAAAAACCTGTGTCTGTATATGCCCTGGTTTAAATCACAAGCACCAATTCTCCTGGTATCGTGTACCATCCTCCTGGTCCATATTCAGAATTTCTTTCCGATTTCATATCAGATGTAGATCTTCACACAGACAAGGTTATCATAGTTGGTGATTTTTAACATTCATGTAGATGTGGAGAGTGACAGCCTTAGCTCTGGTTTTTACTACTCTAGTAGACTCAGTTGGATTCAGTCAACATGTGGAGGGACCCAACTTCAGTTTTTCCCAAAACCTATTCTCTGACCATTCTTTAATTTCATTCCAGTTTACCTGTAACAATGATGTAGCGTGTGATAAAACACAAAATCAAAATGTTACAATGGAGACCTGTCTCAACAGTGCTGTCATTAAATTCAAGGAGAAAATTCCTGCTCTGGACACTAGATATTTATCTATACAACAATACTAGAATTTTTTTTTTCTCCACTTAGAGGTAATTTTAACTCATCAACAAGCAAAATTTCTCTTCTCTTTAACCTCTGACATGTCCAAAGGTAGACATAAAGGCTTGAGAATGCACTGTAACACCTTCTTATATGGTGGTCCCTGGATGGGAATTTATGCTAATCAATGAGAAGTTGCAATCTGCAAATCATTCCCCTTTATGAACATACGTATGTTCTTACTATGAAACCTGAGTTTAACAGGGAATTTGTGAATCCAGAGGGGATTTTTGGTATGGAGGTAATTCATGTCAAGTCTAGTCTAAGATTTATGAAGATTTCAGGAATGATTACTATTGTGTTTACCAGAATTTTTTTGTTTGTTTTAAAGGAACTCATTGTGATGATGTCATGTATGAGTGCTCTTAGCTAAAGTAATTTACGCATGTAATGGCAACAATTATGCAGAAAAGTACATTTTAGATCATCATATGTGACCTTTAAAACAGCAACTTTGTTATGCTCATATAAAACCACTTTCTATGAAAGTTACAAAGGTCTCATTGTGTTCTCACGTGATCACAATGGCAATAGCAGTCTCAGTTTGATCTTCCCTTACCTTCACAAATATGGACTTCGATGTGGACTCAGCAGAGCCATTTTCAGGGTCGAAGTAACTTTGTTGAACTGAAAGTAAGATTCTATTTTTCCGACACCATGTTATTGTCTTCCTGACAAGTGTTGGTAATAACTGGGACAAAGCGGGGCCCAGAATTTAAAGAAAGTACTGTATTTTTTTTTTTTTTTTGACAAAGCACAACCCACAGTAGGTTGTTTGTGACTGTGTTAAACTGATTCTCCATTTTCACCACAAATCACTCCAATCACTTCAGTGTCATCTGTATTATTAGCACATGTGGGACCTTGTGTCTGAATCCACACAGCAAAAGAGTAATGGTAGGATGTTGAACAATTGCAAAAATATAGAAACTCTGCACAATTGCAGTGTCATCACTGAAAGGCCAGAATATGTGTGTGTGTGTACATTATATATGTATATATATATGTGTGTGTGTACATCAGGAAGCTTTGCCCTACAATGCAAACTTGCCAACTTCAAAAGTAACCCCTTTAACAACTTCAGGCTTGCAGACATAACTCATATTTGTTCTAAGGACAACAATGATGTGAGGGAACAAGATAAGGAGAGGGAGTTAGGAAGGCGAATCCGGATTGTGCTTTTCCACTTGGTGAGGGTAAATTATGGTAAATCAGCTTACAGTAATCCCGCCACTCGTTGAGGGGAGAGATCATCCCAAGCGACTTGACACCATTGTGCACTTTTGAAAATGATGTGCTTGTTAACGGGGAGGCATGAAGCATACCCAGGCAGAGATTTGTGCCTTCAGAACCATTAGTGGAGCCAGTTTGTTGCCCTCCATCACTTGTGTTTAATGTGAACTTTGCTTTCACATGCTGGGGCTTTGTCAACTGGATGTATTTGGCACACGCCGTGTAAGAATACATAAATGAGTATTAAGTGCAGTGCAGTTTGTGTTATTTGCCATCCCGCACAGTTCTCTCAAACACCTGAAGTCATTAGCCTTCAGAAAAATGAATGGAAAACTTAAAAGACGCTACCTCCTGAGCTTTCCCGCGGTGCAACGAATGTTTCTTGGCCCCCTCAACCATTCTGCCAGATGCCGATGTTTACTTTGCCATGGAAAGAGAATTATTGTGTGATTTGTTGAAAGCCACCATATGTGTACCTCTAGGACACATTCTCACCTGGCAGATTTAAGCAGTTCTTTCAAAATCTTTAGCATTAAATGGAATCATTAATCACTGGCTCTACTACTCATTTACTACTCATTTTATATTTCCAAACAGTTCATTTTGTGAAGTTTAACCTCTTGAAGTGCACTTTGCAGGTTGATAGAGGTGTTCAATTGTGACTAAATCTGTGTCTGGAAAACTTTTAAGAATTTCATAAGACAAATTCAGAAATCAACAGGAGAAAAAAAATCCTACCAATATGTTATACTATTGTACATAATACTGGGTGAATATATAATTATATAATATTATATAATACTGAATGTATTTATTCCACAGGTTTCTGATGCGATTGAGGTCTGGACTCTCACTAGCCCATTCCAAGACTTTGATTTTCTCCTTTCTGAAGCCATGTCTGAGCTGACTTAGATCTGTGCTTTGGATCATTGTTGTATTCAAAAGTGAAATTCCTCTTAATTTTCCATCTTTTCACGCAGAGATTAACATTGATTTAAGCAGAAAATGGTGAACGAAGCCATTGGTGGATTTTATTTTCTCTTCTCTCCTGCTGTAGTGGAGTTTTAATCAGAACAACTGGACTGTCTGCTGAGAGGTAAGTAGTGCTTCCTGTTTAGCTACAAAGAAAAGAATGACTCAGTAAAATGACTTGCCACATCCATGTACTTGAAGCAAGAGCTACAGCACACAAGTTAAACCAAAGTAATTGAAGATCAACAGAGCATCAAGTGGATGTGATTCTGACTATTAAAAGCCAAACAAATGGAAACCTGATGCTACTTATTACATGTTTTACCACATAAAAGGGTGTTTTGTTTGTTTGTTTGTTTGTTTTGCATTTTGGCTTCATGTCATGAATTCATTTTATTTGCTGATTAGTTTATGATTATGGGTGGCATCAAATTATACCAGTCTGAAATCTTAAAAAAAAAAAAAAGAAGTCAGATTACTTGGTGCATCATTTTCAGTATTTTTCTTGTGTGTAGGCAGATGAGTTTTAACAACAAAGGATCAAATTTATCATAATAATGAAAAAATAAATAAATTTAAATTTAAATATACAATTGTGACTAAAATTCTATTTTTAAAAAAAGCACAATTTAGGTTTTAGAAGCTACATGTCTGCTTTTTACCCTTTCAGTCCATTTCAAAGAGCTTTTCTCTCTTTCTTCTTGGCCCTAACTTGTTTTTATTTTTTTATTTTACAGTACAATACTAGAGTTAAAAAGAATCCCTTTTCTCAGCTAAACTAATTAAAAAGAGAACAGATTCCTTGAAAGCCTCTTCAGGCGACGGGGGAGCAGCAAACATACTCTATAGAACAGGAAGACGAGCTTTCATCGTATGTGCTGCCTGTTCTGGTGAAGCCCCAAGATGCACACTTGACACTGGGATTTTGACCTTCATCAGGATTATTCGTGGCAGCATGCAAACAGGTCTTCATCGTTAGTGTTACCAGTTTCAACAGGGTTTTGTTGATAATGACGATTATGGTTCAAATCACATGGTATTCTCATTTCATTTAACAAAAAGATTAGCATGTGGTTCTTTTTATTCTTTTCAAATAAAATGTATTGCTACAGATGGACAGTCAAAGTCCTAATTTTACTCATATAATTTATTTGTAATCAGTTTTTTCTTTTTTTGTCATGTCAAAATATCAGTCTAGAATATTTCATGACTTTTGGGATGCGTCATATACCTATCACAGCCTCCCATCCCTGCTGTCAGCGTTATGTCGCACATCAATGACAATAGCGATTAACAGGCTCAAGAAAGCAATGGCGGGAGAAAAAAAACAAGCCTGAACAAGAATAATTCTCAGTGTCAGAAAAGCGGCTTAAGCTAAACACCTGTGGTCGTCATGTCCGGTTCCTGCTGTTAGGTTTTGTTTAGTTTTTTTCTGTTCCACTCATCTTCTCCTCTTGTTCCAGGTGTGCTCTTCTGTCTCTTGGCCCCACCCTAATGAATTGCACCTGTGGATCATCTCACCTGTGTCTATTTATACTCATCTCTTTCCTTTGACAGTTGCCAGATTGTCTTGTCTTGCAGTCGTGTTTCAGCCTTGTTCCTCTTCCTCTTATCTCCTGAAATCTTTCCTGATCTTGTGCCTGTTCTTATTTATTTTTTTAAACCCCATCTCTCAGGCTGACTGACTTTCTTGCCTTGAACACTTGGATTTTCTGGTTTGGACCTATGCCTACCCTGGCCCTGATTTTCTGCTTGTGTGTCTTGAATTTTCTTGCCCTGTGCTGCTGGATTTATGGTTCTGACCCTTCTACGAGCCTACACCTTGATTTTCTGCCTGACTGTTGTGAATAAATTTGTGAACTGTCGGGCTTTGTGGGTCCATTTCCTGAGTTGCTGATATACGGGGGGGGACCGACTAATTATTGCAAAAGCCTTACTATTCTCAAGCCTAGTTTTTTCTTTGCACAGTGTGAATTTGGGTTCATTACACTGCTGTTAACATGGTTTGTTTAATTATTACATAAAGTAATGGGTTATATTTATCTCTTATTTAACATTCTATAACACCTCCGCTTACACTACACCTTCGGTAGTGTCCTCAACGCTGCTTTTCCATTGACTTTGAATGGGTTTACATTAAAAGTTGCCAAACTGAATAGTGGGTTCAGTGCAGAGCCAGTGTTGCATTTCTCAGAAGTCAGTAAACTTCATTGTATCAATGTCAACCAATCAAACGACTACACAGCCGGTGGAAGCCAACGAAATCATACATGGGGACAGAATTGTTTCAGAGCACATGGGTTACTTGTTTAACAAGCAGAAATTTGGTTTATTAGCGTGACGAAGGTGCGTTCAAGTGTTGTCTCATCAGAAGTACCAAGCAGCAGTTTAAAAGCGCCCCAGAAAGCGACCGTACAGTCTGCTCTGCTAAAAGTCATCTTCTTTTTTGGTGTCGCAACCCAGCTAAGCCATGTCAGTTTACACACAGCAGATCGAGCTAGCAGGCAGTCAGACATGAGAAAGTCCTACCAAAATAAAAGATTGATAGGACTTTTAGAACTGATTTAAACCACATGTGATTAGAAGTTTGGTCTAAGAGTGGGAAAGCTCATTTTATTTGACACCGATCATGCTTTTGATATCTAAAATTCCAGAAAGTACATGACATATGATATACGTTTTTTAAATGTACAGACTACAACACGATTCTTACTTGATCTAGAAAACTGCTGCAAAACCCAACTAATATGCTTTCCTCCCCTGCAGGACCAAGCCAAATGCTGGAATTTTAAAAGTGAAAAAGTCTTGTTTTCTTGTATGATCCTTAGAGTCAGAGAGTTCAGAAGATACTTAGAATAGGTTCAAGCCTTTTTAGGAGTGGATTTTGGGATGATGTTCGTGTGTGAAAACTGTACATCTCTGTACGTGCACTGGCAAGAAATGTTTAAACAGAGTACATCTTTGTATAGAATAGAGAGATGTGTTAGCTAGCCTAGCCTGTCAAAGGATGTTTGGAACTGGTTACATCGGTAAGAGACAGAGCCAGCCTGATCATCTATAAAGGCTAAACCACTCTTTGTTTGAGGATTCTTTCCTTCATTGGCTCAGGAAGATCCCAGACTGCTGCAGAAGTCTGTCGTGTGGCTTCTCTTATTTGTAATAATCATTTTTATGCATTTAAAAGTTGGCCTCGGAGCAGCCTTTTTTGAACATTTGACTGAGAGAGAGGAGCCTCAAAGCCACATTTTTGTCGCCACGAAGATTTCCAACATTTCTGTCGAACATCTACTACCATTGCATTTAGACTGAAGGTAGGTCTGTTTAGCAACCAAACTCTTTCACTGCAGAACTGTCATCTATGTCTCTACAGTCCATGTGTGAATAGTTATATTTCTGTAACCCATTATTTTATATTAGCACGACTATTATATATATATATATATATAATCGGAATCACAGATGTGCAATCCTACATGTTCCACTGGCAATGTGAAATAATGCTCCCTCTAAGATGCTGCTCTTTTTCTTTGTTTTTTTTAATTGTTATTATTTGTTTAAAATCTGATTTTATATTTTTTCTCTTAATCACCGATGTTTTTTAAATTTACTAAGCTACTAAAGTTTATGGATTGTTTCCATGTATGTTCCTCTCATTGTAAAAACTGCAGTACAGAGTTAGTTGATGTGTTATCAGCTCGTCAGAAGTTACTGCAGCTACAGGTTGAATATCAACTTAGGGGAAGAATGGGAAAAATGTAAAAAAATATATTTGTTGATAGAATATTTTTTTTTTTATGTTTTAATAGAAGGTCCATCTTGTGTCGTGTTCTGTGTGAATATTGAATATGGAAGTTTCAGATTAATATTCTAATTTTAAACTTAGTCATGGAGTCTGTATTTAATTATCAGCTGAACCACAAGGGAATAATGGTTTTACCAGCATTTGCCTAAAACCCATGAAGGATGTTCAGTCCTCACCGTGCGCAGCATCCTGTGGTCGTGAAACATTCTGCAGTTAACAAAGACTCGTTTAAGTTTCCGTGGACTTGATCGGTTCGCACTTGGATAGATTATACAGTGGACGGAACAAACAATCAGCAAAACCCAAAATACAGACTAAGTGAATGATGTGTTATCAGCTTCCCCCCTTCTGTCTGTCTCACTGATAATACTTTCCTTCCTCCCCTCTCTGATATTCTCCTCCTCCTCTTCCTCCTTCCATGTTTCTCCTTCAGCTCCAGTTTCCAGTCCCACATCTGTGTTTCTCTTATCAAGCCAGTCAATACAGAATGTAATATTGGACAAATAGCCTGTGTGCAGTTGATGGAGAGGAATGTTTTGGTTCTCACGAATGTGCATTAAATGTTAATTCCACTAGGGGCTGCCGTGGCAGGTGTGTGGATGGATATATGGCCAGCGTGTCAATCCACTCAGCTACTCAACAAAAAACACTCGCGGCCTCACACGCAGAATAAAGACGGTGAGATTTCTCAGCCTACTAAGATTAGTTGAAAGTGTGAAACATTTATTAATAGGATACACGTTGAGCACATGTTTAATGAAGTGTTACAGCACCCTTGTATTCTATTTTTTCTTTTTTTTAACTGAGAAATTTTGAAACAAGAGAGCAAGTGCAAGCACTTTAGTTTTGAGTGTGACAAGATTCTTGGATGGAAAAGTTTTTTTTTCCTTTTTTCCAGGGATAATGAATAGAATAAAGAGGGGAAAAAACCACACCTTTTATGTCTTCCCCTTTTGAAGCCGCGATTTCTGTTCATCTCCAGAAGAAAATCACGTAAAGTCATCTGATCCACATACTTTACTTCCTCAGATCGACCCCTCGCACCTCATGAATTGCTGATGCATTGCAGGTCTTACAGACCAGCTCCAGTTCTTTAAGTTATAATACCTTTCAAATGCTGATCCAGGATGCCCTTGCCACAACAGAACCTGCAAAGCTGAAAAGCCTCAGGACAGAGTGGGCTGCATAAGACACTAACAGTGAGCAGATTAAAGCTCTATTGGATAACAGCCTTGCTTTCTCTGCAGCACTTGACCCTGGTGCATACACCTCCCCCTTCTCCTCCACCTTTTTCTCCTCCTTAACACCGGCAAATGAAGTGTCCTCGCTCCCAGCTCTGATCCTGAGAAGTTATGACAGCCAAAGCCTTCCTTCCCTCTGATATAAGCCCTGGCAGCAATAGGCTAGTTTACAGTTCTCTTCTCCAGCCCTAGCTGCAAGGCATAGACACAGGAGAGACAAACCCAGTGTGACTGTGGTGAACAGAAAGACAGAGAAGTGAGAGGAAAAAGAAAAGGCTGCTTGACCTTACCTGTCTGTCCCTTTAAGTGTTTTTTTAAGGAGAGAAATGCTGCTCTCCCACTGTGGGATTCATGAAAACGAAGGGAAAATTGACAAACGGAGGCCAACCTTTCAAAAAATGTCAGCATTATATTATTGTAAAACATATTTCAAAAAGGATCACAACATAAATGATTTATCAATATATGTAAATGTCAATAATGGATACTGGAGGGAGAGTGGGGGAATAAAAAAAAAAAAAAAAAAAAACTAACATTAATATTTTATTTAGCCACCATGAGATTAGACAACAGTATGTATTCTACGTGATGTTGATATTTTTAAAAAGCTTATGCAGTGTCATAGTATTTCCCTAAAGTTGCATTCATTTTTTGCCAGCCACATCCCAAAGATGAGTTTAAAGTCTGCACTGGACGGCTCCACTGTGTCCTTTGAGACAATTGTTTCAGGAATGAGAAGCTGCTCCCTGAGTCATTTAGAGTTAAATAACTCAGTGAAGACTTTCACTTGGCTCCATGGAGATTCTGGCAACCCGTCAGACGGCTCAGGCGAGGAAAGCAGTGGTCCACCAACACTGTGTATAGTGGGGGTGGGGTGCTCCTTACCTAAACTGGAGATGTTGTTTGGCAGTGAGAGGAATACTTCGAGGACCTTCCCATAGAGGATGCTGAGCCTGTGGACTTAGAGGTGGACTCTTCCATTACTGGAGCTGAGGTCGCTGAGGTAGTTAAGAAGCTGCAGTGGCCAGGCTCCAGGGGTGGACAAGATCCACCTGGAATTCCTGAAGATTCTGGATGTTGTAGGACTGTCTTGGTTGACACGTCTCTGCAACATCGCATGGAAATCTGGGGCAGTACCTCTGGGTTGACCGGAGGGTGTGTTCCAAGTTACAGGGGAATCACACTCCTCAGCCTCCCTGGTAAGCAGGGGTAAGAGAGTCCGAGTGATTGTCAAATCCCAGAGTCAGGAGGAACAATGTGGACTCCGTCCTGGTCGTGGAACACTGGACCAGCTCTATACCCTCACTAGGGTCCTTGAGGGAACATGGGAATTTGCCTAACCAGTCAACATGTGTTTTTTTGGGCTTGGAGAAGGCTTTTGACCGTGTCCCTCAGGGGGTCCTGTGGGGGGTACTCCAGGAGTATGGGGTGCTGGGACCCGTTGTTACGGGCTGTCCAGTCTCTATACAAACAGAGTGGGAGTTTAGACTGCAGGTGAACCATGAGAGGTCATTAAAATTAAACAAATGTGTTTTAAATCCTCGATCTTTTTTTAAATATGTTTTCTAACTACTGTAAAATATTCATGACATGATTAAAAAAACATTAAGAAGTAATAAAACAAACCAGTTAAGTGTTATTCTACTGTCATCTTAACTTAAAATGACAAGTGTCACCTTATTTGTTGACCCCTTACAGTAATATCGGATCATGGTTCCTTGTCCTGTATGTTGATCACAGTTGTGATTAAAGGTTTCGGTGGCCTGCAGAGATTTTCACATTTTTCTTGGTATTTGGTATTCTTGGTATTCTAAAGTTTGGGAAGGCTGAACTAATATATAATGCCCAATAACACAAGGATGTGCAAAGGAGTCAAACTATCCTTAATGTGCTTTGAACACTTTCAGGCAAATTGGCTGGGAAAAACTGGATATGCAGCTTTCCTGATTTTATTTCAGTTTTGTTAGTCTTAAAAACCAAAATCAAAATGAGTCATTTCTACACCATTTTAATTAAACTTAAATAAAGACTTTTTATTAAATGGTCACTGTTGCCATTAATAACACCCTCGATTACTGTTGTTAAACTATGCTATAATCCTCACATAAAGTGCACTTTCTTGTAAAGTGGCAGAGCATTTCATTTTAGAATATAAGACACTGGTGATCCATCTACAGTTCTGCTCTGGTCCAAGCCGGAGCGCAGAGCTCCCTCCCATTACAGCCTGTGCAGCCTTTACAAGACCCCTTACAAACAGATTATCATCAATCCACAGTGGTAAGGCAATCATGTCTCCCTAAGACAGATTGCTCTGTTAAGGTGCTCCATAATTTAATATCCTACTCGTTCTTCATCTCCTTTCTCCCCCCTTACTTTCTTCCTTTCATCAGCCGAGCAAAGTCACGCTGAGTTCCTTCAAAATGTATTAAATTATGATGTGTCATGAAAATAATTCTCTTTCCAGGTTATGAATCACATGACAGATCCCTCTCCAGTCTTACCTTTGACACACTGTGTGCACATAGCCTGGTAATAGATTAAAATTAGCTTCAAATTCTGAAAATTATTGACCCTGTCCCCATTTTACGCCGAGCAGCAATCAGTTTACAGAAGACGTGTGCATGCTAATGTTAAATGCAGGCGTGGAGTGGGGGTGGAGGGACGGCACTTCACGGCACCCTTGCTGTCAACTAGCCTGTTAGGTTTTCCTAAAAACTTTCTTTGAGCATGTGAGAAATGAATTAGGGGGGACTTCATTTTCAGCATCGCAACACTACATCAATGAAATGACTTGTTGGTGCACTCTTAATAATGTACCTTTAAAAATTCATGGACAAAATTTGAATTTATTCAATTTTTAACACCTACATTCATTATTAAACCCTATCCAATGAATATTTCACACTAATCTTATTAACAGGATAGTGTCTGAAGACTTTCTTTGCCACACACCACATTTTCTTTTTTTTTTTTTTTTTTTTGAATGTGAATGTTTATCCAAAATATATCCATTCCTGGGTTGAGGAGTCACACTAAAGGAAGAAGACTGTTAAGTATGGTGCCCATATATGAAAATGTTTGTTGAAGTTCTCCTTTAAAGGGGCATGTTGGTAAAAATATATTTTCTGCATTTGACAGAATAAGGGACTACCAACTCCAAACTGTCAACATGAAACAACTTGTTACTTTGCTGGCAGCCGCCTCCGATTGATATGATCTCATTAACTGAGCAATCTGTATATGTGGAGTACTGTGACATCATGGAGCCAAATCAAAGCAGAATTATCCAGCTTCCCCATCTTTATCTTCATCTTGCTGCATTTCCTGTACTAATGAAGAGGATTGCATGAAAAAAAAAATGTAAGTGAGATGCCAGTTCCACCAGTTTCACCCCTGAAAGTTATTCTTTGGAGCAATACCACTTATCACCAAACGGAGGCGTATCAGCCTGCGATGTTGACGAAAGAGCCACTGACAAACATGTGCTGAGTGGGAATGGTCTGGCACATCTTGTCTCACTAGATGGACACATTGTTGTGTCTCACATGACTTTCCAACTTCCAGGTTAAAGTTAATGCGAAAGCCCTGGTAATCTCCATTGACCTTCACGCTAAAATGTCCCACTTTGCAGCATAAATAAACATAGTTACAACCTGGCTCAAAAAAAAAAAAAACAGCTTTGGTATCCATAGCTATATTTCACTGTACTAGGGGTGAATTATTTTGTACCACATTGACAAACAAGTATTTATCAGGAGCATGATCTTTTGATTGGGGGCTAGCATATCCAATGGTTATCTGTTGTCACTTTTGCTACTTGGCACTAGCACTGTCCTGACTTCTGTGCATAAGTCTTTATTCACAACTGCAAACCTAACAGAGCATAGTCATTCGTATTTTTAAAGAGAATACCTGTTATTCTGCTGTTAATTGTACTAAGAGACCATTAACAAGTGGCTGTGGGATTGGTTTTGAAAGGCTTGGAGGGCCAAAGCTTAGCTAAGCAGCAGGAATGCTTGTGCTAACCAAGCCCCATGGAGATGTAGCGGTTATTTCTGATGTTGCCACTGAAATGATAATTTGAAAAGGAAGGTCCTGCTGCAATCCAGAGCCTTAGCTTCTCTGTCATGGCTTAGCTGAAGGCTAAAGGAACTGGTGAGGCGCTGATGAATGCTGAGCATCACTTCATTTTTACAGACATTGCGGCAAACTATTATTCAACCAGACTTAAAGACGAACAAAAAAGTAGCAGCAGGAAATAGAAAGATGAAGAAAAAAGAAATCTACCAACAGGGCCTATCACATTTCTTGCAGACCACGTTTGGAGAGGTGTCACATTCAGGGTTCCAAGTAGCTAAAGGGGTAGGATTAACACGTACGGCGTAGCTACAAAACACTTTGAGGAAGTATAAATCAGACTTAAGAGAAAAAAGAGGCTTCAACACAGTCTTCAGAAAACCAATAGGTGACATCAGTGAGGGATTGTCCAGTTCTTCTTATAAAATCTATGGTCTTAGACTAGAGACTGACACATGAAGTTTCATGTGAAATGCTGCTCCATGTGGTCAGAAGTTTGTAGCTAAGCATTCTTGGATGGAATTCCAAGCCAATTTGCAGTTTTTCAATAATTCAATTCAATTTTATTTGTATAGCGTCTGTTACAATGCCAATTGTCTCTAGGCCCAGAGCATGACCCCCAAGTAAATATCATTAAATATAAGAAATATGATTGACCTTCACTATAGAAAGCAAGCATGCTATCAGCAATTGTATATGTGCAACTTGATTTATTTTTGTCAGCTTGGATGCTGAAGCTTTCCGGATCCAAATGTTTTTTGTTTTTGTTTTTTTTGTTTTTTTGTCTGCATTTACATTCAGGTTAGTGCCATTGTCTAGCAAAACCATCTAGTATTTATATGCAATTTAATCTCATAGCAGACAATTTTTTTTTTTTGTGGGAGTGTGAAGGGTGAATGTGTTTTTTTTTTTTTTTTTTTTTTTTTTTTTTAAGTAACACATCCGCTCCATTGCTAATTAACCAACAAGCTCAATTTTATGGTGTTTATATTAATGCCTTCCAACCTGGAGCAGAAAAAGAATAGCAGTGTTCTTCCTCTAGGCTCCTGAAGCTTGCCACTCTTCACAGACCTTTCACATGCCACAGGCTGTTTTCACAGCTCTCTCCGAGTTTTTTTACGCCCCTCCTTTCAAGTGTCTTTGTTTATGTGGTGTTATCCTCCTCGAGGGTCAGATCACCTGCGTTTGTACACACAGGTCACATCAGTGGGGAGTTGTCACCAGCTCTCAGTGTTTCTAATGAACTCCAGCCGTTTGACTGACAGATGGGTTACAGGGCAGAAGTAAACTACCAGGCGACGTGCCAAGCTGCCGTGTGTGCGACTGATTGGATACATGCTTAATGAAGCGACGCACACAAACAGTACAAAGTGTCACAGATTTGTTTGGGGGGGTGATGGGGATTGCTGGGAGTGTGAACACATGCATGTTGCACGTGAATGTTTACACGGTGGTATTTTACAAGAGTGGCAAATTCTCTGTCTTGTGTGTATTTTTGTAGTCTATTAGTCGGAGGTCATAATTCCAAGTCAAGTCATACAGACAACAAAAAATAATTAAAATTCTTGGCTGCTGGATCACTTGGTTGTACAGGCAGCCCGTATACAGAGGCTTGTCCTCATGCAGAAGACCCAGGTTTGACTCTCATCCTCTGCTGTAGGAACTAGAAAAGCACTCGGAGAGCACAGACCTCCACCAAAGCGCAACAATTATCGAAAATTTCTTTAATTTATCAGAAATTAAGGATAGACGAACGCAAGGATTGAGCAAAATTGTAGGCACCTCAAGTGGTTTGAACTCTGAAATAACTTTTTAAACTGGCTTGTGAAGGTTGGAGCGCATTTCTGTCGTATATATTAGATTACGAATAGTAGAGGTCAAAGTTGAACTTTTTGAAAAGAAGAGCTTGTAGAATGGCAGGAAGAAGAACATATCAAAACATTAATTTGACAGCTGATTGCTGCTGACCTTCAAGAATCTTTAGAAAATGGTGGTGCAAGTTTATACTTGCAGCTACATTTGTTCAAACAAAACATTTGGGGGCGAGTCATCAGGGGACAACCCCACCTCCACCCCAGTCATTCAGCAGCAAAATCTACCAACATCTCAACAAGTGTAGCCATGTGAGTCGGCATTATTCTTTACCACTTTGATACAAAGAATAATTCTGGATTCCCTGTAGATTAAACTATAATCTCAAGAGGACACAGAAGCAAACTGTCTCCTGATGCCATTGGATAGGGCAGTAACCAGAAAAACAAGGTATGTAACCTAGACAGACCTGGCAACTATCAACAGAAGACTTCTGAAATGGTGCATAGTGGAGTAGGAATGCCAGGGAATGAATGCTGTTGGTTTTACAGTATAAAGCTGTGGACCTGGTCTGTTTTTAGCAATTCTGTAGCCATCTTGGTTGTTTTAAATAATGGCTCTTGGTTGGACACCTCTCTGTGAATCATTGCACAAGGCCTGCCCCCCCATCACTGCAATTGTTTTGGTGAGTTTTGCACCAGTGGGAATGGCTGTGAATGGTAGAGGAACCAGACCCATTTCACAAGAGATTTTTTTTGCCTAGAGCATCTTAGTAGACATGGAGTCTACTACGATACCTGTTACTTTCATCCCTGGTATCAGAAGAGCTGGATGACAATTCCTAAATGTAATCCTATATTCCTTCAAATAAAGTTGAAACTAATATTTTAAAATAAATAAAAAAAAAAACCTCCTTTGTGCTGCTTTAAGCATGGAAGTTGATTGATGATGTTCTATGGTCGTGCTGCAGCCAACATTCCCACTTCCGAGTTGAAGCCAATCCAAGAGATGACAAAAATTACAATTCCTTGACTGACCACTAGGTCCTGGTTCCATAACAGTGCAAATCCTCTTTGACCTTCATGTTAAAAATACCCAACTTACTTTTTTTTGTACAGTCTGGTACAAAAAAATGGTTTTGGTACAGTTAGATTTTGCATCCATGACAACTGTACGGCGGAGTGAACTGCTTTTGTACCACATCAGATGACGTAATATCATTTATAAACCAATCAAATGGATGGACGCCATTTGATTGACAGCTGGTGATTGGCTATGACAGTGGCTAGTCCCTGGCTCAAGACCAGGCCATCATTTTAGCTACTTAATACTCATTGAAGGACCTTACCGAAGTCCGCTGGGACCCGCAGTCAATCATCCCGTGACTTGCTGGTTGATGGCAGTAGGCTTGTGTACGACAGCTCTCACTTGCTTCGGATGTCTTTCCAGTAGTGACACTTGAAATTATGATATTAGGAGAGATTTGATCAAAATGAATGTATAGTAATATTATTTATCGTCCCGGGTTAACATTATAACATAATTTTACAGTCGTTGGTTGCAGCAAAGAACAACTGATGATTTAGAAAAAGAAAAAAGTAGTCAGAAAAATGCTCTGTCTTGAAAAGTGCATGTTGAAAGTTTTTCCAAGGCCATCACAGTACCCCAATCTCAATTTATTTAAAAATCTGGGGATAGAACATCAAAGGAGAAGTGAATGAAGGATGGTATAGAAATGTCAATGAATTATTCGCCTTTTGCATGAAAAATGGGTAAAGAAACAGCAACTGAAACACTTTAAGGTCAAAATATACTTCGCTTTGATTCGTTGCAATGGATTTGTTCAGAGTGATGGCGGGCACATCCTTCAGAAGTTATTGCATTACACCCGCTTTAACGTGGCTTGTGGAAGAAGTGAAAGACTGGATTCCCACCATGTCTGACTGAGGAGCCCTAAATATCACCCAAATAATTGTTCACTTGCTTTTGACAGAGGATTTCCAAACTGGAAAGACAGGCTGCATGAAAACACAAATGTAACAAATTAGCTGAAATGGTTCCAAGTTAATTGACAAAAAAGGGGAAAAAAAAATCATTTTCAGCTCTATTGATCTGAGCTATTTGGCCAAAACTACAAGGCTGCACGCCATCTATTGGGCCCAAGATTGTGGCATTACATCTTTACAGTACATTCATTTTACAGCGTGAACTTTTGTCCCCACTGTTTAAATGTAGTCTGGTGGATTTGACATCCAGGGCTGCCCTTGAAAAAGCATCGCTCATATTCTTCATCAAAACAACTCGTTTGGCAGCCGACTCCAGGGAATCCAGGGCAATATAACAGAAAGCAGTCAACATCTCATACTCTTGTTGTTCTTCTGCCATACTTTTTTTTTTTTTTTTTTTATCGTCCTTCTTTAATGATGAACACTTTAACCTCAGGTGTATGGTACCTCAATCTATGTGGCTTTGTTGCCTTGTCAGTGTCATGACTTTGAAGTCATATTCTATGTTGCACAATGCTCATCTGCTTTCTTTTCATATTCTTTTATTTATTTATTTATTTGCCCGTGGCAGTCCAATATCATTATTTTCCCCTTGAATGAAACAGAATGAAATGATGATGATAAAAGAGGAAATTGGGGGGAAAAAAAAGAGAGAAAGAAACCCTGCTCATGCCAACACTTTCAACAATTCGTAACTCGTCTCAAAACGGTGTTCCTCTTTCAATTATTCAAAACCAAACCAGAAAAATCTCTCCCTAGATGACAGCCCTGACAAAGCTGGTCTAACATGTATCGGCTTCAAAATAATTTGATGCCAGTCCTTTTTTTATTTGTTGCTTATCAAGGATAGTGGTGCAGGAATTGATTCACAGTGGCATGCTTTTGCAGAGACAAGGACAGAGGAAATGAGAAAAAGGCTGTGGTTTACCTTGCAAAAGTCATTTCATTCTGTTCTCCACTTAATTGGAGGAGCCCAGCTTTACATGGTATGAGGTTAAATTCTACAGAATGGCAGCTGGTATCTGACCAAGGAAAAGGAAATGGATTCAGACAATTGAATAGCCAGTGGAGACTATTTCCTTGCCAAAGGCAGTTACTGATCTGGCTATATGAATGTTGCCGGTTCATTTTTCTCCAGAAGGTTGACACGGCACTCAGCTAGAGATGACCTCTGCAAAACAACTGAAGTCTCTCATCAGCACTGCGGGTGCCAGATGTGATCTTACACATGGATACAAGTCATTTCCTTTAGTCATAAGCTCACACAGAGTCTAAAGAATTCCTCAGCCTAATGTTTGTACCACAGCTGCCCCGCGCTGTTGTCTGCTGCCGTTGTGTCAACAGCAAACAAATCACTCCGGTCATGACAACTAATGAGTGTTGTCATGGCAACCACATCCAATCGAGCAGATGAGGACTACAGGATCAAGTAAGTTTGAATAGTATAACAACTGGAATATACATAAAACATGAAACAACAAATTGAAAATTTCCCCTATTTCTAATACCCACCACTTCCTCTCATAAAAAAATATGGGTAGCTAATTTATGTGTCACTCTGAATAACTTCAAGCAAGTTTTTTTTTGTTTTGTTTGTTTTTTGTTTGTTTGTTTTTTACATACAGGCCAAAACTGGTTCAGAGAAAGTAAAGCAGAAATGTGAGCAGTAAATGGATGTATGCTGTCAACATGATGAAGGCATAAACACAATACAGGATTCTTGGTTGTTGGATACAAGTGAATCAGTGAATTTGGGGCCACATTTATAACCACATGCCAATTAATTGCACCTCTTGATTCAGAACAACCTACTATTTCTGAATGGTATGTGCCACATATAGGAATTTGAGTTCTAATCCTGTGATGGCATCAGTTCTTGCTCCACCACTACTGACATTAGCGCTACATTTACAAATTATTTTAGATTCATCGCAGGACTGTTGAGCTGTTCATTTCACCATCAAAAGTAGCAGTTTTATGTCAAAAAGTTTTTTTTTCAGCTCTTTCTTAATGCACTTTGTTCAGACATGCAGATACTTACGAACTGATTTACTGTTTTACTGATACCAGCACAAACAGAGGTGAGGGGCAGTCATGGCAGGTCTCATGGCAGATCTGTGAGACTGGACATTAGTTGAATGCAAAAACGTTAGTTTAGTGACAAATATCTTTTTCTAACAAAACATTATGATGTTGCAAAATTCATGATTTTCAACAACAGTATGTGATTTTAGAACATAGTCATAATTTCATGTCAAAGTTGTCATTCAGATTTTTTTTTTTTAGATGAAAAGTTGTGAAATGAATTTAAAACTTGTGACTTGCTGTATTCGTGATTTTACGGCAAGTATACGGCATAGTATACAACAAAAGTCTTGGTTTTACAACTGAAATTTGCAAATTTACAACTAAATATTCCCTTTTTTTTTTTCTTTTTTTTTCATAAAAGATTTTTCCAAAATATGAGTATCTATGACTGTTGGAATAGCTACTCAGATGGTGTAACTAAAACAAATAGTACTGTAGGTAACATATTATATTGTATTTTGTTACTTCATATTATCTTATATTATATACTGTAACCTGTGCCCAAAAATGTCTCTGCACAACCCTGCTTTTCATACTTTTTAATTCTTTATACCAATCCTTCCCCCTCTGGACACATCACGTTAACAAAGAAGACACATCTGAAATCCCTGTCTTTAAATTAACATCTTTTATTCTCCCTCCTGTGCCAACCCTCACAGACCAACTCCAGGAAAAAGATCTGGCATGTTTTGATCTTACAGCATGAAAGATTGGACAATGTCTGAAAATACTGTTGTATGTTATCGGGCTGCTTTAATCTCAAATCAACTGGTATAACATGACAGAAAACTGTGGCATTTGGGTTGAAGCAAGACTTGTGGATGAAATACAGATAAGGTGCCTACCTCAGAAAGTTCTCAAGGATTAACAAAAAGACAATGGCAAGTTAGGGTTTCCTGGACCTGTGAGGTTTCTTTTGTTACTTAGCTACTGCCTGCATGATCCATTAATTTCCCGCCAGTGTCTTTAACCACATTAACACCTCCTATTTTTAATTATATTTGTGGCATTATTATCAACTGAAATAAGAAACAACAAATCCTCTCAAGCAACCAACTGGACTCTTGATCAACTTCAGTGTAATTCTTATGTTTCCCCTAAAAGGAACTACTTTTCACACTTGAGTCTCCGTGGGCGAACAATAGTCTCAAAAATGGGTCAGCAGAACATCAAATAATCTTTGGATGTACGTGGGGAGTTTCTTCATCATGAATAAATTACAGTGCCGCTTTGTGATGATGCTGCTTTCTCCACACTGAATATTTCAGTTTGGCAAGAACAGGAGACATGTTTGTTGGGGGAAACCATCAGCTCATGCTGTCCCGGGAGAATCCAAATCAAAGTTTCAAACTGCCAGAGTTTAATACCAAAGAAAGTGTAGCATAGGAGAAAGAGTGAGCTGATTTGCACATTCACAAATCCTAGGATGCAAAAGTTTTCAAGTTGCATAAAAGCCATTTTAGGGCATGCTGGGCTTATTCATTTTCAGTGTGTTTTGGAGGGATTTAATCAAATCCTGAAGAAACATCATGTTCACACCAAACTAATTTCTCAGATCATATTTTAGTTGAAAAAATTAATCATTATTTGTCTGTATTTTTATTTGCCTCTAAGGTAAGGGCTGCCACAATGTGCCAGGCAAAGATGTTCCGACTGATAAAGATGGCTAAAGAAGCTAACATTGCTTTTACCGAGTCATCATCAGACAATGCTGCCTGGAAGTTTATGGGAGGCTCATGATTTTTTTTTTTTTTTTTTCTGGATACTTTGTACCTGAAGCATGAGTCCTAAAGTGAATAAAGACAATTCAATTAAATATCTTGTCTGTCTGTGAGACACATAAAGTATAACCTCTAGGATTAACAGTGCATCTGAGGGTGTGAGTAGAGTCGGGTCAGTCATCAATCACAGGCTAATCTTCACAATGCACGTTTGTGAAAGTATACCATGCTACAAATGAAAGATTTCTTAGGGCAACAGAAAAGAGCTGGTGGTGTTCATCAAGTTTAGCCTGGCCAGCCAAATTCTCCCTCGTGAAACGGGTCCAATACCCCTTTCATTTACAGTCATTTCCATCTGTAGAGACCATACTAAACCAGTTGCAACGGAGCGGAGGTGAGATGTATGCAATGACTCATACAGGAGTCATCCACTGGCATTCCCACTCCACTGCACACCAGTTTGGTTGTCTTTTGTTGATCCTATCTTTGCTTTACATTCGTATTGGCTGTATACCTATCCAATGGTACCTAGAGGTAGTGTCTTCTGTGTTTGTTGGCTTGTTGGCCTTCTCCTGAGCTGCTTTATACTTGGCTTCCACTGTGGCCTTCAGGGCCTGAAGGAACAAAGGTATAGTGCTGAATTGGGTGACACATAATAAAGTACTCATTCTTTTCACGCATGCACCAATACATACCTGCCTTGTAGGGAGAACATAATTGGGATCCAGTTTGGACACAAATACGTCATCCACAATACTGAATGGCTGTGTATCCTTCACTGTCATGGAGACAAGGGCTTCATCCAACTCTTGTTTTCTGGTGGCTGGTTAAAAGAGAATAAATACTGGGTGTTGAACCTGTCTTTATTTGTACAATAAAATAAAATTCAACATGGAGAAAGTGTGAGAAAGTGCGTTTGCAATATAATAATGATTTACCTTGGCTGGGTGTCCCTCCAGCTTCCTCCTTATTCTCAAGCAAGGCACGGTAATGCCTTAGCATGGATGAGGTGTTGTTATTGTAGCTCAAGTAGGGGTGATCAAATCAAAATGTTCCCACACAGGAGAAACCATCCTCTTCCTAACTGGCTCCATTCTCCATTCTCTAACACGCATGTTTCTCATGTGCTTTTGTTTTGAAAAGTCTGTTACTAGCTGCTGCGGAGCCGGGAGAGGATTGGCAGGTAAATATGCGCAAAAGCTAAAACGGACATGGAGAGGGGTAAATATCCGTGTACTTTACAGTTCGGGTAGCAACTTCAGGTAGCAATATTAACAAATCTGTCTGAAAAAAAAAATTCTGGACAATAACAAAACGTTTAGGACCCTTTGTTCAAGATGATCGCGTCATTCCTTCATGTTACATCAGATGTGCTCCATGCATTCACTGTCTGCTATTCTCTTACTGGTTACTTCAGTGTGGCTCCATCTAGTGGCACAGATGTGTAATGACAACAGAAAGTCTATTCCTCGATTATAAAACAACCCCTATTTTTAAGAATATTACTTCTAGATTAGATTAGATTTGGGTCTATCTATTTATGAGCTGAGTTTTCATTCTGATTTCAACAATATTGCACATATTATAGTATGTGATTCCAGTGCTGCCATGCTACCTTAACTGCCACGCACAAGGCCATTTCAGGGTCACGTAAACCGGACATCCATCCATTATCGATACCCGTTTCATCCTCTGAAGGGTCACGGGGATCTGCTGGAGCCTATCCCAGCCGTCTACGGGCGGAAGGCAGGGGTCCACCCTGGACAGGTCGCCAGTCCATCGCAGGGCCACATGCAGACAAAAAACCACTCACACTCACTCCTACGGGCAATTTAGAACCACCAATTAACCTGAGGAAACCCACGCTAGCACGGGGAGAACATGTAAACTCCACACAGAAAGGCCCCTGCTGAGATTCGAACCAGAAACCTTCTAGCTAAGGCAACAATGCTGACCACTAAGCCACTTTGCTGCTGTATTTGAGGTGGTTCGAGGATCTGGTTAGGATGCCCCCTGGACGCCTCCCTGGAGAGGTGTTTTGGGCATGTCCAACTGGGAGAAGACCACGGGGCAGACCTAGGACACACTGGAGGGATTATATCTCTTAGCTGGCCTGGGAACGCCTCGAGGTTCTCCCAGAGGAGCTGGTTGAAGCGGCCGGGGGGAGGGAGGTCTGGGCCTCTCTGCTGAAGCTGCTGCCCCCGCAACCCGACTCCTAGACCAAGCGGAAGTTAATGGATGGATGGATGGGCATTTCGTAACCTGAAAATTCCGTATGTAGAGACGTTTGTAAGTAGAGGTATCACTGTACTTTGAATTTGCAATTGCACAAATGTACAGGTAGTTTCCATAATACAGAATGCATTTTACTGTAAATTTTCCTGCCTATAGCATATATGTTATGTATGTGTGTGTGTTGTGTTGTGTGTGTGTGTGTGTGTCCTGAGGACACATGTGGCACCCATTCGATGATTCTGTGATTGATTTAATGATTTCAGACTCTGTTGTTGCTCTGTCCTCTGTCACTCTTGCATGACAATGCCACCTCGGGTCTCACCTTTCAAAGTGCTTAGGAAATGCTCTGAGCTGTGGGGGGAAACAAAGCTTTAAAAACTTTGCTCCTGTTAATGTAAGGCTTCTGGTGAAATCTTAAAACTTAGAGGCCAGATATAACATAGCTGGAGGACAAACACTTATTAATTTATTGTATACCTTTTTTCCCTCCTGTTAAAACACTGAAATACCCTCTGCAGAAGCATTCTATTAATTCCATCTTGTATGTTTAGTCTGCCGCAGAAATTTGTGATAAGATGATGGTAAAGAAAATAAAGAGGCTAACAGGTAAGGGTGACTATCTACATTATAGGACATTACCATCATTGAAAACTTATCTGGTTCACTGTCATGACAAAGTTTACAGTGTTTTTAATATACTGTCAGATAACAGAGGATTATACGAAAGGGTTTCAAATGTATTCCTTTGTCATTCACACTCACTGTGATAGAATGTTATTGATGTTATATCCAATATCTTCACTCAAGCGGCAGAGAGCATAAAAGCAATCTTTAATCACTCAAGAGTGAATGCAACATCCATACAAAGAGGCTGTGTATATATGTGTGTGTGTGTGTGCGCCTATGTGAGTTTACTTACTGTTTACTGTGTGGAAGGGTTTCATGTGCTCAGTCTCTTGCTCCGGGCATTGTTGGGCCTTGTAACGATTTTGAAATTAGGATTATTTTAGTCATTTACTAAATTACAGTTACTGTATATGGTGAATATGAGGTCACATAACAGACACTATCCTTTCAGTGTATTAAGAGCATTCACATTCAAACTGGAGAAAGCGGTCAGGAAAACCACATCTTTATTATGCTAGCATAACTCAATAATAGCTAATATGCTCAAGAAATGTCAATATAGTTTAAATGAGATATTTTCGAAGACATCAGTGTATTGTTTCAGCAAGTTTAAACCACTAAATGAACAATCAATTCAAACTGTATAGCTGGCCTTAGTGGTAAGGCTCCTGGCTTAGTTCCCAAAAGTCATATTAGAGAGTTTAAAAAATGGAGACAAACCTTGTTACATCTGATTCCCCTTAAATTTCTCTTCATACAGGATGTACCATCCTGAATGTTTGAGCCAATTCAAAACCTGCTCATTTAGCTCATCTTTGGGGAACATTATTAAAAGATGATAAAAGATAAGAAATCTATAAATTTGGAAAGTTTAGAATTACCTAGATTTACCAGTGACTTTGACTGGAAACACCTCAGAAATGGGAAGCCTGATATTTCTTAGCACTGTTTCTATACAGAACAGTTCTGGAACGAAGTGCTGTACATAATGGACATGTTAAAATACATTTCAAATGTGGAACCATTTTTATGCCAAAAAAAGCTATGTTGATAAACTTTTGCTTTTGTTTTTTCCTCTTAGTTTGTTTTTTTTAATGATAACCTGATAGTCTCAGTGTAGTTCATCCTCCCTTTCACCAGTTATCACCTTATTGTCTTAATATTCTGAATGTCCCCTTAGGGGGCATGATTATTTCCGTAGTAAGTTTAAAAGGTGGTTGGAGGTGTTTTCTATTAACCTTCTTTACTCAGTCTATACAAAATTTATAGTTTCAACTGTGTGTGCTCCTGAAAGGAGGAAGCATTACAGCTGCTCTGATTGTTCTGGGAGTGACTGTCTGCTGTAGACCGAGCTGCCTGTGAGAGCTTTTGGATGGAAGAAGAAACCCCGCGGCAGCACCTGCTGCTTTTTAAGAAGAGTAACGATATGTGCTAATCTAAGATACGTGCTTTTACGTCAGTCTCCAATAACACCATAAAAATCACTAGATTTTGTCACTGCTGGTTTTTTTGAGAGTTGCTGAAGGGGTCTGAATACTCACTACTCAATACTACTGAATATAGCGACAAAGAAGCTAAGTTGGCAGCACTGCATTTCTCAGTAGAGGTTTGGTGCTCTGACGACAGCGTAAAGAGCTGAGTCATTCGGTAGCCAATGAGCTACTAGATCTCAGCTATGTCCGGCCTTTCCTGCTGTAAGATTAACACAGCACTCATTTGACATTTCATTTCAGAATTGCAATTGAGAAAACGAAAGGCACAACTGAGAATCAGACTGACAGCCACAACACAACAACCTCCAAAAAGAATACACGTGAAAATAGAGGAGACACTAGTAAAGACACTAGTAAATACTGAGAAAATTGGCAAATTTGGTCGAGACAAACCCTTTTTCAGTCAGTGTTAAACAGCATCCACCAAACCTCCTCTGCAGTTCCCTTAAATATATGCTCTGTACTACAGCAGTGTCATCGACACATATAGCAGTACTTAATTTAATTCGATTCAATTATAGTTTATTTACTCATTTGCTTACTTTAAGTTTCTGCCCAATAATTGGAAAGTATCATTGTACTTACTCACTTTTGGTTGTCTCCCAAGCATCGTCTGTGAAGCACACCATATCTATCATCAAGAGGATGTAGACTAGGAACGGCCAGTGAAGCCAACTCTATCATTAAGTTAACTTTGTATAATAACGAATGTTCAGAGGAGAAATAATCACAGCAAAACAACAAACAAACAAAATAACCTATTATACAGTCATGGAAAAAATTATTAGACCACCATTTTTTCTTCACTTTCTTGTTCATTTTAATACCTGGTACCACTAAACGTCATCATGTGACTAGAACAGACACAAAAGAAAACACTGAATGCATAAAAGCAGTGTTTTTGGCAGTACAACGCCATAGCTATTGATGTAAAAACTTAAGTGATTTAGGTTATAATCAAGAAAACCATGGAAAATGGTAAGATATCAGCTCTTAAATAAAACTCTTATGAGCAATCTTTGTGGTCATCGTTATGTTTGTCCAAACAAATGTACCTTTAGTTGTACCAGGCATTAAAATGAACAAGAAACTGAAGAAAACAAGGGTGGTCTAATAATTTTTTCCATGACTGTATATCATAAAATTAACATGACGGAACTGGTTTACTTAAAAAAGATCCACAATACTTTGAGTGAGATGATGGAGATGAGCCTGTGATGGTGAAACCTGACAGACGACTGGTGCAAAATTCAAGATGGCAGCTCCCCGCTGCTAGATTAAACACACAAGTTAACACGCAACAGTCTGGAATTTAGTCAAGAAAGGTTTACATCGCTAAATAAAGAAAATAATGCTCTCCGAGACTCCGTCTCATCACTGACAACAAAACTCACAATTGTCACCCCGAGGGAAAAAAAAACAAAAAACAAGGAAATGAGAGAATCTATTCTTGATTTAAAATCACACAGCATGAGAGACCACCTTGTTTTTTCAGAAATACTTGAACTGAGCAAAGAGGAAAATCCAGAGCAAGTTGTCAAAGACTTTATGGTTACGAACTGAAAATCCCCACGGAGACAGTTAAAGACATCACAGTCTATCGTATAGGATATAAAAACCCAGCAAACAAACACCTGCAACCAATCATAACAAAGTTTGAACAATTCAAGCAGAAAGAGCTGGTACAAGACCAAGGAAAAAAAAACCTGAAAAGGTACCAACATCGGCCTGAAAAAGCAGTTTCCTTCTGAGATCCTGCAGTGGTAGGATGCAAAGTACTGTACTTTTCCAGTTCAGGAAACAAAACATGAAACAGGGGAAAAAAAGTCGATGGTCGCGGTGGATAAACTGTATATAGATGATCAGATGTTCGCTGATAGGAACATCACTCCTTTGGCTATTTTAAAAGTCTACGATTCACGTCCTCCTTCACTCATAATGATTTTGATTCAGCTTGAATTCAAAAGTCATAATCTTCCTTTTTTTCTTTCTCTTAAAAAATGTTGTTAAAAATGTTACCCCCACCCCCCCACACCCCATATGTAATGTATTTCCTGTACTGTTCTGTTCTGTTTTGCTCTCTTCTGTGTTTTTCTGTCTTTGTTTCTCACCTCTTCTCTTTTCTTTCTTCTTGTAGATCCATTCAACCAAACAACACACCTCACACACATTCACCCACACATTTTATATCCAAGCACCTGTCTGGAATGTTCACACAAACAGAATCACAGGCTTTTATAAACGTCTTCAAAATTCACAAAGCAACATGAATCAGGCAACATTATCCTAATGTTATGAGCTCACTCAAGTTTGTGAGTTGGAATATTGAAGGAATCAATTCAGATGTAAATTGACTGACACATAAAATGTGCATTCTTTTTACAAGAAACATTTTCAAATAAGACTTTAAAAAATGAATGACATATAAAATCAACCATATATTTGCTGCCAATTTTAATTCAAGGCAAAGAGGAGTAGAAATAGAATAAACAAAAGGGATATAAACACAGATAAGTGTTTTATATGCTTGCTTGTCTTTAGAATCCAGAATATTTATCATTAATACCTGTACCTGTAACTAATCGGTGTGATTTCCAACATAGCAATCATAACCAGAGATAAATAAGTCTCTACTTATTTATTCATATGTGTTAGTTTTTTTTGTTTTTGTTTGTGTTTTGTGCAGTCCTAAATTGCGTACATCTGTATGTTCACGAACTAGTTCATATTTTGTGCGAATGTGAACTAAACGCGCTCTTTCCTTTTGTGAACGAGTTCATTTGTGAAATGACGCTCTTTCAAAGTTCACGCACGGTCAAAAATGATTTTTCGATCAACCGCCAACAGTGACTTTTACGAAATGCAAGTTAGCGAAGTGCGTCAACCAGGTTACTCTTGGTCAAACATCTCAGTAGCTTGAAGCATTAGGCTTCAGCTCCTTCAAGTTGCTTGTAGAAATTACAATAAAATGTAAACAAGTGCTCTGCAGACAGGATAATTGTCCTCCACCAGTTGTCCCTTTGCATTCTTAAAAAATAAAAATAAAAATATGCCTAGACCTCGGATTTCGTCCTGTTAGTGGGTTGGTGAATGTCCTGCTTGCTATCACCACTTTCCGCCATGCTCACGTTACGATGCCTATGTTACAAGCTACATATTCATGCGTGACATAGTTGCGAGCTGCTTGCAGACTTGAATAAGGCTGAAATTACATATCCGAGTAATCGACCGTGATAATGAGATGAACTCAAACATAAACGTAATCATTATCGTGTCAAATTTTACCCCGCTTTACCGTAATACGTTGTGTATGTATATATATATATATATATATATATATATATATATATATATATATATATATATATATATATATATATATATATCTATATATATATATAATACACAGGTATATGTAATTTTTTGTAATATCTATTAACATTTTTTATTCTTTGGACATCTTCTCCACCCATTGCTTGTTTTCTGCCCATTTTTGAACTCCCTCTGGCTGGTATTTAAAAGGACACAGCTAACAGAGAAGGGGATGTGAATTGGCTCAATTTGTAGTCATGAGAACTAAATAGGGGTGCACGATAACTATCGGGCCGATACCTATCAGCCGATAACAGGAAATTCATGACGTAATCCCGATAAGCCCAATAACATATATATTTTTGTCAACATGGCAGTGTCTCACTTCCTCTGAGTCTTGAATGACCAGCATTGAATGTTATGTTCAAATTACGTTGGCATAATCAGAAAAATGATTTTCAATAAGGAAAATCAAAAGATACCCCCTCATGCCAGAAAACAACTTCTTTACTCAGTCATAAATTTGGTAGTTGCTGACTTTAATTGATATTCACAGTATTTTCCCACATGTTACAGACAAAAAAAAAAATAAATAGAAAAGGCTGAAAGAACGACTAGCAAACGAGGGAACGTGGGAAATTTACATTACACCTTGAATGCAGCACAGCGTGCTGATCACAACAAACATGGTGGCGATTGCATCGAACTTCTTTAAAGTTTCAGAAGAAGATAGTTTGGTAGTGATTTGGTAGTGGCATCAAAAATATAGAGTACTTGAGGTGAGGAGGGCAACAGGTGATCGTTGGAACACCTATTTTAGGATGAGAAGCGACAATTTTATGTCAAAAGTCACAATTTTATAACATTGAACTTTTTTTAACTCACAAATTTACAATTTAAAAGGAAGCACATTTTTTTATAAAGTCGCATTTTTTTAATTAGCTTTTTTATAACAAAAATTCATGATTTTGGGACAAAAATGTGTAATTATACAAAATTTGCAATAATACAACATAATTATGGTTGACATAAGTTTGTGAAAGAGTTGTGATTTTACAAAAGTTGATATTTTATGACAAAACCTTTTTTCAAAAGTTGTGATTTTGTGAAATTTGTTCTTCTTGAATTTTAAAAACATTTTTTGGAAATATGTAGTTTTACAGGAAAAAGACAAAAGCCCTTCAATTAAAAAAACAAAACAAAACGATTTTTACGTAATTTGAGTTTGAAAAAAATTCTTTTTTTTAACATCTCAAAGTGACAACATTGAAAACATTGTCATTTTGATTGCTTACCCTACTGTAGGAGTCACACTGTGACAGCAAATAAGGAGCTAAGTATGATAACGTTAGCCACCAAGAACAAGAACAAAAGGATATATAATTTCAAGTTCCAAGACTTCAAGTGTCCTTCAGAAGGTAAGATTTTAAATCAGTATGGGAAGGTTTGACATTAACGGACTGGTCCTGGTCAGGACACAGAACAGTGTCAAGAAACACCACTGTAGACTAGTCCAGGAACTAGTTAACATCACATTCGTCTGAGAAGGCAAAGAATAACTAGCCCTTTGACGGTAAACATGGCACTGATGTGGCCTGAGATTGATCAGTTTGACACCCCTGCTTTAAGAGAAAAAGATTAAACAGGACTTTCAAACAGATATTTTGCAGATTTATGCAAAGCTCCATATATATATTAAAATGTGACAGTATGTATATAGATGTTGATGCCACCAACCTATTGAGCAAACTCACATGCATTTACTGACTGTATCTTATTCATCTGAACAAAGCTGTGCTGCCCTCGATATACTTTTTTACACTTATTTTGGGACTCTCTCCCAGCATTGCCCTTTCAAACTTTCATTTTCCACCAGTATATTTGAACAAGCACAGCAAACAATTACACAACATCGCTCAGCAAAGTGTGCAATGCCGCAAACACATTCACACATGTTTATTTACCTCTGCGCTCATGGGATGCCACATAAAAAGGAGTTCAGAAATAAAAGTTGTTTTCAGAATCCTGCCTAATAATTCCTTTTTCTTTCATAATGAGTAAGTAGTTCACAATGAAGTCCACCTTTTTTGACCCCGTGGGAAGGAATGATACCCTCATTAATAATGACTTAATGAAATACAAAATTTCCCCAGTGTTATTTGAATGACAGGTAATTTTACAACAAAAGAAACCCCCCTTAAACTTATGTAGGCCTTGCAGTACAATGTCATCTTCTAATTGGCAATTTACCAACGTGCTCAATAGGCTTTCTTTGTCAGTGTCTGTGAAGATATTAGCAACAGTGTTTTTCAGCATCCAGATCCATTTCTTAAAAGCCTGCATTTAAAGAAGAGAGCTGAGTTTTGCAAATAAAAG
Organism: Hirundichthys speculiger; assembly: GCA_018398805.1. Lineage (NCBI taxonomy): Eukaryota > Metazoa > Chordata > Actinopteri > Beloniformes > Exocoetidae > Hirundichthys > Hirundichthys speculiger. The sequence goes on along the minus strand of JAGFBZ010002592.1, from coordinate 1,406,431 downwards.
AATGTCATTTAAAGGTGGAAAGCCTTCTTCTTTTGGGTATTGTGAAAGTTACAAAAGGGCTCTTAGAAAGTGAGAGAGGGAGGCTCAAAGACAGAGGGAGGAAGAAGACAGAGAGAAAGGAAAACAGGGAGGTCAGAAGAATTAAACTTGAGTCAAATATATTTGCTTAGCAGATATTTCTGCTGAAGATGCCTTTGTTGAACGAAAGGATCAGTCTTAGTGGTACTGCATTGCCACTTAATCCAATCTTTCCCCACCCCAGCCATTCATTTTTAACGCTCAGGCCATCAGGAAATAATCCAAATACTCGACTGCCTGCTGGTCCGGAGAGTTCTGCCTTGCACTAGCAAAGACATAAAGACAAGCCAAGAATAATAAGAATTAAAGCTGCAAGCAGTCTTTATCGAGCCCTCGCACCCATTGCCACGGCCCCCCCAGGTGTTCACCACCTTCCCAAACGAGTCGGTAATAAAGACAAAACAGAAATAATTCTATTTGGTTAGAAAGAAAAGAGGTAAGAAAAGAAAAAACTGGTCTGAAACTACTGGTCTCATCCCAAAAACTGGTCTGGAATCTACTCAGAGCTGAGTTCTAAGCTGCCACATCAAGACTGTAACTATTCTCATCTCAAATAAATATAAAGAGTCAGAGGTCTGATGTCCAGAGCAGATTTACAGAAACTCATCCAGCCTTCATGTCCAGCAGACTTGACTACCGTAATGCTCTTTTGTCTGATTAGACAGCTTCAGCTCATGATGAACCCTGTTGCCAGAGTTCCAACGAGAACCAGGAAAACTCAGCACATAACTGCTATTATGAGATCCTTTCACTGGCTACCAGTTACCTGCAGAATAGACTTTGAATAACAATCTACCCCCAGGGACCAATGTGTGATTTTCATTGATTTGACTGACTGAATTTTTCATATTTATATGTGTCAGAATCACCCAAATCCTGTTTCACACACAACTAATGCGTGTGCAAAATTCAATAAAAATAAAAATAAAATATATGAAATTCAATAGGGTCTATGCACCTTTTGTGCTCCAAGCTTAAATATTATATGTTTGCTAAATATTGTATTGTATTGTACTGTTTTTGTTTCCTTCTACCTGCAGCTGAAATGATCCAAGAGAACCGAAATGATCTTGATTTGTTTCAGAGGTTTGAGAATGTGTGAAATGAGTAAAGTTTTTCTAGAATATTTTTCTCCAGAATATGATCAATAATGACCAACATAACTCCAAATTAAAAGTGGTTGAAAGAAATTACAAACTTCACAAGTAAATAAATTGATGGTAATTTCTGAAGATTTCTGCAACACTTGTCTTCCTGCTACACTTCTATATTATAATCATTGAGGTTAGTAATAGGATCCATACATTAATGAAATGTAGTTTTTTTTTTTCATGAACCATAACTTTAACAATGCAATATTAAGGAAAGATTTACTTGTAAAATGCAGAGTGAACATGTTACCTTCCTTTGTAAACATTTGAATAACACTATAATACAGTCAACAGTTGTGATGAAGAACACTTTTTATTGAAAAAGTTCTTCTGAATTCATTTTGAACAAACAGCTAACACAAACACAACACACAATACAATCCATTCAATATAATACAGACATTTTCATACTTATGTGATAATTGATTGATCTTTTTTCAGTGGGAGGAAACCGGAGCACCCGGAGAAAACCCATATTAATATATAAATACAGAGAAAAACACGCAGTGCAGGTGTGTTCAGACTTTGGCCTTTTGTGTTCTATTGACCAGGTACATTTACAAGATTAAATGCAAACATAGATTCAAAAGATGTTTGTCCTTATGCCTGATATTAGTTTTTCTTTTTGTTTTTTTGTTTGTGCTCCTGCTCTTCTGGTGGAAGACGTTCACTCTCTTGTATGATGTTTGTGGTGACCTGAGGAATTTGGATTTCCCTCCTGCTCTTATATTTGCGGCGATGCTTTAGTGTCAGCATCTTTTTTAAACGCCTCCAAAAAGAAGGCTTCTTTGCTGCTTTGGGGTCAGGATCTGATGTAAGGATCTCTTTAGTTTCTGGGAGGAATTGGTTTGTTGGTATGTGGAAAATTCCTCCGTTTTATCAATGACCTCAAGTTGGTGGATGGAGACCCTCTTGAGATCAGAGACATCTTCAGATACAGAAGCCTCAGTTTAAGTCGAAAACTCCTTTGACTCAGGGACATCCTCACCTTTGAAAACTTCAGTTTGAGTGGAGATGTCCTTTGATCCAGAGAAGTCTTCGGCTACAGAAGCTTTGCTTTGGGTGGAGGCGTCCTCTAATACAGAGACCTCATCAAATCAAAATCCTCAGTCTGAGTAGAGACGTCCTTCGGAGTCAGGGGCACTTTCAGACAGAAAAGCCTCAGTCTGTGTAGAAACACTCTGTGGTTCCAGGGCTTTTTCTGCTGCAGAGGACTTGGGTCCATCTGTAGGGATTTCAGGCTTATTGTTGGTGGTTTCTGAGGCAGACTTTATCTCCTCAGTGAGTTCTCCCACCTTCTTCTCAAAATCCTCAATGGTCCGTTCCATTGCTTTCACCTTTGAAGCCAGTTCAATGTTAGAGATGTCTTCTCTTGCAGCTGCTTTTTCACATTTTCCAGCTCCTTGAGAGCCCTTTGCAGATCTGGATCCATCTTCACTGCCTTCTTGAGGTACTTTACAGGAGAGACGCAATTCGTCTACAGTGCGTTTGCACCATTTCAGCTCCTTTTCGGCGATGATTCTTCAATGGTACTCTTCCTTCAAGTGGCTTTACCACCTCTTGAAGTTCTTCCTCTATCGAAGTAAAATTGTTTTGTGCCGTAACTCTCTTCTCTTTTTCTTCAGCGAGAAGATTGTTATTGCTCTGCAACTTGTTTGTCAGATCGTTGACTTGGATTAACAAGTTGTTGATCTGCTCCTGATTCGATTGTGATGGCTGATGTTCATCAGTTGCAGAATCCTTCAAGCTGAGATCTTGCTGTTTGATCTCAGTGGCCTCATCCTGTGCTCTTAGTTGGAGAGGCCGTTTCAAGGTTCCCCATTATTTTGGACCTGCTTATTTAGGTTTTCTAGGTCCTGGAGGACCAACATCATGATATAATATCACTGTAGCACATGACTCAATGTCAGAGTTTTGAGTAACTAATCATTCTTAATTAAAAGTTTCATTTCCTCATACAATCTTGATTTTATGTTTTTAACTGAGACATGGCTGGAGGAAAAAACACAGCTAATGCAATCCTGATTGAATCTAGTCCATCTAACTTCACCTTTGTGTCTGAAACACAACAAAACCAGAGGGTGGGGGTGTTGGTGCCACATTCAGGGACAATATACCCACACAACTTATCATTTAGGGTTTTTTCATCATTTGAATATGTGTCATTCAAAATGTAGATAAAACAATCTTCCATTCTCTATATCGTCATTTACAAACCACCACAGAATTTTTTTATTGATGATTTTACTGAAATTTTACTTTAGTTGTGTGCACTGATTTTGACTGGTAATAACAGGGGACTTGAATGTGCATGTAGATGTAACCCATAACAAACAAGCAAAATAACTTACTGCTGTCCTTGAAAGGTTCTCTAACTGTATCTATGAGCTATAAGGCGTTATCAGGTATTAATACTAATAATAATAATAATAAAAATTCAAAATACAATAGGGTCCTCGCACCCTCGGTGCTCAGGCCCTAATAATTTGTTTAAATGATCACACAAATTACACAGAATTTTGGTAGTTGACTGTAGTTTTTTTCCTTAAATTTCAAACTGTCAAATTGCTTTGATTTATCTTAAAATCAAAGTAGACATAACAGTTTGTTTCTAGTTTCATCATCATAGATGTACCAGTGTTGTCTGGGTTGCCATCCAAGCTGAAAGGTCACTAGAATCATCCCCGTCTCCAACATGTGCTGTAGTGTCCTTGGGCAGGAGAAGCCAATGTTCTCATCGTGCTGGTCCCAAGCCCAGATAAACTGTCTCAGGAAGGACATCCGTCGCAAAACCTATGACAAATCGATAAGCAAAACATGGTGAGTCACTGTGGTGAAACCCAAAGCAGTGTTGTCGCTGCGAATATTTCTCCAATGCAGTCTTCGTGCTAAAATAAAGGAATCCAACTAATTAACTGTTTACCTCACTTCCTTTTGAAGCACAAGTTAAGGGGGGGGGAAAAAAGTAATGGTCTATAGGCCTCCACCTGTCTGGGGTTAGAACAATGTGTTGTCAGGAGAGATGCACTTCACACACCAAGCATGCAACATTAGAATGAGCCACACAGACAGGTGCAGCTGTGCAGCTGTGCAGCTGTTTCATGGTTGAGAGAAACACCTGCAGACGGACATATTGCTGAAGATGTAATCTGGCAATATGTTTTCTGCCCCAACTACTACTGGGCCTTCCGCTTTCTCTCATAGGTATGTCACTGCAGTTTGTTCTATTAAAGTTTTCGAGATGTTCTGCACTCACATTACATATATTAAATACATATGATCACAGTTAATTGCTTGTCTTTTTTTCTTTTTACAAGCTATTTATTGTCGTAATAGAGGATGCTGTGAAGTCTTGAAAGATTTTAAAACGCTACATGTGACTAGTCCAGAGGTTAAAGCAGGCAGCCCATATGAAGAGGACTATTAGTCCTCCAGCAGCAGTCGTAGGTTCAATTCCCAGCCTGTGACGCTTTACTACATGTCTTCCCCCTCCTCTCTGCCCCGGTTTCCCGTCTATCCGTGAATAAAGGCCACTAGAGTCACACAAAAATAAACTCCACATCTTTAAAATCTTTAAAAATCCCCAAAAACACTTATTCATGGCTCTTATTATTTTTTAGGATCATCTTTTTTTCAGTTGTATGCTGTTTTCACTTTTGTCGTATGAGCTATACTTTACATCAAAAGCAAGTCCTCCCAGATATAGAGTGGAAATCCTGATTGTGTGTTTTTGTAATGTTTTGAAGCTCTGACAGGACAACAACTCATGAGGACCTCCTGCAATAAGACACGCCCCTCTAATGCAGATGAGTCAATGGCTGTTAAGTATTGGTTGCCAAGAAACCGGAATTCTCATTTGTTTATGGTGTTTATGCTAATGTTTATGCATAAAGAAAAGGAAAACAGTAAAACGAAGTGCCTGGGGTACTTATAATACGAATTCCAGGTATCCCTATGAGACAAGCAATGGAAGTTCATCTTGTTCCATTTCCTAAACCCAAACAAGATGGAGCTAAATGTCTGCTTCGGCTTAAACTGCCAACTGAATGACCAGAAGATCAACAAGTATCTCTACGTTTGATCCAAGATAAATCAAAGCAACGATGCTTTTAACTCTGCTAACGTCACCTAAAATAATTTAATTGCGACTGCAGGGCTCTCACATCTCACGCATTTGGCCGTGAGAGCCACTCAATTCAACCTATTCACATGCTCTCGTGCCATACCAACAATATCTCACGCTGACAATCCATCAACTTCACTTTGCGTTTCATTTTTCTCACATGCCTGTCCACGTAAAGCAACGTATTGTGTGATTTTTCCTATGTTTGGTAACCTAGTAATTATGGGAGAAACTGAAGCTTGTTTGTGCTCTTGCAAGAGAGACAGGATTATTAGTTGCTAGGTTACTGTGTGTAGTCACAAAACATTCATCGCTTAATGTAAGCATCCTTACCTTTCTGTAGGATTGAGTTGTTACATGCTGAGCTGCATGGATGCACTGCGTACATGTTGGAAATCTTGGACAAGACAGTTGGATTTATATTTATAAGATTTCATGATGGTATTTATCTGTTCTTGGCCATAGGATAAATAATTCAATCATCATACAGATTCTTGGCGGATAAATCTGAGTATGGTAAATTGGAAGATGGTGAAACTGAACAAGACCAAAACCCACAACAGCTTGGGACTGGACGGAACCAGTCCCAAGCTGTTGTGAGTTAACCCTAACCCTTTAATAACGACTCTCAACATAGCAGTATGGCTTGAGTCACAGAGCTTTATATGGGTACCTCCTGAACCTAACCCCCCCCCCGCTGCCTTTTTTTTCTCCCTGCAAAAATCATTTTACATGGAACATTTGATTTAGTTCTAGGAAATGACAAACCAGCGTCTGAATACTGGGTAAGCATGTCGTTGCAACAGCTGCATATAATGTTATGTCGCTTCTTCATACACACGTGGACAAAATTGTTGGTACCCCTCAGTTAAAGAAGGAAAAACCCACAATTCTCACTGAAATCACTTGAAACTTACAAAAGTAACAATAAATAAAAATTTATTGAAAATCAAATAATCAAAATCAGCCATCACTTTTGAATTGTTGATTAACATAATTATTTAAAAAAAACAAACTAATGAAATAGGGCTGGACAAAAATGATGGTACCCATAACTTAATATTTTGTTGTACAACCTTTTGAGGCAATCACTGCAATTAAACGATTTCTGTATTTGTCAATGAGCGTTCTGCAGCTGTCAACAGGTATTTTGGCCCACTCCTCATGAGCAAACTGCTCCAGTTGTCTCAGGTTTGATGGGTGTCTTCTCCAAATGGCATGTTTCAGCTCCTTCCACAGATGTTCAATGGGATTCAGATCTGGGCTCATGGAAGGCCACTTTAGAATAGTCCAACGCTTTTCTCTCAGCCATTCTTGGGTGTTTTTGGCTGTGTGTTTTGGATCGTTGTCCTGTTGGAAGACCCATGACCTGCGACTGAGACCAAGCTTTCTGACACTAGGCAGCACATTTCTCCCAGAATGCCTTGATAGTCTTCAGATTTCATTTTACCTTGCACACATTCAAGACACCCTGTGCCAGATGCAGCAAAGCAGCCCCCAAACATTACTGAGCCTCCTCCATGTTTCACCGTAGGGACAGTGTTCTTTTCTTCGTATGCTTGGTTTTTGAGTCTATGAACATAGAGTTGATGTGCCTTACCAAAAAGCTCCAGTTTGGTCTCATCTGTCCAAAGGACATTCTCCCAGAAGCTTTGTGGCTTGTCAACATGCATTTTTGCAAATTCCAGTCTCGCTTTTTTATGATTTTTTTCAGCAGTGGTGTCTTCTCCCATGAAGTCCACTTTGGCTCAAACAACGACGAATGGTGCGATCTGACACTGACGTACCTTGGCCTTGGAGTTCACCTTTAATTTCTTTGGAGGTTGTTCTGGGCTCTTTGGATACAATTCGAACGATCCGTCTCTTCAATTTGTCATCAATTTTCCTCTTGCGGCCACGTCCAGGGAGGTTGGCTACTGTCCCGTGGGTCTTGAACTTCTGAATAATATGAGCCACTGTTGTCACAGGAACTTCAAGCTGTTTAGAGATGGTCTTATAGCCTTACCTTTAAGATGTTTGTCTATAATTTTTTTCGGATGTCCTGGGATAATTCTCTCCTTCTCTTTCTGTTTGGTCCTGTTCAGTGTGGTACACACCTTTTCACCAAACAGCAAAGTGACTACTTGTCTGCCTTTAAATAGGCAGACTGACTGATTATGAGTTTGGAAACACCTGTGATGTCAATTAAAGGACACACCTGAGTTAATCATGTCACTCTGGTCAAATAGTTTTCAATCTTTTATAGAGGTACCATCATTTTTGTCCAGGCCTATTTCATTAGTTTGTTTTTTTAAATAATTATGTTAATCAACAATTCAAAAGTGATGGCTGATTTTGATTATTTGATTTTCAATAAATTTTTTTTATTGTTACTTTTGTAAGTTTCAAGTGACTTCAGTGAGAATTGTGGGTTTTTCCTTCTTTAACTGAGGGGTACCAACAATTTTGTCCACGTGTGTATATCAACAATAAATTTAGACTAACTCACAAAGATAGCTCAGTTTTGCACATTTTGCACAGTAAACATCATGGCAGAAGTGACTAAGAAATCAAAGATAGAAATGGCAGAGGATGTAGAAAGAAAAATGAGAGTGATCAAGCACTGAAACGCCTGTAAATGCATGTTTGTTTACAGCTTTACACAATATTATATAGGTTGAAAGCGTAGTCAGCAAGAATGCTGTTGAAGTCCAAGGATGTATAGCTGACTGTCATTGCATATTTCAATCCATTACCCATTCCTCCCTGGTTGTTAGACACAGAAAAAACTTTTCTAAGTAGAAGTAATTAAAAAGAAGGGAGGTTGCCGAAGTGGCAGAGGAAGTACACTGTAATATCTGCACTAAATTCATGGTAATGTTGAGGTGAGTCAGTCCCCTTAATTAGTTTAGTCTTTCTCCTACCTACCTCTCTGGTGGAATCATTAATGTTGACATGAACATTTTTCTCTCATTTGAATGGGTAAATAATGAAAGCAGGGTGACAGTTGGGTGGTGAGCTAGTCGCAACTTTTTAAAGCAGCAGGAAGGCAGCAATTAACAGGAACTGACAACTCAGAGGGACACACTAACACACATTAAGGCACTCAACACACTTGAATGTATTCAATACATACCAACACAAAGACCTACCGTTGGCAGACTTGAGACTAACAAGTTTCTTGGAGACTCAAAGGAATTAATATGTGGTTTGTCACTCTTGATTTTTGGATATCTGAAAGTTTGGCTCCCATGGCTCATTTTGATGCTCCTCTGTGTGTCACTGAGACCTTGGTCTGGACCTTCCTTTGTCAAAGTGATAAACCTCACATCAAAACAATATCCATCCCATCTGAGAGATAGGCTACTGTGTAATTAACAAGTGAAAGCAGTAATTGTTTGGATGCTGCCCTCATCCAAATGTAGCAGTGATGATTAATTGAAGTGAGTAAAATAACCCTCATCAGGGAGATTAACCACAAGAATAAACAAACCTTTGTCTATTACTGGTGAGTAAATGATATTGATAGATGAGAAATAAAATCTGCAAAAATCTTTTTTACATTACAAACTTTGCTTTATTAATGTAATTCTGTCACAAAATTAAAGGTGGAATCCTTAGAGATGCCATGTACAAGCAACAGCAAAATCAAAATCCATATTGCATAGAAAGTATTCATTTGAAGTTTTTCGGTCAGGATTCAGAATACATCATAGCACAGAAATGGCACAGGTTAAAGTCACCAATGACTTTCTCATGGTCTCAGACAATGGATTAGTTCTGCTGGACCTCAGTACTGCTTTTGATACCATCGACCATACCATTTTACAACAAAGATTAGAGCAGGTTATTGGGATTAAAGGGACAGCACGAGGCTGGTTTAAATCATATTTATCTGACAGGTTCCAGTTTGCTCATGCTAATGGCATTTCTTCCGCACAGATGAGGGTCTGCTATGGCGTCCCACAGGGTTCAATAATCGGGCCGATGCTCTTCACTCAATACATGGTGTCCTTAGGAAATATTTTCCAGAGCCATGGCATAAATTTCCATTGCTATGCTGATGATACACAGCTGTATTTATCCATGAAGCCAAACAAAACTGAACTGTTGGCCAAACTTCAGGCCATTAAGGACTTAAGGACATTAAGATCTGGGTGACCACAAACTTTTTGCTTTTAAATTCTGATAAAACTGAGGTTATTGTTTTTGTTCCAAAACACTTTAGGAAGAGATTAGCCCAATTCATGTTGGCGTCCAGTCCAACTGTGAAAAAGCTCTGAGTTATTTTTGATCAGTATATGTTGTTTAAACAGCATATCAATCAGGTTTACAAGACAGCCTTTTTCCCTCACCTTAATATCGCCAAGATTAGGGGCATCCTCTCCCAGGGTTATGCTGAAAAGCTAATCCACACATTTGTCATTTCTAGACTGGATTACTGTAATGCATTATTAGCAGGATGTCCAAGTAATTAGCTGAATAGCCTCCAGCTGATCCAAAATGCACCAAAGTGAGTGCTGACAGGAATCAGCAAGAGAGATCTCGTCTCTCCCGTGTTAGCCTTCCATCGGCTTCCTGTAAAATTTCAATTCGAATTCAAAATTCTGTTGCTTATAAATAAGCCCGAGTTGAGGCTAAGCTCTTCATTATTTACAAAACCTGATAATGCCTTATGCTCCTAACGGAGCTCTCGGAGTGGATGTTTACTTGTAGTTGCTAGAATATCAAAAAGAAGATTTGGAGGACGGGCTTCCTGCTGTCAGGCACCTTTACGATGGAACCTGCTTCCAATTGGTGTTAAGGAGGCTGACACCACCTCTACCTTTAAAACTAAACTTAAAACATTTCTGTTTAGTAAAGCCTATTGTTAGTCTAAACAATAATGTGTTAGAGGCAGTAATCATAGCTACAGTTGTAGTAATGGCTGAAGCCATAAACATAGCCTTATTAGAGCTATGCTGCTATAGGTCTACGCTGCAGGGGGAAATCAACATGATCTGCTGACCTCACCCCTCTTCTCTCCCCTCCTTTCCTCTTCTTCCTTCAGTTGTATCCAGTTAATTAGGAATACCTCATAAATGTAACTGTGCTTCATTGTTCCTGTATTTTTTGTGCTGTCCTGCCCCTCCCTCTTTATCTTTCTTTCTGTATATGTTTGCAGGCCAAAGTTTCCAGAGCAACATACTGACCTGCAGTTACACCCTCTGACCATCTCAGCGTTTACCTCCACCTCTCTATATAGATTTCTCTGGCATGTAAACCAACATATTCTGACCTGCAGTTCGACCCTCCAACCACCTAAGTCTTACTGCTTACATTCTGTCTATAGTCACCTTTGTAGTGCATGTCCTAACAATCGTACCAGTCATGATAAAAACACATGGAATTCTTAGTTCTCCAGCTGATGGATCATGACTATAAATATATTTTGTCCTATATAATATCGCCAAGATATATGTCCCTCTCTTCTCTTCCCACCTCTTTTCTGCCTTTAACCATCTGGCCTTTGGCAGGAAGGACCCCCCCTTTATGAGCCAGGTCCTACTTAAGGTTTCTACCTCTGATAGTGGAGTTTTTCCTTCCCACTGTTTGGCTTAAAGGTTTTTCTCCCACTAGCAGAGTTGTTTCTTGCCATTGTTTCTTTAATTAGGATTTAATAATATTACTTTAGTTAATATTATATTTGCTCAGGGGTCATGCTCAGGGTCTCTGAAAAGCACCTAGAGACAATTTTTATTGTAATAGGCACTATACAAATAAAGTTAAATTGAACTGAAATTGAATAAACAGTCAAAACTGAAACCAAAACTTAAGCTGAAGATCTTCAAGCAGCTCACAGCTTTTTCTCTGTCTCAGCACACTCAGAGCAATGTCCACTGCAGTCTTATTCCTCTCTTAATTGAAGACTGTTTCATTGGTGGAGAATCTGGAAGAAACCTTCCCTGCATTGTTCTAACCCCCCTTAGTTTGGGGTCAACAAGGAAGTAAGTTTAGCTGCAGCCAGACATCATCCATTGCTAGCCAGCATCACTTATGCTACTTAGCTCTTAGCAGTGTTTTTTTTCTTGACCTCTGGACTGTTGATACAGATCTAGCAGGTCTAGACATTTTTTTAAAGATAATATGGTTTGTTGTGCTGATAACCATACTAAAAGACTGCTTTGAGTCAGAGCAGAGTGAAGCAGCTGTCATCGCTAGCATTTGAAGGCTGCTATCCATAGCTAATCATAGGACACCAGCTGGACTCCAGCAGCTAGGTACTTTGGTTGGCGTACTTTCACATCAGATTATTTCAGTATAGTTCCAAATTGACGAACCAGATTATTGACTAACGACATCTGAAATTAGGACTGTCAGAACTGAAATGAGAAATGATGGATGTCTTCTTCACCCGGTAGACTTGCCTGCAGCAGGCCTAGCCCTGTGAGCAGCAGGCCAAGCGATGGCTTGTCTCAGTGAAGGTTCTTGTTTCTGCGCTGGCAGCAACTGAAACATGTTCAGCTGTTGAAGAATGAACATTCCCACGCATTTTTCAGAAAACCTATGGTGATGTCACAGGGGCTTTATCCAGTTCTACTTATATAGTCAATGAGCAACATCTGTGCTGATGATGTCTTAGGCAGCATCGGAAGACAACACAGGTGAACTTCTCTCAGTGGACAAAATGGGCAGAAACTCACTGCCAACAGTTCAGTATCCAGGGTACTGAGATGCTCATTCTCTGTTAACATGATTTCAACATATGGTGTTAACAAGCACTGCAGTCCCCCCCTCCTTTTTGGTTTTGATGCTCTTTTTTACAGTCTTTGTCTTCCTGTACAGTCTGGAAGTCGGGTGTGTCAAAGGTGCCAAATATGTTCTTGCAGCCATGTCTTAATGAAACACTGTATTTAATTCTTCCCCATCATGACTCATATTAATCAGTGCTGCAAGGTCTTTCATTTTATGTTCCAGTGATTTCACATTTTCATCTGCAAATTCTTTAAGCAGTACAGCTTTCATATTGCTGTTGAAAATTATTTCAAATTTCACCTAGATCAGAAATCAATAAGAAAGTAATGCCAAGAAAGGCACAACTTGACCATATATTGGTTCCCTTGGCAGGGCTACATTTTATGAATGTGTACTGTTAATGCTACCACAGCAAACTGAACTGGATTATAGATTAATTATCATCAACTGAATTGAATTGGACTGTATTTAATTGACGTTGTACTCATTTAAAAAATACTTTTAAACCCAACGAGGGTGATAGCGTAAGAAGTAATAGCAATAGTGAGCTGTTGCATCTCCAAGCTTCATTCCTTACACTTCTCACCAAGAGCTATCTTATACACATCAGAAAAGAGTAAATATTTGGAGCAATTGGACTGTATTGATCTGCTGGCCTGAAATATGACTCCAATTAAATTATAATTTCACTCCATAACTGCTGGTACTGCAAATAAACTAGTGTGTGGACCAGTTTGCCATATTTCAGATAACAGTATGTCAGCGCTGTGTTTACACTTTGTTTCTCTGCCCCCCATTTAATGTTTCATATCACCATTCCAGTTACTGATGCAATCTGAGTGTATCTCACTGTTTAAGTTGCTTCATGTAGATTTTGTTCCCATCACATTAAAAAAAGTAGCGTGAAAAAAGGAAAGAAATGCGTACCATTAATGGGAGAAAATGTTGTAGAAAAAAGGTTTTCTGCAGTCTTACTATGATGAGCATTTGTCACATGCTGTGTAATCTCCAACTCCTTTTTGGTATTTTTGTTGTTTGTATCCAAATACAAGTTAAGTGTAGAAAAGCTTAAGCCTTTCTGTGAAACATAGCTGGAAGCCTGTTTTAGCAACAAAGCAATCCTTTTCCAACAACTTGAATCATCACACACCCTTCTCCATGCACTCCATTATGTTAATTTCACGTAAAGATATCAAATTAGTTAATGTTCATTAACCTTAACACAATATATGCGAAGCTGAAAATTCAATATCCCGGCACCTCAGACTGAAGCACCTCAGCAAAGTATGTCAGCAGGAAAGAAAGAGGACAAAAAGAAAGTTGAGTGAGTGATGGCTGGCAGAGCCAGAGGGAGGACAAAACAGAGCAGCAAGTGAGGAAAAATGGAGGAGTAGATGGAGGCTGCTTGATTGGAAAATGGATCTGTGACAAAACGCCACAGCTTGGAGCTAAGATTAGGATTCCATCTGTCTTGAATGAAATATTCAAATACACGCTGGCAGGAGGAGGCATATTACTAAAAGGATGGATGTGCAGAATGTGTGAAACAATGACAGGCTCTTTACATCCAGCAGGGTCAGCGCTCAACCAGACTGTTATTTAGCTTGAAGAAGAAGAGCTCATATGTTCCTGCAGCATATCTGCTATTTTATTTGTGAAGCTTGTGATAACAAATTAATGTGTTGAAGGCTCTGTTTTGATGTGCTGTCACTGCAAACAGTTGTCCATACGTAGATCTCTTCATATCATTCTTTTACTGTTTATCTGAGATTACTCTTGAATGTTGATGGATGTTGTCGGTTAAGATCCAAAAGAGTTAAACAGATTAATAAATTCAGAGCTGCTGTTGTCGACCATGGTGACACTGTTTTGGATACTACACGTGTTCCAGGAAAAAAAAAATAGCATTGGTCTGATATCAAAATATTTGTGCCCCAGATTTGTGATTAATGTGGCTTTGAGTGCTTTGGAGAATCTTTTTTGTAATGGTAATAACTTGTCAAGAAAAGAGAAATATATTGACAAACTGGGGTTAATATCTAGGGTGTGCAGTAGTTTTACAGCCCCGCAACAAGAATTTTCAGGAAATTCTATGAGGTTTCGAACACGTTCTTGGTGTTTCAAGAACATGTTTCAAACCTCTTCAGTGAGCGACAGACAGTCCAGTGGGTGTCCACTGGTCAGGCATGACCAGAAACCTTCAAACACGAGTTAAGATAGCTGGTTTGCTTCACCTCTGAACCCTTCCAACCCAAAACCAGTCACAGTGGTCTCTTAGTACAGCACAACAAGACATATAAAATAAAAAATAAAAAACTGAATATGTTCTGTTCGGCCTTTATTCACACCTCAGAGGTCAAGTCAAGACTGTGTTAGCCACTAAGTAACTTAAGTGATGACAGCTAGCCATTGGTTATGGACCCCATCAATCAAAAGACCACGCCTCTAAATATACACACATTTTATTGCTTTCTGTAATTTAAGTCTAGCTATAGAGACCAAAACCGTTTTTTCAATCAAGCTGTAAATATGTTATTTTTACTTTAAAGTTTGACTAACTTTTGGAGCCAGCCCCCAGTGATCAGTTGGTGAACTTTAACTAAACCTACTTCCTGGTCGGCATCGAATCAGCGAGGGCGATGGAACCCCTTGGTTTTTCCTGCTTGTTTTTCCTCTTTTATTTATTGGCGGTTGGCAAACAGTGAAAGTGGTACATTTGCCACCACCAAGTGGTATGAGGGGGTTGTTTAAAAGAGTCAGTGGACCCTACCAGTCCCATGGCCATAATGTAGCACAATGGCTGAAAGGAACCCTCACTAATGGAAACCCACCTATAGCTTCCCATATTCTATACATAATCCTCAAATACCCTTTCAACACTCTTAGACGCTAGTGCAGATGACAGTTGTGGTATAAATAAAACAAACAATAAGAAAGTCAAGATTAAGGAATGCATTCTCCTGAATTAAGGACTGACTCATTGGACTCCATTTCCTCTCCACATTCTTCCTTTCTTTCCTCCTCACTACATAAAGACCACAGTTCTTTCTTCATTAACACACAAAAGTTGGGTTTTGGCGGCATTTAATGAGGTGCTGAGTTGTCCAAGATGGACATTATTCTTAAGAAACTCTTCTGCTGTCTGAACATAGCTGTGTGTGCCAAATTGTTGAAGGAACTTCTCAGACCTGGACTCCTGGGCAACATCATTAATCTGGAACTTGTGTTTCTTGCAGCACATACACTATGAATGTGTTCTGTATTTCACCCAAATTTACAGACTGTCCAGTTTTAGCTCTTTCCAAATGGTGGGTAGCTACTGCAGATGAGATTTCCAAGTCTGAGGCCAAAAACTGCTTAAAGTTCTCCACTGCAGTATTTATAAGTCTTGACAAAGGGAGAGAGGGATAATATGGTGGGTTCCATACAAAACAAACAGAGAATCCCCACTTAGTGAAAGACTATGCCTTCTGTGATGCTTTGGGTTAAATGAATGATTTTCTTTTTTTAATTGTTATTAATGAAACCCAATATCAGTTAGCATTATAAGTTTCTATAAGCTTAACTAGCCAGGCTGAAATAACTAACTAGTAGTAACTGAATAAGGGTTTCCAGGGCTGCTCATTCTGCCTCACTGCACAGTCAAGGCTGATTTATGCTTCTCCACAGCGGCTACACACATAGGCTCTGCATGGCCCCTACACAGTCGTTCCCGTTTATATCTGTGCGTTATTGTTTCCGCCGCTCCTGTAATAACACCACCAGCCACTAGACGCCAGTGCAGGTTCTTTTTCTGGAGCGCTGTAGCATGAATGAGTTTCCTTTTGTTAACTTCCTCTATATAGCTCAGACAACGAAGCAAATAAAGTCTCTTTTACATGAGTTGGAGCTGATAAATGTTGATCATCAACTGGTTTTACAGACATTGCAGCAAACTATCGTTCTACCTGACCTGAAGACAAAGAAGGCGCAGCGGCAGGAAATACGAAGACGAAGAAGAACAAATATATCAAGCAGACTAATTGCATCTCTTGCAGTCAACATTCACGAGATGCATAGTTACATTTGAAGAAAGGTACACTTCAGGGTCTGGCATAGTTGTTGTAGGTTGTACGCTTTGACCCAGAAGTAGAAATCAGCCTTAAGAGAAAAAAAAGCTTCAAAAGCAGATTTAAGAACACCTGTGGGTGATGTCACAGGGGTCCAGTCCTTCTTATACAGTCAACAGTTGTGGGTAAATCAGTATTTATCTACCACAGTCCTCATTACCAAAAAAGCTCCTCACAGACTTTCCAATAAAAAGGGGAATAAAGAATGAAAAGATACAAATTTTCTTTGTTTGATTACATATGTTCTTTATGTGTCAGATGCTCACACAAAATGGGGACAAAGAAAACACTGGCTGCAGCTTAGTGGATAAAAAGTAGGGCTGCAATTTGGAATAAGAAAACATACATTAAATGTGAAAAAAGGGTTGATGTTCAAATAGTGCTTAACTTCAGAAAAATAAAATAAAGAGAGGAAAAGCTTGAATTTTCTTTTTCTGTTTCACACCTTGACTCAAACAGTCTCAACCAATTTTACAGATAATAAATCTCAACACATCTTTACAACCGAACAGTTTTAGGAGCTCACTATCTTCCCCTTTTAAATTCAACTCCCCCAATCTCTTTGCTCAGTGAGAAAATTGAGCTCCAGCTTGTCCTGCCAGGATTTTAAACCTGGGCTTGAATGGAGTCATCTCACAGATGAGGTGAGTCTAGACGTCTTCTTCTCTTGTACTGGTCTGAACGGGAGTAACACCTAACGGGTCTTCACAGGATGCTTTCTGGACCTGACATGCACTAACAGATGAGCATTGTCATACGTCAGTGGACTCATTCACGACTTGATCTAGTTGGGCGAGCTCATCCTGAGTTGATATTTCACTTTTCTTTGTGCCAGATAAAGCTGACATAAGTATTCGACAAAGGTACTCTTGTCGTTGTTTCCCTCAAGCAGTGTTTCAGCTACAGCACTCATCCATGTGTTGACTCCTCCATCATGTGAACTTTCTGTGTTGATCCAAAATCCAAGCAGCCTCTGAGGAAACATTCATGATTAAGCTGTTTGGCGGTGAATGTGTGGCTCAGGATCCTGGTGGACTGGTCATATAGGGCTCTGAGACAAGTTATTTTCTGGGATCTCACTTCAGATTTAAGTGGCTAAATCTGTTTAATACCTTTATGCTTTGTTTTATAATGTTATATTTACTAAGTGCCACAGTTTCAGAAGATAGGAGACATACTTGTTTAGTTATTCCAGTGGAAAATATGAGCAGAAAGGAATCTGTCCTATTGTGGATAAAATTTATAAGTTTTTTTTTTTTTCTAGTGTGTGCCACTTCCCCGTCTCACTCGTCTCTTCTCAACTTTTTCTGTCTGCTGTCATCTATATCCGCTCCCATTGTTCTGTCTACATGTATTGCTAACCTTTTTTTTCTTTTAACTGTCTTTTTGTAACTTGCTTCTTACTAATCTGTCTGCAGTGTAGAGTTCGCTTTCTACCTGGAGATGGACAACCGTAAAGACTACAAAGGCTGCGCCGGTTAAAAGAAAAGCTCCCCTCCAGGTTTTAAATCATAGCCTTCTGTTTCCGTATGGGACAGCTTCTAGGTCCAGACCTAGACTGCAGTCTGCCTATAAGTGACCTCTGACCTAGACTATGTTGAAAAAGATGTAGACCATTCAAGTCTTTTTTTATAAAGCAACATGCATGTCAAAGGAAGATCTTGCCTTATAATGAGCCCTGCATGAATAATAATCCCTGAAGACCAAGATATGGTGTAAATTTTTAATTGCACATGTTCTCATTGTCACCACTGTTAGCTATCATTTGAAAGTCTGAGGATGAACACTGGAATAGACTGATGCTTATGTAAGAAACTGGCAGCTAAATAAGGTTCAGTATCAAACCATATCTTAAGAATATTCACATTCTCTCCATTTGCACTGTTTTCCAGTTCCCTCTGTTTGGCTCAATTCATCAAGGCATTAAAGGTGGATTGTGGATATAGTAATTTGCATGGTTTAAAGTAATTTAGAGGTGACCTTCAAAGAGAAGACAAAGAGTGCAAAACAAATAAGGCAACCAAAATGTCAGGTCTGTTGTGGGAGATGGGATGTCATTAGGAGATGCACCATAGCAGATCCACCTTAATTCCAGAGAATAGGAATGTATTAACAAACAGTGAGTCTCATTTTCCAAGCAGTCAGATGAGATGCAGAAACATTTCTGAAAAGATATGAAGAAAATGGTTTGCTGATATTTTAAATGTCATTGGATAATTATTTCTTAGATGTGTTTTTGTGCATATTTATGACTGGACTGAGTAATATAATGTATTTTATTTTAATGACTCTCAAAAAGGGGAATAATAACCTTCTTAACAATCTTGATTGACAAGGTTACCTGTTTTAAAAACTCAAAAATTAATCTGTAGACCATTAAGTCAATATTCCGAGCATTTTGTCTCATTGTGGTAAATGAGGAGCTTGCGCTCAGGAAAGATCATATTTTGACAGTGACGCTAAACTATACTGAGCAGGCTGACTGGAACAGCCTTAACAGTCAGAGACAATTTTGTAACAAGTGGAAACATTATAGATTAAAAAGTGAAACTTTTGTCAAAGTTACAAAAAATGCAGTTCCTAATTTGGCCACTTGAGGCCTCTCTCCTACCGAGAGTTTCAGATTTGTTTTGAATTGCTTTCTGGTCTGTTTAAAGGACAAATTCTATGCATGCACAGTGGACAGATATCTGTTGACAGTATTCACTGATGTGACACATTTGGTACTTTGCCCCAACGTCGCTATTTTGTGCATCAAGCATTAATAGTATAGTGTCAGATATTCATTCATTCCAGTGCAGCTGTGCGTTCACGAGTTACTAACATTACACGTCAGAAATAGAAGATAATCAGAGAACAATACTCAAATTGCATCAGAAGGCAAAAGAATAAAAAGCAGAAGTACATGGAAATACTAATGTCCAAACCAAGTCTCCTTATGTGGAGATAGTAGCAGCAACCAGTGGAATCAGCTGTGCAGACAGATATAAAGGATCAGATACATGATCTGAAGGTCTTACACAATGTCTCATTCCCCGGCATCTACAATTTAACTTTTTCTTGACAAAATGACCAAACTTTGGAGGTACTGAAGACCTATAACTCTCTGGAGGTTTACAGTCAGTTTGTGTGCAGGTTGGTGAAGGATATGGGCTACATTTGGTCAGAAGGACACATTGCGCCCCCCCCCCCCCCCCCCCCCCGCCCCCAAAATGTGTCATCAATACATTTAGCCTTGGCCTACATATTTCATTGAGTCTGGAGTCCCTATTATCCATAATATCAGGAGAAATGAGAGTTGTCTGCCTATAGTAGTCATGGTAATCTTGCCAATTTCTATCTTCAAGTTTCCAAATTCAAGTAGGTCACAAGGGAACGTCTTGAATCGGGTGGAGAAGGTCCGAGCAGGAGAACCGAGGAGGCGGAAAAGAGAGCGAGCCAAGGGATCCACTGTATTTATGCTACAGGGATGCGATTCGCCTTCGTTGGGGACCCCTGCTGTGGCTGTAGGGGGTCCTTAGCCAGTCAGAGGGTGTGACATCACTATCACACCTTGTCGTAAAACAATAAAATATTACCAGGCATGCTGGGGATTTTGAGTTTTATTGTTTCCTTTGTTTCAGAAAACCATGCGGTCTCTGGAACTCATGGCGTGTGGCCCAACAATCCTTGGACCAGTCTCGGCCAAATCAGAGCTAGTCAGGGCAGTCTATTACAATTGAAAATACAACAAAAGATATTATCTTTAAAATAAGAATGACTATGCACTGTTTTTCATTCACAGCTCAAAAGACAAGACAATGCTAAGTGATAAGTAGCTAAAGTTGTGATAACTAGCCAAAGCAAGCCATCACTGATCAGGCCACTAATTATGCATAAATTTGAAAATGGTTTTATATATTTTGCCTGATGATGTATATAAAAATACAACTCTTGTACAGTTTTGTGAAATCTGGCTATGGACATCATTATACTAATTTGAGAGGACATCAATAATGTTTGTCATTGTGACCTCCTCATCCGTAGCTTTCTTCATGGACAGAATCAGTAGGCTTGCACATTTTAAACACCTTTACAAAGTTTGATCAGTGTGTTTGATCTCCACACTGGTAACATCATTAGTGCACTTCCTTCTGATGCACATCCACAGCAATTTTCTCTTGATGCAAACTTGACACGTTAATCCAATAAATCAAGAAAACGTTTATGATTAGCAGCCAAGTATTGGACAGTTACATTTGACGATAAAATTCTTGTCACTTGCGTTTCCCCGCAAAGAGCGCAATCTTCCATCCACCTTCCTAAACCTACCTGTGCTTACCCACTATATTATGCATAGGAGTGGTTAGGGCGTTCCACCTGTTAAACCAATCAGTGCATCAGTAGCCATTGCCTTTAAGAGCAGGTTGCGCTACCCGCAAACCGCAAGTGGAGCGTCTTTTCATCCAGATCAGAGCAGCTCTTCATGCGCAGCTTTGTCTGGGACTCTGCTGTAGAGCTTCCTCCTCTTCCTGTCCTCCTCCTCCTCTGCACTGATATATACATAAAAATATTTTTACACAGACAATTCCTACAATTCCTGACACCATTGAGCCAGAGGAACAGGTATGATGACATTTACTTTCTACCACTGAGCGCATCTCGGGTGCTCCGAGCGCAAGGAGAGGGCCAGTGTACGAAGGGATACACGCACAGTACAAGAAACTCCTTCTGGAAAACCTTATCTGCCACTTCCAGAACCGATTTAAAGATCACGAGCAGTTAATGTTTCTGTCCCTCCTTGACCACCAGCAGTTTCAGACATATCGGAAATAAATTCCCACATCCAACCTTTTCCAGCTTGACACCAGAGCCATGGAACTCTATTTGATAATCTGACCTGTTTAAAAACAGAAGTGACTGTGATGTAGGCCATGATGGATTTTGAAGGGAAATGTCCCAAAGATCTCTTTTGGTTTCCTACACAGCAAACATCTGGATGAGATCATGCCACAGCTGTACAGACTGACGTGTCTGGCCGTGACTATTCCCACATCCACCACAACTGCTGACCAGACATCCTCTGACCTCAAGAGAATAAAAACATATGCAAGTAATATGAAAATGAAAAATACTTTATTTATCCCATAAAGGGAAATTCAATTATGGTGATGCATAATCGAAAGGTAGAGCCGTTTGTGCACGTCCACATGTGACCAGGTGGACGCACATTTGTGCCATTTGGACACGTTCTTTTACGCGCCGACATGCGGGTTGCGGGTTCCGCATCCCGCGATCGCAAGATACCGAGTTTACGGAAAGCCCATTGCCACAAAACTGTTGTTTTTTTGTTTGTTTTTTTTTTGTTTTAAATGTACCAGGCTCGAAATATATTAAATTTTGCTGCAAATTTGTCCATTTTAACATGGGAGGCAATGGGGATTTGTTTTAGAGCTAACACCTAGTGGTGAGTCGAAGAATTGCAATTTTTGTTTCTTCCGAGAATGGGTTCAACCCAGAAGTGGGATGGTTGCCACTTGGTAGCGACTCACTTCCTCACATAACATCTCATCGAATTCAGCCAAGGCGCTGTTGGTCGTGGCATGATGTCCAGAAAGAGACTGCTGTCGGTCCAGAGCCTCAAACAAGGACTGGATAAGAATATTTTAATTACAATGATCCAAGCATTAGTGTCCCTTCAAGCCTGCAGAAAGCTTGGCACTGACTTAACCTGGATCCATTTTGAAATAAAACTCACATTAAACATAAAAAAACATAATTTGGATCGAAATTAAGCCCTTTAACATGCCTCTCCTTCATTTTCTTGATGATGAACAGAACAAGAGATCCCCCAAATTTATTAAGCTTCATCATCTGGGACCCTTGAATATTAGCCTTAAATTTCAGTCTCTTGCAATAGTCAAAGATAAATATCTCAAAAGGCAAATACAACAACCAAAACATAATTTAACTCATTTTGTTCACTCTACGAAAACATTTAATTCATGTGCAATGTTCACTCACTTGTTTTCTTTATAAAACTATTTTGGTTCAAGAGATGAAGGTAGCTTTTTAAAAAGCATGTAGAAAACATGTAAAAACTGGTAAGAATAAACAGTTAATTACTACTTTTGAAGGGCTTTGCAAGTTGTTTCAACTTTTTGTTATTGTCTCCTTTATTATTGTTTTGTTTCAAACTTTTTCATCTCACTTGATAAAACCATTTATAACCAGTCTGCAGCCATGGATCACAGATAGCAGAATTATGTCAAGGTGAACAATTATCGTTTTGAGATGAATAAATTAGAAGAATGTAATTACCAGCCCATATTGAGTAGATGCCAACCTAAATGCTGGCATTTCAGATGTGCAGATTTAATTACGGTTTGGAGGGTTTGAGGCACCATTCCTGACATTATTTGTGACAACCGTGAGGCTGCAAAGGAGAAGGGTGGAACTTGGGGCAAAACAAAGGATCAATGGAAGCTGCGGAGCCAAGTCTCAGGGTCAGACTCCTGCAAAAGCCCAGACAGCAATCATTCACATTTACCCGAACAAGTCGTCAGGAAAGCAGCTTTGCAGGGTGTGTACAACAAGAAAAGGGACTTCTGTTACAAGTTACAAAATACATCAACCATGAAACAGATTCAGGTAAGCGCTCAACATTTTCTCTATTAATTGTTTTGGTGTTCTTCTACTTTCATGTTGCCATCTGGAAACTGTTCAGTACATGACTCGCCCATGAAGCTTGCACATAAGATACGGTATCTTAAGCAAACCGAGCACAGTTGGTGACAAGCTTAAACAATCCCAGCTCTTCTGATTAATGTTTCTTTAAAGGGAATTTCTCATCTTTTGATGGAATTGCCTTTTTATGCTCTTCAGAACGCAACTCCCTGATGTGAAAAGAGCCTTGCATCAGTGTCATAAAGCAAACTACATGACGGTTAAGTTGATTAACCTTTTTGTGGGATGAAATTAAGTGAGAATTTGCGACTCAGAAGATGGAGTATGTTGCTCAGTCATCATGTCGTTATTTATCTTTACATAATGTAGAAGTGAGCAGATTTAATATGTGCCTTTCACTAAGGGAAAGTTATTTCATCAAATCACCCTGTTAGTTCATGCTGCACATTCTGAGGCTAAATGAAACACAGAACAGTAGGCGTTTGATGATAACAACGCTTTAAATGAAGCAAGTCAGATGCCTTCCACTGGATTCATTGGAATATTCAGTAATGTTGACCAGAGGTGTTGCTTTTATTTATTTATGTGTTTGCACCTCAACAATGATGGAGGACAAAGTTAAAGACTTGGGACAGTGTTTTGTCTGGGGGATACTTTGTCCTTGGAGGAAATGCAATATACAACACAAAGAATGTGGAAACAAGACAAGAAATGAGAAAAAGGACCTAAAAGTATCTCAGCAGTCCCCGCAGGCCCAATGGAGCAGTCACCGCTGCCAATGACCATAAATCCAGATATTGCCTCTGCACTATGGGGTAGCTCTGTGCCTACAGCTTCCCAGTGTCTCGCTGCCTCCTACCTCTCCATTTTCTTTTGTAGCTACATTTTACCTGCTGGCGAAGGCAAACTACATGCTCCATATCAGTGAGGGAGAAGGGAAGAAAGCAGCCAACGCAAAAGGATGTTGATCACTCGTGCCTTATCACAGGCAGAGCCAGGCCACCCCTTGTGAATTAAAGGAGAAATAGTATCTCACTCCCTCATTTTTCACCCCGCAGAGATGTTTGGTTGCTCCTTTTCTTCTGGCTCCTGTGCCACAGAGATAATCCGGGCTCATTCCGGACAGCAGAATCCATCTTTCTTGAGGTGTTGGACCCCACTAGTCCTTGGCTCCTCCGAGGTCATCAGTTCCCAAACACAGCTAAAGTGCTTCAAGAGAAACCTTTTTTTTTTTTTTTTGCTTTGCTGCACGTAGATCACTTAAGTCTTTATGAAAGGACTTTTTTTTTTTAAATAAAGGATATTTGCACCTATTCACAAAACTATGGTATACACTATGTCCAAGAATATGTTTAATGACAGTGAGATTTGTCTATTTTTTTCATACAGAGAAAAGCAGGAGCAGTCCCTTAGTCCATCACATGTACGTATTTTAAAAAAAAAAGACTTTTATCGTGGCACAAAAACACAGCGTTTGAATCACTTTCACTGGCCACTTGTTGCATGTTACCAAACATAGACTGTATAAAGTAAAAAATTGGACAAACTCCCTGTGTTGTCATAGGGTTTGTCATATGCATTTTTGAAGAGTCTTTTCTGTCTCTCTGCACACAATCAAGTTTGTAGGAACTGGTGCCAACCAATTCTGGTTTTGCCAAAAATGGGCAAATGGGCAGAACAAGCGAGCATGGAAGCCAGCTGGACCACGCCCACTTTAGTTCAGTCACAACAAGTTAGCAGTTTTAGCTTGCCTGAATTAACTTATACTTGCCTATGATGGTAGCCATGTCACCTTACATTCATTTCTATCAAATCTGTCTAAACATCCTAATTTCAAATGTGTCTACTGAAAAGAGATTCGACATCCAGGCCTAGACCAGTCAGGGTTACTTCCGGGTCCACTGTGCCTGGTGTCCTGAGTTACCCAGCAATGTGCAGTCAATCATGCTCCGCCACATTTCGCTACCCAGTTACTCAACATGAAAGGATCCTCAAGTAGTCTAAGGCAGTGGTCCCCAACCCCTGGGCCGTGGACCAGTACCGGGCCGTGGAGCAATTGGTACCAGGTTGTGCAAGAAAAAAATTAGCTATTTAAGTTTTATTTATTATGAGTCTGAACAAGCTTTTATTTTGAAAAATCTTTTATTTTGAAAAATGACCAGATTCTCTTAGTTACATCTCGGTCATTTAAGCGGCAAAATTTAACCCAGCTAGCAAAATGAGTAAGGGGAAGGTTTGCTTGTGAAGGGGAAAATGGACAGTGAAAAAAAGGAAGAACAGCCTATGACTTCCAAGAAAAAGAAAGCTTTTAAACAGACAATACCAGGAGTCCTACTTGAAATAAGGATTTATCACGACAGGTGATTCCCACCTACCAAGTCCGCTCTGCATGAGTTTGTTTTTTTTGTGTGTGTTATTTATTTAATGTGTACAGAGAATGTCACCAGACTTTGATGTTATACTCATGTTATGTTATTGGATGTAATGTAAGGCATTAGGCTAGAGGTGGTCCAGCTGCCATCTTCTAGTAAGGCCTGGCTAGCAGCTTTCACCTTGGTTGGTTGGCGGTGAAGATGGCTACTTCAGGCTGGTTTGCGAAGTATTGCCCCGGAACACTTCCAGGCCAACCCAAAACAGGTCGCAACATAACAAAACACATTATCTTTGAAATAATCATTGTTATGCTCTTTTAGGCCTGAATTTTTTTGCACAGAAGTCAAGTTCACCAAAGGTGCTAAGCAGCTAAAACTATTAACTAGCCATTTGAGACCGTCAGCGTAGTCTGTCAGTCAGAAGAAAAACACACCCGTTATGCATAAATTTGTGGCTTCAAATGATTTTGCTTCATGAGTTACGTAAACATCCGTACGTAAGCAACATATGTTGTCTCTTGGTCACAAAGGGTTATGTACTTTACTATGTGTGCTGTTCCTGCATCAAAGAGGATTAAAGAAGTTTGTTCTGAAGTGTCATTTGTAGGTTGAAATTCAGCCTCATCTTCCAAGGAGACCAAACATTAATATTTTTATGTGGATGCTGTTATGAAAAACAAAATTAAATTTCACTGTGCTTTGTAAGAGAGGTACAAATCACTTTGGATAAAAAAATAAAAAAAAATATTGAGGTTTAGTTAAGCACAAAGATACTCCTATGAGGTTTAAGGAAACATCACGGTTTAGCATAAAATAATCTCACAACATGGATTCAAAGACATATTAAAGAAAAAAATAAATAAAATGTGATATTTTGAAGGGAAATGGTAAACAAACAGCAAACTCCAAGGTTAGCATCTGAAGTTTTCTCAGTGTGCAATGTCACCTTAACTGTTGTTTGAACATATTTGTTTGAAGAGCTTCTGCAAAAATATGCATAAGTGTCAGACCAACAAATGCAGGAATTTATCTTTTTAAGAGTTCATATGTCCTTACAGACGGGAAAAAAAAGTATTTGCTCTCAAAAGAATTTAAATGATTATCTTTGAAATGTAAATTGCACATTCATATGATCGAAATAATCAGACTGGAGAGATTGAAAAGCCCCAACTCTCATACTCATTTTGTCAATGAATGACCATATTAACATGACAGTGATTACCATAATGAACTAATATTAAAAAGGCGTAAAGTTAATTATGAAATTTTGACCCTGTAACCATTTATTTAAAATATCAAGTTTCCCAGTGTTAAGGTGTGGATGGTTCATCTTTTGGGCTTGTGTCACAGCTGGTGGCATTTCACCAGAAGGAAGAATACATCAGTTCAATACCACCAAATCCTCAAAGCAAACATCACACTATCTGAAGGTTAAAAGTGGATAGCCTCTACGTCCAATCTCTCATTCAGGACAGACTCGGAGTAGAG
This sequence comes from Hirundichthys speculiger, assembly GCA_018398805.1. Classification (NCBI taxonomy): domain Eukaryota; kingdom Metazoa; phylum Chordata; class Actinopteri; order Beloniformes; family Exocoetidae; genus Hirundichthys; species Hirundichthys speculiger. The sequence goes on along the minus strand of JAGFBZ010002592.1, from coordinate 1,379,730 downwards.
ATGCTGCTCCTCCACATCAAGGGGAGCCAGCTGGGGTGGTTCAGGCATGGAGTTAGGATCCATCCTAGACACCTCACTGGGATGATGTCAGTCTGGCAAATGGGCAGAACAAGCGAGCATGGAAGCCAGCTGGAACACGCCCACTTTAGTTCAGTCACAACAAGTTAGCAGTTTTAGCTTGCCTGAATTAACTTATACTTGCCTATGATGGTAGCCATGTCACCTTACATTCATTCCTATCAAATCTGTCTAAACATCCTAATTTCAAATGTGTCTACTGAAAAGAGATTCAACATTCAGGCCTAGACCAGTCAGGGTCACTTCCGGGTCCACTGTGCCTGGTGTCCTAAGTTACCCAGTCAATCATGCTCCGCCACATTTGGCTACCTAGTTACTCAACATGAAAGGATCCTCAAGTAGTCTAAGGCAGTGGTCCCCAACCCCGGGCCGTGGACCAGTACCGGGCCGTGGAGCAATTGGTACCGGGTTGTGCAAGAAAAAAAATTAGCTATTTAAGTTTTATTTATTATGAGTCTGAACAAGCTTTTATTTTGAAAAATCTTTTATTTTGAAAAATGACCAGATTCTCTTAGTTACATCTCGGTCATTTAAGCGGCAAAATTTAACCCAGCTAGCAAAATGAGTAAGGGGAAGGTTTGCTTGTGAAGGGGAAAATGGACAGTGAAAAAAAGGAAGAACAGCCTATGACTTCCAAGAAAAAGAAAGCTTTTAAACAGACAATACCAGGAGTCCTACTTGAAATAAGGATTTATCACGACAGGTGATTCCCACCTACCAAGTCCGCTCTGCATGAGTTTGTTTTTTGTGTGTGTTATTTATTTAATGTGTACAGAGAATGTCACCAGACTTTGATGTTATACTCATGTTATGTTATTGATGTAATGTAAGGCATTAGGCTAGAGGTGGTCCAGCTGGCATCTTCTAGTTAGGCCTGGCTAGCAGCTTTCACCTTGGTTGGTTGGCGGTGAAGATGGCTACTTCAGGCTGGTTTGCGAAGTTTTGCCCAGGAACACTTCCAGGCCAACCCAAAACAGGTCGCAACATAACAAACCACATTATCTTTGAAATAATCATTGTTATGCTCTTTTAGGCCTGAATTTTTTGCCCAGAAGTCAAGTTCACCAAAGGTGCTAAGCAGCTAAACTAATAACTAGCCATTTGAGACCGTCAGCGTAGTCTGTCAGTCAGAAGAAAAACACACCCGTTATGCATAAATTTGTGGCTTCAAATGATTTTGCTTCATGAGTTACGTAAACATCCGTACGTAAGCAACATATGTTGTCTCTTGGTCACAAAGGGTTATGTACTTTACTATGTGTGCTGTTCCTGCATCAAAGAGGATTAAAGAAGTTTGTTCTGAAGTGTCATTTGTAGGTTGAAATTCAGCCTCATCTTCCAAGGGAGACCAAACATTAATATTTTTATGTGGATGCTGTTATGAAAAACAAAATTAAATTTCACTGTGCTTTGTAAGAGAGGTACAAATCACTTTGGATAAAAAAATAAAAAAAAATATTGAGGTTTAGTTAAGCACAAAGATACTCCTATGAGGTTTAAGGAAACATCACGGTTTAGCATAAAATAATCTCACAACATGGATTCAAAGACATATTAAAGAAAAAAATAAATAAAATGTGATATTTTGAAGGGAAATGGTAAACAAACAGCAAACTCCAAGGTTAGCATCTGAAGTTTTCTCAGTGTGCAATGTCACCTTAACTGTTGTTTGAACATATTTGTTTGAAGAGCTTCTGCAAAAATATGCATAAGTGTCAGACCAACAAATGCAGGAATTTATCTTTTTAAGAGTTCATATGTCCTTACAGACGGGAAAAAAAAGTATTTGCTCTCAAAAGAATTTAAATGATTATCTTTGAAATGTAAATTGCACATTCATATGATCGAAATAATCAGACTGGAGAGATTGAAAAGCCCCAACTCTCATACTCATTTTGTCAATGAATGACCATATTAACATGACAGTGATTACCATAATGAACTAATATTAAAAAGGCGTAAAGTTAATTATGAAATTTTGACCCTGTAACCATTTATTTAAAATATCAAATTTCCAAATGTTAAACACAGGTGTGGATGGTTCATCTTTTGGGCTTGTGTCACAGCTGGTGGCATTTCACCAGAAGGAAGAATACATCAGTTCAATACCACCAAATCCTCAAAGCAAACATCACACTATCTGAAGGTTAAAAGTGGATAGCCTCTACGTCCAATCTCTCATTCAGGACAGACTCGGAGTAGAGATGCTGCTCCTCCACATCAAGGGGAGCCAGCTGGGGTGGTTCAGGCATGGGAGTTAGGATCCATCCTAGACACCTCACTGGGATGATGTCAGTCTGGAAATCCCTCAGTATTCCCCCAGGAGCAGGAAATGGGAAGAGAGATGTCTGGGCTCCTTAGCTTAGGCTGCTGCCCCCAACCTATACTCGGATAAGTGGAAGGGGGTGGAAGGATGGAACAGATGGCTTCTAGACAAGAACATCAAAATACACTAAACACGATAGACACAATGATGTTAACTGTGTTTGTAGACATCTAGTCGCCTGTTTTATTTGACATACTTGTCAGACATTCTCCATCTTAGAGGCACTGCTCCTTTAAAGTCTAACCACAGACTGTTGATGTTACCTTAATAACTGTTGATCTGTTGGCTATTCACTGCAGCAGAATCCTTTACGAGTTCACCCATACGTTAACAAGCAACTGCAGAAATTGATGATACGCAGTATATCTTTATCGAGAGACCCTTTCTGTGTCAGGTCCTGCTTAGTTGAACTGTTGCTTCCAATTAAGTTGCAACGCAGTGCAGACCTCAGGAATGACTTGTGGCTCCGGTACTTCCAGTGCCCTGTCCTTGCCTTTTTCCTCTGAAAGCAAATAAGACTTAGACATCCAAGAGCCCTGGGTATCAACACCTACGGTACAAAGCAGATGAAGACTGCGAGGATTGTGTGGGCAAGGGGCAGATGTAATTAAATAGCTTGGAAAACATATTTTCTCTTAACATTTCATGTGTCTCCAAGAGGTGACACGATTTCTTGTACTGGCAATACTGGAGAAACTTGAGAGGAGTTTTGAAGATTTATGATACACAGAGAGTGGCTGTGAGTTCCCGTATCTGTCTTTAAAGAAATAGTATGTGACTTCAAACTGCATCCAAACTATCATGCAAACCTGGAAACTCAGAGATGCAGATGCTCCAAATACACAGGTGCACAGTCTGATACAGATTATTCTAAACTTGTGTTTGCATGTGTTTCGCCACTTTCTATGCTTGGCTGCAGACGACTGCTTCCAGGCCACTAATTGGAGAGCAGACCACACTTCCAGAACGGCATATGTTTCTGCCTCTAATGACCCCCCGATAGTAGCTCGGTGGCAGGACAGGAGGGGAAGAGGTACTGCCATCCGACCTGTAAATGTGCCAGAATCCCACCTCTTTGGAAGCCTTTGATCCGGCATTTTGTAGTCCAAATGCTGCTCCAGCAACTCTGCATGCAGACCTGGGAGTGTCATATGGACAAGTACTGACTCTCTGAACATTCCTATTATGGAAAGATGCGTTCTTATTCTGATTCACAGGGCAAAAATCAATGGCACTTGCGTTTCCACTCCAGAGCTTGGCCCTAAATTAAGAACATATTCATCTTGAGAATTGGATTTCTCTCCCTACTGTGTCTGCTATTTAAATGTTAAGTGTGGATACATTACTGAAGGTCAAGAGAGAGCCCAAAGCAAATGGTCCGCAAGAATGAGACAGAGTAAAAAGGGGAGAGAATAAAGATCCTCAGGATCTGAAGAGTCTCTGTCTTTCAGTTTTCAGGCCGGCTCAAGCATGAGGACAGTGGTTTCTTAAATTGGTGCTCCACATTTTTGAAGATTTCTCCATTATGCCACTCACCACACTTCATAAGATTAGTTTGACCAAAAAAGAAGAGGGGGGAAAAAGGGCTGAATAACTTAATGAATGATAATATAATAGTTCCACTGCAGAAATTACTTTTTTAAAGTTACCACTGGTAGGTCGAAGCTCTCTTTCTGAAGAAGGGTCTTTATTTACAGTACGACTCTCCACCAGTATTTGCTCAAATTCAACTTTAAGTAACGACCTCGGGGCTGTATGACATGGGAGAACATTCACAACGCCGTTGCTGCACAAATGCAAGTGTCAGACTGTAACAAAGCCCCGTAATCATACATGAACAACAGCATCTATCCCATCCATCCAAGTATCAGCAAGCTAACAGCGTGTTCCGACAAACCGCTCGTGCATCACACGTTATCTCGCGCGGGGTTGTATCTCACCGTCACTCGGAGGTGACAACACAGCAGTCGTGCCGCTGCTCCGCTCTGGGGTTTTTCCTCCATGAACTGCATCGTGTCGTTACCTGAAATTCCAAATCCCCCGACTCAGAAAACACATGCAGATGTGATGATGGAAAAAAAAAAAAAAAAGAAATGTGAAAGAGAACAGGGAGCAGAAAGAGAATCAGTCGTTTATGTATTTGTTCCTATAAAAAGAAAAAACGGAGCTTGTTCAGATTAAATTTTTTGTTTTAGGATACAAATACATGTTTTTTAACATAAAAGTGCTTGGATGGCAGTCCTTTTTGCTCATTTATTTCCCTTTTCCCCCGTGTGTTGCACGCACACACACATACCCGTACAGATGTGGGAGATTTCTGCTGAGCACATACTTTATAGTACATTTAATTTTTGTCAGATAGCAAAAGAAAGAAATTCATTCCAAAGGAAGGCAAAAACAGAAAGTGTGTAGCATCTTCTGGTCTTTGCACTAGTCTCCTCACCAAAAACAGAAGCAGATTCTTCCCAACAGAGCATCAAGAGCATCCAGTTTTGACTTTAAATACAGTAGTGTGATTTTTATTTTGTGAAGTATATAAATCCCACAATTATGAGTGAAAAAAAAATTCTATATGGAGAAAAAAACTATGAAGGCTATTACCATCAAAAAGTACTGTCTGTCCTGTTTCCATTTCCAAGAGGTCACCTTTCAGCAGGATTTTTTTTGAAGAGCTTAACTGGATCGTTCCAAGGGGATGGCTCTGTATCAGCGGTTGGGTTCAGTGTAGGGAGGACATTTGCATATGTCAAAGGATTCGCTGGAATTTAATATTCTTAGCAGTGCCGGTAGTATGACAGTAAAGGCTGCAGTGTTAGTCGATCTGCCAGTCAATTCTGGCTTGGCCACAACAATTCCCTTTGTGAAAAATTCCCCAAAGTCTGGTACCTTCCACCCACAGTCGTTTTTTACGAGTACAGAACGTACCTTTATGCGATGACGGGCTGCGTAAGAAGACTCACGCAGGAGCTTCCAAGAGCAACTATTGAAAACAACAAAGATGGCTGCCATCACACGCTGCTAAGCCAATCCACCGCTTTGCTTCAGACCATGTGACTTTGTACTCACATTCTGCTCACCAAACGATAGATTTTTTTTTAAACTATTATTATTATTAGTGATACATCTGCAGCTTCTTCAACAAGTCGTCACATCCATAAGACTTTGCAGACCATTTGACCAAACAGGTCAGCATTAAAGGGAACGCTGAGTCATTCCTCAGCAGGCTCATAACAGAGGTACTGCACATATAAGAACTAAGTAGTTATAGGACTTCTCACTCACTTAAAATTTGAGCCATATTAGCATTTTTACACCAGAGCTAAGATCATTCTCAAGTTTCCTCTTTTGATAAGCCACAAAGTCTTCTTGAGGAGGCACTCATATGTGATTTTTTTTTATTTTTATTCTATTTTTTTTTTTTTTTTAAGATTTTCCTGAGGTCTTGATGAAATATCAGTCACATGTAGACAAAATGCAACAAGGATGCAGAACAGTATAAGCTCGCTTTTCCAATCAGGTCCTTTTCTTTCTGTTCACAGCAGCTGAGGGTGGAGTCAGCTCCTCAGCTCCGCCCCGCCTCCACCTTCCTCGGGGCGCGTTGCTTTTTAATCTGCTATTTTTCAGATTTCGGAGGTCCTAAACAAGGCGACAAGGTTGCATTATCTCAATGAATTTAGTTGATAGTCTCATCAGACACTCGTAATATGCCTCCAAGTATAAGGAAACAAAAAGAAATATGTTCTTTTTGAGGTTGAGAAATCAAAAATACTTGGCAGGGGTTAGTTAAAGATCATGGTTAAGGATCACCTTAAATCAGTTTTACATGCAGTTACATCTTACAACAAGCAGAGCTTCCATATTTTGACAACAGATATAAACTGTGCATTGTTTTTCCTTCATAAAATAAAAAGACCCAACACTGAAACATTCGGGAGGAAGAAAGCATCAACTTCTCCTGTTGTGTCATCATAATGTGAATGTAAATTTCACAGATATTTGAATTAATGGTGCAGAGCAGAAACAAAACCTCAAGGATGAGAAACAAAAAAAGTAGCTGTCTCGGTCATATATCAGAGGATATTTTTAAAGCCACTCCATGTAGCAATACCACTTCTGAACTTATGGGGGCAGCATATCAGAAGAAAGTTCATGTATCAGCCCCTCGGATAAGGCACAAGGACGTGCACATCTAGAGGGACAAAGACATGCCGGACTGTCCCCCACTCATGAGCACAGTTTTGTCAACGCAGCAGCTCTATATGCCCCCAAGTGGTCAGAAGTGGCATTGCTCCATAGAGTGACTTTAATTGGGTATTTCCTTTTTTTTCTACTGGAAACATCTTGCCCTGTGCAGGACTGGTGACCTGTCCAGGTTGTAGCCTCCTCCGCCTTTGGCCAGAAAGACAGTTGGGACAGGCTCCAGCAGACACCCGTCATACTGAACAGGAAGAAACGGGTAAGCATAGTCATTTCAGATTCTGATTTTGGGCTTATTTGATTCTGTATGGTTCTCCTGTTCAGTTCTGGTGTTGGTTTACGGGTGATCTTTGCTTCAGGACTTCCTGTTTTCTTTTGAAAGTCTGATTTCTTGTGTGTTTAGTCCCGACCTGACTTTGACCTTTGTGCTCATATGTCCTGATTGTTCATATCTGTGTATTTTCAGCCCCGATGAGCTCTGCTTTCCTCCCCCGCTGGTGCATCATTATTCCATTTGTTTAGTCCATCTTGTTCCCTGTGTTACTATCTTATCATTATCTGCTGTTTTGCATTTTTGGTTGGTTTTGTAATAGCCTGCATTGGGTGCACATTCCTTTTTTTTTTGTTGTTGTTGTTGTTGTTGAAATAACAGTTTGCTTATTACTCCTGCCTACTGATCTCACTACATTTGGGATTTTTTCCCCTGAACCCTGACAATAGATAATGGATGGATGGGTGGAAACATCTCATCAATCATATGTTCACTCATGTGAAATCTGTTTCCATTTCTCTTCGAGCATGTTTACTCTTCTTTTATTTATTTATTCTAAAAGATGTTGTCACGCTCATAATCATGGACATCCATAAGTGTTTCAGTGTTTAGTTCTGTTGTAGATGTCTGTTCAAATCGCCACTGTGCCTCTGTGTCTTGTTTACAAGACGCATATAGATTTTTGTGTCTGCTAGAATCAAGGGGAAAAAAAAACAAAACAGAAAACAAATACACCGGAAAGCCTATTTCAAGAAATGTTGCAATATATCTTTCTTTCAAAAAAGAAAAAAAAACAGCTAAATAAATTACAGTCAGGCTCTTCTATATCCATCTTTTGGTTTTAGAAAAAAAAAAGGAAAGAATTATAAAAAAAAAAAAAAGCACAGTAAAATGGCTGGAAGAAAAATCACCTTTCCCTGCTGTCTGTGAAGTGTGTGCTTTAGTCACTGGCAGTCTGCTGTTACAGTCTGCAGTCTGCTAATACTTTTGTTCTGCATTTTTCATCCTCTATCATCACGCCTCATCCCCATCTTTTTTTTTTTAACTTCATGGAAATATTGTTTTTTTTTCCATGACTTTAATTTTAAATCAGCTTCACATTGCAAGCTTGAAAAAAAAAAACCTGTACATTCATCATCTTTCAATTTAGAGTCTTGAGATTCACCCTCTGAGATGCACTAATCCCCCAATCTGGAGACAGATATTTGCATTTTGATTATTGAGGACAAGCGTCTCTCGTCTCCGATTCCACCCGACAGCATAACCACAACTGCACAGAATGAAACTAAACAATTAAATAATGAATTGAATGGGAAAGGAGGATCTGTGCAAGGTTTGATGATTACTTTGGAGTATGTTTCCATGTCTTCTGGTGCCGAGAGAGAGCCTTGAAAACCTCTTAACGCTTTCGCTTTTCAGTTTGGATTCTCTGCCACCTTTTATTGTGCAACTGTTAAAACAGCAAAAAAGGAAAAGCAGTTGTTTGAACCATCATGTGTCACTCGCAAAAAAGGCCGGCGTAGTGAAAAAAAAAACAAAAAAAAAGCAGCTAAATTCAAATCAAACCATGTGGGAGTAGTTCATTGCTTGTATTAGTAAGAGCTCGCCTTTGATGTTCTACCTCCTACCAGGACTTGGATGCGGAGAAAGGAAAGCAGCGAATGAAATAAAACAAAAGTTTTCATCTCCCTGATGCCTCGCCATAATTCAGCGTGCCAGAGGAGCTGTGCGTCGTCTCCAAATGTTTTGTTTGTGTTGCATTAATTTCGTAGGGTGTCTTGTTAAGAGAGGAGGGAAAAGAGAAAAAAAAACAACAAACATCTCCTTCCAGTCAAATCTGCCTGACAAATCGCTTTGTTTGAGGGTGCGTGCGCAAGCTTTTGTTCGCATCCCTCTCATCCAAAATTGTGGAAACTGAGCCACTCGACGGATTAAAATCTGACCTGCAAGGTCGCCTGGAAACTTCTACAGGAGAATATGTCCGTCAAAACTCCCGTACAGGCGTTCTGTAGCTGCAAACATCACCATTCATCACCATATGTTTGCGTCACCTCAGGACTCAGAAACCTTGAAAAAGCTTGAAAAAGACAGCTGTTTCTCAGCACGGATGCTCAGTCACCTTGCATATGATTTCAGCGGAAGTTTATTTTTTACAAGTTTTCTTTCAGGGTCCTCTCATGCTCTCCTTCCTGCAAATCAGAGCCTATTAGCACCATTTACTGCTTCTTAAATCCAAATCTTAACGAGACTTTTGGTTGACCTATATACTATAGCTGCCATCTCCCTCTCTCACTCCCTTCCCAATCTTTATCCCTTAGGCCTTTCCGGTTTCAGTCGCTGTTTGTCTTGGGGTATTGTTTTATTACCTTCAAAACTCTGCTGGGAAAATCTTAAGACAGCGGTTGCCTAGCAACAAGGACCTGACGGTTCCGCCACAGGAGCGAAGCGGAGAGCGGCCCAGAGCGAAAGGCAGGCGCGGAGAAGAGGGGAGGGAGGCGGGAGGGAGGAGGAAGAGGCAGCCCTCGGAGTGGAACAGCAGCAATATTGTCACAGCTGGAGCCGTGGGTTAGGACCTAGCGAAGCAGCAACAGCATGCTCACCTGTCCCTTTTGAATTGCCAGCAGAGGCAGTGAGAGGTGATAAGATGAATGTGAATCAGTTTATCCAAGGTTATCGTCTGTTTGTCAAAGGGCAAGTGCTTCGAAATCACTCTGTTACAGGCTTGACTACCAGACATATTCCAGCTATCAGCAGCTCCAATATTGATTCATTATTTAGTGTTTAAAGAACAGCTTTAGGGATTTTTTTTTTTTTTAACTCAAACACTTGAAAGAGGGCAGAAATATTTATTAAGGATTTTCAGTGAGATGCTAGGCAGTATTGTTGTTTTTAGACACATTTATCATTATTTTAAAAACTATTCCAACCAGCTCTAGTCCCATTTTATGCCATGCATCAACAGCTGAGCCCTAACCATGCATGTTGTGCATTTAAACTAACTCAACTTTAACTTCTATTTATCAAGTACCTTTTATGTAGGAAGCAGCTCTGCCTCCAAGTCTGCTCTTTGAAACTCTGGGAATCACAAGCAGTCCTGCAGTTTGGGAGCGAAGTGCCCTGTTTGGACAGCATATATCATAAGTTCTTTCAGAGAAGCTGGGGCTTGGCCATTATAAGTGAGGAGAAGAATTTTAAATTCAATCCCATTGCCACTCAGACACACGTTTTCAGCATGTCATCATGATATCAGTGCTACATTTTCAACAATAATTTTACTGTAAATGTCAATAAAACCACAACAAGCTGTCTGGATGTGATAATCAGTTAAATTGATTGCTTTTTCTTGTGAGAGTTACTGAAGTGCATTGATATGCTTTCTTGCTTGCATGAGTCAGAGCATGAAGTGAGAAATTTGAAAGCTATGGTCCCTGTATCCATTGTGTTTGCACTGAAATGTACACAGGCCCTTCTAATGTCACAGAAAAAAAACTGCGGAGAAAGAGTTCTCAGCACCCTGAAAACCAGGTATTTTGTGGTTAGAAATATAACGACATACTTTATCTAATTTTTATGATAATTCATCATAAAACTGACTGATTTATGCTCCTGCGTAGGAGGCTGTAATTACACCACCAACCACTAGATGGCAGTGCAGGTTCTTTTCTGCAGTGCTGAGTTCCCTTTTGTTTACTTCCAATATTCTCGATATCGGCGTGACCTCACGCACCATGTGATCGGCCATGGTTACACTTCCGGTTTTAGCGTCAGGGGCCAAACAAAATTGCAGATTTCAAAGCATCAGCTGTTTTTCACTCACAGTTCCTTCAGTTATTTCCATTTTAGCGTCTTTATTGTATCTTAACTTAGTTTGGTGATCGTCACTGGTGCCTGTGGTGGTGAGCATGGCTTACCAATATCAGGATGAGTTGAAGCCAGAGGCTTTAGCGAGGTATAAAGCAAAATTGGACATAGTCGACCTAGATTTGTGTACATACAAGCACACAGCCGATTCTCGAATAACCCTAAACAATGGCCTCGTTTGGGGTACCAAGATGTGTACCGTTATCTCATAAAAACTCCTCGTACGTATATGTTTTTAGAAAGTGTTTTATATATATATATTTATGAATATTTATCTAGCGAGCAGCCATTTTCTTCTTCTTTCAGGCTCCGTAGCCTCGCTAGGAATCATATAAAATGACAAATGTGACTGGCGAGCAACGTTGTTGGTGCAGTTGAACAAACAGTTCTTCACCATCTTTTCCCCTATCGTAAACTGCACACATTTTTTAGATATCACCAGAAAAATACCACAAAATCAGACGGAACAGGCACACATATAAAATGCATCGGCTTCGTTAGCAATAGTGAGCGTTTGTATACCCCCTTGGCCTGGTTGCTATGTCCCGCGCATGCCTGGATGTGTTCAGTGGCCCGGATGTTCGTGGTCGAGAATGTAGCGCTGACATAGCAATGGAGAAAGCAAAGTTTATTTAAAATGAGCTGGTGCTGATAAATATTGACCATCAGTCGTTTTATAAAACATTGCCACAAACTATCATTCTACCCGACTTGAATAGGAAGAAGAAGAAGTAGCGGCGGGGAATTTGAAGTGATGACACAAATAAATGGGTAAAGCACACTTTGGTGTCCTTTTAATGTATATTAATTGAAAACCTTGTCGCGGTCCTGCCTGGATATGCCACAGAAAATGTCTGTCATACACAGTTTCATTTGGAGAGAGGTTTCACAACTACGGTGTAGCTTCAATGCCAAAAATATAAATCAGCGTTGACACTGTAGGGGAGTCAGAAAACATGGAAAACCACAATATGGCCACTTTGTTTAAGTTTAAATATGTTTATCAGTCAGGACACTTACTTCTGACTCTGTCCCTCAATGAGGGAATAGGTGAAAGTCCCTTCAGATAAGTCTTCAGATTACAAATCCAGTTTTAACTTGACCACTCAGCCCTGTTCTGCAATCTGAGCACAAAGACATAAAAGATGTTCTGTGGCCAGCAGAACAAAGCAGTAGCTAAATTGTAATACATGGATAGTTTCACAGCGCTTATGTTCTAAAACACCCATATATTGCGCAACCTCATATGGAGCAATGCTATAGTGGTGGATTTTGTATCAGAGACCTCTTTTACCTGGTGAATCTTGACTGTGGCTAGCAAAAACATCAAAAATGAATAGTGAGGAGGAAGAGGACACCACTTTTAAATAGATGTAGTTATATAGAATTTATAAGTAATATACATCACTTTACTGCAAAATAAGAAGACCCCCCCCAAAAAAATTAATTAATTCAAAAGCCATCTTCACAGGTAAATACACCACCACACACTTGTAGTGGGTGATAAAACATGAGATATTTATGATAATGTATTTAACATCTTAATGACTGAGTCAAATGACTGTTTTTGTAGTTATAGCCTGCTTGATTAAATATCATAATAAATACCTATTTTTTTCTGCAAATAACACCATAAAACAGGCTTACCAGTATATCAGATCCAAAAATGAAAACATTATCAGCAGTTAAATTTCTATAGGTCCATAATGCACATTTTTACCATTTTATACAAGTGCAGGGTTTCATTTAATAGCATCACTGTCATACAGGTTTGCATTTACAAAATATTCCTTCAGGGTTTATCAGCTAGTGAAAATAGTTAGATTTCTTATTCTTCTATAAACAGGCATTTTAAATTAACATAACCTCTCCAGGTACAGATATGGTAAGCAGTGTTAGTTGCCATAGTGATTTAGGTAAGTTAAAAGAGAGGTACCTTTGTGACCTCGAAAACGTCTGTCTCCGTGTACCTCGCTAACATATTTATCTCGCTTCATACCGCTCTCCGACGGTGCCTTCCTGTTAGACTCTTGATTGAATTTGCATGTGAAGTGCCCTTCTTCTCCTGTTTTTATATCCGTTCAGACCATCTCCTACTTGGTTTAAGAAATGTTGGTAAACAGCCGCCTCTAGGCAAAGAAAGCGCTGAGATGTGCTTACAAATTGAGGTCAGGAACAGAGAATGCAGTGTTTGTGCGTTCACCTGTATTAGGTTTATCTCTGTTGACATGGATGAGAACATTTTAAAGTTCCATGCATTTACTTCAGGGAACAGACTTCTCTTGACATTTGCACTAAAAGAAGCGAATATACGCTAGCGGCGGTGGAGATAGCTCTCCTGGCAGCGCATCAGATGCTTAATCATAATTAGCCAAACAATCACTGGTCTAATTATTATTAGTGAGATACCGGGACGCAGAGAGGAGAAATGTCAAGTTTATTTGTTGGGGATCTTCATCCCCTGGCCTGACATTCTCTGGTTTCACTTTAGAGGATCCATCCACATCTCTCACCTCATCTGATTACTGCAAAGTGACTGCACTGAGAAACCTCTCCAAAGGACAAATTCACAATCGCGCACCTACCGTCACGACTTAGCTGAGTTTATTTGTGACTGTTCTCTATAGGAAATATGAAAAGAAGTTAAAGGCCACTTAAAGGCCAATGTGAATGGCGGTGCCTTTTCAGTATCAGTATTGTGTCTTTCAAAAAGAGGTCAGACTTAAAACTGCGAGACTGATAAGTCCAGACGTTTCAGAATGGTCGGTGAAGTGTGGCCTTTGCTTTTACTATTGATCGCTCTACCAATACACTTAAAGAGGGGCTGAAATAGATGTTATTTGGTGAATGTGAACTCTGTTTGTGCTTTTTTATCTACCTGGAAGGCTGGAATACTGTCATTACTTTCATTTGCTTGCAATTTCTGAGCTTTGCAAGTTCTAAAAAAAAAAAAAAAAAAGTCACAAAAACAGACTTTTGCTTTTGTTTTGAGTAAAGACTTTCAGTCACCGGTTCACCCAATGAATCGTTTGTATTTTTGCACAATAGAAGACTTGAAAGAGAGTCTCTCTTTTGGTCTGCCACATTTGCATTTTTTTTTTTCTAACGCCTCAAATTCTGCTGAGCTCTTACAGTTTACTCTCCCTTTGATTCTGCCTCCATCTGCCATTCCCCTGAAACCAATAATTGCTCATCTATTCAGTTTGTCAACAGAATCTTTCAGGATCATCTCTGCGAGACGATTAGTTAAAGCAGAAAGAATCATTAGAGACTGAAAATATGATTAATTCATTCCTGTTTTGTCAGATGGAAGATGATGAGAGTGTCAGATGACAGTTTGATTGATACATTTCTTTTCATGTCTCAAATTACAATTTCATTTTGATTGGGATTTGACAAGCCTATTATTAGTTTAAAAAGTGTATTTCAAATGAGCTTCAAGACATGCCGATCCAAGATGGAAATGTGCGATTTAATCTTGATTATAAGTTAATACCCCATATGCTTCTTGCAATTAGCTGTCCGAGGATGACCCTCCCATAATTTGTTAAGAGTTCAATGTAGCGTAAAATCTAGGGCAGGTCGTTCCCGAGTGTTTAATCTGTTTTTGGGCAAGATTAAAAAAAAAACACACACACACACACACACAGCGATGCCAGCAGAGCGGGGTAATTAGCTGGGCGTATCATGGATGAGAAACGATGCTCACACCTTCGACTCTCCTACCTCATTGTTCCATTTAGGCCTTTATAATGAGCTCAGTGAGAACAGAGCACGCATGATAGGACACGGAGAAGTAAAGGAAGCAAGAACGCAAAAGGGGTGAGACGACATGAGAGGGGCAGAGGAGATCTGTGACGTTCTCAGAAGACCAAAGGAGTGCTCCAGCCTTTCAGGAACATCTGTGTGAAGTACATTTTTTGTCTTATATCACAGCCCAAATGTTACAGTTTGATCCTAGATACCAGATAAATTACAATCAACACTCATCTCTGATTCAGCTCCCGCTTTTACACTTCTACTAAATCTGAAATAATGTCGCAGAACTCGTCAGGTCTGCTGCCTGGATTTGACCTTTTACATGACTGGAATTTCTGAGTTCTCCTAAGCCACTGGAAGACCAAGTGTGATGCATTTATTTATTCTGATTTACCCCGTATCAAATTTGCCGTGTGTGGGATTTTTAGCTCTTTCTTTAGGATTTCTTTCATGAGTCTAGAATCAATGAGATGCACCATACGTCTCTGGGTAAATATTAGAACGATATGGACAGCATAAGGTACATTCTGTCATTTTTTTTCTGTAACAATAATATTCCAGTGTGTAAAATATTGTCACATCTCGTGTAATAAATTCTGGTTTCAGAAAATAAATAAAAACATTTCCCCACTTCAATCTCCATATGTAAATAAAACGATTTTGCGCTACTTTACTTTGCATTTCTATAGACAGATAGAGCACAGAAATCAAAATCAACAGACAAAAAGTGAAATCAGAATAAGTTCTGAAGCAACATCCAGATGACACATTGTTCGTGGCAAAGCCTTGATTTTTTTCAGTAAGATCATTTACAGAGTTCTCAGTTCTTAGGAAGTGCAGCTCTCTTTTACAAGGTTTCCTAACTAGAATCAAATTTCCAGTGCAGAATATTTTGAACTTGGAATAAAGGAGCAAACAACCATTAGTTATGTGAACATATGCCGCTATAACGAAGATCTTCTCGCAGTGTGCACCCTTTCTCCCACTGTGTGCCTCCTATTTCCTGCTCATGATGTGCAGCAGGGCCAGCCACATGTACAGAGCATGGTTCTAGCATTTTCTCAGATTAATTTATTACTTTTCTTTCACTGAGAAGAGTGCCATTACGAGAGAAAGTTCATGTTACAAACAAACCCAGCTGCATTTTTTTTCAGTTCCAATTCAATTCCTCCCAAATATAGAATAGAATAGAATATCTTTTATTGTTATTGTAACGAGAACGAGATTAAAAGTGCCACATAATCTGTACATCATTATATAAAATCCAATACAAAACATACAAATAAAAGCAGCTACAAAAGCAGTAATAAAACAATCAGAAACCCCAGCACTAGCACACAAGCGTACGTTCTGCTGTTACAATGATCCCTTTAAAAAACAAATAGCACATTAGATGTGTTTTTCAGTATTGAGTGTGGTGACTGCGCTTGGATCAAAACTGTTTTTGAATCTGTTTGTCCTTGTTTTAATAGTTCTGTACCGTCTGCCTGACGGCAACAGTTCAAACAGAGTGTCCGGGGTGAGAACTGTCCATAATAATGTTGTGTCCTTTTTTTAACGCAGCGGGAACAGTAGAGACTTTAGAGCTCTGAGAGGGCAGCCAACTATCTTCTGATCCGTTTTGATGACCCTCCGGAGCGCTTTCCTCTGAGCTGCTGGGCAGCTGCTGTACCACACGCAAATACAGTACGTTAAAATGCTCTCAGTGCAGCACCGATAGAAGGACACCAGCAGTCTCTGTAAGATGTTGATCTACCTCAGTACCTGCAGGAGCCCTGACTGGTCTAAAATAATAGTAGTATATTCATTTTTTGCCACAACAGTAGTACTGAGCTGCTGCACCTGTGTGCACCGCCATGATTTTATACATATATATATATATATATATATATATATATATATATATATATATATATATATATATATATATACAGTCATGGAAAAAATTATTAGACCACCCTTGTTTTCTTCAGTTTCTTGTTCATTTTAATGCCCGGTTCAACTAAAGGTACATTTGTTTGGATATGATGACATGGGGGTGATGATATGATGATATAGATGGTCCCATCTCTGGTCCATAATTTCCTGAAAAAACTGAATAAAAAAAAAATCAGGTTTTCTATTAGGTACGCAGCTGCTTAAAAGATTACAATTTTAAGTCGATTATTTGTTTCTTTATATCTGTAGTACCTACCTTCTATATTTCTGGAAGTGTGTGCTTGAAGTGCTTAGAGATCATAATAGCTCCTCTGCCATCTCTGCCTGCTGATATACAGTATGATTCAGTCATTCACGACAAGACAGCGCTTAACTCTTAATATATCATATGAATAAAAACGCAAAAACAGAATCAATATAATTATAATTTTTTCTTCAACCAGTTCTAAAAGTGTCACATCAGCAGCTCAGCCTCCTCCCCTGCATCCATAATCAAGGATGGAAAACGCATTTGGTGAATTTGGAATTTCAAGCACCTCTCTACTCCAGCAGTGTCTCGACTTTGCCTGATTAAAATGATAGAGGAGCTTGGAAAATGTTTGATCTCCAAATCAATTTACATTTACGATTCAATTTCGCACCTGCAAGACTTTGATTTTAGACATTTACACATTCTCCAGTCTTGCAAAGATGGAGATTAATCTCCACCAGCTGTTGAATGAAATGGTTTTGTTTTTTTCTTCCCTCTCTCTTTTACTAAAAATTGCTATAGATGTAGCGCAGTAACAGACAGATTAAACTTTTGTTAAATTCTTTGCATAACATATATATAAAACTATAGTTTCATGTGTAAAACTGCTTATACACAAAGGCAGAAATGTTAATGCCCCTCTTTTTGGCAGATTGATAAATCTGTGCATATGCAGCACTCTCTTCCATAAATCTCAATCATTGTGAAGTTTGACACACATGGATGAGACTAATCTCCACCCCATTTAAAATCATATAGTTGTCTTTGAAATAATAGCAGTGTTTTAAAAAAAAAGTGAGTAAAGCCCAAAATCCTGATAATAGCTTTTATTCCCAAACACGCAAATGCACTGGCAACACTGCACAATCTACTCCACGTTACAGAAAAAATAATATTGTTGCCGTTTTTAAAAAAAAACAAAACCGCTGTCTGAATGTTTCTTTCCAAACTCAAAAAGTATACTTGATAAGCTGCTCGAAGATTTGTCTTTCCTGTGAATCACTGAACTAATACAATTGTTTCTGAGAGCTGCTTCACATCTGTGTTGCATGGGTAGGTATTCTGTTTTCTGATGTCACCCCACCAGTTTTCTATTGGATCAAGGTCCGGGGATTGGGTTGGCCACTCCATAACATTAATCCAGTTGGTCTGGAACCAAGATGCTGCTGCTACTGGTGTGTTTGGGGTCATTGGTTGTTGAAACACCCATTTTAAGAGCATTTCCTCTTCAGCATAAGACAACATAACCTCTTTAAGTTTTCTGATGTATTCAAACTGGTCCATGATCCCTGGGATGTGATTAAATAGGCTTAACACCATGGTATGATAAACGTCCCCATATCATGATGCTTGCGCTGCCATGCTTTACTGTCTTCACAGTGAATTATGGCTTTAATTCAGGAAACGTCTTTGATCACCCTGGAGCTGATTACTGGGCCATTTTGGCCATTCTTCCATCGATTTGAATGGTAATTTTTTCATTTTCTTCCAGGTGTTTTCTGGTTTTAGTTGCCATTTCAAAGCATTTAAGATCGTTTGTAGCTCAGTAGACTCTCATTTTCTGCACTTCTTTGGTATGTTTTCCCCCTCTAATCAACTTTTAAATCAGAGTATGCTGTTCATCTGAATGTCTTCAACAACCGTATTTTACTCAGATTTTCAGAGAGAAATGCACTATAACCAGCATGTACAACATTTGCTGCCTTAAAACCCTTAAATAAGAGTCACCTGTTCTTTCAAAGAATGAAGTGTATCTATGGAAACAAAAGGTGCAATTTTTTTTGTCATTAAGGCATTTTGAGCTTTTACTTTTTTAAACACACTTTTAGTATGAACATAACTGTAAATGTGGATGTGGACACACCCCTCCTTGGCAATTTGTGTATAAAACCACAATTAAATAAGCCTAAAATGAAAGCAACAGCAATGAAGTGCAGTTTTTTACCAAATGTGAAAATAACACAATTGTGAGTGAAGATTTTTTTTCTTAACTTTTCAAATTGAGAAACAAATTGATTACAAATGAGATATCCCAAATTATGTTAGCTGAAACCATAGGAGCTTTATCTGCAGTTGATTAATGGATAGTGAGTATATTGGATCATTTAGCCTCACATGGAGATTATTATAGCAACTCATGAACTAGCCATCATCCGATCAATCTCCAAATCCTCTTTCTTATCTTAAAATTGAATTTGTAAAGTTTTCCAACTCCGGTATCCTCGTCCATTGCTGACATGCTCGCATGGCTGCAATTATTTAAAACTCCCATGCTCATTTATTCATCAGTTTTCCATACCCACATCATCCTCTTCAGGATCCCAGGGAGATGGAGCATATCCTAGCCATCATGAAGTGAGAGGTGGGGTACACCTGGATAGGCATCCAGTCCATCACAGAGCCACACAGAGACGACCACATGCACTAAAGCTCTCTGCTACGGACAATTACAGCATGCATGTTGTAAAACTTATGCACAACCTGCAGGTGATACCAGACACCCAGAGGAAACCCACCCACATACGCATACAGGAGTATATTATAAAAACAAATGAAAAGATAGGGAATCAAATAAATCATTATCATATATTTCTCAACAACCTCAGCAGGGGCCTTCCTTTCTGTGTGGAGTTTGCATGTTCTCCCCGTGCTTGCGTGGGCCGGGTACTCCGGCTTCCTCCCACAGTCCAAAGACATGCATGTCAGGTTTATTGGTGGTTCTAAATTGCCCGTAGGAATGATTGTGAGTGTGCGTGGTTGTTCTTCTATATGTGGTCCTGCGATGAACTGGTGACCTGTCCAGAGTGTACCCGTGCCTTTTACCCAGAGAGAGCTGGGATAGCCTCCAGTAGATCCCCGTGACCCTGCATAGGATTAAACAGGCATAGATAATGGATGGATGGATATATTTCTCAACAGTTTTGGGTTAAATTCTCATGCATTTCTTATGTTTGTTTTTTTTTTTTTTTTTTTTTTTTGCGTGTTTTGTTTTGAAATGCTCCAAACACATGTGTATAAATGCTCGTGTACATTCTTATAAGCAGATGCATGTCTTTTACATCGTTTACACATCTGGCCCCGGGTTTTACATTGTTTTGGCTTAGGTGAAAATTAAAGTGCAAATTACTGTGTTAACCCCATCTGTGAAAAAAGTAAAGTGGTACATGTCGATGAGAACTCACACATTACAGAAAAAGCACGTAGAAGAGAGGAATCCTAGGTCTTTAGACGCAAAGAGGTTGTTATTTATTTGGGGGGAAAAAAATAAATTGGTGGGATAAAATCAATGCTGAATGGAGACAGGAACTGAACTATGGGTGTTTGAAAAGCAAACAGGACTTCAACAATAAATCATGATTTGCAATTTTAATGTATGCCTCCAGAGGGAAATATGTTTTAGAAGACTGTCAATTACCTATTGATCCTTGAATTAAATTACACACGCCCTCACCTTTTTATAGCGCTCCACAATATTAAGATGTGTTTGTATTCTTTTTAATTAAAACTGTTCTCAGGAGATGCATGTCAGGAGCTCTTTTTGCTACAACATCCATTTTTTTCAATTAAGTTTCACTTTGTTGGTTCATGTTTGAAAAATGGATCCTGAATAAAGCATATAACGGTAATGCAGCTTCCAGTAAATCATCATTTGACTGAAAGCCTATTTTATGATGCTGAAAGGAGCAGAGATATTGGCCTACTTTAAAAACATTTCATATAGGTATTTTTACTTGTAATACCCGTTTTCCTCAAAGCTGTTAATTCGAAATGAGGGGGCGTACCAGGCCATTTGACAGATGTCTTACAATCAAGGAAAAAGCAGCAAAAAACAGAAGATTCTTTGCTGCTAAAGGAATAAGTTGCTGCCAATCAGTGAATTTAAAATGAATTTGGCTTTATCAATATCATTAGTTTAATTGTTCACCAAGCTCAGCGGCTATATATATATATATATATATTTTTTTGAAAAACGGCCACATATTTATATCTTGTTTATTGTTTATTATATGCCGCACTGACATGGGAGAAGCTCTCCAATCTCGTTGTACGCCACTGTATAATGACAATAAAGGGCATTCTGATTCTGATTCTGATTATATTAAATCTCTCAAATAAGACAGATTGCATTAATTTTGTGGACCTTATTTTTCCCACGTTTGTTTGCCTTTTCAGTCAAACCTGTCTGGATCCAAGATGGTTTCCGATTGTGTAGTTTGGAACAGAAGGCTGCATGCAGCTAGCCAAGTCTTTTTGGCAAACCCACTTCTCCAAAACGGTTGGAGAAAAATATACAGCAGGTCAGGTCCAACATCAAACTTTTCCTGATTCTTCCTTCATTCAACTGGCACTGATTTTAGTGGCTTAATAGAATTATGTTTTTCTGTTTTCTTCATAGACAGTCCAAAGACAAACTCTTGTCATCCATTTTTTTTTCAGAGAACCTGATTTTTGGAGCTCCGGTGGTCATCCTACCTGGCAAGACTGATTCTGAGACCTGCGATACAACATCGCAGGTGTCATCACCATCTTGTATACCTTTCCTTTCATTCATGCTGAAACTCTTATCACACACCACACCTGACACTTTTCTCCACCCATTTCCAAACTGCTTGCACACACTTCTCTCACTACAGATCACAATGTCATCTGCAAACATCATAGTCCATGGAGATTCCTTGTCTAACCTCATCTGTTAGTCTGCCCATCACAATAGGAAACAGGAAGGGGCTCAGAGCAGACTCTTGATGCACACCCACCTCCACCTTGAACTCCTCTGTCACACCTACAGCACACTTTGCTATTGTCTTACAGCTCTCACACATGTCCTGCACCACTCTAACATAGTTCTCTGCAACTCCAGACTTCCTCGTAAAATATCACAGCTCTTCCCTGGCACCCTGTCATAGGCTTTCTTAAGGTCTACAAAGACACAATGCAGCTCCCTCTGGCTTTCTCTGTAATTCCCTATCAGCATCCTCAAAGCAAATATTACATCCGTGCTTCTCTTCTTTGGTATGAAACCACACTGCTGTTCACAGATGCTCACTTCTGTCCTGAGTTTAACCTTCCACTACTCTTTCGTGTAACTTGACTGTGTGACTCATCCGTTTTATTCATTTCTAGTTTCCATAACTCTGCATGTCTCCCTTGTTCTGAAAAACTGGCACCAGCACACTTCTCCATTTCTCAGGCATCCTCTCACTCTCTTGTTGAATGTCCAAGTCAAAAACTCTACTGCCAACCTCTTCTAGACACTTTCATACCATCCACAGGTATATCATCAGGACCAACTGCCTTTCCACTCTTCATCCTCTTCAATGACCTCCTCATTTCAGCCTTACTAATCTTTGCTACCCCCGTTATCCACAACAGTCACCTCTTCTAGTATTCTTTTTCATTTTCCTCATTCATCAACTCTTCAAAGTACTCTTTCCATCTTCCCTAACCTTCATCACTCTAGCCTGTTGCACATCCTTCCCATCTTTATCTCTCTGTTTTGCCAACCTGTATAAGTCCAACCTTGTATACCAATTATCATACGCCCGTTGTTTGGCCTATGCCACCTGTACCTTTACTTTTGCATCTCCCTGTACTTTCTGTAAAATTGCAGCAATGGCAATTAAGATTGTTGTTTTTCAACCTTATATTCTTCAAATTTCTTAAAGTCTAAGGCACAAAAAAAAGTATCTGTTTATAAACTTTTCTGTAGTTTCACTCCACTACCAAAACTTCCCTACACCTGAAAAAAAAAGAGAGCAGGCTACCACAAAGTTAGAATAAGTCCCTCTGTTAGCTATTATCTTTTAAGACACACTATTGTACTGGGTAGACTGCATAATAGCAACGGTTTCCAAAGAAGATCGCAAAAAAATATTGAACATTTAATACTTGACAGGGTACATGGAGCTATAAGCGGGGGCTGTTTTGATTATGGCTGTAGAGCAGAGAATATTGGGTCTCCAACCTCAAATTCATCATTTTCTGAGCATTACCACAGACCTTAAAACATTATTAGTTGGTAAAACACAAGCGTTGCGTGGTGGTAACATTTGAGTCAAAATCAATATTTTATTTTTTTATTTTTTCTTGGGAAAAGAGCAAATCCGGTGCAAGGTGGACTATTAGTACAGTGTTTTAGGAAAGTTAAGGCCTGCTTAATGGGGACACCAGAGAAAAGGAGGTGTTGTTATATATAATCAATGTGCGCTTTTGTAAAGGGAGGGCAAAAGGTAAAGATGCTAGTTTTTGCCAGTCTGGACATCTGTTCCATGAATAGGTCATTCAAATAAAAAAAAAAAAGAGAAAACACATTATTGTGAGGTTCGTTAAGTCCTCCCACTGGACATTTTGATGATCAAACACTTTATATTCAGCATTATTATGAGTTTTTACACAAAATTTATGACCTGCGTATTCAGATGGTTGAAATGTCCTTTTTGTGATGGAAAAGGAACCAGGAAGCAATTTAAGATATGATGCAATATAATGCAGTGAGAATATCAAGTATTGGGTCAGTTTTTCATATTCAATAATATCATCCTCTGTCTTCTGTATTTTGGCAAAATTTCTACTTTATTTTTCTATAAGCAAAACTTCATACTGCACATTCAGAAGAAATCACACAGGCACGAGTTTTGGGATTATTTACAATTCATCTCAATGACGATATTGTTAAAGAATATTTCAAATGGACTGACACGTTTCAGAGATGTCTAGAAATCTTTTTGGCACAGGCTTGTGTGGATAACCACATGAAACAAAGACAAAACATGAAAGTGTTGTGCGAAAAGCCCATGTGCCACAATTCTACAAGAGCTTAAAGATGACTCTGTGTCGCTTTGACCTATAATTAAATATTAGTTTAATGCCACATACCACTGATTTTAAGCAGAACATGCATTAACAATTCAAAACAGATATTCCAAACCTTATGACCGCCAAACTTCTATTTGCAACCAGAAATACAGCGCTGACAGTGGAACTTCCTCTCATACAACCTCAAACTTTATTCCATGATCAAAACATTGAAGCTGAAAGTTCCTATCTGCTGTCTAGTCTTTAAACTGTGACAAGTAATATGATCAATAATTTTTACAAGCCAAAGTCGTATTCAGAAGCAAAACCACTGCTGCGCAAAGAAACAGCAAATTGGCCCATGCTTGTTTGTATTATGTGCAAATAAAAGCCTCTTGGGACAAGTGGCAATTAAATGACCATCCTACAGGGTATTGTTTTGACAACAAATTTTAACCTTGCCTGTGAAATTGTTTGGCAATCCAAAAAGGGGAATGGGAGAAAGAAGGTAATGTATGTTTACAAAGACTACAATACATTGGTAGTCATGAGTCATGACTTAACTTTAAAATGCAGTTTTGCAACTTGGGACCCTTTAAGTGTATTAGGGGTTCCCATAAGTGTTCTATGAGTTTTCTTACATAAGTGCTTAACAGTGGCTGATTAGAACTATAAGAAATCCTTTGTGACAATTTCCAAATACCTTAAGTTCCACAGGTATGTGAATATAAAGGTAAAAGTGAGAATAAAAGTGTTGTGACAAAAACAAAGATTTAGATTATTAGCTTCATGGTTCTGGGATTTTGAGAGTCTTACTCGGTTCTCTTGTTTTATTAGGTTATAGTCTGTGGGTTAGGGTTCTACTGATGCGTCTATTGCGTTTTACTCCTGTTTTGTTTTGCTTGACTTCCTGCTTTATTTTGAAAAGTGCCATATCTTATTTGAAAGTTCTTCCTTTGACTTCGCCAGTTCTCCTCTGTCCTCATTGTTAACACCCTGTGTCTCCTCAGGCCCCATGTCTGTATATTGCTCTCCTTTTCCTTCCTCCCCTGCTGGTCCGTTGTCATTCTACCCATTATTATGTCAGTCTTTCTCCATGCGTTACTTCTTTTGTTGCATCCAGCCCACTGCGATTACTTTTCTTTCACATTTTGCATCCAGTTTGCTTCCACTTAGATAGATTTAGCAGAAGAAACTGGGAGTCAGTTTTAGATGCTAAAAATTGAATAATTTAGGTTTAGTTTATGGTACATGGATAGCTTTTCAGTAATAAAACTGTCTTTATCAACAGGAGAGAAGTGTCCTATTAACAAGTATTCTTTTGAAAGTTAAACTCAGTGTCAGGAAAAGAAACAAAATTACGTACATTGACACAAATACGTTGGAGCAATTGTACCATCATTAGCTCCTTAGCTTGGAGTTTAACTTTAAGTTAAATCTAGTGTGACAAAAAAAAGTTACATCACCTCTTCATGTATACACAGCAAAAGTTGTGTTTCTACTCCTGGGGATTCCAGGGTAGTTTTTCAGGGCCGGATGGTTGACGCGTGTCTCCATTAACAGGAATGGCCCCGCAAGAAAGACTTTCAGGAAACTCTACAGAGTCGAAAAACCTACCTGTGGTAGGAAAGGTACTCCCCCGGAAAACTTTTGTTCAATCACTGATTGGGTATGCTGTGGGCAAGAGAAGATGTCATTTTGCACAATGCTCTTCTCAATCATCTCTGCCAATATGGATTATACAAACGGCAAAGCTCCTCCAAAGTTTATCTTGTCATTTTAGTTAGTAATTTTTTTTTCTTTTATTTCTTATCCGGAACTGGAAACACCCCTACATTTAAATAGACTGGCCAGCCATAACCACTAACCTAACAAAAAAACTCTTGAAATGGGTCTGGTACCCCTACAATTCAAAACATTTCCAGTGGTAAAGACTACACTGAACTAATTGCAAAAGGGCAATCGCGAACTTTATGCAATGACTCGTACAGAAGCATCCAAAACCCACTATTCAAAACAACCAAGATGGCTGAAATGCTTGTATTAATACACTGAATGTACAAGTCTTCACTGAACAGCCAACAAAAGTCATGCACAGGTGTTTGGGTGAATGACCAGTGGTCCACTGCATGCCATTTTGAATGCCTTTGGTGGATGTTTGTCTGGTTGTTGATCTCCCAATGCCACCTTTCATTTCCTCTGGAAGTTGTCCTCTGTGTCTGTTTGCACTCTCCCCTGGAAATCAAAGTCAAATTTAAAGTAACCAAGCAAATATTTTGTATTGAAAAGGGAAAAGAATTAGAACAGCTGGCCAGGCTGTTGTTTTTTTACTCTTTTGAAAGTTTATATAAGCCTGCTCCAGCAGCACTGGCATTTACTGCTCCTCTGCTCCAGGTTTCAACATGCTACTGCATTAACAGAAAAAGAGATAATTAGTTTAGTGGTTGTAGCTATTTAATCAGTCTCTGCTGGCACTGTTCCCTCAACCACTACACCACTTATCCCTCTGCAGCTGAGCAAAAACCACACAGCAACAACTTTTTTGCAATACAAATGTTTTGCAACCTATATCTTACCTGTTTAAGATTGTTTTCCTGCTCCAGCAGAGCTGATTCAAAGGAGTGGCTTCTCTCATCATACAGCGATGAAGCTCTGATGAAGGCCGATAATTGGTCTCAACAGAAATGCAAGTGCAATGTATCCCATCCAAATTTCATTTGCAACCAGAATGTCACTATGTTACATGGCACTGATAGAGGATAAACACTGCTGTGGCCAGGACTGGTCAGATGCTACAGATTCTATCCTCCACCTCCTCCAGTTTCACTGGATCAGTTGATCCATTTTTATTCTCACAGCTTCAAATCTGCATGCTACTCAAGTTATGTCTCCCCGGAGGAATTGAGGTTTTTTTTTAACAGTACCAAGGAACTTTTGCAGTATTTACAAAAGTTCAGGTGGTCACTTCTTGGTATGGAGGTTAAGTCTTTTGTGACACTGTTGTTTGTTATTTAGTTTCGTTCGGATTCTGCCAAGATTGCCCACTGTAGTGCAGCGAGTGAATTTCAATGTTTCAATGTGCAGTTTTTTGTTTTAGCATTAACAAGAAACTGAAGTAGAAAGACACACACTTCACAGTGTTCCTTCAAATTAAATTTGAACTGATATTTTATCATTAAAAAAAAAACTAACTCATTTCTGCTTCTTTAATTTTCTTCTCTGCAAGCACAGTATTGACACAATTCTCTAGTTTTAGTTTGCAGCTTGGAGGCTGTAAGTGTAATTGATTCCAGTAACTGTCAACAACCCTCACTAGAAAAGATCTGATGCAGCTGAGGATCATTTTTAAGCATCTGGATTTCTGTTCAGACATCAGCAAGTAAAATGTGATCTTTTCAAAAGTGCTGGTTTACCAGCATTAGAATCGAGACCAATCACTGTTCTGAGCTCATCCACCACTGCAAAATGTGTCTGAAGCTGACTCCAGTCTTTTCATATTAAAGTTGAAGTCAGCTCATCAGAAGTGTTCAAATATGCAGAAGCATGGAGTTCCCAGGTTTCCAGCACTGAGACTGGGAACCACTACATTACTGCAAAATACACATAACGATTCTCCCCCCAAAAAATTACAAACTTGTTGTATCACAAGAGATCAAAGAACAGGAAGAGCTATGATTCTTTCAAATTTAACTAATAAAATTTAGCAACTACTCGGTTATTTATCCAATATCATTCTCTTCAGTTCCCGACCAACAAAGCACATCACGTGAATCAAGGTTGAGTTCATATTCAACCCAAAGCCTTGTTTTCCTCTCCTTTGTGCTGATGCAAGTGAAAAATGGATTTCTGTTGGGAGGGGGAAGGAGACCGTCAAGAAGGAGAGGGAGTGTCAGTCTGCCAAGATCAATAAGTGAATCAAAACCTCTGCTGATGTTTCACTCTTCAGAATCCCTCTTTTATGTATTCACTGTCTCTTTTTCTCTGTCAACTCTTTCTTCTTCTGACGTTGCCAGGAAGCCTGAAAATGCTGACAAACAGTTGTTTGCGTTGTTCCAGAATCTTTATTTGCACTGCATCCAAGAACAAAAAAAAACTGCTAACTCCAGCATCCTTTAAACACTTTGTCTCTCGTACATTCGTGGAGCCTGTCTGCCCCAATCTGGGGAACAGCGTGGCCTCAAAAAGTTCCATGAAATCACGTTTCTTTCTTATTAAGTCAATCCATCCATCATCTCTACCTGCCTCATCCCACACAGGGTCACAAGGGTCTGCTGGAGCCGTTCAGGTAAGAGGTGTGGTACACCTTGAAGAGGTCACAGGCAATTCACTGGGCACTTTACTTAGTCTCATCTTCAAACTTTAACTTTTACTAAAAGAACTGCAAGCCTTGATCATCTTCTAGAAGGTGTTACTGTCGCTTTAAAGAGGACATATGATGGAAAAATGCTTGAGAGCATATATTTCGTTGAGTGAAGTGACGACAAACTAAAAAAAACTTTGAGAAATCACATCCTGGTGTTTGGGGCCGCCAAGGCAGGAAGAGTCATTCATTGAACAATTCACTTTTAGCATGAGAGTGTGACATCACAAAGGCCCACATTAATTCAGAATCATCCTCTTTCTTCTTCTTCTTTTCCTTTCGGCTGTTCCCTTCAGGGGTCTCCACACCTAAACCATTTGCCAGATCTAATCCTGTCCTCTGCAGACTTTTGTCTCACACCTGTATCTCTGAAGTGAAGTAAAGCTGTAATGCCAACTGCAAGAGAGGAACACCCTGCGGAAAAAAGTAGGAATATGAACTCCAGCCTGTTAAAGTGGAAATGCAACATTGGAATTAATGTATATTTATAGCACTGATGAATTATTAAGACATACCACAAAAAAGAACAGCCTTTTATGAGAAAAATATGTGCAAATGTACTTAAAATGTGCTCTGCAGCATGCACATTTGGTGTCACAGATAACATGCATAGCACTGCACTGGTGTGTCACACGAATGGTTGTGCATCTATAGGGGGTACTTCTAAATTGCAACCAGTTGCTATACATCAATGTTTTTGCTGGCATTTATCTGTCTGTCAGTCTGTCTGTGTACAAGATAACTCAAAAAGTTAAGGATGGATTTTGATGAAATTTTCAGGAGTTGTCAGAAATGTGAAAAGGAAAAACTGATTTCATTTTAGGTGTGATCCTGGAAGAAATCCTGGATTCTGGATCACTTTCAACTTTTGGATAACATTACGGTCAATGTGGCTGGAAATTTTGTTTCTCAATATCTCCATTAATTATTGCCCAAAACTCATGAAATTTCACTCAGGGATTGACAATGGGAACCTCTATCAAATTTCAAAGGCTAATCTGGATCTGATCCAGAATGCGGATTAATATCGCAATCTGTAAATCGCTATATGGGGGAATTGTTGCACTTGGTGGAGGCCTGCGCTCTCCGAGTGCTTTTTTAGTTGGTATTGCAGCAAAATAGCAGATTTAATAAACAAGAAATGTCTACATGTGCAAGAGGAAAGACAAATATATGACCAATCTCCAACAAAGCTTTTCCAGCTGAGTTTTCAGCTTTACCTCATACCTCATCGATTGAGGATGGATGTCCCTCACTCATCAAAGTCTTCCCTCTCCAGATAGTCAGAAAAGTTAAAGTGGCCCACAGCAGACTCTTTAACCTGGATCTCATAAGTGGATCACGACATTTCAGCGCAGTTAGCCAACAGCAGAGCAGCTGACGCTTTCTCTTGGGGAAGAACGTGATAATGCACTGGTTTACGCCAGTCTTTTGAGTAATACTTCTCTGAGGAACCAAGGGCAATACAAAAAG
This sequence comes from Hirundichthys speculiger, assembly GCA_018398805.1. NCBI lineage: Eukaryota > Metazoa > Chordata > Actinopteri > Beloniformes > Exocoetidae > Hirundichthys > Hirundichthys speculiger. Next base: position 1,350,422 of record JAGFBZ010002592.1, on the reverse strand, counting down.
AGCCCCCGTGTTTTTTCCAATGCTCTTTACCCCATTTCCATCTGCAGTAGCAATAAAGATGACCATAATCCACCTCACATTCACTAAAACCAATGAAGAATACAACGGGTCCCTGAAAATCCATGTGAGTGACGTCACATTTGAGCTTTTTCGTAGATGGCTGTGACCTTGTGGTGAAAATGTGAAATACAATATAATATTCCACCCAAACTACTTGTATTTCAAGTTTAATAACGCAACTGTATATCATCCAGCATCAAAAGCAGCTGATAAAAGCTCACATTTTTCAGTGCATCATTTCTGCTTTAAACCAGCTACTAATGGACAGAGCTGAAAGGACATGGTTGTACAGAGAGCTTTTGTACTCTTCTTGGTCATTTAAAACGTGACAGACATTTTAACAAAACTTTAGAAAATTGTGTGAATTTTAACAGTTTAAAGTCGTCCCTTTTCTTCATATTTATTGTTATTGTTGTTCCTGTAAGAAGACAAATAAAGAAACTTCCTGTGGATTCATTAAGCATGCAGGGTAAAGAAAACTGAGTGTCCCTTAGCTAAAAAAAAAAATTACAATCCATCTACTGTACCACAAATTGGAATGGCATAAATATAGACTCGGGCTATTGTTGGGAAGCCTCTGTTGTCACGACAATTTGAAGGAATTTATACTCGGCCCTAAACCCAAGGTGTGTGTGGGAGACAGTCACAATGCTTGATCTGATTTTCTTCAGGGAAGCAACCAGCTCCAGAGCTACATGCCACAGCCTCCCCCATCGGGCTATTCAGACTACTGCTGATGTTTTTGACAAACGTGCAACACTAGTGAGTCTCCTTTTCAAATCGAAACTGAATTTGTATAGAGATGAGCTAAACGGAGCGGTATGCCCTGGACAAATAACTTAAACCCGTCAGTTGCTCTTGGCAAGGCTGAATTCATTTGAATCTATTAAGAAGAAAGGAGAAAAAGACGAGCGGCAGGACCAAGCTCATACTTTGTCGCTTTGTAGTGTTTATACAATGACAGCTGGAGTCCTCTTATACGTTACTTGTGGAAAGATTTTCACAATAAAATGAAAGAGATGTTGCATCGTCTCACAATGCAGCAACTGCATCAAAACAGCACTTGTCAAGAAGACACTGAAATGCAGTTTTGTGTCACAGAAGGAAAAGGTGTAAGCATGGCTATTTGTAGAGTTTTCAACTGAGGTCAGATCACACTTTTTATACAAGAGTTAATTTCGAGAGGTAGAGTCATTTGTGCATGTCCATATGTGTGACCAGTTGGACGCACATTGATGCCATTTGGATGCACTCTTGTATGCGCCGATAGGCGGGTTGCGGTGGTCTGACCACCCTCAACCCACGATCGCAAGATACGGAATTTGCGGAAAGGGCAAAAGACACGCCCATTGCCACACCTACAACGTGAGTAAGGAAGTCGGCATAATGGGAAGCGGCTTTAGGGAGCAGAAGATTGCATTAGCGGTTAGCGGAGGTTCCTAAACCCACATTTTGCGGGTAGCGGCTAGTGGGTAGTAGGTAGCGGCTAGCGGGAAGTGTACGATCGGGGCCTCTGTGTGGCCCTGTGATGGACAGACTCCAGCAGACCCCCGTGACCTTGAGTAGGAACAAGCAAGTACAGCTGGATAGGTGGAGTTCTGGCTCTGATACACTAAACGTAAAGGTGCGTGGCCGTACCACAAAGTGCATCAGTACAGCACCACAAAGCATTTTAAATGTGTTATGACACTGGGTAGGCATTAAAAGGAAATTTTTTTGTAATACCACCTTAAAGCAGATCACTGCTACAAATCCTGATTACACCTTTTCAGGCTAAATAAGCAGTCACTTAAATTTAACTGGAGGGCCTTCTGAGGAAATTTCCCTGTCTAATACCTCACAATGCCATTAATGTGGCACACACACACACACACACACACACAAAAGAATAGCGCTAACATATAAAAAGTGAGTTACAAGGTTTTCACACTGTAGCCTTTTTACCGCAACATTTAGTGTAGAAACGTGGTATTTTATAGTCCATTTGTATACATATCTTTTAAAACTAAACAGGCATTTCACATGCTGCTCCATATATTTTACGACAAAGGAATTAGAAAAGAATAAAATCAAATAAAAATCAGCATCTGCATGAATTCTTCTGAATCTCATCATCTCCTCACCCCATGGTAATACATTACAACGCCCTCCTGTTCTCACTGCACTCTATTCTTATTCCCGCTACATGTAGTAAATGCAGCTTTCTGTGTAATGAAAAAGATATTTGCTCTTTTTTTTTTTTTTAAATAGTATTAATATTTACAGTTATTCAATGATAAAATACCGATGCTTTGGAGGAGCTTGGAGTGTTTCAAGTCAATAATAAGCCTTCAAATCCCCCAATTTACAGAATGCCGTTAAGTTGTCCGTTTTTCTTCGTAAATTAATCTACATCATGCATTCCTTATTTGTTTTCTCATCTATTTTTCATGTCAACGCATTTACATTTCAGAGACAGAATACCTTATTAACACTTGGATCTGCTCCAGCGTTGCACCTTTCCCCTAAAGGAAGAGAAAAGATGTGCCTGTCTTCTGGACTAATGTGTTCGCATCAACCTCTAATATTGGCATACTGTTTTGTGTAGACTGTATATGGAAATTGGATAGCATATGTTTGTGTTGAGTTGAAGATAAAAAGGGAAAATTGTGAATAAATCCAGAGTCAAAGTGTGAAATATGAAGCAATCAAAAATTAGCGAAACAGATTTGAAAGCAATGAGGGGTCAACTTTAATTTTAACACAAAAGGCACCTTTTAACACAGATGGATTGTCTGGAAGCGAAAGCATCATAATTGAATGAATGGATTATACTGATTAATTTCTACTTGTGGAGCTAAAAACAAAAGTGAGCGCTCCTGTGAGGCAGATCAGAATCCCTGCATCAGTTTTGGATTCTTATCAAATTCAGTCAACCAGTAACACATCAAGCTTGACCCTGCCAGCGGATCACATGGGACCCACACGATCCGAAACCTCTCAAAACCACGAAGGTTTTGTTTGACAGACAGATCAACCTCCCGGAGCCACCGCCGAGATTAATCTTCCACAACTGGACCGTGGATCGCGCATACCACGGTTGGTCCGGGATAAAAAGCCCCTGTCAAGAATGATGACGGTTCCCTTTCCTCGAGGCCAAACAGCACTGCAGGAACTCCTCGCTGTGCCAACAACTTTGCCTCCGTCTTTGGGATGCAGGGGCTGCGCTCTGCTGTCGCTTTGATGGCACCCCGGGCGCTCTGTGGAACCAGAGATCCACGCGCTTTACACAGAGTTGTCACTCTGCCACAAAAATGCACCGCAGAGCCTTCATAGAAATACTCCTCTGTTTTTATCAGATGCGGTTCACCTCACACGGTTTGTGGAATATGTTAAAAGGAAAACACAGATTGTAGTCCGGGTCAAAGGTAAAGAATGAAAGGCACTGCAGCGTGTCTTGAGCCGTGAGTGAACATTGTCATCGCAATACTTCGTTTCATCATGATCACCGGCTCTCAGCGTGTCTTCCTCATTGCTCACCGAAGATGAAACTGTCACAAATTATTTTCTGGTCAATTTAAGTTAACTATAACTGCAGCATGAAGTAAATAGATGGAAAAAGACAAAGAAAAATACTGTATGAGAAGGTGTGAAGGGGGGGAAGAAAAAAAAAAAAGCATGAAAAACCCATAAAGTAAAATGTTCCCACCTCTTGGTGCTGCAGTGCGCTCCGTCATATTCTTCACCCAGGGACTGTGGAGCACTTAACTCCATGCTGTCGTGATTTCTCCAATTACGGGTGACAGCTTCCAATCCGCGTGGGAGGTGGATCACCTCTGGAAGTGCCAGGCAGAATACGAAGCGCACCACTACATTAATAATTCACCGGAGGTACATTCATATTCAGCCTAAGCGCTGCAGTTTGGGGCCCATTAGTGATAAAGGCAAGCAGACGCTCCCTTATACCTTTCAGCTTGATGTTCAGTCGCAGGTAGAAAGCACACATGATTTTTATAAGGTGAAAGCTTTTATTTCATTGCCACTCACCGGCGGCAGCCATGGAAACAAACTTTACGAATGTTCTTCAGATTGCAGGCTGGGGACTTAGTTTAAAGTGCTGCTGAGAAGTTTGTTTATGATCTTAAATTTACATCTCAGTACCAATTCAACACAAAATGCTTTTAGTTTTGCTTCGCATTGTTTACAATTAATAGAGCTGGAAAGAAAAGGGGACGAGAGAAAAAGTTTGGCGCGCTCCCTGGAGCAAATTGTCCGATGGTAGTGATATCTGACATCCGTGCCAGATGGCAGCAGTTCTCAGCGAGTACATTGCGTATGCAACCAACTGCCTGGGCTCAGCAGGCTGCGGCACACCGTGTTTTTACCCCTGACAAGAACATGAACAGCACACCTCTTTTCGAAAATGGGCAAAGTAAACGGCTGAAATAATACAGAGCCTGAATGAAAAGTGGATTCGATGTGAGGGGAGAAGAAAAGAAAAGCTGGAGAGAAAGTCGCAGTAAAGTGCTGATCTTCGATCCAGACGGGTGTTTTAAACTGTCAAACTTGAAGTCATAATTGTAAGAGTGACGCTGGAGAAATTAACCTTTTACGAAGCTGTGAATAGCACCTGAGAGTTCAACTCAGATTGATCTCTCTGATATCAATATTAGCGCGTCTGAGCACGTACAACGTATGCGGACGGTGTCCGGACTGAACAGACATTTAATATACTTATTAGAGGTGGAGGTGTCATTTGCAACACAATATGTCTTAATTACAAAACTTTGAAAACAAAATACAGCTGTATCATGCATGCAAATTTTGGTCAGAAACAAGAGCAAAGGAGGATCAAGCACAGATCGTGAGACCTCTTGACCGATCATAGATTCCATCATCCCGTCATGCACAGTGGTTATAAGTTGTCCAGTTTTTGCATGTTCAAACATTAACAAGGATACAAATATGGATAGAGCAGCCTGCAGTTACAACAAGCAGTGGGAAGCTAAAAAGACTATCTCAATTGGCATGTACCTTTAGATTACCTTTAGAATATTGTTCACTTTAAAATACTGTTTCAATTTAAATGAGATCATGAATCTATTGTGTATATGTACACGATGCCATACCAACATCACCATGTCACTGTACTACTATCACATTCCTTATTTGCTATTGAGAAACCCCTACTGCCTCTTAAGGCCCCTCCAGAAATGCTGATAGATGTAGGGTTTTTGAAAGTGCTCAGCTACAAAGAAAACTTCAACTGGGTGTGAACTGGACCCAGAAGAAGGGAATCTGGCTCTTGCAGGAATCGCAACATTACACAATGCACATTCGGCTAATTCTGAGGTGACTTAAAAAAATGAGCATTACGACATTTGAGTCGCCCTTTGTTCATGTCTGAAACATTAAGGGTTAATGAAAGTGGACTTCACTAGAAAATGTTAATACACTATTAAGGCGGGGTTCATAAGTAGCTTTTGAAGGCCTGTCAAATCTTCAAATTTTTGGCAAACACAATGACAATATGGTATATAGCGACATAAACAAGTAAGAGAGTAAAAGGCTGGATAACAAAGACTAATTTATTTTTATCATCCAAGGAGCATTATTTCTGAAGGTCTGAGAAAAACCTTTAAAAAAAAGATGTTCTTTAATTTTGTTTCTGAATCCAAAAATAAAGACTACAAAAATTTTTATCTCAGGGAATCTAAATATTTTAACTGCAGTTGCATGGAAATGTAAAACTCCCCATCCCCCTGAAAAAATGTAAAAAAAATAAAACTTACACTGCAAAAACCAAACTTCCAACCCAAACCGAACCAAGCTTTTGTTTTGCCAGGATTAGTCAAACTTTTCTCCCATTTAATTGTTTTAATGGCAGTTTTAATCACTTTTTCTCCTATAAGGTTGACAGTGTTATTCATATTCACATTTGTAAGTCACCCATGATATGATCATTTTTGTATCCCAATCCTATCACAGGCTACTGCAATTTTACCAGATAAAAGATTGGATGAACTCTGGTACATTAAACCTGACATAATTTTTTTTCTGAAAATAAGCCAACAAAGGACCACATAACATGCCCACTGTTCATACAAGATGAGTTCTTGCCCAGAAAAGTCAGCAGTATTTCTGTACAAAGTTGATATATGGCTTCCTCTGTCTGTAATACAGTTACAAGTTATGTTTCTGGATGCAGCAGCAGACTGTGTCGAGTGCTAATGGTTTTTCAGGTACTCCCAAGTATCATGTGGCTTTATTGATCATGGTGGCATGATGGTTTCTCATGCAGTGCTGCCTGAGAGCTAAAAGGTCATTCACATCCAACAGTTATTTCTGGCCTTGGCCTTTATACACTGAGATTTCCCTGGACTCCCTTAATCTTTTCACAACACTAAATGTTGAAAAGTTCTTTTCCACAACAGGTCCTTGCTTGAAAATATTAAGCCTCTGGTAGATACTCAGTCTCGACACACTCATCTGTCACCAGTTCAGTCGCTGATTGTAAAGTATTCCAAAATGGTGTATTAAAGCATAAAGGAATGGTGTGTGGTCTAAACTATTTTCACATTTTTTTCCACTTGTACTCTACAGACTTTACAGGATGGAGTTTTTGTACACACTTGTGTAACCTTGAGAGAGCAGTGCACATGACAACCAACGAGTATAGAGCACACACCCGAGACCAGGAGAAGCATGAGTTATTATGTGCAAGATAACTAAAGAGTGAGGAACAGAAGCATTGTACATGGAATGTAGCTTGTATGCCAGTATTAAAAAAAAAAATATAAGAACTGAACAAACCTCATTTGTTGCCTCAAGCGACAAACATGCCACTGACTGAAGCCAATGTGGAAATAAACTTTGTTGCAGTTCCTCAACTGACCACTAGGTGCTGGCTGTAAAACAGAGCAAATCCCCATTGACTCCCATGGTAAAATGTCTAACCTTTGCAGCAGAATTAAACACATTTACAGTCTGGTTCATAAATTGATTTTATCCTCCATTGTGCATGGGGTGATTTTTTTATTTATTTATTTATTTATTTTTGTATAGCATCAGATACAATTTTATTAAGAAATAAACTTTACCAATCAGATGCCCGGATGTCATTTTATCGATAGCTGGCCATTGACTGGTGTTGGCTAAAATCAAACTGTTGGTGTTATGATTTTAGCTACTTTAGTGCTCAGCATTATATTGACTTGTATATTGACAGATGTTTTCCTGTGCTTGTGTGGATTGTAGACCAGACAAGATTATGTTTTGGTGGCGATACCAGAAATAACTATTGCGTTTAGCCTGCATTAAACTGACAACACAGCACAAGCTGGCTGCTGCTTAGCCAAGCTTTGTCCTCAGACAAAGCTGGCTGTGAGTTACCCTTCCAGGCTAACTCACAGCCAGTCACAGCAGTCTGTTAGTGCAATTAACAAAATTATTCTCTGTAAAACATGAATGATTAATGTTCTGCTTGGTCTTTATTCACAGATCAGAAGCTATGCTCAGCAGTCAAGACAGTGCTAAGTACAAAGTAGCAAAAGTGACAGCAGCTACCTATTGGCCATGCTGACTGCCACTAATTATGCATTAATTTGTTGAATGGCGTAATTTTACTCAATGTTGTACAAAGAGATTCACCTCTGTACTGATGTCACTTTACAAAAACTTAAATAAAAATTCAGATTCCCAAATGTCCACACAAATTAATATCCGGAGAGCCAAGTTATTAGGGTCCAGCCCAATTGAGGTCCTCTTGTAAACGGCAATGAAAGAATTTAACAAGCAATAAGTTATTTTCAGGGTAAGGCTAGCCATGTTTATGCAGAAAAATTTACTTAAAACCCGTTCTGTTAATTTAAATGAGATTAAGTTATTATGTGGTTGTAACTTGTAAGTAGTGCGTGCCTTATTTAGCCTTCTAATCCTTGCCGGTTAATTATGGAATAAATCTAAAGAGAAATAAACACGCTTGTACATATTTACACTTGTGTTTTTGCGCCGCCTGTTCATCCCAACACATAAACCACAAAACACCCTTATAGCTGCCTGTCACGCCACATGAGCACACTTTCTGTTTCCGAGTCAAAGAGACAAAGAAAAAAACAACAGCTATGTTGTTTTCATTCATCAAGCCAGAGGAAGACAACACTTGAACACTCTTGGGTCACAGAGAAGTGAACTTTGAAATCTCGTCTTGCTGATAGAAGGACTCGTCTAATCTGGTCCAGTAGAATCGCAGCAGTTTTTATGACAAATGCAATTGTGTGATGGGTAAGTGAACAGAGCTGAACTGGCAAGCAAATCTTTGACAGCAGCTGCTGAATTAGGTCTTTGTTGTTGAACTGGACATTCGTTGAAAGCAGAGAGATAGTGAACTTTAGTTGTATGGGTCAGAAATCCACTTTGTAGAGAGACATATTTCAAGAGTTATTCTATATATTTCAATTACATTTGCCTACACATAAATTATCCATTTAGTTAATCCCCTCAGTTTAGCCCTCCTGTCGCTAAAAAGGTGAAATATATGGTTTGAAGTGTAAATGTCATAAGCAGTAGATATACAAAACTTAGTTTCAGCACTCATTTATCATATTGATCAATTGTGAAAGCTCTGATGTTTCTGAGGCGCCTCAGTTTTTCACATACAGAAGCTGAGGACTGGTACATTCCTCTATATAACTGTGTCTATTGAATAAATGTAAACAAATATCATCTTAACACAAGAACAGTGGTTCCTAACCTCAGAAACAAGCTATGTAACTGTGCATGTACTCAGCTATTCAAATAGCACTAAATCAGCGTCCACAGCAGAAGTGACTTTTATTCTGTCTACATTTGGCTTTTATGACCCAAGAATTTACAAAATTCATGTTCATTCCCTCAGCTGACACATGTTTGTGTAGTATAGTATTATACACTAAGCACAAAAAGTAAGGAAATTTGAAAGATTTGTCAAATCTTCACTGCCAAACAGCTTCTTTTTTCTTTTTAATTGTTGCTATAAACTCTTATTTTGAGCTTCTGGTACATCTTACGTGGGGCCGGCTGCAGTGGACAGTTAGTAACTGCTCCAAGACTTAGGATGCCATATCTCACTAATCTGAATAGGGCTCATGCAATAGTGTAACTTCAAGCTGGTGTTCCACAAATCTAAATTGTGTCATTATTGAGGAAGGAGCCCAAGTACCATCTGAAAACTGAAGGCCAAGTTCCATATAATGGGGGATGTCAGGGGCAGGCTACGACATGGGCATCTCAAGAAGAAAGAAGACCATTTCCTCATCCTGTTAGCACTAAAGGACCATAGTCAGTCTTCCACAGATTACAGGTAAGGTTTGGAGGACGACATGCCCGATGGTTCTCAATACGAAACGGACTACATGCAACCAATCTTTGGTCTCATAAGGTTGTCAGGAGGCCTGCCATGACTGCTCTTCACCATCATGCCCATTGAAACCTACTGCTGAAACCTGAACATGTAGAGCAGCGGTAATCAGACTTTTAATACTGCGTACCACCTGAGAAACTGTTCAGCTCTCTGAGTACCACCATGATGACCAATTTTAAAATACAGCCATATATGCCTTCTCAATTAGTTTTAAATACACAGGAGAGATGCTTATTCCTTATTGTGGTTATTTATTGTTACCTGAATTGTTACCTTACTGAATCAGAGATTTACAACTCTGTCCAACAATTCTCACATACTCACGTACAGAGCAAAATAAACAAACTCAAAAGTTGTTACATCTGCACTGCAACTGAATATGCAACAAGTTTTTTTTTTGAAAGACACAGTTTTAATTATCTCAAGCTACACAGTTTGTTTGAAATGTATTTGTAATGCCTTGTATGTTTCTGATTTTTTTTTTCTAAGTGAAAATGTGGGAAAAATGTGGTAGTCATGACATTCCCCGCGTACCACCAGAGAGCGCTCGCATACCACTGGTGGTACGCGTACCACAGTTTGCACACCACTGATGTAGAGGAACATATACGTTCAGCGACAACTCTAGATTCTGCCCTTGGCACTTGGATCAAGAGTCACTTTGGCGACTTCTGCACAAACACAGTATTTACATTCACTGGAGGCAATCTTGATGCAGAGATATTGAGAAGAAATTCTGCAACCAGTGGCAACCCCATATCTCCAGAGCTCGAGATATGGGGTCTGCAACAAATGCTGGTTTAAGGAATGAAATCGAACCGCAGTGCGTGACCAGGCTGGTGACCGGCATGAGGAGGGACCAGGCTGTTGTGGTTGCATATTGCGCGCTGATGCGTAACCGGGTCACTTCTGGCGTGCTGTGGCTGGGCGTGAGGCAATAACCAATTTTCCCCTTTTACCGGTGGCTTGGCAAGCATTGTTGGATGGTTCCCTTGGCGGTTTGGCTGAGCGGTTGTTAGACTGGAGTTGATCCTCACAGCGGGTGCGATTTTACAAAGTTGGTTGTAAAGCAATAAACTTTGCAAAGGGTGCTGGGAATTTGAGTCCTTTTGCGGTTTCTTTGTCAAAAAAAAAAAGTGGTCGGACTTTGCTGGATTTTGTAACGGTAGCACATGGTGTGTGGCCCACCAACTGAGTTGGATTTAGATTTACTTGGGGTTACTCTATGACTGTACACTTGTGTGTTGTTTATATTCATGCCAGATGTAACACTAATGACATGACTGTGATCAGTGTTTGTTTGGTAATTAAATGTTTTAGATTTTACTGGCATGCACATTTGTTCTTTAATTGGTTCTGAATGTTTGAATTTGAACTAATTAGTACCATAACACTGTTAATTAGAAAAACCAGATAGAGGAAAATGAGCATGGGCATGAATGCATTCTCAGTCTGGAATTACTGTTGCAGTCTAACATAAATAAATGTCTTCACTGTGCAGTTTCAAATAATCTCAGATACACACGACAAATGCCATTTCATATACCCATAGCTTTTAACTTAAAAAAAAAAAAATCTGGACAAGAACAAGATGCCAAGACTACTTTATGTAAGCGTACAAATGTTAATAATGTATTATGTATAACTTGTCTGAAAGTAATAACCCAGTGTATGTTACGAGGCGGTATATCACCACTATGTTTTAAAAACGTTAGATGCTGCGGTGTGTCTGAAGGTGAAAAAAGTTCTGAATATTTTCATTTAGCGAAGTTTAATCATTTTCTTTTATACCATCACAGTGACAAAAGTGGTCCTGAAAAAAAGGAAAATGGGTGCAAAAGATGTACAAACTGTTTACAAGTTGTATACAAGGCTCAGTTGTGCGTTGGAAGTAAATCTGAAGAACTTGATCACATAAAATAGGCATACATGTAACATAAATTTCAACAGAGGCACACCCCTCTGAAGAAGGGGTTGAAGTGGAGTTAACTCCACCCCCTGAAACCAGGGATCTATTGTTCTGTATGTCTATGCTATCTGCACCAAAACATGTCTCAAACATTTCATTAAGATCTCAGAAAATTGTGTCAACTTTATGATATATTATATATATTATTGAATGTAGTACTTGGGCTATATTCAACTTGCTAAACTAGCACCGTGTCCCAAATGCTAGAACGTCCACTTCCTTGAATGACCACTGGGGGCTGGCACCAAAAACATGTCAACACCCACAACATAAAAATGTCCAACTTTGAAGCAGAAATAAACATAATTACAGCCTGGTACAAAAAAAAAAAATTTTCCGTTCCCCTACACATGACTAAATGGACTTGTGTGTACCTCATCCGATAAAATGATCTAAAGCCTGTATGTATGCATGAATAATATTGTCGTTTTCTGAGTAGAAGCTACATTGCAGTCTATGGTGTCAAACAGCCAGCTGTCACCTGTCACTGTCATCACTTAGCATTTTCGGTGAAGTTGACATCTTAGATGTGAATTAGGTGTGAAGAAAGCATTCTTATTTTAAAGACAAAAAATGACTGCTGTTGACAGACCTCTATCTTTGTGTTCTTTTCTTCAGACATGATGGTTTTTCCCCCAAACCATTTTGACATGTTTCGATGGAGCCTTATATCTTCCTCAGAAACATCATCTGATGGTGTAGTATGACGTGTCACTTTTGTCAGCTGGTGTTAGTGAGGTGTGACCGTCCTGTCACTTTTGACAGGACGGTCACACCTCCTGCTGTCTGTGCGCCCCTCCAGGGTGCTGCTCCAGGTGTGTGACAGCATGTACGCCCCCTCATCCCAGTTCATTGTCCTCGGGCTTCGCTTCCATATTTCCACTGGCTCCATAATCTACCGCTTGTGTCGGTCATCTTCAGTACGGATGACTCTGGCCTTGTCCCAGTCCATGATGTGGTTATTTCTTTTACAGTGATCTGTTATTGCCGATTTGAGGTTTTCATGTAGTGCCTTTTCTTTTCTTGAGCTTCTTTGTCATTTTCCTGTCTCTTTTTCACATGTTCCATTTGGTGCCGTATATGTGGTGTGAATTTAGCCATGAGTATCCAGCAATTGTATTTTTGCTTTTCTATTTTATTTTTTATTTAGTAATTGCTTCAACAGTCCCTTTAGTTTATTTTTCATTTTTTCAGTTGGATCTTTTTCAGTATGTCGTATGTCTGCGTGTCTTTCAGCATTTCTGCTATTTGTTTCTCATAGGTTTCAGTGTCCATGATGATGGTGGTCCTCCTTTTTTCTGCTGGGAATATTGTGATGTTTTTATTTTTTGCAAGCGAGGCTATGGCTTCTGTTTCTTGTTTTGTGATGTTTTTTGCAGTTTTCAGAACACCTGCCATTTCATTCAGTGTTGCTTTCTGTTCTTAATCGAGTATTTTTTTCCGCATGCCAATTCTGTTGCTGCGATGAATTCTTCGTTTGGGATATTATTATTATTATTATGTTATTTTTCGTGGTTAATGGGGACCGGCGCCCCCCCATGAAAATCAAATCCACTATCTGGAGCCGACTGTGGTCTTTCTGTTACCCTCACAGCCTCTGGTCTCTGAACCGTAGTAAAGAAACCGCTGGTATTGTGCTATTTTTGGCTCGTAATTAGCGGCTAACACGCTAGGAAAAAGTCTGGTTTTCTCTGCATGGAACAAGCACTTTATTCTGGCACTGCAGGAACTTATAATACCACAAAGGTTGTATTGTTCGGCTTCTGTTGGTTAACAGAGAATGTAAATCTATACACGCTGAGCTGCTGTTTATGTTCACTCCATTTTTCATCTAACCCTGTTTTTGTTCTGCCGTCCCACGACACACAGACTCCATTACCCATAAGGCCACACCATTACCCCTAAGGCCACCTTCTTAAAGGGACCAGGCTGGCTCACGACATTTCTTTGCTGTGAGAGAACGTGCACAACATCCTGTGATGTTTCCGCGATTTTTTCTTGATTTTTTTCATTCATTATATATTTCTGAAAAATCCTTGAATAACTTAAATTGCGGAATTTAAAGGGCGAATTGGCTAGAGATCGCATAGTGGAAGATGTGAAGAACCTTATCCAACCTTTGCCCGTCGCCAAAGGTTGGTGAGGGAAGCCCCCTTGCCAGACCGCAACTAGCCTCAGTCACTTGGCTAGCTGTGGATGGCTGCAGTCGCTCCAGTGGAGCTCGGCTGAAGTAAACAGTTTTCTTTTCAGCTCTGGCAGTCCTTGTTTCTAATGTTGTTTCTGTAGCTACATCTGAAACAACGACAGACTGAATCAGAATGATTGTAAGGTAACCTTACTTAGCATCATCAGTTAAAGAAAGCTAAAATAGCTAACTTGTGGTGACTACTGGGACTGTTGGTTTTGTCCTTGTGCCCATTTTTGGATTAATCACGGTTCAGTAGTCAGTCAGCTCCTGCTAAGATGGATGATGGTCATGACGGTGGTGATTACCATGCAGGACTGTTTGGTCCTTCAGTTAATGTGTCTGAATAATTCCATGAGGGATTGTAAATGTAGATAAATACAACAAAATAAAATGGATTTGTTTATAATTGTGTCCTTTTACTAAAAGGCATAATTATAAAAATATATTCTCTAGCCATCAGTGTTTTAAATTCATGATCTTAATAGCTGCTGCACAAAAAACATTGTTGCTTTGGTTACCTAAATGAACAGTACAATTCCTCCAGCACCACCGTGGTTAGAATAATTATATATTCCACTTAATCCACCATTTAGCATGAATATTGAGAGATGCTTAATGGTGAAAAGTCGTGTCACACAGAGATGTTTTAGCAGATGGTGGCTTGTAAAAAGAATCATAACTAAGTTTAAGGGAATGGATGAGATTTGCCTGTCAGCGGGTGAGTGTGAGCTCCATGAAAGCCATATGACCTTTTCACACAAAGCCTGCTCTTCACTTAGAAGGGAGTGAAAAGGGTGAAGAAATTGCAAGGCGAAGAAAACTATTTCATTTAAGATTATGAACCCCATATCAATGGTGGCTGCACGGCGACACCTGATTCCTAATAACATGATTTCGTCAAAGGCATTCAGCAAATCACATTGCATTTCCATTTCAAAAGGAGAAAAATTGCTTTCATTTCACTCACAGTATTTCCTTCTTCTGGGTGACTTTTATTTCTGAAAGTGTGTTTTTAAGAGTTTATCTTTAAGTGGGCTTGTCACGGGGTGATATCATATCAGCATATGTTTAGGAATGTCTGTGGAAATGTCCTTGAGTATCGGTTTAAACTTTCTTTTTTTCTTTTTTGGAAACAAATCATGTAGAGGCATGAGTTGACATTTTCCTCTATCAGGGGAGCAAACTTTTCAATTTTCTTTTTCTTAAAGTAGTGTTTCTTTCTAATGAGGATTTCTAAACTGGCCTGTCTGCTTGATCTGGCAAAGCTTATTCTGTAGTCATATGTCAGCGTTACCTGCTGCGGCCAGTTCCTGTATACGTCTCTGTCTCACCTCAGCGCTCGATTTGGCTTCAAAACATCCGTAGCGATTACATGTTGGCTCCCCAAGCCCCTGCAAATCACCACGCTTGATTCCCCAGCACATCTTTGAAACAAGCAGCATCGTGGGTTTTGAACGCACTCCTTGTGATTACTTGAGGTTAAAGAAGGTGTTTGAAAAAAAAGAGCACACGCTCAAAAGAGTAATTAATCATCTTAATCACATGGATGGGATGCTCCACTTTGGTATTTGCCTCAAATGCCGTGAGCGGTTCATCAAAGCCAGCCATGTAGGTAATGACTTCCTCCGTGCTTTAACACCCTTAAATTTGCATTTAGATCATAAGACGATTCTGAGCAAGCTCTTCATAATGTCCATTCAACCCTTCCTAAAGCTGCAGCCACGTATCCCATTCTCTGTGGATACGTAGAGCGATATAAAAGTCGGTATGTAAATGCCTCTTGGTCTGTCATGTCCATTACCTTCATGTAGTCTACACTGTTGTACCTGTGAGGCCGACTTTGACTAAGCCTGTGTGTAAATGTCACCATAAATACATGATAAATACATAATATCCATGATTAATTCATTTAACCTGGATTTGGCCTTTTGAAGACATTAATGTGAGATCACAAGCCATAGCTGAGAAAAGGTACAAGACTGACATGAAACATGAGAGATCACCAAAACACGATGTGAAATAAATGAGATTTTTTTAACATGTCATGCACCCCTAATGTGTATGTGAGCGTGCATATGACTGGAAAGCGATCATTTTCTTAGTTTCAAATCAATATGGTGCCACACACACTGCAAGGTAAATTTCAGCGAGCAGTTTACGCTGACTCTTCTGCCGTTTCTGCAGAGCCTCAACTCATAAAGTGATTTATATTCACCGAGGCTGCAACAAGAGCCAGTGGCCTAATTTAACAAACTGCATAACGTAGAGTTGTAAGGATTTTATCGTAACTCTCTCTTTTACAGAATACTGTATTTATGCATTTTGTGTTTGTGGTGACCCTCCTGCACTGGAACAGCACTAGAGATGCTTTTTACAGCAAAAACCATTGATTGCTTTTTCAGAGCTGAGTAGGGGAGATGGAGTAGGCTACACAAACCATGAGTGTTGAGGATCTTAAAATAGAACAATCCAGGAAGCATCCCAAAAAAAAAAAAAAAAAAAAAAAGAACTATAATCCATCCAGGACAAAAGCCTTATTATTTTTTTTTTGTTTGTATTTTTAATTATCTCCTTTCACACTTATTTAAAATCTGGAACATCTGATGAGAGCACTCATCAGGGGGTCGTGGAAGAGTTCAATTAAACTCCAATCAGCTGCTCCCACATATACATAACTTTCATGGTCGTCATTGTTACTCCCAAAAATACAGTATGTTAAAAAAGCATTAGCAACCCGTCCAGGGTGTACCCCTGCCTTTCACCCAAGAGGAGCTGAGATGAGCTCCAGCAAATCCCTGTGACCCTGAACTGGAATAAGCGGGTATCAATAATGGATGGATGGAAAGAAAACGCATTTGCCAGAATCACCAGTAGAAATCCTTTAAGCAGCTGTTATGGTAAAAGGGGCACTTTGAGGTCTAGAGGTCACAGGCACCAGTTTTTCAGAGCATCTATGGACATCATTTCTGATAAATTTGATATAGGCTCCTATCTAACTGGGTTCTCCTGTGTGACGCCATCATGGGCGCCAGGCTGGAGTCCTATCTCAGGGTTCTGTCTTGGATGTTCTGTTAAAGCTTACCGTCTTTCACTGTCAAGTTGTCATTCCTTACAATCACCTGCTGAGGTGCAGATCTGACCCCTTTTGCATCCAAACAGAGAATAAATTCATTGATATCCATCCATTGTTAAGTCTTGTTATTTAAGTTTTATTGTTGATCTTACTCAGAGTCCTTACTCTTTTAGAGCCTAAAACAGAGACAATACATTTTTCCACCACAGCATCCAGACCTGCATTAAAAAAAAATTGTTTTTAAAGAAAATGTGTGTTTAAATGTGAAAAAACTTGATGAAAATGCAAAGTACAGAGAAATAATATGACCAGTGATTGTGTCATTATAGTGGACCTTTGGTTTGCAATAAAAATCTGGATTAATTAGTATTGCCCCCCCCTCACTTTACTCTAAATAAATACATAGAAAAAATCTGTAATTTTTTTTTTTTTCAAAGCTGTGCATGTGACGTATGTGCTGAATGGGAGAAAGACAGTTTTAGTCAATTTCCGCCACCAGTATTGGCCGATGCAGTTCATATTCCAATCATCGACTGATCACAATCGGTGCATCTCTTTCAATTATTCACTCATACATCTTCGCCATCTGTTTTTAGTCGTGTCCAGGGTCACAGTGGTCTGCTGAGGCCTAGCCCCACTTTCCACTGGGCAAGACAATAATGTTAACATGAGCCAAACTGTCCCATTCACTTCTCTGTGCTGCTGACATGGCACACCGTCACCCCCCCCCCCCCCCCCCCACCCCCACTTCAGACTCTTCCACTACATGGAGCTGTTTTATTCTGTGGGTCATAGCCACAACACAACTGTCATCAATCGTGTTCATCTTCATCATCTAGGATCAGTTTGGTGCAGAACCTATAAAGTTTAACTGTGCCGTGACCTGTTCCTATTTATATGGTATGGAAAACCTTATTGCAGTGAGCTGAATGGAAATTTGTCCATTCCTGATTATTTGTGTTTGATAGGGTTGTGATAATGCTCACACCAGTCCTGTACAGTCTGAGTCACTGCGGACCTCAGCGTGATTTAGCCACTTCATTTGCATAGGTTAATTTCAAACAGCACCTCAAATTAGGCATGAAAGGATAATTACTTAATCTTCCCGCTCCTGTCGCCTTCACCCCCTCCCTCTACCTCACTGCTGAATCTTTTTTTTTCCCACCCAGGTTATGTAAATGTACTTCCAACCATCTACTTTCTCTGGCATCTGTTTTTGTGCATAAGCCAATTCATCCTCCATCTCTCTTTTCTCTCCCTAATAATACCGGTTGGACTTTCTTTAATTCCCTCCCACTCATGTACTCTCAAGTAAATTGCCTACACAAGCCAGATAATTTTCCCCGTACACCTGAAGCCATCAACTGCAATTTGACAACATGAGGGCAAATTCATTTCAGCTGAGTAATGGACGTGCCGGGTATGCACACATGTGCGGGCATTAGGCATGTCAGTGTAATTGCGGTCAGTGATTGTAATAATCTCTGAGCAACTGGTCATGTACTATTCAATAGGCAGTTTTCTTTTGAGCAGAAAAGATATGGGGAGCAAAAGACGAGCCAGGCCTCCGAGCTCAGACCGCAAGGAATGAACGAGAAGAAAAACTCATAGACGGAAAGATTTAACATATTTAACTGATGACGTCTTCCAAGTGTGTTTTTGATCGTATAGTGACGGAAACAGACTTGCATGCTGACTTTTGACTACTTCCATGTAGCCACAGCTGCACAGTTCTCAATCCTGGAAGGAAGGCTGCTTTTACACTACGTGATTTTTAAGGGAACTGATATTTTGCAGTAACTGTCAGTGTTTGAGTCTCTATAAGGAGTCACTGTAGATGGTAATAGCTGCGGTTAACTGTGCTACCGCTTCAGCTTCGCTAGGTTCAGGAGCAGCAGGTGATGGAGCCACATGGTAGGAGCGTCCTCCACCTGGAGAAGCAATAAAATCAAGTCTCATACAGCGTTTGTGAATCCAGAGTAGGTTTTTTTTTTTTTTTTTATAAGAAAGTGATTTAAGAGCAAATATACTCACAGATTTATGGAGATTTCATTAATGACACCTGTTGTGATTTCAGTAGAAAGCTTCACCTTTTTTTTCTGTTGAATCATCAGGAATGCAAAGCTAAAGATCAAAACTATTATTTGTTTTAACTGGAATGAAACTTATTGTTATTAGTCACTTTCATCAGATTTTATCAGATGTGATTTCATCATGTTTCTCCAACACTATCATCCCATTTCACTTACGTGTGGAAGAAACAAGTCTGGCGTGTTGGTTGACATTCATATAACCGAAGACCCCCAACCCTCCGTGTTTACAGCTCCAGCAGGTAGTCACATCAAAGCCTCCAGTCCGACTCTCTCCATCTCTGAAGTCTTTCAGTCCACTCCTGCGTCACTGAATGAGTGGGGGAATGAAGGTACAAATGTCATGTAGGAAATGTACAAGCCAAGTGTGTCGAGGCTTTTTCCTTCATTTTTCCAAAGAAAGTCCCTTATTGTCAAAACTACAGCATGCTCCTGCGGTTTATCGTCGAAATAACATGTCTGTCTTCTACAGCACTTTTTTTTTTAACCCTTTTTTCTAAATCATATAAATGACATACCACCAAAAAAACATGAACACCAAAAACTACAGAAATTAACATTACACAAGTGAATGTTTTATAGCAGTGGTTCCCAAAGTGTGGGCCGCGGCCCCCTGGTGGGCCGTCACGGTACTGTAAGGGGGCCGTGAGAGGTCATTAAAATTAAACAAATATGTTTTAAATCCTCAATCTTTTTTAAATGTGTTTTTAATTACTGTGAAATATTAATGACATGATTTAAAAACATTAAGAAGTAACAAAACAAACCAGTTAAGTTTTATTCTACCTTCAACTTAATATGACAAGTGTCACCTTATTTGTTGTCCCCTTACATTAATGTCAGAACATAGCTTCTAGTCCTGTATGTTGATCACAGTTGTGATTAAAGGTTTCGGTGGGCCGCAGAGATTTTTCACATTTGAAATTGGGCCTTGGTATTCTAAAATTTGGGAATGGCTGTTTTATAGAATTCCCTCTATACAGTTTATGCTAGAAGTACGTCTCTGAGTTTTTCAGGCTGCAGTATAAATAAAGAGAAATTCACAGAAGGTCCAGGGAAACATGGAACAGTCAGCCTCACAAATGGTTGCTTTCTTACTGTCCAGATCAGTCGATCAGCTGTTATATCGAATCAATACAAAGTGCTATGATTTGCATAAAAAAAAAAAAAAAAAAAAGATAAGAACAGACCAGTTCTGCTTTGGGTTTTAAGATTTCTCAGTGACAATTACTAAAAATCTAGCAATAGAGAGAGACTGTAGTCTGTAAATTGTCAGACTACAGTTTACCAGAAAAACTAAACTTTCATTGATGCTATCACTACAGGCTTGATATTCTATTTTTTTCTCTGCCTCCAGTTACCACTGCTGAAGACTTCATAGGTTCCAGCCCACACAAACACATCAAAAGACAATTATTGCTCTGGTCGGAAATTAAATTTAAATGAACGCGTTTGATACAAGAAAAAACTTTAAAAAATAGAGCAGAGCATTTCATCTCTCCTCTGGCTGCCCCCCTGTGCTTTAGTCCCAGTGATTAGTTTGCTTCTCTGTATCCTTGGACAAACCAATCTCTTGCATCATCGCCGAGCCAGCAGTCAGACCCCAAGGATGTGTTGCGTATTGAAACGCCACTTAGTCTCGGGGGGGTGCCGCTTCTTTGGCCGCATGCGTATGTGCTCTATTCACCTTGCAATCAGATGTTGCTTGTCCGGACCCGGAGCGCAGGTGGTCCAAACAAAGCTCTTCATCAGGAGATAAGATGGACCCCAACTCATGAAAATGGCCATGCTGTAGCCAGAATGGGTTTGTGTTCCCAGAGATCAGCAATAGTCATTTCAGTTTGGTCCATAATAACAACAAGGGTCCGAGGCAGAGATAAGGTCCGGTGTGATGCTACCGTTTCCAGTTGCTAAAGTAGTTTGTTATTGCTGAAAATATGGCATTGTGCAATATTGATGTTTTAAGGCAAACATTTGTCCAATAAAGATGTAAAATATCTTTCTTAATTCTTTGTGTGTATACGGTTCATTCTTCAGTGATTTAAGCTCTGGATTCCACCGGACTGGATGGCATAACTGGGAAGAGTCCTGGGAAGCATTTTACCCTCAAACTGCCTGATTAGGGAGGTAGCTGTCTGGAGATTAGCCATTATCTTTGGGGAGGGGGTACCTCACCATCACACTCACTCTCATGTATCGTTTGATCTTTTTTTCCTTTTTTTTTTAACTGTCTATCTCTAATATCAATTTTCTAAATAATTTATGAGACTTTTAGTGCAAGAGCACTCTAGTAAGAAGTCTTTATTCAAATGGCAATAAAGTTCAAAGTGGTAATGTTATGTTTTTAACCTCATCTACTTCAGTTAATGTTCGCATATATGGCCGAAGCAAGAAGTTCCCCTTTTTGTTTTGTTTCTTTAACACAGACAGCGCACACGAGCGGGGAAAAGTCATTAAAAACAAACATGTGATCAGATAACAGTGGGGAAACCAACTGTCCACCTCTGGGAAATCTGTTACAACTATTATTTCACAAAAGGAAGGTATGTACATATTTACCACCGGTGCATCTCTGCAACCCTGCCAGTTTTTTTTTACATCATCTTTCACAGACCTCAGAAAAGATGGATGGAAAATTAAGACGCCAGCAGCACAATTTAGAGGACATGATTTTAAAAAAGAAGAAAAAAAAAACAAAAAGAGCTGCAAAACATTTTTGATTCACTCAGCATGTGTGACGAGTTCCGTGTGATCTTTCTTTTTCTCTTCGTTTAAAAGGTTTCTTGGCAATCAATATAAATTTACACAACTTAATCTTTTTTTTTTCTTTTACAGCCAGTGTTGGTAATTACCAGTGTGCGACAGCAATGTTGCTGTAAAAATTCAGGATAAACTTTTCTCAGCAGTAATTAATGGCAGACTTGGCAGTGAAGCTGGTAATGCGAACCTTAAATCACTCTTAGTGGATCATTTAAGTCTCATCCATTTATTTTGCACTCTAGAAGGAAAAATACCACATATGCGTATGCAGCAAGGCCAGGTATGAAACTGATTGAGTGCATCTGGCAGAATTTTAAGTGCTATCCTGATCAGCTGCGATCCTTTGTGGAATTAAAAGGTAAGAGTGTTTGTCAATATCAGGAGGTTTAACATTTTTTATCTTATTTTATTCTGCAATTTATACTATGGAATTAGACATTTTACACTTGCACTTTTTTTTTAATTCTACTCAGCATATGGAAAAGGTGACAAATGTATCAATAAGAGCTTGCCGTGTCATTTTTCAGTACGCCCTACACATTTGGGATGTATTTGAAATTTTTGGCTTTTTATTTAAGTGCTCAATCTTTTCCCTCTGTTGTTTCTAACAAAAAAGATGGATGCAAACGTAAATTGCTGCTAGCAAATGCCATTTTCCTTGTCTCGAGAGTTTCTGAAGAGCTGAGTAATTTTAACGTAGTTTCCTCTGTTTGAGCAGGAGTTCAAAGATGATTATAAGAACACCGACAGGAATCATATATAAGGCAGCAGCAACGACAAAAATACTGTTGCTTTAAAAACAAAGGGTTGTATTCATGCATTTGACTTCTTTGCACGGGAGACGTTGAAGTGTACGCAGTAGCCCCGTTACAGCTGTAGCCCCTAGTCGTGCTTGTGCAGACAGCAGGAGCGCAACCAGTGTTATAAAGTTATACGTGCACGTCAGTATCGCAGATGTTTTGGAATTCATTAAATCTGAATCTAGCTGAATATAATTATGAATATCTGGTGCATAATTACGATGGCCCATTAAACCCAGTCGCCTGATATGGATCAACCAACTGCCTGCCCTTAAGTCCCAGTCAGCCGCCCATGTAGGTTGCATATACATGTTTCATGTAAGTAAACATCCAATTACCACCTAAACTACATAATTAATGGACAACATGTGTGGGCAACAAACAGCAAATGTCCAACCCTCAACTCTTGATAAATGATCTCACAACTCCCACTTTTCCCCCTCTCTCTCACTCTCCTACAGATATATGCAATAGCCATCAATAACTCCCTGGCAAGTCATGCATTCATGAGTTCTTTTATCCACTTTGGAAGTTATGGATTTCATGCCAAGCAATGTTTTCAGCATTACGCTAACAACACGGCAGACCCCCACCTCAAACCCCCCGTACACACACACCGTTGACCCATAATTAAGGTGAGCGGGAGCTTGGAATTCAAGAAGACAAAGAAAGAAGTTGAAGATGGAAATTGGTAAGAGATGATCCAGTGAAAGGAAAATATGCCCTTAAACAAAATGTTGGGAAGAAAAGAGGGCCAATCAATTCCTACCGATTTGGAGCGCTAATTCAAATTCAAGTTTCAACGTCAGAAGTCACGGCTCAGTGCATGTGCTCAGGAACCGAGGAGAAAAATATGCAATGTGAGGGGGGAAGACATGAAAATGTGGCATTGGAAAGGCAAGTGATGCGACCACGAGGGTAATTAGTCAAACAGACCTTTCTCCTCATCAAAGAGGGCCAGCGGCCATGACTCTGCTGCCACATTAACAGGCTCGCCTTTGTCCTCAGAGGTAAACAAGCGAGCTAAGGCCAGACAATATCAAATCTAAATTCCACAAATCCCTGCCTCTAACGAACGGAGAGTCAGGTCAGCTGCAGTTGTGCGAACAGAGTAACTTTGAAACAAAACAACAAATTAAAGTAGATAAAATAGTTGCTGTGGTGACAGCGCTTTCGTGCACTCACTTTGTTCAAACTGATGTAGCAGCATCTACATCGATGGTAGAGGGGAGAGGAACTACAAATGAAATGAAAATGAAATGGATTGAGAATAGGTTTTCACTGTATTTAACTGCAAGGATTTAATATCAATAGGTCTGAGGAATAAAGCCACAAACGGAGTGTTTACGATGAGATCCTGAAACTCGTGGCATCACTTTAACTTGATGCTGACCTCTTTTTCTTAGTTTAGCGTCAATAAATGTCGCCCGTCAAAAATGAAGTGACAGATTCACCAGATACAGTTGAGAAGGAAATCACACATGACAGGCTCGAGGAGGAAATCCTTAAATGTCATTCATCAGCACCATTTTCCCATCCAGTGATTTTAAGATAAATGTAAGAGAAAAATATTAAATTGGTTGAAGCCTCCTGATCTTCAAAAACTGAAAATAACCAGCTTTGAAGTAATTGACGCTCATTTTAGACGTGGCTGGATAGAGGTCAGTCAACAAGGACATTGACTCAATTTTGGATTCCTAGTGGTCAGTCTCGGAACTGCAACTTTCCTGACTCCTGCACTTAACTCAACCTGGGAGACCAGATGTCGCCCTTCACATGACACCCAGAGACTGATAATCAAAGGAATATACAGAATTTTCAGAACTGGTTGCAAATGATTTTCCACTTCTGAATTTTCTTTCTATTCACTTTATTTCACTCGCTGTTTGATTCGGGTTCAGGCAAGATTTTTTAAGAATGGTTTAAGCCCCAAACTACTTGGTTAGGGTTAGAAAAAAAATGCAGAAGGGTTTGTAGTATACAGTTTTATAACATTAAGAAATGGTGTCTGATAATGATGGTGAAATAAAGATTAATCATGTTTACCCGTGCTTTAAAACGGATACTAAAGGCTATCAAAATAAACCAGTGGGTCATAGCAAGAGCAGTAAGTAAGTAGAGTGTGATTTATTTGTGAAAGACTAATGATTTAGCAGCAGCTTTTGCACATTCACTCATGATGAATAGCACTTCTCTGGCTGTTCGCTGCCAGCTTGTTTTCACGCAGAGATTAAAACACTTTTTTTTTTTGCATTTTTCTGTACTGCTGGTGCAGTCTATGTTGACATCTGTACTGTAACTCTGACAGGGTTCATTCCCTGGATTAACCCAAATAACTGACAAGACAGAGCTCAGGCCAGATATGTATATATTCCATTTTACTTTTGCAGTGGCAAATGCATGTTCTACCTGTGTTTACATGTTTGTTTGTTTTTTTTTTTGTTTTTTTGTTTCTTCCCCATGTGTTCTGGTGTCCTCCCACAGCCCTGAAACATAGTGGCAGGCTCATTGGGAATTCTAAATTGACCATGGGAGTGAGTCTGTGCTTGCATGATTGCCTCATTTGTCTCTGTGTGGCCCTGTAATGGACTGGCAACATTGGATAATTTCATGACTTGAAAGTTGTTGGGGTTTTTTTTTTCTGTTTTTTTTTCTCTCTTTATAGAGTGAGACTGTGAAAATGAGACACATAATGCTGAAGGTGGTGGATATTCTCACCTAAATCTTTAGCTTCATAGAGCCTTTATAGCACATAATTGTGAGTTTGTTAATATTTTACCCATCTGCCCGTGGAGTGGTTTCTAGCATCATCAATAAAAAAGCACCATCAAATAACTGTACACACAGTACCAGCTCAGATATGCCAGATGGCACAGTTAACCGAGGTGGTGAACACCGTGGACTATTATGAAGCTAAATATTCACATATTTCCCTAGAAATAAGTGAAGACCAAAAGAACAAAGTTAACAGTAAACAATAGTTGATATTTGGGAGGATTGTTAACAATCTTTGGGACCCAGTTAGTTCCATTAAGGTGGGCTGGTACATATAATAGGTGGGCAATATGGTAAGATAGAGAGTTTGTTTGGCTTTTTTTCTATCATCATTCTGTCATTGTTTATTTTTTGTTTTTTTGTTGTTTTTTTTGGGGGGGAGGGTTGCACTGCCATAATTGGTGTCTTCCCATGGGGCTATGTGACGTGAGCGCCATCTGTTGGGCCCCTGCAAACTTAAGCAGGGAAACCCTGTCATTGTTACTAGTCTGCTAGAGGTCTTCACGGCTCCACTTTCATGAACCCGAAACTGACCCGACCCGCACTATCATCACAAGTCCAGGTACCAAACCAGAATGGACCTGCAATATTTGGACCAGGAACCAATCCGACCTGAGTCTTTAGTTCTGACTATGAACTGAACGGAGATACCCGAATAGAACCGAGACAATACAGCTCATAGTTGCTCATGTTAAAGTTGTCTAGCGCTGAATAAAACTTAATTTTCTTCCCTAAAGTTCTTCTACCTGGTTCAGTTGCTGCATAGGCTACATGATGTAAACAACAATAAATCCATGTCATTATTTTCTTTGTGGACACATATGCTATTTGTAACAACTGCTAATGCTAATAGCCTACACGGGTCAGGACGTGTCGTGAACACGGGGGGGGGGGGGGTTCTGCTAATATTGGAAAAAAATATATCTTTACATCAGGTTTTAAAATCAAGAATAATTGGTTTCATCTCAGCCTTATAATTCTTCTCATAGAAATATAAATAAAACCGCACACCATGCAGAGTAAACCTGAGAATTTATAGCAATTTAACTAGCATTACTTTTAAGTTATGATCTATATCTTTTTTTTCTGTATTTCACTTTTTTTTTTTTTTTTTAATTAAAGATCTCGCAGACCAAAAAACAGATTTACCAACATGCCAAGGCTCTGTGGCCATAAAGGGAATTATCGTGAGACCCCATCTCCATAAATTACCCGGATGATTGGGCACATAAGCGCAATTGTTAAAACTCTAAACAAATGAAATTGGGGTTGGGATAGATGGTAGATGAGTATGATGAGGGAAGGTGTTTTATAGATGAAGAAAGCAATGTAAAGGAGCTGGCAGCAGGATGGGGATGCTAGTGGTGGTTGGTTACACCGATACGCCCACGTGGATCTGTCCAGGGGATTGGGATCAGATACTTCATTTGAGCAAAGCCACGCTACATCAAAGACATTCAAATGAAGCAGTCTTCTATTGCAAATTAAGCTCCAGGGGTGTGTGAGTGTGTGTATGTGTGCGTTTCAGAGGGGTAAGGAGGAGGCAAAGCAGGAAGAAGAAAAATCAAGGGATGAATAAGTTGAAAGAAAGGTGCGTGTAGGCCTAAGCTCTTTATCCACATCTGAAAGATCGATAAGCATATGCACTTGCATGACCGTGTACATATCTCTGAGATAATGAAGATGTATATTAATTTTATGGTAAATGTTATGGACACAGTACGGAGATTTCACAATGGAAATGTTTTCATAGAGAAATATTGTTTTCAGGGAATGCTGTTCTTTCAACGCTAACCAGATTTTTAAGGCATCACAGTAACGTACCACTTTAAAGCAATTGCCTTGATGACAGTTTGATTTTATTTTAATTCCAAGTGTGTTTTTGATATGAGGTTGGACTGAGAAAAGACCAAACATGGCAAAGTAACTGCCACATTTCTGGAACTCTCTCTCCCACTGCTGTGACGGATCAATACGTTTTTAATTGATCAGTTCGGACTCACACAAAAGGCCAGAGTTTAGTTTTACACAAAGAGCACGAGGGCAGTTACATTTATACTCAAGTGGCAGAAAACATAAAAGCCATTCATAAAATTTAACGATCAAAAGGAAACAAATCTTAACATAAAACTTCCAATTTTCTTTCCCCAGAACAGTGTTGATGCTGGATAGTTATGGGTGTATTATATTAGGGATTCAAGTTTTTTTTTTTTCTTTTTCCCCTCTCTTTCTTTCTTATTGGGGTAATATACCTGTCTCATCCAGGCAACTGGGCCATTTCATCATTAAGCACATTGTTCAATGGCCCCACAGTAATATTATCATATCCAAGGGAGGCCTTAAGCAGGGGTAATTTGCTGAGGTGCTCGAACGTTTTTGCTGAGTGTGTGAAGCAAAATATGCCTCTACCTTTTTCAAAGCAAAATGTCCACTAAATAGGCCAGAAGTTAGTGTTTATAGAATGTAGGTACCTGACAGCGGGAGAGGCTTATAGTCTTTCATCTGTTACATGTTTATTTCCTGCCAAAAGATTAAAAAATAAAGAAGCAAACACAGCCCAGGTGGTGTTCTGACTTGCAACCAAGTTGGCTGATATGCGTTAATCTCGTGAGGAAATGCGTCTCGGCGTCGCACGTGAGACACGTCCGTCCGTCCAGAAACTTCGATATCTCACACAGGTAATACCGTCCTGTCGCAGCTTTACGCCTTCAAAGCACCACTACTATCTTGTTTCACCAGAGACAATTGCATGATTTCAAAGGAGCTGCTGGAACATTTACAGTATATACATGCGCACACGCACACCCCGACACGCACTGCAAATCCTTATATTTCTCACAAGAAGTTGGGGAGGAATTTTTGGTGTTTGAAGAATGCACCTCTGTGGTTTGGACCTGAAGATAAACCAGCAAAGAAACTAATCTTTTGGTAATTTACACAAAACCTTTTTACTGCCTGCAAGCATCTCCAGGCACGATTAGCAAAAGGATTTATTTTTATATTCACCAGACTAGGAATTAATATTTAAGTCCCCCTGGTACCAACATTGTGTCATTTTAAAGCTGATAAGTGTATGGATGTGTCTATGTGATTTCTCACTACTTGCTGTGACACTGTGGGAATAATCTTCTATCCTCTCTTTAGACATGTGAAATAATTGTGTCATTTATGAGGTATTTAATGAAAAGTTGCTTTTTTTTTAACAGAAAGCCATCAGGATAACGGAGTATCCTTGCATTATAGTAACCTGCATGGGGCATTTTACTGTCTTAATGACACGTTCTCTCCAGTAGAAAGGATAAGGTCAGGCCTAGTTTTAAAAAAAATATATACATTTAAAGTAAACATGAGTTTCATGTAAAGAACTGATTAAATGGACAGTAATAAACAAGCTATTGTAGTGGTATTTACAAAAATTTCCACCTTAATATTGTAGATGCTCTCTGTATTGTCTCAAGAGGACAACATTACAACTTCTGTGTTGAGTCCAAAAAAAAAATGCAATTCCTCCACTGGCCACCGGGGGCAAAAGTGAGTCAATTTATATACATAGCACTCACTGAGGTCATGCATCTGGGTACTTTGGACCCAACATCGCCATTTGTATGTCAGGCGTCACAGTACAGTGTCAGTAATTCATTTCATTCTACTGCAGAAGAAATACACATGAGTACATGAAAACCCTCAATGTCCAATCTATATCTCTTTATGCAAGAAAATAGTAGCAACGATGGAATCGACAAGTACAGGACAGCTAAAAAGGATTATACACGATCTGAAGGACTTGGCCGACGTGTTGTACCCCGAAACTTACAATTATAATTTCCATGACAAAAGTGCCTCAAATTTTGGAGGAACTGAAGACCTAACAAGTCTCTGGAGGTTTACAGTCAGTTTGTCTGTGGGTGGGTGAAGGATGTGGGCTACACTTGGTCAGCACGACACGTCATGACTGCAGGAAAGGTTTGCTGAAATTCATTTCATGATCCGAACATGCGAATTGTATTTAAATTCCCTCAAAAATGTTTAATCAAAACATGTAGCCTAAACCCACATATTTCATCGAGCCTAAAGATTGAACAGTGAACAAAAGTCATAGACACAGAAATTATTATTCTCACCTTCAACAAAATGGTCAGAATGGTCAGAATCAAGTCTCTGCGGGTGACTCGCACGATTAATGGTTCTCGCTGACATCTGCTGAGTTCCTTAGTGTTTGATCCTTCTTGTAATTCAGTTTTAGGGAATCTGTATTGATCCAATCAGTTCTTGCATATATGAATAGCAAATGCATGTGGCCTTTTAGCAACTTTCACAGTGATTTAGGCCTCAAAAAGCTTGGTTTAGTGAGGGATGCAAGCAACAGTTACTACACATCCAGTGCATATAGTGTTTATGAATAAATCACTTCACTAAATGATCACTATGATCACTAAATCATATCAGATAAAATCATACAAAACTACAAATGTACAGTATGTATAATTAAGGGTGTGGTCATTTGATTGACTGCATGCTATTTAGCGCTTAGCACTGTTTTGACTACTGAGCATAGCTTCTGAGGTTGGGATAAAGACCCAACAGAGCATAGTCATTCATATTTTAAAGAGAACTTGTTCTGTTGTGATGTTAATTTTACAGAACGTCACCGTTGGCTGCGAGATGGACTGGAAAGGTCCAAAGAAAAAGCTTAGCTAAGTAAAATGCAGCTGGTGCTAACAGTCATCTGATGTCACCATAAAAAGGACATTTGAAACAGGAGGCAGATGTACGCTGGCAGCTCTGCAGTTCCTCTGGTGGGGCTTGGCTGAAGGAACTGGGAGCCACAGTGGGTCAGTTAAAGACTCTTCTAAGTGGAGGTCCTCTGTGGCCCGCAGTCAATCGCAAACTGGTGTTAGTAGCCTTGCCCGACTGCAGTGGGTCTAATCCCATAAGTGGCAGTCCAAGGAAGTGAGGGGGTCCCAGGGAACTGCTGCTATCCCTCACTTTTGGCTCTGACATCATTCATTTAGGATATCCTTTTAGCAGCTACACTTCAAAGTAGGACGTTTAGGCAGATTCAATCAGAATAAATGTTGCGTTAATTAGCATCATAGGTTAACATACGCTAATCCAGCCAAGCTAAAAATAGCTCTCTTCGGTGACTGAAATGAGGCTGGCGTTTTCCAAGCATCTTCCAGGCCTGCTTGTTTGCAACATGGCGCCTTGCTGGACAAGAAATAAGAGGCTTCAGAAAACCTATGGGTGATGTCACAGGGGGATTGTCCATTCATTCCTATGCAGTCTATGTTCCATCTCTCACAGCTGGGCTTTGGACCAGGAACCTTCAAGCCAACAGTGCTAACCACTGAGCTACCATGCTGCCATTGTGACAACAACTCTGAGATTTCTGCAGCAAATCTAAGAGTCAGGCAGTCAGTCAACAGGTAAACAATCACAGCAATGCAAACAACAACAAATACTCTAAAGGGCAACAGGGAATTGGTCAGCTTTTCTTTTTCTTTTTTTTTTCGTATCAATTCCTACGAGGTGTTTTGCTTTGACTCTTTGTTGAGTTCTTGTAACATTATTCCAATTAGCAATTTGCTATGTTTATGAATCCACCTAATCAGAGTTTTCCTTTTTCTTGATGTCACTGTGGAGTATCTCAATGCCAAAATATCCCTGCTTCTTCCCTGTTGTATTCATTACCATGCCATTTAATTGTGTTGTGAACAATGTCTTCAAATCTTAATGTTTCATTAGGGGAGTCCGTACACTTGTTCATGACCAAACATTTGAATGGAAATCAGGCTTGTACACATGTACATTGACACTGACACATGTCAGTGACTGAGATTTATAAAAGATAACCATAGGCATGCTTAAATTTATAAAGAAAAATGTGAAAGTACATTTCCTCTCTATGGGTTTACACACAGTGTTAGTCAGGAAAGTCAAGTTTTATGGCATCTTGATCCAGAATGTTTTGGAACATCCATCCATTATTGATGCATGGTTCTTCATATTCAGCGTCACAGGCATCTACTTGAACCTATATCAGCTGTTTTTGGGAGAAAGGCAGAGTAAACCCTGGACAGGTCACAGTCACAAGGTCACTTATAAACCAGATACCTATGCTGTTCATGGCGCAGAAGTTTCAAATTGACTATTAGATGGCTAATCTACCTATATTCTGAGCATCTGTTAAATTTGGACCCCATTTATACCAAAGCTATAACAAATGTCATCAGTTCACATAAAATGTTTATCCCATAAAACCCATTTATACTCCACTTTTGTACATTTATACGTCCGTCCATTCAAAATGTCATTTCCGTTACTACCCCTCATTCCTCCTGTTATTTGTCTTTGTATGTTTTTCTTTTCAGCACCGCATCCACCAGGGGGCAGTGGTGAGTCAAGTTACGACATCAACAAACATGGCAAGTGCCGTGGAGGTTGCAGGAGGTTTTCTGAAGTCGAGAAAGCGATAACAGCAGTGCAAACTTATGTACGGTGTGAGACCCCAAAATGAAAGTCACTACAATAATGAGGAGTTCTTTTCTTCTATATTACCCACGTGGGGAATTGACGACAAACATAATTTTTCAATATTTTCGGTTGTCCGCAACTGTTCTTCCTGACTGTTTTGTACGCGATACTAGTCACGGTGCCTCAGCGTTGCAACATCATATAGAATTACATAATTTCGAACAAGCTTACACAGCTGTTCTCAAAGTTTTCTGCCATTTTTGATCAAAATTCCTTCCTTTTAATTTCTTGTAATTAGTTAATAACCCATGACTTCCACTTGTATTGCTCCGTTTCATCCACAATATTAAGCAACGAAGCTATGTAGCAAAACAGGGAGAAAATCAACGCAGGAGATTATGGCTCCATCCATCTCCACATCCATTTCAAACGCAGAGTATAAATGGGCCTTCACTTTCCACCAATGCTCCAACTTGAAAACAACTAAAATTGAAGTTAGTGGAAAGTTCAGCAGTGTTTTTTTGTTGTGGTTTTAGTAAGAGTCATGCTGTGCAACTCCACGCCAGAAGCAACTCAAAGTGCTTTAAAATAATAGAGACCTTTAAAGTGGCTCTTAAAGTCAATGTTGCTTCAGATTAACACATGGGCTTTTATAGCCGCGCACGAGTGTGTGCATTTCAGACAGATATGATGCTTTCTTTATTAAACAGTCACTATTTTTCATAGTATATGCTCAAACTGCACACCAGCACATCTACCTTTTTAGCCAAAAGTTTAAAAAAAAAAAAGGTATGTTTGCTCATTGAATGGACATTTTTTTTTTTTGTTTCTTGCTTTCAGTCTTTCTCCACTGAGTTAGAACACAATTGCACTCATCTTTACTGAAGAATAACGATGCCAACACTGCACGTGGGGCAGGCACTTTAATTCACATACAGGACATGTTGACTGCCCAAGCAAAAGAGTGGTTAAGTAGAAAAATGCTGCAATCAGTCCGACAAGGCCATTAGCAATCCTCCTTACCACAGCAGATCTGTTAGTTCTGCAAGATTTTACGGTTACACCTCCTTTCTCTTTTCATCCCTCACTTTCTCCTTGTCGCTACTTCCATCTGTTTGTTTTCACTCCTTTTTCCACTTCCCCTTTATTCCAAGTTGCTGTAAATGTGTAGCCTAACTGTCCTTTAGATTTCATCTATATAATCTTCATCCCTTCAAAATTTTTCGTTCTACTTTGACTTTCACAAGTCAAAGTGGAGAAGAAAATAAAAACAAAGAAATGTGAAAGTGACAAGCACATTCCTCCCAGCACACATGTGAAGGAAAGAACTGTCAGGATTCGACATCTGGATTGGGTAGCTACCCTCCCATAGATACAAAGTTACAAGACAAAAGGAGAAATAAAGAAAACACGAGGAAGGGCAAAGGAACGATGCAAACCAACAGAAGCAGATGGACGCACTGTGGATGAATACTTTTCTCCATGTCAGTTTCTTTTGATTGCATTTGACAAGACTGTTTTAAGCGGATCTCACAATGACAGGTCTTGTGAGTGAAAGATAAAATAAGAGGAGACTAAAAGAATTTGTACATATACATGGAGGACATCCTTTTGAAATGTCTAAAGCATTTAGAGAGTGGGAAAAACAGAAAACCCAGTGGTTTGACAAAGTAGAAGATATGCTGCCGTTACCATATTTTTATTTGACTGAAATATATTTAAATCAAAATAAAATTGAGAGATGTTCTCTATAAGCAGAAGAAGCTGTTTGTTCATGTGATTGAAACATATGTTTTTTATGTTTTTATGTTCTTTACATATGTCAGAACAAAGAAATTCTCTCAAGTGAGTATCGAAACACAAAAATTTACCGAAGCAGGACACATTTCTATATTTCAGGACTTGTGTCGACAAACTGGCTACAAATAAAATCAGTGAATTTTATTTTTATGTTAGCATTTTAAAGGTAATTTTACTCCCTTAATCTCACATAAACCTGTTCTGTTAATATTTTCAAAGCCATAGCAACTGAAAATCTAAGGCTTTAAAAACAGTCCTGGTTTGGCTCTGAAATTCCTCACTCAATGAGCGCTCAGGGGTACTGTGACATCACTGATACACACCTAGGTAAATCTGTTTTGGGTTGTTAACATCATATCCGAAGGATAGATTTTGTGTAAATTTCAGCATCTATGTTGAGATTGGGTTAGGTGCACATGGTCGCATCAGCACATCAGCCTGATAGCTGTTCTTTAAAGCTGGCCTTTAGTTTAAGATTCTCCCTGAAGTTGCCTTTGCATCAACTTAGTATTCTCTCCATTTCCAGCTCTCCGCAAAGCCTCGAGAGTCGCAAAGTCTCAGCTTCCTACCGACTCCGTTCATCCACCACCACAAGCGTCTGGATTCGCTTCGTGGCGAGGAGATTCCAGCTCCTCTTTCATGTACGACACCGCTGCTCTGCAATGATCCAACGGAGTCAAATGGCCAAACAAATCTTTCATGTGAATCCTTTGCACGTCAAATTTTGCTCCATCCTTTCACTTGATGTAGTATGTACGCTACTTATGCACTGCGCAGCACATTTTATTAGTTTAGCTGAAACAGAATTCACTTCCAGTTCTGGAAAAAAAGAAGGTAAATTATACTCTAAACCAGGGGTCGGCAACCCGCGGCTCTTTAGCTTCTCTGCAGTGGCTCCCTGTAGCTTTGGGGAAAAACTTGTCAGAAGGCGATTCTCGCTCTGGAGTACATGTAGTGCCCTGTAGGTTGCTCGCCAGCAGGGGGCAGAATGAGTGTGTTCAGCGCAAAGTACTGCCAGGATACTGCAACGAGGAAGTCGTATCTGTGTGTTGTATCCTGGGAAAGAAAATAAAGGTGAGCTCGAGCTCTGTGACTAGCGTCAGACATCTTTACATGTTCCTTATGTGCCGCTGTAAAAAATAAAATAAAAATTTCCCGCTCCACATCGGTGCTGTCGTGGTGTAACACACAAAAGGAGCGATATTGGAAACCTTCCAAATCCCGACAAATTTGTCTTTGAAACATGAATGTCATTCCCGACACTGATATGTACATGAAGACATTTGCATTTGGAGTCCTGTCAATCTTTGGATCCACATACTGATGCGAGCAGGTTTTCTCCAGCATGAACTACAACAAATGTTTTATGTTCAGGCTCGATGGTTGATTGTTGTACATGACTGAGGAGAAAACAAGAGGATGACAACACACTGAAATGGAGTTAAGTCATAATAAAATACAAACTGGCCTATTTTTATATTTATAATTTAAATAGCTATACATTTTATGTATTTTAAAGTGGGCTACTTTTTATTTGATCAATGTTTTACAAGTAAAGGAATGACTCAAATGAACCTGGATGGTTCTTTGTTTTATTTCAAAGTAGGTTTACATATGCCAGTGTTTTTTTTCTCCTCATTCAAAAGATTCAAGATTAAATATATTTACTTCCATGTCAACAAGTTGATAGGAAATTGTCTTGGTTCAGCTCCCAAACAAACAGTACAGCAGCAGCCAATATTCAGTCTTTATCAGTTTGAGGTTTTCCTTTGTTATAACAGGTAATAACAGCAATAAAATGTTAACAGTTTTCTGTTTGTTCTTCTATAATTTCATAAATGCAACAAACTATAGCTCTTTTACAGTGGATGACAAAAAAAAATGGAAATGAAACTTTAATTTGTATCTTGCATGACCTTTAGCATTAAAAACTTTAAAAACTGCCAAAGATACTAGGAATAAGTTTTTGGGTCGATTTAAATCCCTCTGAATACAGAATAACTATAAATAAAACTCAATTCACTGTTATCTTCATTTTATGGGTCAAATAAGTTTTGTGGCTCCAGATGAATTTTATTAAGGGGAGAAGAACAAAAAATGGCTCTTTTGATAGTAAAGGTTGCCGACCCCTGCTCTAAACCTACAACTGACAGCTTGTAGCAAAAAAAAAAAAAAAAAACGCCACGGTTCTGTCCTCACGCTGCAGCTTCAGCCTGTAAATGGGCCCTCACTGGGCTTCTGCTCGTTGTATGCCCAATTTGAAACCAAAAAAAAAACAAAAAAAGCCCCATGAACCCCTGCCCTGCTCTTCCAAAGGTCACCAGCACTTCAATAGGAAACCTGCATTCCCCCAGCAGCAGCGGCGGTATGAGGGAAAGTGAATTCCAGCGGGTCGGCTCCCTGCCTTCTCTGCTGCACGAGCTGTATTCAGACGGGAAGATATAACGATCTAGAAATCAAGCCTCGCGTATGAGTCACGCTGGCAGCTGTACTGCCCGCCCACCGCCCCTTCTTTTCTTTTTGAGTAAACAAAGGTGTTTAGCTTTTTATCTTAGTCGTCATTAGGGAATAAAGAAGGGGAGTAAGGGAAGGAGATGTGTAGGTGCGACACCGACGGGGGCACGAGGTAGATTTTGAAAAAAGCCAGTAGCCCTCTTTCTTTTCCATGAAGCTGAAGGTGTTTACAGTATGTGGGTGGGAGTCAAGGCGATGGCTGCATATATCTACGTTTTAAGTGTGCATGGGATCAAAAAAAGCACTGGGCTGAAGTGTATTTTTGATTCAAGATGCTCCACTGATAGAGATAGAAATACAACAAAGTTGCAGCTGGCAAAGAGAGTGATGGATGATGGGAAAAGGTAAACTGACGACGTTCACAGTAAAGGCTTTATCTTTATGAACGCAGACATATTAAAGCTCTCAGTGTTCAGATGCAGCTCTTGTTTGCATTTTCTCCTCACGGTGTTGTTTTTGGTATTGCACAGATCCTTCGCTCCATCATCAGTCATGAACTACATGCTTTCCACTCCCGCCGAGAGCGCGTCACTCCAGCCAGAGATTTCAGATGCGCCGCACAGCCCTCACGTTGATTGATCCATTTGCTTCCCGTAGGCCTCAGTCCAATATCGGATGATGGGAAGAATTCATCAGCCGGAATCAAGGTATTGCATATTCTGCTTTGATTACTTTTACCCTCTCGTGTTCATTTCTACGAGCTTATTTCTCCGGATGTGTGAAAAATATTTGTAGCTTTCTGTCATTAACTCCGGGGTAATTGCGGCCCATTAGCTTCACAGGAGACCTCTCTTATTATGGAAAACTGGGGAGGTAGTTTCATAAAAAATGTGATGCTCAGCATCTTAACTTTCCCTAAAATATAAAAGTAACACTTAAATCAATTAAGTAAAATTTGTGTCTGAGCAGTTTTCAGACTTGCTCTTGCAGAAGTTCTATTAGTGTATTTAGCTGAGCGTAACCGTTTCATTTGTAGGTACACATACAGAAGAGGGGCTTGTGGCTCTGAAGGAACTTTTATGCTTTACAGCAAATAATTGAAAAGCAGGACATTTGCAAATAATGTGTAGTTGAAGGTGCTACAGCTACTCCTCGCCGTGTATCCGTCTGCGTCTGGGCAAACTGTTAAATACTCTCAAGTACATCAGCAGACCATTTACTGCCTTTGTATCTCCCAGTAATCCTCCCCACCCTCCTGTCAGAAGATTGGACCGCACAAGCTTCACCCACAGCACTCGTCTGGTGTCACTGGTTTTCCCTTTCCCCCTCCTGTTTCCTCCCTCTATCTCTCTCTACACTCATGTTTGTTTTGTTTGTGTCCCTCTCCTCTTTTCCAATAAGAACAATAGGTTATGGAAGGCATTTTCCTGCGGCATTACTCACAGGCACTAGCCGCCACATGCTGTTAGGCTCAGCCAGGGGAGAGGACCGAGCCGACGCGGCGCTCTTGCATATCATGACTGCCATCTAGTGATGAAGATGGAAAAAAAAAAAAAAAAAAAAGCAATGCACAGACAAAAAAGAAACAGCAGCTCATGAGCTGGATGCTGGATCCTAAATCTCCATTCAGCTCTCTGTAAAGCAGAATAAATTATGGCTTGATCTTTCTTTTTTGTTTTCCAGCTGAACAAGTGAGAGGCTCTATTCAGAAACTGCAGTCCAACATGGTTTAGCTTGTTGCCAGTTACATGTTCAATCAGCTTGTAAACCCCATTTTTTAATAGATGTGGGTTTTATTTTCCCCCAAAAACAAACAAAAAAAAGGAAAAGAAACACAATCAAGTCAGTCGTGTGCATTATTTCCAGACACTGACATTTTAATGACATTAAAACACAATAGCTTCATCATGCCCCGTGGTTCATTAAGTACAACTCCCCTGCAGCCCATCCAAAAATACATTCAGCCAAATGACAGCTTGTGATGAAGAATATTGATTCACGTGACTATTTCACAATGAAATTAGATTATTCCTTCCTTCATAACCTCTGTTAACCGTTTGTTTCAGCTGGAAATCCCACATGATGACATAAGCTGTTATGAACAACTGTGTCTGTGGAAGCTGTTAAGATGAAGTCGAGGCTTCCAGAGTCTCACCATCATCAGCTGCACAGATGACGTGCTTTTCTGTGACATCACATCAGGTGGTGTGTGCGTGTGTTTTTTTTTGTTGATATTTTCTTTTTCTTTTTTTTCCAGCAGCTTTGTCGCTCCCTGCGTGCAACGCTTTATGGGACAATATAAACGTATTGACTTTTCACAGATGGCTGACTTCCATTAAGTGTTCCAATAAGCCAGGACATCTGAACCAGCACGTGCAACAGCACAACCTCCATGACACAGGATGCAGCCCTCAATGAAGGCGCCTGTGCTTTTCACTGCTGCAAAAAAAAGAGAATATGTAACATATTTCTGTTTAGTCTCACGTAAAATAAGAAACCTCCAATGATTTAAAGCACAAAACACAGAGCTGTTGGCTGTATAATGGCATCTTGAAAAATGGCCTTTTAAAAACTTTCTGTACATGACTGGATGAAGCATCTAAAACTGACACACAAACTAAATAAATCAGACGACTAACATTAAAGAAAAAAAACAAAAACCTGCCCGTACCCATCCCACTGGTCTGGGATGGGTACTTTTGTGTCGCCAGGTTGATGGTCTCGTGAGCTCGCGAATAATTGGGATTCCAGCTGCTTTGAAAGGTGGAGCGCT
Source organism: Hirundichthys speculiger (assembly GCA_018398805.1). Classification (NCBI taxonomy): domain Eukaryota; kingdom Metazoa; phylum Chordata; class Actinopteri; order Beloniformes; family Exocoetidae; genus Hirundichthys; species Hirundichthys speculiger. The sequence continues at coordinate 1,311,827 of JAGFBZ010002592.1, read as the reverse complement.
GTTTGCATTCATAAAATGAAGGGGGGGGGAAAAAAACAAACACTTTTGTTGGTAATCTTTTCCATATAAATGGAAGAAGCTACACAGGCGTGAAAAAGAAATGTAGATGAGACGCAGGAGCAGGAAGGTAAAACCATTTCTATGCTGCTTTTCAGTGTGAAAAGCCAAGTACTCAGCACATATAGAATTGAATTTGTTTTTTTTTTTTGTTTTTACATTAGAGATGCATAATAAATTTGAAAATTGTCTTGTGATGCCTTTTAAAAGAAGATATAGAACTGTCGAACTAGAGAAGGTGCAGGCAGCGTGTGATCCTGATGTGGTACGTGGGACACTAAAAGTTGCATCACGGAGCTGAAAGAAAGAGCTGATAGTTGAAGAGGAACAACGTCGTTTACAGCAGCTTTAACATTTAACGGCCAACACGTAAGAATTTCAAATTACGTTATGTCGGAAGGCAATAAAGAAATATTATTATAGGAGTTAGATAAGACCACCTATGTGACCTGGAACATTATCTAACAGTGGAACAGAACTGCCTGCGAGTGATCAAGGACTGTTTCATTAAGGGAAGAAAAAAAAAGTACATTAAGATTATGTCAGATAACAAATGCAAGTGTAAGCTTCACTTAGCGCCGCTTTTGAAAGCACAGGCATCGCTTTACTGATAACTCTCATGCCAAAAAACTAAGCGCCAAGCAACAAGGATTTAAGAGTAATATTCCTTAAATTAAGCCGATCGGAGGGTGGTGGTATGAAAGCACAGCTGGACTCTCGTCCGTTTTACTGGTTTGGCATAAGAGACCTCTTATGACCTCTTGGTCAGTCACTTATTTTTTTGTTGTTTTCTTTGTTTATTAACCCTTTTTTTTTGCACAGGAACCAGGGAGAAAGACCGGAAACTCGCTGTGAAAGAGGGCAGGGGAGCGATGCACATTAAATTTACTGAAAATCAAAGCCGGGACTTAAGACTTCACAAGACTTCACAAGACTTGAGCCCATTTGGTATTCACCCACCTGTCCAATTTGGACAGGTTAAAAAAGCTTCTTCTTCTTCTTTTTTTTTTTTTTTAAAGTCAGCTGTCAAGTTATGTTTTCTTTGTTCGTGAACGCGCGGAGAACAAAGCCGGAGGATCAGCGAGTTACCTCTCCGGTCCTCCTCCCTGCTGCCTCAACCGAATCACAACAACTGATGTTTCTCAGAGTGTTAAATGCTAAAACCAGATGAGTGAACATGAGCGGGCGAGACGGAAAGACGGTGTTAATGTCAGAAGATAAAGAAATAAGCAGCTCGGCACCCTTTCAGAGGAAGAGTGATGCTCTGGGGAGGGGGGGAGGGGGGGGGGGGCGACTCTTCAACCTCTTTTCTGGTTAATCTGATGGGGAGAACAAACCAGGAGTGAGCAGCAGCAGGCAGACAGTGGGTGAGCTTCCTCTATCTCCCTCTTGTATGGCTCCCATATCTCCCTCCCCTCCCTCCTTTCTCTCTCCACTTCTGCCCCTTCTTCCTATCTCCTTTAGCTTCGCCCCTCTCCTCTTTCCATCTCCTCTCCCGCTCCTGCCGTCTCCTCTGATAAATCTCTCACCCACCGCTTTTCGCTTCCTCCGTCTCTACCCATCGCTCTCTTCCTTCTGGCTGCTCCCGCCATGACTGTATCTACTCCCCCCCCCCCTTTCTCCTTTCCCTCTCCTTCCGTTTCATCTCATCCTCCCCATTGCTTTCCCTTTTCTTCCCGTTTGACATCCACGCTCCTTCACTCACTTCCTCTTTCCCCCCTCTCTCACTCAGTTTCCGCCTGCAGGACTCTTCAGTAGATTAAGTTCAGCAGTGGCGGCCGTGTTGCTGATTCAGCCACATTCTTTGAAATGACCCAAATCCACGCACCAACTGTATTTTTCCTCCCTTTTCTCCTGCATTCTGACGTACAAAGAGACACAATTCTTATTGATCTCTTGCCGTTTGCCTCCTTCATGGTGAAAGAAAAAGGAAAAATGCCTCAGTGCTATATGTGTGCATGATCTCTACAACAGCAGCATTAGGAGCAAAGGTCCTTTATCTTTCTCTTCATTGTCCATCATTTTCTTTGTTGGGTTAAGATTCTTACCAGGGTGGGAACATATTTTCTCCATCTTCAGATGCAATGTTGAAGCTGCTTGACGAAGAAGGTCTCCACAGCCCTTCAATGAGTTTTGAATACCCCACATTGACTGTCACTTGCAAATTGGCACGCTGACTACGTACATTTTTGCTTTCTTTGATACACCCCCTATTTTGCTTTTATTCTGTCAGGACATGGCACTTTTAATGGCAAGACTTGAAAGGAAACAGAAAACTGAATCTAAATTTGCATACATTATTCACTTGACGTGAGACAGCCCAGTCGTTACTGTAAGAACAAACATGTTTTACAGAAAAGTTACCAAACTAAAACAAAAGGAAGCGTCATCAACAAGCTCTAACTTTGCTCCACCAACAAGGAATGTGGAGGACCATCTCAATAACAGAGTGACATCCACTAGATGTCATAGACCCTATAAAAGAACTGGACATAGTCTGTCTAACGTAACCAATAGGTCAATAGCAGATGAAAACGAAGAAGTTTTAAGTGAGCATAAGTGTGGAAAGTTGAGGATTAGAGCGACTCAGGTGCTCTGGGTACATCCTGTATTTGGATCGCCTTAGTCACCATTCATTCGTTAAAGCTGCTAATCACTTGTTTGTGGAAGTGGTAATCACTGCTTTCATGACAGTTTCACAAAATGTTTTGAGGCTGCGTGCCTTCATGCAGTCGTGCGTAATTTAATAAACTTTCTCATTATGTTTCACGACAGCGTTGATGAGATTGTGTTGATTTGGATGAATAACAAAGGTGTTTTCACAAGAGCAGGGTCGAGTCTGTTTGAACCAAATCTGTGTTAGTTTTTGATAGTTTTCCTGTGACTGGTTAATTTTGTACGGTGTGAACACAGTCCTGTTCACTTATGCTAAAAGTCTACATAAATAAGGACTCCGTTGGCACTCTTTTCAACTTTTCAACCTGACAGAAGCGTCCACCGCTGATTCAACATCTGTGACGATGCTGGTCATCAGTGATGTTCATCCCCAGAAAATTAAAATGGAAGACATCCTCCTCAGCCTCACTGCTGATGAGCACTTCATCAACCTAAAGTCCACTGCAGTCTCCTTTATTTTCTTGTATCCGTTATCACAAGAAATGGAATTTCTTATAAACAACAGTTTTTCCGAAAATAATCCATCGGGTTATTTGAACAGTTGTTCAGCGATTTCATTCTAGGGCACAGATGGGGACAAATTAATCAAGTAAAAGAAACTACCTAGGGATGTTTGTTTCGTGCAGCCAATGCTGAAAATATCTTCCATGTAAATTATTGTCAAGTTGAATAAAATATTATGAGCTGGAGCTGCTGATGTGCTTCCCAACTGTGACAAGCTAATATCTCTGATTAGTGGCACTCATGGGTGTTTTCACACATTGGCCACTTACATGAGTGGGTGCTCAAGGCATTGTAAGATCGTGTATAAATATCACTTAAAGTCTTCCTGACTCACTCATTCATGCTCATAACAACAATGAAATAGACCATTTGGCAACAACAGAGGGACGAAGTTATTGAGATTCATTTTATTTTGGCAGTCTCTTTATTCCGTGAATGAGACCCGGCCATACTCAAACACAATTACAGAACATAATGCAAAAGGTATCCATATTGTGAACTGCAATACCCGTTTTTTACTTTCTTGTTGGTTGCTATATCCAAGTGCTAGAGACTGAAGGATAGGATGCTTCAGTCTTCAGTTTTTTCAGTAATCATTTTTCATTGTGAAGTGTTGGAAATTAAGAAGCAAAAGGCATTTGTGGTAGGCAGTAAGGACTAACTCAGTAGAAGGAAGTGATAAGGCATAAAGAAAGACCACGTAGACTGAAAGATGAAGCCATAAGTGAAACTGAATAAGGTGAGGATTAGGAATGTGTGGAATAGGTGTCTTTCAGAGAGTCTTGAAGATAGAGAGGGATGCTCTGCTCGTATAGCCTCTGGTAGCTCAACCACCATCGAGGAACTGCCTACAAGAACTGCATGGACTTGACTTTCCTTGTGTGTAGGGATGGCAAAGCCAGACAACATTCCTGTGAGGAACTGATTAGGAGTATAAGCCATTAAGATGGAGTTCAAGTAGATGGGAGTATAGCCGGCAAACACTCAATAAGACGGCATTAGTGACGAACGAGTGCTTTGCTCTTTCGGGAAATGACAATAACATACTTCACCACCGGGTTTGAGTTTTCATCTAAACAAAATCCAAAACAAAATGGCTTCAGATTTCCTTGTCATGTGTCTAATTTCCCCAATATTTCTGAGAAATTAAAGTTGGCGTCGAAGACAGACCACCATCTTCTTTTAAACCAAAAAATGAGTGCTGGCTCCACCGTAGCTCTTTTTCTGACTGTAAAGTTGAGAATTTGGATCTGTTCTCACTCGTAAGAATTATTATTATTGTGCACTGGTGAAGCAGTCAATCGGTTGTTAAAAAAGCACTGACAACAACAGAGGTGCAAAGTGGAATTTATTCTCTAAGTTGCATGCAAATTCAGAGAGGTCATCTAACTCACATCACAGAATGCCGGATGGATCAGAATGACAAATTGTCAGTAGGAAACAGCCGTCTTTAAAACATCACATGAAAACATCAGGACCTTGGACACTGTCTAGACGCCTACGTGTCAAAACTTAGCTACTTGATGGAGCCAGAACAAATCATGGCCTTCGAACAGACAGGAATCGGGGCCAGAAGTCATGGACTCATGACACAGCAATTTTAGCAATTTTAGGCCTCAGAATGGATTTTTAATATCACACTGATGGTTGTGAATGCACCACCCGGGTTCTTGCCGTGTACGGCGAGAAGACTGAATGCCTTTTATTGTGAAAGGGTTGTTTTGCTAAGTAGTAAACAGATAAATCAGGCTGCACATGGAAGCGAAGCCACCAATATGCCACGGCTGAGGGAATCATCTGCTCTGAATATTACCAGATCTGCCATGTCCAGTTTTATGGGTTAAACCGTCAATGCATTAAACAGCAGATGTGAATTGTTGTAACTGCTCAAACATTCATTCTCTTTCCAGGCTGTATGCCAACCAAAAGAAGAGAAAATTAAGAAATTAGAGCACAACAACAACAACAGAGCCATTAATAAATGCTCAGCCCCTGCTGAAGTAGAGTACAGAGAGGAATACGAGTACAAGAGGTCCTACAGACGAGAGCAGAACTAAAAGCTCTCAAGTAGTTCAAGAGGACCATCGAGAAGAGACGCAATTCATCAAGAGGATCATAAAACACAAGGTTGCTTTATATATTTATATATATATATTCATTAAGACACACAAACATAGTGGCGATGTTGAAAAAATGAGACACAAAAGCCATAAACCCAAAGCATTATTCATCTAGTTTTGACATGAGCCACCAAAAGATGATCCCAATGTGAACTGAGTGGGTATACTCTTAAATAAGTGGGTTTTATAGGTCTGCTGTGTCTGAAGTCAGGATTTCCTGTGACATGATGGTGGTTCTAATTAAATCACCATGGTTACTTGTACTGTAGTAATAACCTGCTCCAGAGTTTCAGATATGTAAAATCCTTTTATGACCTCTTTCCAGATTTCCAGATCTTTTTCCAGCATTTAAATATCCCCAGGCAGAAGTACTAAATGTGAATGTCTAACCAGACAGAATTAAAAGCATTTGATTGAAGCTGAATCAACGTCAGATTGTCAAATGGCTGACAGAAATTCAATAATTCATCTTAAAAAGCAGTCAATGCATTTAGAAGCTCATTTTATTTGCCAGATACTGTATAACACAATCCAATAATATTCTTTCTGTTCAGCGCTGAATCTGCTAGATAGTTAGTCCTGCAGGGATTTTAACCTGAACCAAAAATTAACCCTTTTAACGACTCATGATGTAAACTCTCAGCTGAGGGAATTTGTGAAATATTCAAACCTGCTTAGCTGTGCGATATGCCTCCAAAGAAGCTTTGCAGTTACACTTAATCACACTGTTGGCTATTGTCACATTTCTATGGAAGCATGTTCTGAATGTGTTCAGATATTCCGTCCTAATTTACTGACGAGCCAGTTCTCCGTAAATGATCCATCTGCTCTTCTTATTAATCAAGAGTCGGGAGATCTGTGAATTTTGTACCTAAGTGTCAAATTACACATTTCCCGCTCATTTTTATATGAGCACACGCAGAGCCTGAAGCAGAAGGTTGGAGTTAACAAATTCGGCTGGATAGTCACTTCATAGTACTTTGGCCACACCTCAATACAATACTGCTTAAACACGTTTACTGACTTTACATGAATATTAACATTAAAAAGTAGGCCAATGCTTCATATGTTAACTGCAGTATGACCTGAAGTTGCTTTTACATTTAATTCTCCTAATGTTTATTCTCTTCCACAAGAATGTCCCTGTATGTTGGTTAAATGCCATTAATGATTTCTAATGATATATGGTAAAATGTTTGCTGCTAGAGTTCCCTTAGACTAATAAGTGTTGGATTAAGTTTGCTTTTCCAAATGCTTGAGTCGTTGCCAAACCAATTATTTTTTTTAAATCACCTCACAGATTTTACTAATTGCAAGCTTAAGGTTGTCTTAACTCTTCGACTACGCTCATACAAACTAGTGATTATAAAACCTTTTCTTTCTTCCCCACTAATGTGATTCGTTTGATTTTTTTTCTCCCCCCAAGATTTTGTGGAAAAAGAAATCCAATCATCATTTCTGATTTTCATATCAGAATTGCATCACTTAAGTATATGTTCCCAGATCAGATGCAGCCTTCCATCAACTTCAAATTATTTGAGTTCGGGTCATTTGGGCAGCAGCTTAAGCAGAGAGGCCCAGACTCCCCTCTTCCTGGCCACCTCCTCTCGCTCTTCCATACCAATACCCAGCCAGCCAAAAGATCTAATCCCTCCGGCATGTCCTTGGTCTGCCACGGAGCCTCCGCCTGCCTGAGCGTTTCCTCTGAGAGGCGTCCAGGAGGCATCCAAACCAGATACCTGGAGCACCTCAAACTGGCTCCTCTTGATATGGAGGAGCAGCAACTCTTACTCAGAGTCTCTCCCAAATGACAGAACTTCTCACCTGCTCTCTAAAGGAGAGTCCAGCCACCTTACAGAGGAAACTCACTTCAGCCACTTGTATCCGTGAATTCCGTGAATTTTTTCAGTCTTTACCGGGAGTTCATGACCATGGGGTGAGAGCTGGAACATAAATTACCTGGTAAACAGACTCAACGCCCTCTCCACAACTAAGACCGATACAGAGTCTGCATCACTGCAGATGCCACACTGATCCACCTGTCAATCTCTCACTCCATCCTCCTTGAATCACCGGCTCATCATGGTGGAGGGATTTGTGTGCTCTAATGATCCCACAAGCTAGGCTAATGGGAGAAACACATTTGGTCCAAGGTAGATTAAATGGTAAAAATGGTAAATGAACTGCACTTATATAGCGCTTTCCAGACACCATCATGGTGCCCCCAAAGCACTTTACATTGGCCTCTCATTCACCCATTCACACACACATTCATGCACCAGTGGGCGGCTGCTGCCATACAAGGCGCTGCCAGGCCCACTGGGGGCAAGTTAGGGTTCAGTGTCTTGCCCAAGGACACTTTGACATGTGGATCGCCAACCTTACAATGACCTGGACGACCCGCTCTCCCAACTGAGCTACAGCCACCCAAATTAGTCTTGGAGGAGGGGCCAGAATAAGAACGATTCACTTGTATAGACTTGTATGAAGGAGTACAGTGCCCATCAGCTAGGTGTGGGTTACTGGGGTATGTGCTCGAGACTGCCTGGTGACTAGGCCTACACCCATGGAAAATACCTCGAGGCGCAGAATGTGGTTGACATTGAATATATATCTGACATGTGGCCATGAAACCTGAGGGAGAAAAGATATAGCAGAATACTTGCGGCTCTTTGCCCATACTCACCTCCTGAGCCTTGTCCGATAGGACATGCATTTTTCTGGAGACATGCAGGAATCTATAACACCAGCAGCATGGCACAATGAAGGCCAGTGGTGAGATGTCACTAATACCAGAAATACGAATGCTTCCATTCTGCCTCTATCAGCTCTCCCGCTTTAATACGGTCTCATAAATATGATGTTTCCTGTTGTTGTTGGTACAAATGACATGGTGGGTCTCGGGCGCTCTTGCGTGCTTTCAGAGGGCTGTTGTGTTCACAGCAAAATCTGATGTAAGACACACGTTACATGTGAAACAACAAATCTTTCCCAATCAGAACTGTATTGGAATTAATCACTGTGTCCGGTGCTGCGAACGCAGCCCTGAAGGACTTCGCACCATGAGCATATTTATATGCCTGCGGTTAATCCCATCAGGAAACTGCAGCAAGATGAGGGAGCGTTGTCACCAAAGGGTTAGGGGCAGTGCCACATGATTGTAAGAATAATCACTTGTCTTTGCTTTGAACAAGTCTCAGAATCACGCTCTGCTCAGTCCCCTAGATGATGTAAACGATCTATATATGTCTCACTGTGTTGTCAGGCTCGCTCCGACACTCAGCCGGCCCAGCGTGGCGCTCATCCTCAGATCCAGTTGATAGCGGAGCCTTGTGCCACATGAATGATCGCAGCAGGGTTGTCTGGCTAGAAAACAATAGTTTAACAAAATTTGACCACTATACACTCACACACAGACTTGTTTGCAGTGGCATGCTTCTATGCAAGAACAAAAACTGAATGCTCAACTGAACACGCCAATACCCAAACACACGGGTGTCCCAGCTCTTTCGCTTGATTTGTAGTCTTTTGTTGGCATTTTGATTGGCCGGAGGGGGATCCCTGTTTCTACACTATGCTCCATGGGAAAGAACAAGGTGCTTTTAAATGCAGCAGTGGACGTTATGGACACTTTCTTAAAAAAGAAAGGCAGAAATGCCAGATCTCGCAGGACTCGCGCTGAAGATCTTGAACTTTTCCTCCACTAAACTTTATCGTCTTCTCTTGCACGGGTAGCTCAGCATAAATCCAATGTAGGTTTTTCTCCCCCCCTTCTGCACATTAATGTCATTTTCCGTCTTGTGTGATATACTATCTGGGTTATTACCAAGCGTGTAGGTGTTGAAATGGAGGGGAATATAAAAGAGGAGCGACAATGAAAAAGGCAGATCGAGCGGAGAACAGACGAGCGTGCGAGAGTGGCAAAGGGGCGCGGAAGCCGGGGTGAAAAATATGAAGGCTCCGGCTGTCCCAAATTCAATCAAGCAAATGTCGAGGAACATTCTGAGGCTTTTTGATCAATTAAACTAGCAGATGGCACGAGCACAGCTAGGAGAGATAGCGCCGAAAGAGTGAGCTGGAGAAAGGAAAGAAGCAGGTGGAAAGTGTAAAAGTTCTTCCTTTCATGTGAAAGCTGAGATTCTTTACTTTGAAATGAAGCAACTGATAAGACAAAGGAAACGAGAAAGACAGACACTTATGAGGCTTCTGTGTTTTTCTGAATGCGCATTCCTGTACACTCCTGGTGATACACGGGTGCCTATTCGATGTGTGTGTGTCATAAAGCAGAGCTGGAGAAAAGGCAGCTGAGGAGCTTAGCTGGCAGCCACAGATGGAGAGCAAACATCCAGCGATAATCAAAGGAAGAAGAAACTCCATTCTGTCTCTTTTGCAGAAGCTACCTGCTGGGCTGAGTCGGACCCGAGATCCCTTTCCTTCACTATCACCGACTTTCTTGCCACTGTGTGTAGTGTAGATGCAAATATGTGTGTGTGTGTATCATATACGTATATATGGTGGACTAAAAGCACTTTTAACAGAAGACAGAACAGCGTGCAAGTGAAAGACGGCAGGATAAGATGTAGTCTAGTGCTCAGCAGTAACAGAAATAGAAGTATGTTGTTAAGAAAAATATCCATAGCTCTCCTTTGCCTTTCATCCTTTTTTCTTTTTTAAGTAAACACATCAAGCTCAAGAGCGGAACCAATAAGGGTCAGGCTGACAGCAAGTTTACCTTAATTTACACCCCTGTGTGCGAGTACAGACAAAAAGCAAAACAGAAACAAAAGCAAAAAGGTGCTGCCAGGCTGTGGATTAAACACAGGCTGTTTTATCTCTGAAATAAATTGCCTTGTACACAAAAGAACTGATTCGTGGGTTTAGAAAAAAAAACAAGAAGAGCTCAATGAAGAGCGTTCGCCCGGCTCGTCAGCGCTCTCTCCCGCCGACGCATCCTCTCTAATCGATGAATATTGAGTGTCTCCCGCCACCAGCGTTTTAAAGAGAGGGAGCACCCACCATCGTTCATTTCTCATATTGATATTTTCTCGCCCTATTCCCCCCCCCCCTCCGTCTGCTCCTCCTTCCTTCATGCTCCTGAAGCCTCAGCCGGAGTGAAAAGTTTCTCTGCTCTAATAACTGTGTTCTAACTTTCCGACTGTAATGACTGCAGGTGTTTTACTTGGTTTGTTTTTTGTTTTTGTTTTTTTTAACTCAGTACTTTTTTTTTCTAATGAAAAGGTTGCAGAAGCCCATGTTGCTCAGTGCTATTACCCTTGAATCCATTTCTTAGCATTCTCAACAGCGAAGTAACAAAGCAGCATCAAGGAAAAAAATATAGCTGTACATAACAATTGAAAGTACCGTACATGATGTACTTTCACACAAATGCATTTTCCCGATGGGCGAGAGAGCATTATCCTCTACTTAACGCAGAAAAATCCATTCGATTCTTAGCCCTTCCATATGTGGTGCGAGTAAATGGTAAATGGTCCGCAATTCTAAGTTTTTAGGTTTTAACTTTTTCTAGGTTCTACTCCTATGCACACTCACACACAGCCTTTCTGTAGCTGAACACAATGACCTGGTCTGAAAACACCCACAACTCACAACACACTGTCACCTGCAAAGGTTTGTACCCCAACAAACAGCAACAATCCCACTTCTGTATTGAAGCTCATCCAGAAAGTATGTTTTGTTTCAGTTTCTCAACTGACCACTCAGTGCTGCCTCCAAAACAGACCAAATCCCACTTGACTTCCATGTTAAATAACCAACTTTGCAGCAGAATTAAACACATTTCCAGCCTGGTGCAAAAATCAGTTTTTGGTTTCTATAGTTAGATTTAACATCCATGACAACTGTACGGAGGGGTGAATGTATTTTTACCACATCAAATAAATGTATATTAAGCAATAAAGCTGACCAATCATATAGCCCGGACCTCATCCGACGCCATTTGATTGACAGCTAGCCATTTGCTTTGTCATTGGGTAAAACAGCTAGCCATTGCGGTGATGAGTTTAGCAACTTTGCGCTTAGCTTTAGATTGACTTCTGAACTGTGGATAAAAACCTAACAGATCATGGGTATATTTTTTAAGAGAATATGTTTTCTTGTGCTTGTGATAATTGTATAGACCACCATGACTGGCTATGGTTGGTCTGGAAGGATCTGAGAAGGAAGTTTAGCTTAGTTTAGCCATGTTAATCTCTATTTGAGAACTGTGGTCCTGCTGTGAAGACCCTAACCTACTGGAAAGATGACCGTTGCAGAGGCCAGTGCTGCGTTAGCAGGTCCGATATGTGAACTCTTGGTTGGTGCTTCGGTTGAAGGAGTTGGAGAATCATTTCAGGACTTAATCCAAGCGGAATCATGTTGGGACGTGGAGTCGATCACTGTGACCGCCCCATCCGCATGGAGCTTCACTCTTGCCCCACAGCTGGCCTCAGTCTCTGTCTCAGCCTCTGCAGCGACTGCCTGCGGACCGCTAACAAGGACATCCTGCTGCGCTGAGCTCAGCCATGCTAAAGCCCAGCACCACTTCTTTAATTCTGGTAGCAACACTTGAAATGAGGATGTCTGAACAAAATGAAAAGAAATGAATATAAAGCAATATTAATGACCTTCCTGGGTGAGCAGAAGCTGTCTTGTTGAATCCACTCAAGTTTTGAACAGGCTTCAGTCATCAGACAGATTGCCTCTAAAATACTTCTAGATCAACTAAATGCTAGATGTTGTGGCTGTGGAGCAACCCTAGATCATCACTCCTCCACTGCTGTGCTTGACAGTGGGTTACTGAGGTGTTTTTGCTGAATTACTGATTCTATTGTTGTAGTTATAGTAGTAGTAGTATTAGAGCATTTAGGCCAGGCAACTCGACTTTGGTTCTTATCTTATAGCACATTGTGCCAAGAGTCTAGTGGTTTGTTCAGATGCAGTTTTGCGAACCTCAGTTGTGCTTAAGTCTTTGACATTTGGCATTCTCATTGAGGACCTATAGGGTCCTAAGGTGTAGCCCTTTGGGTTTATTAAAATACCTCTGAGCATCACACAGTCTCACCTTGGAGTACATTTGGTAAGACATTCCTGGGAAGATTGTTTACGGTGTAAACTATAAATTTAACTTTGTTTATTTACAATAAGTATATTAGAAAAGACTGTATAGCAATGTCCTTTCTGTTTGCTGCTATATTGTTATAGGTTTGCATAAGTTCATTGCGGATGCAGATTACAGAGATGCACAAAATACTATCAATAGTTGCACAAGGAGGAAAGTTCATGACCTTTTCACCTTGGTTAACCTGTAGGGACACTTTCAGTTCAGTGGAATGACATTTTTGAGCCTTGTCGGAGGATTAAAATAGCAGTTTATCCTGATATCACTCCTTGCTCCTGGGCCAACATTCATGGCCATTATGCTGCAAACATATATCCCATTCTAACTGAAAACTGTTTTGATTCACATTGCTTTGGTCCCTCACAAATGTTTACACTCATTACCATCTAGTAATAGACTTCAGGTTGATTTAACTTTTCTTTATCACACACCAGAGTGTTCCAGACAACGGTCAAGATGTCTGCATTCACAGAGGTCAGCACGCCTGTTGATGATGAGTTCATCAAGCGTTGATGATTAGCAGTACCTGACTCCAACTTACCTCCTTAAATCCCATGAAAGCAGTAAGGGGAAACTTAGCGTTGTCCACAAAGGCACATTAAGAAAATCTATACATTGTAGGTGTACACAGACATTTAGAATCACTAATAAACTACTCGTGCAGGTTTTCTTGGACTGTAGAAGGAAGAACGGGGAGACCATGCATACTCCACACAGAAATACCCCAACTGATATTCAAAGCAGGAACGTTCGTGCTGTGAGGCGACAGCACTAACCTCCACACCGCTGTGTGGCCCAAGTGCAGGTCATTTGCATGCAAACCACACACACATCCCAGCACCAACGAGCTGCACTAGACAGAGCATGTACCACTGGTTAATAGCCCAATTTATTCTGAGAATATTACTTATTAATTTGCATAATGATTCAGATGATTCAGACATTTGTTCGAGGCGGAGTACCCTGATTTATGGAAATTTAATTATGACACCTCTTAGTTATTAAACTGTAATCAGGCTAAGTCACTTATCTTTAATACCTACCTTTAGCACACAAGGGCTGGAAGAAATTAATGGCAGGCAGCGGTCTCAAATTCAAATAATTTTTTTCTTTTATTCCTTATCACTCCTTTGACAGAACTGGTTTTTATTTATACAGCATTCCACCAAATAAAGAGAATCCAAGCTGTGAATTTGTACATTTCACAGCGCTGTTTACTAATCTTAAATTCCTTGTTTAATAAAATTAGATAAAAAAGAAAAAAGTTAATAGCAACAGAGAGAGGAGGATCAGGATGCTGAGCAAAACTGTATTTTCATATGTTGAGGACGATTTAGTCTTCTTGCAAAGAACTATTCAAAATTGGTTCTCACCGGAACAAACCGATTTGACAAAACACACTTTAGCTGGCTGTGTGCTGATAAAAACTGCTGATTGTGGCACAGATGCCACATCAGTCCTTCAAAATGAAAGAGCTTCAAACATCCAGTGGCAGCTTTAAGAGCTGTACATAATTATCTAGTAATAACATCGGAAATGTCATAGTTCCTTTTTTTTGTAAGTTGCATGAGAGCTGTTATTTGTGAGGAGTGAAACAGCCACAGTTCCAAAGCACAACAGGAAGAAGCTGACCTCTCTGCAACAGAATAAAGGCATGTATCCGCATGCCATCCTTGTGTCCACAAAGAGTTTTTTTTTCAGAGAATGCCAGTTTTTTTTTTTCTCCTTTCTCTCTCAAAAGTTCCCCTGTAAGGAAATGACATGTTGCCATCTAGATAAAAAGCTTTTTTTTTTTTAAAGCCTTTTCATTGCGATCACTGGCCTCTTCTAGTTGAAAGTCTCAAGTTCTCAGAAAGGCACTGGTGTCGTTACACTGGTAGTTTGTTTTTAATGCAACCAATTATATGGGCAGAAACTGTCACCCTGGTAGCCATGAAAATGGAAGATAAAGCTGTTCATTGCCATGCATGTCTGTGCTACAGACAGAAATGATCACATAAAAAGGCTAGTGAGAGCAGAAAACTGTCTTGAAATTAAAATCCAGTTTGTCTCTTAGCTGTTAGACACAGACTCTTCCTTCTCCAGGAGTCCATTTTAAAATTGTCATCTGTTTTATCTAAAATATTCCCAGAATGGAGGGTTGTCTTGCATTGGCTCTTGTAAAAAATGATCATATTCACTGTGTCGTGCACCCACAAGTTCCTTGCTCCGCAGCAGTCAAACTGAGTTGTGACACGCTCATCTGTTAACAATATGAGGTCTCCCATCCTCCGTTTGCCATGTATGGTAAAAATAATACGTGAAGCAAAGGATAGCCACTGGTTACTTAGTTTCTCATAAAACTGCAGTTAACGTGGAGTGTTTTGCCAAGATCTTGTGACAATAAAAAGAGAAAAATGCAAGATTCTAAGCAGATTTTTGAGGAAATGCTCCCATGTGTGCTGTGTGGCCACACACCCCAAGGTGTGTTGAGAGCTTCCAAATGCAGCAGCTCTAAGCTCCAGCTACCACCGACAGTAACCCATTTAAGCTCCGGGAGTTCTCATTTAAAAACTCTCCTTGTTTTGGATGTCGCTACCAAAGCAACATCTGAAACTAGGAGAAACAATAAATCACTACGGAGGAAGGAAGGACACATGCTTTATCTTTTACTTCCAATGTTTTAGTAGCCTACCAGTGTTGGTTTAAGTTGCTGGAATGTCCAAGTGGCTTCACTGGGGTCGTCATGAACTGGTTCTGCAGGTACTCGTGTGCAGTCATTTTACCTTATTTTATTGTCATTTGGAGGACACAGCTAGCCAATATTGTTTTGTACACCTTCTTGGCTTTAAAGTGTCTGTCAGCATATCAAGTCCATTTTATCAACTCTTTGACATTGCTGTAGTTGTACTGGCCAGTTCTGTCCCTGGATTCCCGGGTGGTCTGCTTTCCATCAGTTCCATCAGTGTCTATGGCTTTGGATGGGCTGGATGGTTCTTGCTGAGCTGGGGGGAAAATCCAGTGCCCTGGTGGAGGTCTGCAGTGTAGGCCTCCACCCCATCCTCCACCCAGTATGGAGTGGGACCTCCTGTTTTTCAAATGAAGTTTGGTTAGTGATATCAGAAATGACTGCTGCATTTAGCTAATGCTTGGTTAGCACAAGCTGCCTGATGGTTAGCTTTGTCCTCAGGCCCTTCCAGGCCAACCAATAGCCAGTGTCAGTGGTCTGTTAGTGTAGTTAACATTGTGTTAGGTCATTATTCATTGCTCAAAAGCTATGTTCAGAAGTTAAGACATGCTAAGCACTGTGTAACAAAAGTGATGAAGTATAACTATTTGGCTATGCTTACCGTCAATCAAAAGATCACACCTCTAATTATACATACAGTTTTGGGGTTTATATAACTTCGCCTGATGTACAAACAATACCACACAGTTGTCACTGATGTAAAATCTAGCACTGGACACTAAAACAATTTTTTGAACCATACTATACACATGTTAATTTCTTTAACATTATAACATGCGTCAATGAAGACGCTTTCAGAGCCCTGAACCTAGTGGTCAGTTGAGGAACTGCAGCTTTTCCTATTTCCACAATGGAGTGTCGGTGTCTGTGTCAGTGTCAGTGTCAGTGTCGGTGCTTGGTTCTGACCAACTGCCAGGCTTGTTCATTCTCCCTATCTGCTTGTTTCTGGATTATCCAGGAGTTGAGCAGAGTCAGCTCCTGCTAAAATGGCAATAATCAGAGCTTGCTCAGTTTCAAAACTACTCTTCAGAAACCTATGGATAATGTCACACAAGGCTTTGTCCACTTTTCTTTATACAGTCTATGCATGGAACTGGCTTAGCTACCTGACACTGGGCATTATGTTTTGCTACCCAGTATCAAAACTATGCCTTGATAGTTTTGAGAGCACAGACTCAAGGCCCTCTGCTCCAGATTCAGCAAAGCAGCTCTAAAACATAACCTTGTTTGAAATTGGATGAGGCATTCTTTACTTTGAAAGCTGTATCTTCCTGTCTGAATGTAGCCTTGATATATAGCAACTTAGAATTTGTGTTCAAAAACCTTGTAGTGTTTTTATCTACTAGCTTGGCACAGTCACCTCTTAAAACTTTCAATCTAAAAATTAACGGTCATGGCTATTAAAATAGTTGGGAAACTTCAAACCTTGTTGAAGCAACATTTTACTGATAGGATGAGGGAGAAAGCAAGACACATTGGATGATGGCTTTTCCTCTTTAGCCAATTTGAGGCTTCCATTAGTCCATTGGAGTAGTTTTAGCCAGCTTGACTATTGGCACTTGTCCTATTATTACGAATGCCCCTCAATAAGAATTTTCAGAAACTTCTCTGGAGCTGAAACAAGTCCCAGCCTTCGGTTAGATGTGTAACCTGTGTGACCAGTAACCCAGGTCACAAATCCTAAATAATTAGTTCCTTCTATACATTGCTTCCGTTTATATTCTATATTAAATAACCTTCTATTGAATGAAATATATCACTTATTATCATATATTACTAACAGACGCATTACAAATATATGTTACATAAAACTTGGCGAGCTAGCCAGGAGAGAGTTGCACAGAGCTAAAGTATTGTTAATTGTGATGTTCCAAACATTGTACAAGCATGGAAATCTTGGCACAGTATCCAATTAAAATGCCCCATGCAGTATTGGTTAAATACTCAATGAATGCAAACCAAGAAGTTGTCAATTTTCTGGCACAAATATCAAGTTTGCGATATCAAGTTGATATTTAAGTTGTTAATGCTGTTGATAATATTTTAATAATATTGATAATAGCTGGGATACTAGAATTTGGATAGCGTTTATATAGTTTGTGGTAGTTCAGTATATAGTTTGTACATGATGGCACAAACATTTTTATGCAGCCCAACATCCTCTGTGCCATGTGAAAGGGTGTTCTCCAAGGCTGGAGAGATTGTGTCTAAAAAAAAAGGAATCGGTTAAAACCAAAAACTGTGGAAAAAATTGCTATATCTGAATAAATATACATAAAATCACCCCTTTAATGGTCATCATTGTCCAAGTTGCACAAGGATATTCAGTGCGCCCCCTCCGTAGTTCCACAAACACTTTCACTGTTCTCTGCCCGAGTAAGCTCAGGTGATTTTCTTAAAATGACAATAAAACTGAGCTGCCCCGGTAGCACAGTGGTTAGGGCAGGCGGCCCATGTACAGAGGCTCCAGTCCTCGTGTGGCTGGCCGTGAGTTCGACTCCCGGCTCGTTGACCCTTTGACACGTGTCTTCCCCGTTCTTATGATACTACTTCGGAAACATTAAACAGAGATTACATCCAAACAATATTTTATTATGCACTTGATCATTTATGTAGACCAATTATTTGGTCATACACATTTTGTTATTCACAGTCATTCGCAAGAGCCATAACTGATACATAAATTCAATGCATCACATCTTAAGATTCAGCTGGCTGTGATTATAAACCTGACCAGTAGGTGGTGTCATGTGCATATGAAGCATCAAGAAATGAACCATTTCTCGAACCAATTGGCTGATGTGTTACGATGCTTCACGAGGCTTCATCTCACCATCACTACTACTTGGTCCATTCCTCTGATGGAGACAATGGCTAAAAGGAGGAGAATGGCCACGTTGCAGTTCCAGCCTTCTAAGTTTTACCTCAGACTCCCACAATTTGCAACTCTTCTAGAGTTCCTCTGGCAACCACAAACATTTGTAAAAGGTCAGTCATCTCAAATGCAGTAAACATATCATCAACAGTGACCTGAGCATTAATATGGACGATCATTTTCTTTTCTCTTTTTATATTATGTGACTTTTTCTCACTGTCCTGTCTGTCTGGTCATGTGATTTTCCTTTGCCAATTCTGATCCATATTTAGTGTGGTGTGCACAATGACCAACCTATGCAGCAACAAATTCTCTTCCTTAAGGAGCCGTTTGTAAGATTATGGCCAAAACTGGTACTGCAGTCACTTTCAAATTACTGTTGAGCGGCGTGTACCCTCCCCCTCCTCCCTGACGAGAGGTTGCCAGGTAGGCTGCAGAATGCAGCAGGAACGTAGGCTGCCATGGCAAGCAACGAGTCCTACACAGTAAGTTTATTTTCTGTTAATTATATTTAATGCTTTATGAAAGATCTTTTCTTTCTTTGATCTTTCGTAACTAGAGGAAATATTTTCCCGTTGAGGCGTTTCGTAACCTGAAAGTTTCGTATGTAGAGGCGTTCGTAAGTAGAGGTACCACTGTTACCTTGTCCAAGTAAATTAGCGTTAGCCAAACATTTAGCTATGAATCTTACCTGTCCAGGAGAAAATCAGCAACGTTGGCATCTGTCTTCAAATTCTTCTCCGCCTTCAGCCGTCTCCATTTATTAAAAGCATCTCCTATACAAATCCTTGTTTTATTTCGGACCTTGTCACGATGTACTCGGATTCATAACGAGGTCTTCATCCAACACGTTCGTAGCGGCTGCTGCGATAATTAGAGCCGAGCTGGCAACCCGGATGCCGAAACACTACTGACTTCGTGATTGGGAGATAGGTGGAGGGTGGCGCTTCAGGCCAAAACAAAAAATGACAACATCAACATCAGTTGAGGGCTGCAACTCCTCTTTTTAAACGGGAATATCCTGGCTTGAGTGCTGTTGTCAGTGACATAAGTATTTGAAATGAACATGATTTTTTAAATGTCTGTTGACATATCGGGGTCATTTTATGATTCGTTTTATTAGATCTCTTACATACGGCTCCTTTAAAATAGGCTGAATCATTGGAAAAAAAAAAAAAAAAAAAAAATAATATATATATATATATATATATATATATATATATACATATATATATATATATATGTATTCCAGACACCTGTTTTACTCATTAAAGTTAAAATACCAGTTTGAAACATGACTATAATGCAGCGGTTTTGTAATCATTTTGAGAGTACTAACACATCTGTCTAGGCTATTTTCCTTGTTTATTTTACATCCCTGTAAAATAAACAGATGACATATTGTTCAGTGAGCTTTAAATGTGTGAAAAATGTGGACATAAAAACTGTGCCAAGACTAAACAATGAATATTTTGGCAGCAGGTGCCTCCCATGTTTTTGAACAAAGGGCCATCTTATATAACATCAAACTAATCAGACATAAATTTATTCACTGCGGTGACTTATGCAACAGTGGTAAACATGAAGAAAAATATTAAGCAGACAGTACAAAATGGGAAGCAGGATGTCAGATAAACACACACAAAATTAATTCTTAAGATGGACAGGCTTGTGTTCAGTAACTAGAACATCTGAATGTACTGGCAGTATAATTATCTGAGGTCACAAAAGATAAGCAAGCCAACTCACACCCACAAAAACCCACTCTGAACAAATACATTCAGTTACACAGACAGCAGCAGACAGAGCGTGAAGTTGCAGTATCCAGGAGGCAGCCCTTCCTGGGCTCAGGTCAAAAGGTTTCTACATTAATGATGTCTGAGCTGAAGGAGGAGAAGAAACTGTATAAACTCCCCTGCCAGGAAGTGAAAATAGATAAATTATGAGTTCAAGTTTTAAGGCAGCCACAAAATTTGCCTCCATAATCACACGTGGGAGATTCCAGAGCTTCAGAAACAAACACTACAGTATTTTTTTTTTTTCCTCCTTGAGTGAAACTGGGAATTTGCAACCTCAGGGAGCATGAAGATACAAAAGAAACACTGAGATCAGACAGTGAGTGAGCCCCTTGCAAATAATTCTGCATTAAAATAAGTAAAAGCAGCTTTCATTCAGCTTTTAATGTAGATAAGAATGTAAAACAGAGAAGTTCCTTGTTTATATAAAATGTATTTTGCCTCTGTGAATCCTCATGGCTTCGTCATTTTTATTACATTTCCCTCTACTTTGTCTATTCTTTTCTGAGAATCTGTTTTCTGTCCTCAGACACCCAAAAAGTGCACCCCTGCAACTAATTTTCACAGTGCATATTTACACCATGCCTTGTTCCCCTGCCCTCTGACAGCATCTGTTCACAGTAAACAAGGAGATGTCGGCTCCATTTTCCCCTATGTTTCTCTACAGTAATTATATGTATTGGTTTCTGGGCAGAGAAATAACTACACAGCACTCACCGCTCCTCAGAAAATTATGACAGGCCTCCCTCCTCCCTGGAGTAGAGTGTACCAAGGCTGCAAAAATTAATGCACAGTACAGCATACCACTGTTTTAGGTGGAGAGCATATCTGCTCTGTAAGTGATAGACCTCACAAATCGAACTCATTACTTAAAATCTGCTCTAATGGAAGATGAATACCTTAAATTATTACATACCGAAACAAACAATCAATGTTAATAATTTAAAAAGAACAACTGTTACTTTACAAAAATATATAGGTATGTGTCTGTGTCTGTTGTTTAGACTCTAGACCAAGGGTCCCCATCCTACGGTCCCCGGCCCGCTACCGGTCTGTGGGTCATCTGGTACCGGGCCGCAGAGAAAAAATAAATCACTTCCATTATTACCGTTTGATTTAGTCTAAATGATGTTTTATTTTTTTAAAAATGACTGGATTCTCTCCATTACACCCATCTATGACTACTCACGCGACAAAATGAGTAAAAAAAACATCTTCAGAAAGTGTCTTTCCGAAGATTGTTACTGATGTTCTGTTGTTGGTGCGATGTTACGAGGATGCTACTAATAAAGTTGGACGAGAAAACACAGCGGATTTACGTTTATTATAATCTATAGAAAATACCACAGTTTTTGTGCCGGTCCTATCGTTTTATTTTTTTTGTATTTATCTGCAGCAAATTTTACTGACCAGTCCGTAAAAATATTGCTTGACATTAAACCGGTCCATGGCGCAAAAAACGTTGGGGACTCCTGATCTAGATAACAGAGCCCTGTGAAGGACTGGGTGTGTTGTACCATTTTCTACCACTGGCGGTGCTATACTCATTGTAGAGTTTGGTCTAGCTTCTATGTTCAATAGAAAAAGAAGCAGTTGCGATGGCTGGCTGCTACCTTGCTAAATCAACAAAAGTAACAAAAAATAAATAAATAAATAAATAAATAAAATAAATGGAGTCAGAGAAAAGGAGTGAGCTAAGGAGTTAAGTTTATTTGTAGAGCACATTTCTTACACAAGGCAATTCAAAGTGCTTTACACATACATAAAATCACAAGAAGGTGAACAGAATCATTCTAGAAATCATAAAAACATAAAAATAATCATTAACCCGTTAACATTCCGACGGCCCGCCCGCGGGCCGTCAGTCCGAATTTCTGTAGTTTCCGAAACTAAACTGTAATTTACACAGCTCAAATGTTACGTGAGGCACTCATGCGACATATCTTTGGAAAGCTAAGATTCTTGTGATTCAAGCAATGTAAAGCATTTCAGGATATAATCATAACAGCAGCTACAATCAATGCCTTTGTCACACCACAAACAAACAAACAAGAAGTCACGAAATCGACGCAACTCACCTTATGAGCGTTATAAAAGTCGTCCGATCAAAAATATTCCCCAAAAATGGTCTGGTTAAACTCACAAAGGTCCAGTCGATCTAATCCAGTAAAGTATTTAGTCCCAAATGCATTATTATACCAGAAAGTATCCACAAAAACGCCACTGGTAGCTGGTCAGTGTTCAGTAACTTCCGTGTTTTTTTTTTCGTGATTAAAACGCTTTCTTCCTGTGCTGACGCACGTGTGGCTGATCTCAAAATGGAGGGGAGCTCCTGAGCTTTCGATTGACACCTCATACAGCCATACAGCAGCTTCCCTGTTCTGTTGACACCCTAGAATAGCCAATAAGGGCCAACGTTGAAACGAAGCCATGTCCTAGTTTGCTTCAGGAAAAAAACAGCCAGTTAGAATCAATCGTGCTGATGACTGACGCATTGAATAGCCAATGAAATTCTGAAAACAACGATGTGACGCATGAGGGGGTGGCGATAATGGGGAAACAAAGAAATCCGTGCGTAAGTGCTAATTAGATAGTCTCGTGAACGCGCGTCATTGTTGCGCCTCAGCAGGACGCACCAGAGTGGCTTATTTCTCAGCGTTTTTTTCAGTTTGGGAGCGTATTTATTGTAGAAAATGGTGAAAAGGACTGTCCAAGAAGGAAGAGGAAGAGGAGAATTTGCTCGTCGTGAAAGTTACGTGTCAGGAGAGGGGATCAGATAAGATCAGATAACAGAGCGCACGCCTGCGCAGAAGACATTTCCTCCGTTCGGAGAAGAGTTTGCTCTGCATACGTAAGTATTGACTAAATTGTGACTTATATTACAGCTTATATTATATTATTACGTATATATTGTATCATAATTGGTAGTATTATTCATATTATTATTACGTTTTACTGTATATTTCGACATAAACAAGTTTTACTTTGAATAAATACAAAAGCCTTTGTTTGTGTGTGTGGGGGGGGGAGGAGTATGTGTGAGTTGTTTGTTGGGGTGTGTGTGTGTGTGTGTGGGGGGGGGGTCATTGTGTAAAGTAGTACAATACAGAAAAGATGGAACATTTTGTAAATGACTTATTTCTTTATTTTCACATAATGGGCAGTCATCTGAGGACTCAGATGTGGATTGGGAGCCAGTCAGCAAGTGGTCACATAGAGGGACAAAGTGCAGATGGACATTGGCAACTGTGTATTCATTTTGAAATGAAACAATTTTTGTGTTGCACATATTTATGTTTTTGTATATATTTTTTCATTGTTGTTCCAGGTGTATGGGTGGAGAGGAGCGATCCCTCTGCACCAAAGGCATTCTGGGAGACCCTCACCGAGCAGCTGGCAGAAGCAGGGTCTTCCTCCACAGCCAGACCTGTCCCACCCTCCTGCTCCGCGTGGAGCACATCACATACTGGTTTTTATCAGTGGGCAGAGGACTACTGGTAGGCTGAAGTGCAGGCACTGTCCATGCTAAAAACACAGTTGAAAGCTCCTCATGTGATGTACCTTTGTGCTTGATACCGACTAGAGATTGCTACAGTGACTGGCATGCTGCCAACCTGTAAATGGTTATAATTGTAAATATGTTCAAATATGTGAATAGTTTGCTGTGTTGTAAAAGATTGTCATTTTTTTAATATAAATTACATTTTCCACAACAACACTTGTTTTGACTCTTTTTATATGCAAAATTTAGCTTTATGTTTCAGTAACTTTTTTTCAGCAATATTGATAGTGAATCTGAATGTGGGATAGGATACCTCTAAGTGTCACCTTTCATTAGAGGCCAAAGATTATGACTGTACGATGAAGCGTTCAAGAGTTATGTCCTTTTATCCGAGGTATGTGGCCATGTTTATCCAAGTGCCATTTTGGAGTCTCCAAATGTGCCATTTTTGGAAACGCCTAGACATACTCTTACAAAAAACGTGTGTAAAATACTCATTTTTAGTGGTATTGTTATCAAATTTGAACTTGCACTAGGTAAGGCTTCATGCTGTGGTCCCATTGTGTTTTCCAGCTAATAAGTCACAGCTGCACTCATCTGCAGACATCTGTTTACAAAAAAAATTCAGGCGGAAATAAAAAAAAACTTAAATTCTGTGTGTTCAAACTTAGATTACTCAATGCTAGTAGCACTTACAGTGATTCTGACAGTTGTGGGAAAAACTTCAGAGTGTTACCTTTCAAAAGAGACCAAAACCATCCATGTGCTACAAACGGTTCAAGAATAGCTTTCAATTTACTTTGGGTATGCCTTGGATAGGCGTTTTATGCAAATTATACAGGAATGTTAAGGGGTTAATGGATTAAATTAAAATGCCTAAGATTGGCAGGTTTGATGTGGGCATAAGTATACAAGTAAAGAAATGGAAGACAATGCAGCGGTGATAACAGAGCTGATAACATTTGTCATTGTCATTTGGATTAATAAGTAGGCTAAAGTTGTTAACTTATATTCAGATCCAGCAGAAAAGTGGACCTGGATCCAGTTTTATTGCTGGATCCGGTCCATGTTTTCAGATCCAGGTCCAGTTTTCTGCTAGATCCGGTCCATGTTTTACCAGATCCAGGTCCAGTTTTCTGCTAGATCCGGTCCATGTTTTACCGGATCCAGGTCCAGTTGTCTGCTGGATCCGGTCCATGTTTTCAGATCCAGGTCCAGTTTTCTGCTGGATCCTGGTCTATGTGTTACCGGATCCAGGTCCAGTTTTCTGCTAGATCCGGTCCATGTTTTACCAGATCCAGGTCCAGTTGTCTGCTGGATCCGGTCCATGTTTTACCGGATCCAGGTCCAGTTGTCTGCTGGATCCGGTCCATGTTTTACCGGATCCAGGTCCAGTTGTCTGCTGGATCCGGTCCATGTTTTACCGGATCCAGGTCCAGTTGTCTGCTGAATCCGGTCCATGTTTTACTGGATCCAGGTCCAGTTGTCTGCTGGATCCGGTCCATGTTTTACTGGATCCAGGTCCAGTTTTCTGCTGGATCGGGTCCATGTTTTGTCCAGTAAAACATGGACCGGATCCAGCAGACAACTGGACCTGGATCCGGTAAAACATGGACTGGATCCAACAGAAAACTGGATCCAGGTCCAGTTTTCTGCTGGATACGGTCCATTTTGGACAGAGGGTGGTATGGGGTTGCTTACTAGGGGTGCAACGGTACAGGTGGCTCATACCTCGGGTTTTGTGTGACCGTTTCAATACGGATTCGGTACAGTTTCAGACTACCTGCTACCCTAAACCCGCGATACTGATACCGAGTTTGCGGAAAGCGTAACTCGCATGTCGGTGCGTAAAAGAGTGCGTCTGAATGGCAGAAATGTGCGTCCACCTGGTCACATGTGGACATACACAAACAGCTCTACCTCTTGATTACGCATCACCGTATTACGGTCAGACTTTTTTATTCTCTTGAAGTCAGAGGATGTTTGGTCAGCAGTTGTAGTGGATGTGGGAATAGTCACGGCCAGACACATCAGTCTGTACAGCTGTGACATGATCTCATTCAGATGTCTGCTGTGGAGGAAACCAAGGAGATCTTTGTCAAGCTGGAAAAGGTTGGATGCAGGAATTTATTTCCGATATGTCTGAAACTGTTGGTGGTCAAGGAGGGACAGGAACATTAATTGTTCGTGATCTTTAAATGCGCATCTAACGATTCGTTCTGCAGTATTTTAAAAAGCACATCAGCTGCACCAAGACGCACAACTGATAACAACTGGATCTTATGCAGGTAAGATCATGGGTTTAGGGAGGTGGAAGATTGTGTTCTTTGCGGGGGAACGCCTCTCCTGCTACCTGCTATCCCTTAATAGCGGCTTTAGGAGGTTTTCACTCCCTCGCCGGTGTATTCAACAGCAAAACCAAAATGCTCCCACACCGGCAATTTAAATAAGTTTTCTCCCAACTTCTTTGCTACTGCTTCACTGCTTGTTTTTGTTTTTGTTTTTGTTTTTTCCTGCATCTATGAGCTGCAGCCAACCGGCCAAAGTGTGATAGGCTGGTCACTGTGAGTGAGCGGAGGCGAGTGGACATTGACATGCAGTGGCAGGCCTGTTGTCTAAAAGGCAAGCACGCTCCCGTGCAAGTCCAATGCAAAGTTATTGGAACATAAGTACCGCGGGACATAAAAGCGTCCCGTGTCCCGTGCAGGTCGTATCGAACGGTTCAGTATTTTACCGAGTACCGTTGCATCCCTTTTGCTTACATACACTTCTTTGTGGCTTACACTCGGGGCCGACCATGACATTTATGGTGATTTGCTGCCACCATTCGGTTCGGGGTGGTATCGCTACATAGAGCAGGTTTAATACCCAAGGGAAATTACTCTGTTAGATTACAAATTATTATTGAAAAACAAACAATTAGAAAATTAATGACACAAGGGTGTTCAACTTTTTTTTTTAGTTGGCGATAGAGAGGTGAGAGAAAGTAGTTGTGATCTAAAGAGTTTGCTATGAACGCATTGATGTTTGAAGCTTAGCAGAACCTGACCTGATGATGTTGCATCTAGTGTCAAACAGGGAACACTGTTGAATTGCCTCTTGTTTTCCCTCAGTCATCCTGGTCGTTGTAACCTTACCGTGATTCAAACCTTTGAGAGCACACATTTGTCAGTCTGTTCATGGTCATCATAGTTGATCAACTGAGATATCTCTTAACATTTAAAATCAGAGATAGGGATGTGATATGCTGTGGCTAAAATCATACAAGAGCTCAAATTTCTCAAGAGAAGCATGTGCATCAGCTGGTTATATACAGCCGTTCAGCCAAGATGATGCTTCACTGGTATATGTGTAACTATCTGCAGCCAGCAGCACTTTATGCTAAAGAATCAGTCTATTGTCTTAAAGAAAAATGCATTAGTGTTGATGAAATTGTATATTATTACCTGTAACGTCACCATTATCATCTCTCACAACAAATATACACATTTATGCACATTTTCTAAAGACCTTGTAAAACAAGCTTATTTATATACCCATCATTTTGGTAAAATTCATAGGGTATAGACACTAAGTAATATAAAAATATCAGCTACTACACACACACACACACATACACACACACGTGTGTAGGCTACTATTTTAATTAAGATGCACCAGTTCACCTCAAGCGTCAATACAATGATCAGCGGCTGAAGTTGACAATGATTTCCTATGCCACAGGATGGCCAACCCTCCAAGGTAATTCTACTATTATTATGCAATCTGTGTGGGAAAGGGACCGTTACAAGAGGTGAAGCCATTGGTTTCTCCACCTTTACTATAAATGTGTTCCAGATTAAATTTTTGCATGGCATTAAATCAATAGGAAGTTTGAACAAAAGCAAGATCACAATGATTGATTTATGGAGCTCAGAAAATAAAAAACAATGGCACATAAAATGACATCAAGCAGCTTCTTCTGAAGAAACAAAGACAGCTGCTATATCTCGAACAATACTAACAGCATGAAAACAAGCTAGAAATCACAACAACATGTGAAAAGGATTCATATTTTCCCTGTTACCCTTTAATCTTAATGTGAGATACTGACACAAGCAGACATGCTAGCGACCTTCGTTTGACAGACTGGTACTGTATGAGAAGCCATACCACTTTGTTCCCTGGTGACTCTTGTATATAGCACAACAGAATATATCACAAACCCATCACCGTCACCTGCCACCGCTGTGCGTCACACTCGCACAGATGCACAGTGTACGGAGCGTGCCTCCACATGCGCAAACTGAGCTTATTTCATGGCACAGCAGAGGCCCATCTGTGTGGGGCAGCCGTTTGCCGCTGCGGTGAATAGCAGCAGGATGGATAGCCGTGTGAGGGGCTGCAACGGTAGACTTGTGCTCCACTGAAGGAGGAATTGATTAAGTTCACATGGATAGTTGCGTAGCTTCTCGCTGGAGTGGTGGGAGACATCTGATGGGGCCGTGATAGGGATGAGCTGGCACTGAAGAGATTTCCAAGGGGAGGGTGGTGCAGGAGGGACAGATGGGTGCAGATTGAAAGATACAATTCCATGTCTGCACTTTGGAATGTTTGCTTTTAATTAACAGATCACAAGTCGTCATATTTTACAGAGCGGAGAGAAATGTTATCTGAAACGGTCTTACACGAGGAAGCAGCCATATATCAACTCTGTACAAAGATATCACTGAGTTCTCTGGGCACAAGCGCATCTCAGATTAACAGAGAGACATACACTTGAAATACATGCACCAACTTCTGTGTGACAATGACCATGATTGTCCAGTATGAGTGAAAGATGCATAAGACAGTATTTGTGATGGTATTTGCATTTGTGTACTACATCAGCAGGGACCTTTAGTGAAATATATGCAGTGGTTATTTTAGTGGACAATGCCAGACCTGATTCTGCATGACTTACAACAGCTTGACTCAACAAACAGAGTGCGCTACGGTGGAAAGGTAAAATAAAATACAGACTGGCCTTTACTGCCTGGACTGGAGCGAGGAAATGAAGTTCATATATCAGACACACATGCAAGCTGCAGAACAGAAGAGAAAGGGGAAAAAGTAAGCCCACATACATAAGACAACATGGAGTTGTAAAAATAAAGTGTGTGAGATGGTCCTTCCCCTTGTCTGGCACCCAACCATATATTAACCAGTAGGGCATACATCTCTGCTACAGTGTGTGCTTGACTGCCCCGCTTGCAATCCATATCAGTCTCATATTGGAAATTAATGGTGCATAATAAAAAGAAGAATTAGACAAGGATGTTGCTAGCATCCGTCTCTGTATTTGTTCATCATACACATAGTAATACTGTCCATTTAGCGTGACACTTGTTTTTTGCTTCATGTCACCATAGTAGGCCTGAAGTTTTCCAACAACATATTTATCAACGTCTGAAGTATGAATGAGCTGCACACATTCTGCCTTCATTGATACTAGTTTGTGTGTAATATAATATGTAAATGTATACTTCGTTTAATCATCTGGTCCCACGCCTTTATGCGTCTAAAACTACATGATGAAAAGTTGATCGAGTCTGAAAACTTTACATCAACTTCATGCACGTACTGATAAAATTTGAACATCAAACTCAAGCTACTGACTGATAGCGAGACATAATCATGGCATATTAGTTGTAAATCAAATAAATAAACTGCCAAATTAATCTTATAAGTGACAAGTGTTTAGTTAGATTGGTCATGCTACATGATTAACATGTTTTTATAGCAATCAGGACTCCTCTGTCTGCAGATTTATGATTCTGTGATTACTCAGGTCTAGTCTTTACTTTGTCACCTGTATGTGGTGACAGATATAAAACTAATAAAAGCAGAGTTTATAAATCATAGGCTTTGAAACATTAAACAACATTTACATGATCATCATCTGTGGCAGGGATGGTAATAGTGGCATTAAATGTGCTTTTATTATGTGCATTTTTGTGTAGAAATGGTAAACTATCGTGTTGTGTTGTTGAGGACTACGTTCCCTTGGCACATGTTTAAAAAATGTTTGCACAACCAAAATTCACACACACACCCGTGTCCACTGAGCTGTACTTGAGCTTAAGACTGAATTTCAACTGAATTTAAAGGATATAAAAATTGTACAGAAATGTTATTAGTCTGTTCAGAATTATGCATTTTTGAGAATCACAATTTAAACCTAAAAACAGCTGTTTCAATTCTCTTAATATTTACTCATAATTCTTCTGCTTGTTCAATGGCCCTTTTTTTTTTTCAAGAAGGAATTGCCGAAGCAACATGAAATCGTAATAAATTGTTCAACTCCATATGGAGAGATGACGGCGATCATGGATGGAAACGGAAACAGGTACTCACAAGTAGTCGGCAGAGAAAGCTCAAACATATTTGGAACAATGAACCTTCCCCCTCTTGTTTTTCCAGTTACCGGCACCTCTTTTTAATCCTCATATACATGAGAGGTTCCGGGGGGGCAGGGTCCCCAGCTGGAATTTGATTAGACCCCTGAATTGCTCTCAGTCATTTGTAGAGGTCTTCGGAACTACCCAACCGTCCGAAAACCCTGAGGTTCAGACCCAACCTGAATCTGGTCTCAGGTTCATTCACGAGACGTGACTCTGGGTTCAGGTCGGAATCGGTACAGTTAGTCTCGGGTCAGGTCGTCGCTCTCTGACAGGCTGGTTCCGTGTTTACTCAAGAGAGGTAAAGATATTGGCGGTGGCAGCTGTCACTCAGCTCCCCGCCCCCTTCCATCCAATAGGCTGTGAAATGTCAGGTGAAAGGTCAAGCAAAAATAAACAAACAAACAGTAGTTTGGTTTAGCTGATGTCAGGACTCGGGGCAGTTAAATGGTTATTCATCAACGTGGTGTTTTTGTCATAAAACAATCGTGTTGCCGTAGTGTGTTATTACCGGTATGCCCGGCAGCTGTAAAGCACAACGGATCACCAACATGATTACGTTGATTATGATTACATGATTACGAGAATATGTTCACGACACGTCCTGACCGGTGTAGGCTATTAGTGTTCGCAGTTGCTACAAATAGCATCTGTATCCGCAAAGAAAATAACAATGTTGGATTTATTGTTGTTTACATCACTTAGCCTATGTAGTAACCGAATCGGGTAGAAGAAGACAACGTTTAGGTAAGAAAATCAAGTTTTATTCAACGCTAGACAATTTTTAACATGAGCAACTATGGGCTGTATTGTCTTGGTTCTATTTGGGTATCTTGGTTCGGTTCGTGGTTGGAAACTAAAGACTCAGGTCGGGTCAGTTCCAGGTCCAAATATTCCGGGTCCCTTCGGAACCCAGACTTATGATAAAAGCTCGGGTCGGGTCGGTTTTCGGGTTGAATTTTCACGGGTTCGGGTCCATAAAAGTGGACCAGTGAAGACCTCTAGTCATTTGTCCAGAATGACCACTAATAAGTGGTTGCAGTTCCATACCCAAACAGATGGTGGCACTAATGCACCAGAGTCCTTATTACTTAATGAATAGTAATAAAGTCATTCTGATTCAGATTGTGCATAGAGGGGAACAAACCCTCCAGTGGTGTCACCAACAGGTTTGTACAGAAAGATTTTAAAGCCTCTTAAATTGGATGGAGACTTACCTCAAAACTCACATACATTATTTTAAATTAAAAATGGCGACTGTCGCTGAAAAGCGACTAGCCAACAGTTCACTAACATAACCCATAAATGCGTGGCGTTTGTTGGCAGGAAAACCTCTGGCTCCCACTGGGACGTTCCAGAAGTGAACCATTGTCTCCTCAGACGGATTTGTGAGTTTGCATTTACCCAAAAAGTTTTGAGCTTATGTAAGAATCTTGTGGTAATCTGGTCATTTAAAGATGCACTTCTCACCATGTCTTGTCCTTTCTGCCACAATAAAGATAAAAAGGATGAGTGGTGTGAAAACAAAATGTTGGCTTACCTATTAATCAAAAGGTTTTGTTTTGGTTTTTTAAATAATGATGATCTGACATTCTCTGCGTGTGTGTGGGTGAAGAAGTTTAAGAGAATTACACTGCTGCCTCTCGGTGTATTCAGAGGAACGGGACTCAGCGCGATGCTACCGGGAGGACAAAGAGGGTCAGCTTGTGTGACAAAAAAGCAACGGAGCAGCACCCGTCTGCTGACAGCAGAGAGGATGGCACGCAGACACCTGTGGGATCATCACCTCTCTCTGTGGTATTTGCATGTGTGTGTGCTTATACACTCGTATGAGTATTCCAGTTTACAAAGTGCGATTGAGGTCATTGCAAATGTATCATGCACAAGTCCCTGTTGTCATGAAAAATGTCGTAATTGCTTGGAAAATTTAAAAAAAAAAAGTTTTAAAGTTATGCATTAATTTGTGCAAGTTGTCATCTGGAAATAACTGGATAGTTAACAAAAAAAATGAATTAGGAGGCAGTAAATGGGAGCATGCATATGTGTGTGTGTATGCAGTGTTAACTTCCACACCTGAAGCTGAGAGGTGTTTGTTATGAGAAAAATATATATATGTTAAATAATGTGGCTCCGGCTAGAATTTCACACTGAAGTAGTGATATAATTGTAGATGGGTATAACTGCTGCAATCTCATTTATACCAGATTGATTGGCTTGGGATACAATTTTATGAAACTTGGAAATATTAATTTACTACATATTTTAGCTCATACTTTTCATTTTAGAAGACTAATCTGTCAGGAATCTGCATATGGATAGGTCTATGCAGAATACAGAAAAGAAACAGCTGTCATTTGGATCTCTTTGATTGTACTTTCAGTAGCAGCCAAATGGAAAACAAAACCTAAAAACCACTTTTGCAAAGTGTCTGATGGTGACTTCGATTTTAAGTTTCCCCTCTAAATTGATCTGCTTTCAAGCAGTGAGCGATTCATGTAACCGGAAGCATTGGTCTGGAAGTCTATTTTCTGGCTATTCACTGAAAAACGAGTTGTTACCTCCAGAGGCTAAGTCAGCAGATATGTCCAATTACTTTCCGGATTCTTTGGACCTCAACTTTACAGTATTTATTCAGTCACACAGTGTTGATCAGCCTCGTCCCCAGATACAACAGAAGGCTGGTCTCGGTGAAAAGTTCTGACAAATCCCCCACTACCTGCTCAGCATCAAATAGCTCTCAGTGTCAGTTGCTACCAGCTACAGCGTTTGGGGACTTTCCCGTCTGACAACGTTGGCCTTCTGGCTAATGTGATATTTCATTGTGGCTGACAATGGACACAGTCTGCGTCAATCTATTGAGGCAACTGAAATGAGGTTTTATTATATGCAGTGACTGGTGTCCATAGCAACAAGCCTCAAACCCCAGCTCCCAAAGTACAGGGCTGCAAACTCAACTGCAAGGCATAAAAAAAATAAATAAATAAAAACTTTCAATGCATATCTTTTTGACATAGCAGCCCACCATGTTTGTATCATCTCCACCTCCATCCCTATCCCACAGTGCAGACGGCATTTGACAAACGATCAGGGTTATGGAGGAGAATACACCACTATAAACATAGAGCATGATGGGATTGTTCATTATCCAGACCACATATCATGTTACAGATAGTATCTATATATCTGTAACCACATACATATTCAATAGAAATGAAGCTCACTTCCAGAAGCAGTGTACCAGGTGTGTAAGTTCAGAGCCCAACAAGCAACTAAAAACCTCTCACGTTAGCTGTTCGAAAGCATGTTTTGTGAACGCTTAAGACTCAGATATAGCTTTTCCTTTTAAAGAAGAATCCATTTTAAGGAGAAAGGAAAATGCTTAATTGCAGGAATAAAAGGTTATTCTGCGGTGGTTTGGACCAGTATTGCTGTATCCAGACAAAACTGTTTCCTCTCAGTGGACCCAGGATCCTTTAAAGACCCATCCAAGTGGTAGTCTACTGGATCCAACAGTCAGTCAATCAGCCCTTGCAGGCTGAGGCCAGTAGGTGTTCCCCAACTGCAATGACCGAGCAAAGGGGAGTTCCTGCGCACTTCTGCCAGTCTCATTTCAGGTTTCTCAACACTTGATTCAGATTTCATTTCATAGTGATCAAAATGAATGCAAGCTAAGACGGCCTAACCTAAAACAGCGAACTTGGAGTAGCTGAAATGAAGCGGATGTGTTCCAGCCAACTTCCAATGCCTGCTCGTTGGGCCCATTTGCACCGGGAGAGGGAGCAGACTTCAGATAGTGTTCTTCAGAAAACCTATGGGTGACATCACGGGGGCTTGTCCAGTTCTGTTTTATACAGACTGTTTTTTTTCCTCTGACAAAGAATGGTTCTAAAGACTGTTCAAGACTGACCAAGTCGGTGTTATTGCATCCTCAAGTCAAAACTCTTGAATCTTTGCATTAGTTTGAAGTCAAACAGAATTTCTCACTGTTGGAATAACAAACCCAGATACTGCAGTTAAATTTAGGCTGATCCCTACATATAAATGTTGAACTGAACTAAAACTGGCCCGTGTGCTCTGCAGGTGCTTCCCAGTGCCCTGGCCTGGGCTTTGACCTGGAAGCACTGGAAGAAGCTGATACAGAGAATGTAAAGACTAAAGCGTACAGGATGTGCAAAGCTTTATGTGTGTCCAGTTCACCATTTGCTGTTGTACCAATCTGCAGCCGCAAGCTAAACCAAAGGTTTATCTGTTGTTTCGATGTATGAGGTAACTGGTCAACCGGAAAAGCACAATACTAACAAGCTGAAAGTCGGCACTGCAGCCATATTGTGGCAGTCTGACATACTCTGGTGGATAAATCGATTCCCTTCGTGTGCGTGTATATTGCGACGAAGAAAGGAGTCCAGCTAGCCCGCCTTATCGAGCTACAGTCGTAGCTCAACTAAACTGTTCATGTAAATCTATGGACAGACTGAAATAGCCTCAAGCTGATGAGCAGAACTGATCAACAATTAACAGACACGTCCAGTCGAAGCCGCCCCAGGTGGTCACACCATGAAAAACAACGGTTCACATACTTTTAGCGCTCGTTAATTCAATATCCTCAGTAAACAATTAACTAAACATATCATTTGTTCATTCAAGTTCTTTTCAGACTTGTATGAAAATCTGATGTGTCAGGCCACATTTGTGCAGAAGTTAAGAAAATTCTCAAGAGCTCAGACCTTCCACTGCATCATCTATTTTATGTCTACTATATGTCTATTTCTCCACACATACACATTTATGAGCCAGAGAGAGAAACTGAGCTCTCCTAAGTAAATTCTTACTGTCAGGTGTTGGCTGGGTGCAATAAATCCAGCCAAGCCAGCATGGGTGGGAGGAGACGGGAGCCAAGAGGTAATTTGTGGTAAGAAAAAAAAAAAAACAAAACAGGGAGGAGCATTTTTCCTAGACGCTCATAAACTAAGACGCCCGGGCCTGGCACACTAATCCATGGACCACCAAACTCTCGCCTCACCAGCTGACGGGTTGACATCATCTTCAATCATGTATAAACTATTGCGAGGGGAACGGCATTCATTTATTTCCCATGATCCCGTTGGAGACCGGAGGAAGGAAGGGCAAAGATGTGAAGACAGGATCACACAGAATAGCATGACCTCCTTCCCTCACATCCTCCTCTCCTGTCCCTCTTCTGCTTTTGAAAGGTGAAACCGAGCTAACGTGTGTGTGCGTGAATGAGTTTTGACTCTAGCAAAGTGAGACATTGTGTGGGAGGGATGTAAGTTGCAACCAGCTGAAAAAGCAATGCAGGCTAGCCTCTCAGATGAATCCTAAATATACACACAAACATTTACCTCCACAGCAGCACAACCACCAAAGCAGGAGACACTTATCCTCTTGGCTCCTCAGCTTGCGCGCGTGTGCTGTTGAAGCAAAGCACATCCATTCCTACACGTTTGCGCTTGTGTTTGAGGCTAATAATACAAACCGCATCCCGCGCAGGGCTTCTCAGTATGTAGACATATGCAGTCATTTGGTCAGTGTTGCTGCCGCCGAATATCTCGCTGGCTGAGGATTTAAAATCGCGTGTCTGTATATCCCATCCCTTCACGGATAAATGCATTAAGGCCCAACGCTTTGAATACCAAACAAGGGCCTGGCTAGCACCTCCAGCGCCGCTGCGCTGAACAGATTGTCCGTGGTCACCCTCTTCACTGCTCCCCAATTGCCTCCCACAGAAATGACTTGTCTCCCCCCCCCCCCCCCCCCCCCCCCCCCCCCATCACAGCCCGAGATCCACTGTGGCGCTATTTAATAGCAGCCCCGGCCGCCCTTCGCTAGCTGCAGCGCGCAGCCTACAGAGTCTCGCTCAGTAAGCAGCGCTCCCCGCGCTCGCACATGCAAAATTTATGACTGCAGCACGGCACAAAAGAAGAGTGAGATCCAGTTCTGTCTAGCAGAGGAGATGTAGGTTTTCAAATCCCACCAGTCCTATATCCCAAGATATTGTTCAGCTCGGTGACAGTGGCAGAAGGAGCGCGAGAAGGGAGAGAGGGAAAGATTAAAGTGTTCCTGTATAACACGTGTCTATTTTCATCCTGCTCTACAGAGTATGAGAGCCTCTGTCTTATTACAGTTAAAAGAAGGAGCAGACTCCCAAGCACAACTGGGCTGCCTCTAATCTTTCTTTGTACCCCAGAGGAGGCTCCCGCATCATACCTACAAGCAAGCACCAGCCCGGGCTGGGCCCGTTCTTCTGGAGCCATGAAGGTAGCGCTCTCCTCTAGAGCCAGCTCAGAGAAAACAATGACTCGCACAGGAAGTCATTCACACGCAGGAGTTTGGAGAAGAGAGTTAAAATGGAAAGGACGTCATTAAAAAGAAGAAGAAAAAAAAGTCATGGCAGTGTGGTTTTATTTTGTTTTAGGTTGGTGGGAGGAAACTTTTAATATGTTACAAGCAAAAGTGAGGCAGGCTGAGTTCATCAAAAAACAGAAAACTGCATGTGAGGACTAGAAAAACGACCACTTTATATCATCAATGCAAATGAATTAATAAATCAACAAATACATTCGATTCAAGTATTTTCAAATTGGATATTTTAATGAGTGTTTACAAAAATAGGAAATGTTGTGGAATATTAGGAATATTGATTGGGCAGGGCATTGTTTAGCCAAGGCCAAAGGGTAAAAGGAGGGTAAATGATTTAGAAAATCCAATTTTCAAAAATAATTTGAAATTGCAGCAGGGCAAAAAAAGCAAATGGGAAATGATATTATCATTTTAAATGGCTTAATTAAAAAAATAATAATTCATGAACACTTTTCTTATGTTTTATTTCTCTTTATGAAAATACATTTTCAAACAGATTTTAAAATCAAATTAATTAAATTGAATCAAGTGAATTCATTATTAATCACACGTGTGGTTTAGGCAGGTGGTCCATGTACAGAGGGATGTTTTTAGATTGCATTGCTTAAAGTGGTTTTATTTGAGGGGGAGGAATCAAAAACAGGCAACACCTTCTAAAATGTGCTGTTGAGAGAAAAGAAGGAGAAATGGAAAAATAAACAGATATTTTGAATTTACTTCTGAGGTGCCACTGAATATCAGGTCTGGCATTGCACGCCTGACCTCTGTCAGGCATCTTCTCCTCTCACCTCTCCAGGGCTCATTAATCTGTATCCCCAAATGTCACCTGGTCGTCCCCCTTTAACTGCCATCTGCATGAAGAAGTGATACCGTCGCTGGAGGAGGAGATAATAGTGTGCCAGAGTTTCTGGTGCAGGGTCCTGTGTTTTCCAGCGAGTTGCACAACTGACTGGTCCTTAATGATACGTTCAAAGTCAAGAAACTGAAAGGAAATAAACACTTGTCCCAACAATTTTCCTGTGTGTGAGGTAGCTGTCACAAAGGAGGTACCTGCCTTAACCACAGCAGGTTTTACACTTTAATGACCGGCCAGTTTGCAAGAACTTCTTGAAGGGAGGGTGGGTTGTGTCAAATGTAAGGTGATGATCAGTGGCCGAAACAGAATATGCAGCTGTGAAAAGAGTGAAGCCAGATGCTATGTCCAGAGTCAAGCTAGCAAAGAACACATTTCCCAAAAACAACCCTTTATACAGTCGATTCTGGTGAATTTGGAGGAAAGAAATTGACAGATTTCAACAATTCAAATGGCTGCTATCAGTAAGTACTTTTGCTTTACAATACTTTTTGTGAAAGAAAATATTTTTATCCCTCTCCTCACTTTATTTGTTAGCTTCAGTTACAAGCTGCTTTTTTGCTAGCTGTAATATAGAAGTAGAATCAAAGAGCTTGGCTCTATTTTTTTGTTTGATAATAGATAGTTGCACCCTGACGTGTTTATCTCCACCTCAACAATTACAACAGTACAGTTTACTCCATTTTTATCACAGCTATATTTATACCATTTTATACATGTAATGATGTGTCACACCAACATAAAGGCTTTTTGTTATTGCAGAACATGTGAAAGAGTCTTTGTACAGTGTTGTTTTTGCACTTGTTTTACAGTAAAAACTGATTATTTATTCCACGCCTGAAAATTTAAAAATGAAATTCGAGAGACTCAGCTGACTGAGTGGCGCTGCAGAGATGTTTCTCAGTATGCAGATGGTACTAGTATGCAACACTAAAAACATACGTAGTCTTATCGTTCTGACACCATCATGATATGAAGATCCAGTGCTTCAATTTATACATCCTGAGAGCGAAGACATTGTTGAAACCTGTCAGAATGTCCCAGCATGTCTTTACATAGTGGAAGCATGCCTTCGCATCGCCTTGATATTCTCTACTGAGGTTGTTTCCACAATAAAATACTGATTTTTCGAAACTTTTTTAAAAAATTCTACACTAGTTTAAATGCTTGACTGCTTAAAGCAGTGGTGTCAGACTCATTTTCACTGAGGGCCACATCAGCATCATGGTTGCCCTAGAAGGGCCAGATTAGCAGCATGAACGTAACAAAAATATTTAGGTCCATGTTTGCTGTCAAAATGCTGAAGTAAATTAAACTCTTTCACGACTGACACCGCCTCATAACACAAAATAGTGTGTTTTTTCTGTTTAGTCTGTTTTTTCACCTTGAGAGACAAAGCGTTGTATTTCGTTTTCCCATCGTTAATGAAGCTACATTCCTTGTGTATCAATTTATCTTTTCTTGGACATGTTGGGGTTAATTTTGTAGAGGTTTTTCTCAAGTCCATCATTTCTGTTCGTCTTGATGTCTTGCTCATAGTTATATACTGTTATCGTTGTGGGTATCGACGAAATGCATGATGGGAGATGCAGTTTATTGCCAATATGCGCTTTAAAGTGGCGTAAGCTTATTCTAGGTCTTAAAATATTGGTTTAAAATTTAAGCCAATAATGCACAAGCTCTCGAGGGCCACATAAAATGATGTTGCGGGCCACATTTGGCCCGCGGGCCTTG
Organism: Hirundichthys speculiger; assembly: GCA_018398805.1. Lineage (NCBI taxonomy): Eukaryota > Metazoa > Chordata > Actinopteri > Beloniformes > Exocoetidae > Hirundichthys > Hirundichthys speculiger. The sequence continues at coordinate 1,273,068 of JAGFBZ010002592.1, read as the reverse complement.
TGTTTGACACATGTGGCTTAAAGGGTCAAGTAACTCTGGCACTTTCCCTCATGTTATGAGTATTGGAAGGTAGTTTGCATCTGGGAACAACTGAATGAGCTTTCCAAAACCCAATTAGTGACCAGAACAAGACCCCAGATCTGGACGGGTTGAAGAAGACACGCCGAAGATATCAAAACAAGAATTTTGTATTATTTATTATTTGTATTATTGTATTTATTGGCCCTTCAATACGTAGATATTCATGCCACTGTTGATTTTGTGCCTTTGTACATGAGTTATACTCAGACTTGATGCCTGAAAGTCAAAATCCTTCCATGTTTGGGGACAAAATACTGATCAATTATATCCTTATTTCAAAAAATAACTTCTATAGAGGTTGTTTGAGCAATAACAAGAAGATGGTTGATGTTTTAGACAATCAGATGCTGAATGAACAAAAGGACAGTCATTTCTTGTTTGAAATTGAAATAAGGTCCTTCTTCTTGGAACATTTTCCACCTTGCTTCTGTCAGTTCAGTTTTTTTTTTCCCTCACATTCTGATTAGTTTCACATTTACATCAAACTTACTTAGTTAAACTTGAAAAATAAAACTTGTTAAGTTTAAAGTACAATGATGACAAGGACTGATGTTTCCAGAAAGCTTTATATTCAACGTCCTTCTAAACATAAATTAGCTTTCCTTCAGCTTCTGTCCCACTAAACACAAAGAGTTGGAGGACAAATGAAAATTAAAATAGCTCTTATAAAGGCAAGTGCTTGAATGACTCTTCAGTTATACACAGCAACATTTGACAAATACTTGCCGACGTTAACATCTGGCACGCAAACACAAAGACAACATGACAGCACCTCGTTTACTTCGCTGTCAGGTGTTGATCAATAGCATCACTGCAACGAGAGAAGTTGATGAAGCAACTCTCAATAAAATCTACAAAATATCAGGCAAATCATTAGGCACAGTCAAATATATGAAATCTAACAGTAATTTGCTCCCTTTTTCAACAAGGTACTTTATTGGGAAACTAAAATTTCACAGTCCAGAAACACCTGGAATGACAACGTTACCTCTTTTTTTAGATTAGAGAATCTGTGTTTCACAGAAAGAGGTCAAAAGGTCTTCAGAGCATACTTGTAAAAGTTTTACGTTTCATAATTGCTTTAAAAACCTGATTCTAGTGTGTAGCAGTTGATGTTCATGCTGATTCTCTTTCAAAATTAGCAGTTCTCTTTTCCACCTGCAGCATTAACTCAGCTGAGGTTCCCAGCAAACCGAGCCGATGCTGAGGGATGACAGTGCAGACCTCTGATAAGTCAGAGAATCTTCTGTGTGTATGTGGAGACCTATTATCTATGGGGTTTTTTTTTTTTTTTGTATTTAAGATTTGCTGCTGTGTTCATACATGGGTTCACTTTAATTTTTCAGAACAATTGCTTGGAAGACTACATGGTAATCTCCACAACAAGTCCATTGTCTATTGTCACATGCATGTTTAGATATTTTTCTGGGCCTCAGTGCTGCTGAGAAAAGTCCCTTGTGTTTTAGTGAAGATGTAATGTAAGTTTAGAGGTTTATTAGACTGCCAAAGTTGTATTATTTGGAGTTTTTGGACAAGTTACAACTGTTGCTGAAGCTGCACTGTTGTTGTTTTTTTCTCCCACATTCATTCATTAAATCTCCATCAATCTGTGAGTAGATTTGTACATAAATCACCTCCTTGCAATCATGAACACGGCGCAAAACTCAGACTTTTTTTGTGATAATGTGAATACATTCAGAAACGCCTGTACATTTGCTCTGCAGGAACCCATCACATTCATGTGTGATGGATGAGGTCAGCAGTCCAGATGTTGCTGTTGGATGCAGTGGTTGGTTTAACTACAGTTATTGTTACGTCTTACTTTTGAAGTTAGGGCTGATAAAATTCATGTAACTGCTGTGATTGGTTGCATTACTATTAAATCTTATGTTGTTTTCATGTGATCATTTGTAATATGAATTTAGTGTGTATATTTAGATATAACATTTTTAAATATTTTTTAGATTTTATCATCTAGACTTAATTAGCAAAATATATATATGGAAATGCAATTACAAACGTTCACATTAGTACACAGGAATGTTTTATGGTATTCTGAGCCCATCTCCATTATAATTCTACACTTATATTTGGAAAGTTGTTCCAAGTGTATCTCAAAATATATTAATTACCATCATCTGACACTATTTGCAGGTTTATATGTACCCAAGAATATCTTAATAGTTTCCGGCAGACTTTCTAAAGAGCCTATTAATCTTAATTTCTGAGTTATCCGAATCCCTTTCCTCTTAGAGACATAGTTAGCATTTTCACTGGCGGAGAAAATGGCTTTTTAAGACTGCCTTAATGTGGCAACAAATCACGTTCTGACATCACCGAAAAGGGGTCAAAATCAAATGGCCGCCAAACGGACTTTGACATTCAGTAGACATCAGTAGATCCCCAACAGCTGTCCACGGATGACAAAAATATGATAACAATTAGGCCGCAGCATGGAGGGATGGGGGGGGGTCACATCTGCATGGATCACTGGGTGAATCACAGCAATTGCAGGAAATGGAAAGGGGATAGAGATGGGGAGAAAGGGGGGTAGAGGTATACAATGAAAGTTGGAGGTCAGAGAAAGAAAAGGGGGGAAGGGGGGGTCATCACGTTGATGTGGTCATTTACCAGAAAGCGTTGTTCAGCCCACACAGACCCAAATGCCACCATCTAAATCCAGCCTTAATTAGGCTTTGGTTGAGTGGAGAGGACAGGAGGCTGTGAGGAATAACAATATCAGCTGTGTACAATAACATCATGTGTCTAGTTGTGGAAAGTGCGACAGGGTGATAAGGTCACCCACGGGACTCCATTACAGCAGAGTAGATGCAGTTTTATTTGGGTAAAATTGATCCCGCCGTGCCGCCGTATCACAGATGAGACGATATTAAAATCTTCACTGGGGTGCAACGGTCTTTGCTGTTCAATGGAAATGACTACATGCACTAGACATGATAAATATGACACGTTATGAGACGTTCAGTTGGGTCAAAGGTCAAATGAACGTTCTGCATTTAGCGCCTGAAGTAATTTATCATGTTGGGTATGTCATCAACATGACAGCGAGTGGTGACATTTACGGTGCTGAAATTAAAGGTCTCCCATCAACTTGGTCTTTTGTTTATGGGTTTGTAGTTAACGGCGAGCAGCTAGCATGTCCCAGCGGCGTTTCCGCACAGCTTTGCTCACGCGCCTGAGCTGGACAGTCTCAGCACACAGTCACCTGTTTTTTTGTTTCTTTTTTGTTTTTTTCTCACCTTCCCTTTGATTGATTGTTTTAATTTAAAAATAACCCAAGTTATCTATTTATTTTTGTCTTGTTTGTTTCACAGAACAGGCCTATCGGTCAGTGGCAGGTTGCAAAATTCCAATTTCCAGTCTCTCTCCCTCCCAGAGATGCAGAATGAGTTTAATAATGGGCTTTGCCTTTATCAGCTTCACTCCTCCGAGCCTTGACACCATCCTTAACTTTTGCCCTCGCAGTCAGTCAGCCAGTCACTGCCTTCTTCAGGGAGGGAGATGAATCAAACGGAAGGTTGGCATATTACGTGTAGAAATCATCTGGAATAAGTTAGCCGTTCAAACCCTGCAGATGGATGGAAAAAGTGTCAGTCTTGCAAATGCAGGATATCGAGTCATAATTCTGTTTATCTTCATGCTATAACTGATTCACTGTATGTGTATCAGATGACTACTTGTGGTTGCAGAAATGAAACCACTGAATTTTCACTCAGCTCTGGAGTTCTTGGACGTTTGCAGGGGTTCAATCAACTGAACTGGTTTAGACCTTTAGTGAAGACAACTAGATGATTAACTAAAACAAGTCAGTTGTGTTTCTGCATGGTTGGAACAAAAACCTGCAGTCACACGACCCACTTCTGTTTTTGTTCCCTCTCACCAGTTTCAGAACAACTTTACTTTTGTAAAAATTAGGGCTGTCAATTTCTCAAAATAATTAATCAGATTAATCGCATGACTGTCAATAGTTAATCATGATTAATCACAAATTAATCGCATATTTTTATCTGTTCTAAATCTACCTTATACAGATCTTTTTCAAGTTGTATTACTCTTATTAATACGAGTCCTGACTAGAACCAGGAAATATGACCATATTAGTCCAGTCCTGAGGTCTCTGGCTTCCTGTCACTCAGAGAATAGACTTTAAAACAGCTCTACTTGTGTTCAAGTCTCTTCATGGCCCCAAAGTCCATCTCTGACATGTTAGATCCATATGAACCAACCTGGACTCTGAGAACCTCAGGTAGTGGTCTCCTGCTGGTGTCCAGAGTCAGGACTAAACAAGGTAAAGCTGCATTTCAGTTTTATGCTCCTAAAATCTGGACCAGTCTTCTAGAAGATGTGAGACAGACCTGAACTCTGACAATGTTCAGATCCAGACTGAAAACAGTTCTGTTTAGATGTGAAGATGATGACTGGAAGGATTTTATCTGCACTCTTCATTTTAAATTTAATTAATTAATTTTTTTATTAATTAATTTTATTTATTATTGATTATTTTTATGCTAGTATGGAATGATTCTATTTGCCTTCTTGTGATTTTATGCATCTGTAAAGCACTTTGAATTGCCTTGTGTACAAATTGTGCTCTACAAATAAAGTTGCCTTGCCTAATATGAGAGTACACAAATGCTCGCCTTATGCAAAACAAATGCATGTTTATTTATTGCTACAATGCCAAATCCATAATATATTATATATATATACTCAATATTTTCTCTTATGTTCTTCATACAAAATATTTTCGTGGTTTGCTTCAAACGGGGGGGGGGGGGGGGGGCTCTCTGCATCACCGCTCTCATTAGCCGTCAAGTGATATTTCAGTAGTCGGACTCCGGTGGTAACTAAATTCACATCAACAGCAAACACAAACAACATTTATCTTGTGGAGTTAGCCATCAGGCAAGGTTTTGAAGCTAAACTTACCATTCAAAATAGTATCTTTTGTATCCATTTATTATTTGTATCGAACTACTGCTAATAGTTTGTTTACCTCTGTCTGTCTGCGGCATGGCCGTCGACGTCAGTGCATGGCTTCCTGTTTTGACAAACTACGGAGGACTACAACTACAGCGGGGCCCGAGGCTCATTAAACCTACTCTCCTCTCTACTATTGTACATCAAACGGCCAGGCGCGTTAATCGCGCGATAAAAAAATTAGTTGCGTTAAAATTAGTTGCGTTAAAATTATTTTGCGTTAATCACGCGTTAACGCGTTAACTTTGACAGCCCTAGTAAAAATGTCTTTAAATATAAAAGAAAATACTACTACTAATAATATTATTGATATAAAAGCAGCATTTATACTGTTAATAGGAGTGAGTATTGGCAAGGACCTCGCAATACGATATATATTGTGATACTTCGGTCACGATACGATATTATCAAGATATTGTGATATATTGTGATATTCTACCCAGTTAATATCAAAATTAAAAATAGAGATGAAAAATCAAGTTGCTGTATATGTTCATCAGATGATATTGATCATTCAGAGGACAAATTGAGTCAAAACTATTTGCTTCAAAACAACCTATTTATTGTTTATTATTAGTGTTTTTGCACAATTAAATGAATTAATGAATTAGGAGCTGAAAAATAGATATTATACCAGGCAGCCAAAATCACGATTATATCGCCAAATCGATTTTTTTTTTCACACCCCTAACTGTTAACTGGTGAATATTTGACAGCAGTGGGAGAAATTTCACCAAGAGATGGAGACTAGAGCTGATGTAAAAACTGAAGAATTGTTTTTTTATTAATTTATTTTAGCTCAAATTGCTCAACAATTAACAATCAGAAGCTATGTTGTGAATGGAAGATTTGGGAATTATTAAAGTAAGGCATTTCTTGAACTTTTCCCATTTCTTTTAGCTCAGCCATTTCCAAACTTCAGAATACCAAGGCCCAATTTGAAATGTGAAAAATTTCTGCAGCCCACCCAAACCTTTAATCACAACTGTGATCAACATACAGGACTAGAAGCTATGTTCTGATATTAATGTAAGGTGACACTTGTCCTATTAAGTTAAGATGACAGTAGAATAACACTCAACTGGTTTGTTTTATTACTTATAATTATTTTTAAAGTCATGTCATAAATATTTTACAGTTTAAATACAGGTTTAAAAACATATTTATGAAGACTGCTTAGAAAATACAAATAATTGCTCAGTTAATGTCAGACATAACCTGATACAATTCCAGACAGTGACATTGGTCAATATTATTATGTTCTGTTTAAAAATAAAAAAAATTTGTTCATTTTAATGACCTCTCACGGCCCATCTGCAGTACCACGACGGCCCACCAGGGGGTCACGGCCCACACTTTGGGAATCACGGTTTTAGCTGTTGGAGAAAGCATTTTTCTTTTGATGGTCTACCATGGATGACTGCAGCACCTTTGAACATCATGATTACAACAGCTCAGATCCTCCCTGGTGTCTGCCAGTTGCCAGACACGAGTGTTTCTTACCGTATATTGGTGGCAGGACGCCTGAGAGCAGCACCAGCAAATACAGATTTCAGACATCAGAAAAAATGTAGATTAACAGCTGTTAGGGTTAACCCTCAGTTAATGAATGCTTCTGTGATTTCATTCAAAAGAAATATAGCTTAAGCTGCTTAAAAAAAAAAAAGTTGCTAAATGACAGTAGCTGAAATTTCATAGCTTATTTGTGGCATCACGACATCTCATTTGTATTCTACTTTTACATCCATTTTCTTATTTCCTACCACCTTTGTCCTTGGTTTTTTTACTTTTACTAATTTATTTGAGTTTCTGTAACATGAACTGGAAACATAATTTCCACAAAAGTTAAAGATATCCGTGAATGTGGCTGTACCTTTGCCTACCTTTATGTAAGATGAACACCAAGAGAGAAAATTGGTTTAGACTAGCAGCAGCTGGTGGGCTATTACATGACTTAAGTGTTCCTAATGGCGGTGCTAAGCACAAATTATGACTTGGGACCACAAGACCTTGAAAAGGTCCAGAGAGAGTAGGCATGTATTCAGCATACTAAACACATGAATGCAGCTCCATTTTACACCGACATGTAATCTGAACGCTGGAGTGTATCAAAGATACGAACACAGTGAGCGGAGCGGGTCCACACTGTTGGACTGGAGGTGGAAAGTAGCGGCAGCAGATGGCTACAAGCGTGAGTCAGAGAGAAAAGAGCAGCAACTGAGGGCGACAAGTGCTTTTTGGAGTCGAGTTTATTGCGGAAGGAAGACAAATTGCAGTTCTCCAACTAATCATTGGGCGCTGGCTCCAAAATAAGTCGACTTTGGAGCAGGAACCAAAAAAAAAAACAATAAAAGAACAAAATAACAGTTTTCATCTCTACTTTGAGATTTCACATCTATATAAACTGTGCATGCGGTGATTTGCTTTGTGCTTCAACAGGTGAAATTATTCAGTCAACTTCAAATGTGTGCTTGACAAAAATCACTTGCGACTTTATTCACATTCGGCTTTCAGCACCGGTCCACCACTCAGCCAGGCAAATAGACTCCAGGACCTTGTGGAATGTAATTTCCCAGAAAAGTCCCCAGAGTCTTGCCTAGGTTGCAGGAATTTGTAAACGCACAAAACCAAGCGAGTCCTCGGGGTCCTGCAGCGCCTTAGAGAAAGGGTAAGTGAGTGTGGATAACAGAGCTATCAAACAATGAGACGGCATAGTGGGCCCAGAAAGGGACTTTAACCCATTACAGCTCCAGAAAGGCTCTGCCCGCATGTTGTGTTACAGCTACTTATCGCTGTGAAAATTGGGGGCTCTCTTAAGGAGAGTTTGGAAATGTCACTTGGTGAAATGAACTCGCATTCAGCGCTGAGAGTATTAAACGTTACCCTGCGCTATATCAGGCGCATCGTTATGAACCCTGCAAAGCTTGTGGGCGAGTGTGTGATGCTGAGTGCAGCTGCAGTCAAGTCGTTAAATTTAAAATCGATCAAAAACTTTAATACCTTTAATAACAAATGCAGATGATGATGAGAAAATTAAAGGAGGTTTCCGTAGACTCTTGCATATGGCGGTTGTTTCAACTTTCTAAATTCCTGTCTTGCCAGGTTCAAAGGTCACAAAACAAGATGTGACACCAGTTTCTAGCTGTTGTTTAAAAGCAGGCAACTGTACAACCCACAGGATATCCTTTATTAAAGCACAAATATAAAGCATAGTCGGAAACTTCTAAACACTTCATCAAAATAAAATAAAATTAATTACTGCATTTTAATTAACATACTGGCAACTCATTTGATATTAATTACATAACAATAGTTTGTGCCTGCAAATTGTCGGGACATATAGCAAATCACGTACTGGAGAAGAAAAATAGGATTTTTCAAAATGAATGAAGCCCCGAAGTTAATGTTTTACCGTCTGGTTCTGCACGGCAGGCCAATAAATAATATATAGATGATCAATTGAATTTACAACTAGCAAGTAAAGTTAGTTAAAAACTGAGGGGAGTAATAATCACAACTACAAGTCTATTTGTAATCCAAGTGTTTTTTAAAGGACAATATTCCAGTTGGTAGGCAGGTTAAATGTTTGTTAATCTCAAAGGAAGGTGTATTTTCAATTCAGACATTGTAAGTAATATTATAGGCCCTACAACGTAGTCAGACAATGGGTTTGTTTTTTTATTTTGATCTTTATGCACCGTCCCAATAGATTTGAAATAAAACTATCAAGATGTGATCAAAGTGTGCAACTGTGATTGAAGAGTTTGTCACTAAAATATGACATTTACCATTTAGAATTACAGCCATTTTAATCAAAGGACCTCAGTGTTTAGGAATTTTTACTAGTTGTTTTTCCTCTCGGCCCAGAACTTCCTTGCAGCGCCCCTGTCGATAGTTTCAGTGTTTGCAGAACTGGCGATCGCTGTGATGTTGCAGAAATAGTCAAAGTACATTTCAACCCAAAAGCCAGCTGTATGATTCAAAACCAAGTTGGGAGATTTTTTTTTCTTTCCTTCCCAGGATATGAGAGTTCTTTGGCATACAAACCCAGTCTCACAGAAGTAGCTTTAATAACAACAACCTCTTTAAACACAACGCTGACCACATAAAGGGAACAATGCGTGATGCATTTTCTCCTTCAATGTCTTTTAATGTATCTATGTAGCATAAAGATTGAGAATCTTCACAGAGATGAGACAGTCCTCCAGGTCAAGAACCAAGAAATGATAGACGTTTGATGCCATTTGTTTCCTCCTGCATGCAGCTGACCCAAGTGGAGGTTACCTTCATTAGTGTGTGAGAATGTGGAAATTAAAGTACAAGCTCCATTATTAGAGTAAAAAAGAAATGTGTTACATGAATGTGTGCAAATAGGTATGAGATTATAGATCTTTTCACTGGTATTTTTGGTATTTCGAAGGAAGTTTTAGATGTTGCTGTTCTTTAACTACAGTGATATAGAGGCAGAATAAAACTGGATAAGTATAAAACTCTAATGAATATGACAAGGAGGTGTCCAGGGTGTAACCCAGCTCTTGTCCAGTGGGAAGCTGGAAAAAGCTCCAGACCTTTATTAAATGGGATGAATCAGGTTTTCATTTTCCTTTCCAAGTTGACCGTGAAAGTCAGGCCACTTTTGTGTTACCTTGAGATACTAATTCCACAGCCTGCAAAAAAAAAGAAGAAGAAGCTGTGCAGAAAGCTGCTGTTGCTCATTTGCATTATTAATTCCACTATTCTTTCGAAAACTAAATGTAGATGAGCAGATTAGTTAGTAAATCACCCTGATTATAACAAGGATGAAAAGAAAACTGACCGTGAGTGAAGGCCCCACAGCTAAAGCGCATGCATTTATTTCATCTGTGACAATTACTCTAAAGTTACAGTTTTTACTTCAAGGAAGCACTGGCGCTCACTTAATTAGATCCCTGCGGCCGTGCGTTTGGAATGGAAAAAGACAATGAAACGTAACGAAGGGAAAATAAAAACGAGTTGCAACATCTCCCGCTGACATTTTGCCTCAATTTGATAGCAGCTCTGTCTGACCATCGGAGCTGATCCTGTAACTGACAGTTCATGTGCACGACCCTTCCCCCCTGAAACACGATCATAATATGGGCCCGACTACTATCTACTACTATCATTATCTCCGTCTCACTCCGCCTTTCTTTTCATCCCTGTTACCGTATTTTCTGGACTATAAGCCGCACCTGAATATAAACCGCACCCATTAAAATATAAACGAAATATATATTTTGTCACATATAAACCGCACCGGACAAAAAGCCGCCGGTATCCAGGCTGAGAAATAAAATATTTACATCGAAAGGTTTTGTACCATAAGTGTTTATTCATATACCTGAACTGATTTTTCCTCCTCCTGTGTACTGAAACCACCCCACACAGCAAAGACATCTGGAACAGACTCGTGAAATGGACCCGTATCGGAGTCCACTTGCAGCTGCATTTCTAAGATCTTTGAAGAGATATTCAATAAGATTAAGAGAGACTCACAGAGAGCTGTTGAAGAATAGTCCTGCTTTTTCAGTTTACATACAACTGTTTTTAATTTAATCACCTTTCAAGAGGAATCAATCATTTGTCAATGAACTGGAAAGGCACCAACAAACTGTCCATCTTTATAAACTGACTGTGGTATGAGTGAGCAGGTAACTTAACATAGTTTGAAGACTAATGAGTAATGAAAGGGGGGGAGGGGGTGCATTAGCTCAGCTCAGTGCAAAAGTAATCAAATCTGGCTACCAGCACTATGAATGCTCACTACCTCACATGGTAAATCTTGTTGGTATAGACTGAAGTAAAAAAAAAAAAAAAAAAGACATTTGCTATTTTGCCAGGATTCAGCATTAAACCATACCTTTTATTGTCTCTGCTGGTTGCTTAGCAACTGGCCCTGCAAAATTAAAGTAAAAACTGAAATTTAATTTTTACTGAAAATTGTGGTATTCCATAATATGCCTGCTTTGACACAAAACTGATATCTGCTTGCCCAAAATTATATTACATTATTCAAGGGAGACTCACAACAGCAATACAACCACAGTATAACTTACTTCATCACTTATTTAAACTTTAAACTGTTTTTCTGAGGACTGTTAAACCTGACTGATGGAGGGAACAGATCATAATGCATTCATTTAGTTCTAGGAGTGAGAAGGAACTGGTGATTTCTTATAACAGCTCAAACTCTATTATACACGTTACAGGTTGCATCCACATCAGATGATGTTTCAGGTGACGTTACAGAAAATTCATGTCTTAGCACATTCACAACAAAAGTCATCTCGAGGCTACTCTACGCTAAACAAGTTCAATGCAGTCCAGTTTAGTGCTGTCCAAATCAGTCTGGTTATATTCCAGTTTAATCCAGTTCATTTATATTCCAATGGATTCCAAATTCAGAATTCATATCCATCCATCCATCCATTTTCTATACCCGTTTCATCCTTGAAGGGTCACGGGGATCTGCTGGAGCCTATCCCAACCGTCTACGGGCAAAAGGCAGGGGTACACCCTGGACAGGTCGCCAGTCCATCGCAGGGTCACACATATTCATATCAATTAAAAAAAAAAAAAGAGAGAGACCAGCCCAACTAAGGAACCCAACAGATTGAGTTGAATCGTTAGTGTGACCAACCCATCCTGAGCAAGCACAAGGTGACAGTGGGGAGAAAAACTTCCTATTTACCAGGAAGAAAATCCTCCAGTAGAACCAGTATCATCCCAACAATCTGGTTACCAACTTAAACTATGAGCCTTGTCAAAAGTAAAGTTTTAACGGTAGAGAGGGTGTCTGCATCCTGAACACCAACTGGGAGCAGTTGAATATATCAGGAACCACAAATAAGCCTGCAGTCTCAGAGAGAGGGGTCCTCGAGGAAAATTTACGATGAGTTCAAGAGAAAAGGGGGTTTAGGACCTTAAAGGCTTTATATCTGAAGAGAGGAACTTTAAATCTATTCTGGATTTAACGGTAAGCAAATGAATAATTAAATTCATAATAAGAATGCTGATAAAATCCATAATAAAACTACAAACAAAAAAAGGAATGAAACAAAGCTTAGAACTGATAAGGAAAAACAGTGCAGTAATACAGTTGTGTTCAAAATACTGTCAGCTTGTTTTAAAATGTGATTAAAGATCAAAATCCAAAATGCGTTTATTGGGAACATGCAAATGCAAAGTCTATTCCAATTCAAAATATGAAGAAAAATGCATCAAATTTCTTAATACCTTTACAAAAAGTGAAGAAAGAAGGATATAGTGGGTCTTATTTAAGGACGAAGGCAGAAAATGTTGTACATGCTGGTTATAGTGTATTTCTCTCTGAAAATCTGAGTAAAAATGGGATGTTCCAGACATTCTTCAGAAAAACAGCGTATTTTGATTAAAAATGTGATTGAAGAGGAAAAATGTATAAAGAAGTGCAGAAAATGATAGACTGCTTCTTTAAAATGACCTTATAATGGAAACCAAAACCGCAAAGATGTGGAAGAAAATGGAAAACTACTATTCAAGATGGATGGAAAAATAGCCGGATGGTAAAAACTCAGCGAATGATCAGCTCCAGGGTGATCAAAGAAGATCTAAAGTTACCTGTGAGTCCTGTAACAATTAGAAGATATCTCTGTGAAGACAAGATATCCAGACCGACTAGATCAACATGGATGGAGTGGCCAGATCAATCCCTCGACCTTGATCTAATAGAAAACGAATGGGTGACATCAAAAATTCTGTAGAAAAACCAAGAGATGCAGAGGAATTGGTGAATGTAAGTCCAACGGTCCTGGGCTGGAACACCTGTTCACAGGTGCCATGCGGCACAGATGTGAAGCAGCTGTGAGAAACAGCAGTTATACAACTAAATATCAGGTTCAGAGATTCACAGGAAAAGATCAATCGTCAAGCATTTCTCAGTTTATACAGTAAACATTTGAGTTTGGAAAGGAAAATGCAGACGCTACTATTTTTTGTACAGTGTAATATTCCTTTTTCTTCACTCTTGTAAAGTAATAAATTTGATCTTTTTTTTCCTGGTGTTTTGATTTGGAACAGAAGGTGCAGTGTTCCTAATGCATTTGCGTGTTTGGAAATGAAAAACCATTATAAGGATTTTGAGTTTTACCCACTTTTTAAAAAAAAAAAACCCACTCCTATTATTTTGAAGACAACAGTAGATGCAGAATAAAATTACATTAGAGGTGCAGGAAAACAACTAAGACTTTAGTTTAACTTTAATAGTGTCTGGAGTTGGGGCACATTTCATAATAACAGGAAGTTTATTCCATCCGTGGGCAGCGTAGTAGCTAAATCTGTTCTGGACATCAGATCTTTGACTCTTGGTATTTGTTTGAGGTGATAAAAAGCTGATTTAGGTGCAGCCTGGATGTGGCTGCTGAAGCTCAGGTCTCCTAACCTTTGTTTGTCTTGATATTTGTTCCCAAACAGAATTATTTCTCCCTTGATTCAACTGAAGGAAGCTTGATAGCATCCAGTTTTTCACTTGCTCCAAGCACTGACAGTCTAAAATACAGGACTTTGATCCAGAAGCGTGGGATTTTTGGAAAATCAGTTTTTTAAATAAAGTATGCTGCTGATACACAGTTTTTAAATGACCAACAGCTGAGTGACTCAGTGTCCAAGCCTCCTTAAGGCCAGACAGCGATGTGTTTTATCAAGCTCGTGTAACAAATGACAGGCCGCTGTGTTATTCAGATTAGAAGACACCAATATGAGAAAATCTTGAATATCCTTAAAGGTTTTGTTAAGTGAAACATGAGCGTTGCTCGTGTCCACAGGTGCAGTTCAGTGTTGTGCTTGATAAATCAACAAGCCTTCACTGGAAAGCAGCGTTATACAAGGTTAAATGGTTCCCTCTAAATTGTTTTCTTTCTTCTATCAGAATGATTTATGCATTTCTTGTTCTTGTGCACTCACATTCTGTCATCTTTCCTGCATGGACAAACTTTGTTCTACTACTACTACTGCAATCACTCTTTGTCATCAGCCTGCAGCTCGATATCTCAGTTTTTTTTCCCACAGTTTTTAATCTTTTTATTGCTCTCCATCTGCCACCATCTTTTTTTTTCTGCAAGCTTCTTGGTTCTTCCACTTAGCTCCATTCGTTTTGGATTTTTTTCTTTCTTTTTACCTCAGCATTTCTCCACCTCTTTGTTTTTCCTCTTATTCCATTTGATAATGATGCTTTCTGACACATCACTGCTATTTCACACTATTAAACATTTGGTCATACAACCCAGATACATAAGAGCTTGTTTCTAACTTGATATATTGAAAAAAAAAATTAAAAAAAAAAAAAAAAAAGAAGAATCTCATGTTTCACATTTTGCTGTCATGCGATTTATTACAGATGAGATGAGATCTTCTCACAACCAATTCTGTGATGGTTTATTGAAAATGGTATAGTGGAGTATTAAAGTTGATGGCAACACTATAATAATATGTAATATAATCTCATAAAATACATACATTTTCTGTGTTCATTTCCTGTACCTCAGAAGTTGGTAGAGCAACGCTGGAACACACATTTTAAATGGGGCCCTACCTATAGACTGTATAAAGAGAAGTGGACAAACCCTTGTGTGACATCATCCATACATTTCTGGAGAGGAGTTTTGAAGCGTAGTTGTGGTCAGTGCCACTTTGGGAGGAGTCGACTCCATCCGGCCCCAGTTAATGCAAAAATGTGGAGTTAAAACAAACAATATGTGTATCATTCTTTCTTTCCATTTTCAATTGTCAATCAAAAATTAAAAAGTGATTTTTTTAAATTTGTTTTTGGTTTTTTAATCTAACACAAAAAAAATGAAAAAGTGCCTGGTTTTTCATATTTCAATTTTAGACTTGGATCAAAAATACAAAATGAAAAATGAGCCACATGACTGAACTTGTTTTTAATATTTAATTGGTCCGATTTACATGACCCGGAAGTGGCTTTGTGCACGGCAGTTTGGGTAGCAACTCGGGAAGCAATATTAACAATTCAGTCTATAAAAAAAAAAATTCTGGACTGAAACAAAACTTTTGAGCCCCTTTGTTCAAGATGGTCGCCTCGTTCCTTGTTAACATCAGATCTGCTTCATGCGTTCACTGTGATGTTCCATTCTTACTGTTACTTCGGTGCAGCTCCATCTAGTGGCGGAGATGTGTAACCACAATATAAAAGTTTAGACCTCAATTATAAGACGACTCCCGTTTTTGAGAATATGATTTGCGTGTTTGTGCACACCAGCATCTTTCGTACCATGTGGAAGGCCAGAGAAGTTGTGTCAAAAGAAGGAATTGCTTAAAGCCTGTTAAGAGACTGTTACTTCTTAATAAAAATGAACTAAAGTTGAATGACTAAACAGGCATTTCCTTAGTTTGTTTTATATTTTAAAAAATTAAAACGAAATAAAAACGTCACTTTTTAATTTTTGATTGACAATTAAAAATGGAAAGAACAAATGATACACGGATTTCAAACAATCACACCACCAGCAAGCTATTTTTGCTCAGCTGAAGTCATGCTTACTAGCGCTCCCTTACATTAAATCTGATCAGATCTGTCCATCCTCATCTCATCTGCTGGTAACTGACATCTGAAACAAGAACTGCCAGAGCTCCGTCAGAGCTCCGCCAAAGATAATGCGGCTCCGGTGGCAGTCGGTGTTGTGACAAGATATCCTATTCACTGAAACATTAGCTTGACTTAATGGACGTTCTTTCACTGTAACGTTTGGCCACAAACATTACTGACAGACTGTACGAGTCCAATTTTTGAACACAAAATTAAACTTCTGTCGATTCTTGTACAGTAAATCTTCTCAATCTACTTTTAGCAAACATTAAATTAAAATTTTCAAAGCATTTCAATGTGAAACAATGCACCACCACATTATGCCAAACGCTGCCAAGAAGAAGGCCAAGGCAGACGTTTTGATTAATAGGAAACAGGGTGCTCCAGGTGAGCCACCTCCATCTCTGGACCTTTTCAGGCCAACAGGGGTCTGTTAGCACAATTACCAGCCCGGCTAGCAATAATGTCTGAAAGATTATGCTCTTTTTGGATTTTTATCCACAACTCTGAAGTCAAATTCACCAAACAAATGCAGCTAATGTGACAGCTAGCATTTGAAATAAGATGATGCCATAATTCAAAAAACACTATTTTATGCT
Source organism: Hirundichthys speculiger (assembly GCA_018398805.1). Classification (NCBI taxonomy): domain Eukaryota; kingdom Metazoa; phylum Chordata; class Actinopteri; order Beloniformes; family Exocoetidae; genus Hirundichthys; species Hirundichthys speculiger. The sequence goes on along the minus strand of JAGFBZ010002592.1, from coordinate 1,256,787 downwards.
GCAAAGTCGGATATATTTTAACATAGGGGTCAGCATACGAGTCACTTGGAACCAGGCCTCAGTGGTCATGCTCTTGTACTTATACAATGGCTTCAAATAGGAAAACCAGAAGTTTCCTCTGGTGTAAAGACTTGGCTTAAAGGAGGATTTTTGTGCTTTATTCCTGTTGTACTTTTGCCAAACAGACACTTCACTGAGACCTCAAGAAAATGTCATCTTCCGAAAGCAGGGCATAATGCGTCTCTTTGCTTGAACACCTAGTAAAATGGATTTAGATATTCTCAAAAGGATCACACCGCAGACGCCACTTGATTCCATCATGTTGACCCAGTTTAGCCTCCATCATTAGTCCTTGCCATCGGTCACACTGAAAAACAGTGACAGTGATGATCCATAATCGAATTCATGAGATCCGTTCTGTCACACAGCTCAGTGACTAATCTATGTGCTTTAGTACAGATGGTAAAAGTTTTTCAAGGCCATATCTCTCGACAGGTGCTTCTCAAAAGAATTCGAGGGGGCTATAGATCACTTGGTGCTCCATTCTGTGTAATTGGCTTTGACCATATGGCTGTTGTAGCCGCCTGGAAGCTGTAGCCTGTCATTTCCTGACAAAGAACACTTTCAACAACTCATACTGATTAACAAGAAAACATTAATGTGTCTCAGGTAACGAGTACCAGAAATATACTTAACATTTTTAAGAAGATAATATAGCTATTTTCATTATTACCTCTAAAATCTACCGTGCTTGATGAAAAAGCGACAATTAGAAACTTAAAATAAACTCTTTTGAGGCATCATTATCATAAACGCTCTGCTTTAGGTGACACACAAGCAGAGGTCAGGTTACTGTGCGTGCTTGTCCTGTTTAATTATGGATTATGACAGCGTGAAAAGAGCACAGGACACAAGGTCAGGAAACGTGGCTCCAGAAACAGTAGACACTATTGTAGTCTGCCACGTCTGATTATAATAAGACCAGTAAAACACTAATTCTGCAGAAATGATATTGATGGATTAGCAGAAATAAACTGAAAGGACGCCTCAGTTATTGAAGATATTATAGTAATATTGACTTGTGTGTGTGTGTGTGAGAGGGATCGAATGGGTTTCCTTTTCAAAGAGTCAAGCGTCTGCCTCCATTTCTATGTTACAGAGCTGAACGCTCACAACAAATGGAAGGGGGGGGGGGGTTGGTGCTGTTACAGAGTGGCATTCATAAGGAAATAAGGGACAATGGGAGGCACTTGTATCAACTTCCATGCTTCCATGAAAGATACCACAAATTCAAGACCCATCCCACCATCCTTCCTTTCCCAGCGCTAACACAGGCCCGAACCTCGTGAACTGTGATAGTTTTGAAAACGTGAACAGATGAAACCATTAGAGAGAGATGGGGGCAACAATTAAGAACTTTCTTTTTTAAAAAGGCTTTGGTTTACAGATTTAAATTCGACTTCACGTGTCACCTCTGTTGTTGTAACATCACATTACTCGTCTTTCATTAAGCCAGTGAGCGATGTCGGGAGCTGCAAGGGGAGATGGGAAAGCACGACCGGCTGATGTAGGATTTAAACTGTCCATTTGACTTCAGGGTTGCATATGATTTGCTTTCTATTCACAAGGTCACATCAGTTCAATGTTGCTTGTAGATTATTTCTGGCAAATGTGCTTCACCTTTTGGCCATGTCAAGCGTGGTCCCTCCACTTCAGGTCAAAACCAGTCCAGCTCAGAAAGCAAAGCATCTTTATAGATACTTTTTACAAAGCCTGCGCATTTAGAAAGTGGAAAGGACTTATCTCAATACACCGATTTCAATGGGTTTTAACGTTCTTTGGTGTGTTTTGAATATCCAGCTCAGTGTCTGCTGCTGATCACATCAGAGATGTGAAGCACAGGAAAAGGTGGGATGTAGAAATCCTCTGTGGGTCGATACACAGGTCCCTAAATTACCTCAGCGGTGCTCTCTTTTGAAATTGAGTAGGCTTTCTGAATGATTTAAGGGCTGGCTTTATGGGAATAATGGAAAGCTAGTGCGGTAACAGAGCACAACAGGGGGAAGAGTGACAAGCTCCAAACAATAAACAGATGCAGGAAAACATAATAGCGCAACTTAAACATGTATACCCACATGTAACTGACGCAAATAGAAACACGGTGTATTTTATCTTCATGCTCACGACTGGAGGCCCATGGACATAAACAACATTGTGCATTTTACTCGAAGCTTACATTGGCATCGGTGTGCTTACAAACCATCGCTCGTGACATGAAGCACGCGCCGTCCATTTCCTTCTCCTTTACCATGTCACTCATTTTTAAATTATGAGAGCAGGTATTTGAGGTGGGTTAGGGTCATAACATGACCCAAAACAGCATTTCATGTTATAACCCAACAACATGATTTAACACATGGATCCTGATATGAATCATTATTTCATATTAGATTAATTGTGTGAATGCAGTTTTGCTCCATACCGTTACATACAGATCCAGACTGCAGCTTGTCACTAATCTGTGACTGACTTTCCATTTATCAATGGCATCTGTACCATTATGATAATAATAAAATTAATAAATAAAATAGTTTTTTTGAAAGTAATCTTTGTCTGAAAATTAATTTGAGTGGCAAAATTCTACAAAAAGGGCCAACAAACATTCAATAACCTATGTTATGAAATGTTCTTCAGCCTAATTTTTATTTCAGCCTATGCTAAAATGTGTGTTAAAGCAATACATAATACAACAATAATGAAAATATTGACCCCCGTGGAGGCATGTCTGTCTACATCAGTACAATTCCTAATAAAAAAAAAAGTGTCTCCCTTTCATTCATTTATATGTTTATTGCATCTAATGCCGTATGAAGCTGCTGCCACTTCACCTCTGGAACGCTTCGTTGGACTGAAGACATGACATTAACCGTATTAACCGTCTATATTAGTCATCTCTTTCCAGGTCTGGGCCTTGCCAGTCCCTTCACTAACAGAGTGAAATAAAATGCCTTTTCTTTGCCCCACTTCAATTCTAATAACCTTCTATTGCTGTGTCTGAAAATCTTTCACTTTCCCTCTTTTTTTTTTTTAATATAAATGTGCAGCGTGTCCACAGGTAGACATGCGGGTTCAAGAGGCACCTTTACACCTCCTTTCATGGTTGTCCCTGGGCAGGCATTTATGCTAATTAATGAGCAACAGGAGCACGCTCCCAGCCTGTGATCAATCACAGGGTTTTATGGCTTTTATGCAGCGTTTGTGAATCAGGAGTATTTACGAAGATTTCACGAATGAGGCCCAGTGTGTGTTAAAATCACAGCAGCGAAACCTTTTCTGCTTCCGTAGGAATTAAGAGGTTAAGTAACATCCAGGTGCCACTAAGACAATGCACTTGATTAACTGATCACAGCAGTTTTGTGGTCTGGAGAATTCATGTGCATGTTAACACAATGCCATAGAGGTTAGACATCAGCCATAAGTTTAAAGAAGCAATTGTTGCCACCTATGAATTTGGGAAGGGATTTGAGACCATTTCTAAGAAATTACTCTACGCTGAGATTATTCACAAATGGAAGACATTCAATACAATTTCGCCCTGACATTTTCACCCCGAGGTCAGACTTTGGAATCTTCCAAGAGCAACATTTCAGACTCTACAGCACTCAGTTGGTATGTGTAATGATATAAGTGGTGAAACAGACTGTACTAGAATGAGCTGCTTGGAGGCATTGTGGGTAAAAGACCTTGCATTTGCAAAGTTGCATCTGAACAAAGCACAAGACATTGTTGAAAAGGTGTTTGGCCATAAAAGTACAGCAACTCGCTTGATGAAAACCATCATACCAGCACCAATCGCCTCATATTCAAGTCAAGGCTTTTCAGCAGCCACGGGACCCGAGCACCTTAGAGCCACGAGGTCGACCTTTTATGCTCTTTTATGTACCAAAGTATTTTAGAGGCTGAGGCGAGGTCTGTCTGAAAAGGGAAAAATTGCATTTGGAGTTTGGAGGGGTTATTGGTGCAAATAAACAACTGTCAAGCTAGAAATCTGAGTTCACTACCTGTTATCTCTGAACTTTAGTTTAGTTTAGCTGCTTATGTTTGGATATTAAACAGTAATTAACAGGGTTTAGGCAGTGAAGATAATATAAATTGAAAATATAATGGTCTTTGTAAAAAATAAAATAAAATAGAAAATAAAAAGTAGTATTTATTATGAACTTAAAGTTCAAGTGCTGCAAAAAAGAACAGATAATGTAGCAAAAATGTGCTGGTTAACAAATACATATCAGGACATATACACTTAAAATAAAAATTAAAACAAGTTGAAAAATAAAGGACTTTTTAAAAAAGGTAGCAGGAAGGTGCAGGATATATTTGTCAAACAATCCATCTCAGTTGGGGGGGCGGATAGTGTATTCTTGTTAGCAACTTATCCTCAGCATTTTTACTCACATCACTCATTTTACTACAAAAAAATGTTTTAACCTCCTTGCAAACACAGAGGGCTTAGAAGGTTGTTATAGGTGCTGAAACAGCAATTTCTTCCGGGAAAGTGCTGCTTCTTGACCTTTTTGTCCCCGTTACCATTGTGATCTTAGACCTATTCTCCCCACTATTCACCCTCTATAGCTCATGATTGCTCAGATAAAAGGCTCCGAGCTCCAAAAAGGTAATTTGACAATTACAATGGTTTTCATTAATGTCTAGCTTTCTTAAAAGACTATTCATCTTACATCTCATCATTCATTCAAACTGTCTTCACTCTTATTCCCCCAAAACTCAGCCAAGGCTTTTCTTCCTTTGACATTACTTTTCAGAGGAAGCGACCCAACTTCATTGCTGCTTTAATTTTTCCAACTCAAGCACTTTCCCACATTTTGTCATTAGGACTACTCTACTCCTCTTTTGTCCTCTTGTCATTTTCTGTCTTCACTGAAGGGTATATGAATGGACCATGTAGCAGCTGGATTTTTGAGAGGACTAATAAGACTTATGTTTTACCTTGAATGTGGACTGAAGCTGCATAATCCTGACACTGATCTCTATTTGCTGTTCAAGTTGAGAGACATGGACACCAAAGTCTTTCTAGCAAAGCTGATGTTTAAGTGGAAATTATCATTCACTCCGCATATCCAGTTGTGGCTCCTTTATCACCTCTTGCTGCCATATGCACATATAGTTTTATCGTGCTCAGCCGCAGAGGGAATCAAACCACTAACCCTGCTAGTGCCGCTGTCACGCTTTACCAGCAGAGCCACACAGCCTTCCCTTGCATAGGATTATTCAAAAAATATATATTCTGCAGCACAGGGCCCCAACACTAACAGCAATTCTTTGAATGCCTCGCTGGCTCATAAGGTCAAGAAATAGAGCTCTTCCCCCATTTTCCACACAAGCTCAAGCGTGGTGGTGCCTTTTGGTCCAACCAGCGCCCCATCACAGGCCGCTGAATGGAAATGCTAAACATGAAGATTGGTCAGGAGTGCTGCATTTTCAGCAGAACATGTTTTTTTTTTTTTCACTTCACAAGCGAGTAAGAAGTTGTTCTGATTTGTGTTCATTTTCAGGAGTGCAATGTGAAAAATACAGTGAGTGCGTTTACATGGGAAGTTTAATTCAATCCAATCTGAAAAAAATTTACCATGTAAACACCTAATTCCGAATGAAAATGTCCATTCCGAATTACACTTAATTCCGAAATAAGTGGCTGATTTATTCTGATTTTAAATCTGAATAGAACAATTCCGCGGTCATTCCGCTTTAACTTAATTCCGGTCTTTCTGCGCATGCTCGTTCCCTTGCCCATCTGTCGCGATGACGCTTATATTCCGCGCTGGGCTTGTTTTGCAAAAAACAAAACAACATCGACATGATGTTCGTCGTGCTGCTGCTTCAAAAATAAAATCAAAACAAATCCAAAAAGGATGCTAATAATGTAGTCCTCCATGTTGTTGCTAATCGAGTAAGTTTGTTTTCTTCCGGTAGACGTAAATACGTAAAGACGTCCACCCCCCTATCCAATCAGAACCCTTCCCAACCCCCAGACCTTAAGCGGAATTGGATAAAGCTGATCAAACGTGTTTTCCATGTAAACCTCAATTCGGAATTACTATTTCCATGTAAACTCAAAGGAAAATAGTTTAATTCGGAATTATTTAATTCGGAATAATTAATTCCGAATTAAAAAACATCATGTAACCGTGGCCAGTGTGCACTTAAGTGGACGCCACAAGTGTAGAACGCCAACACAGTTTTGAATTGCAAATGCCAGAGAAAGTCAAAGAGTTCCAAGAAGCGGGCTTATGATACGCAGCCTTCGATACTGAAATACTTAAAAAGGGAAATGACAACAATTCTAGATGCATTTACTCTACTTACCTCAACACTGCATCCTTCGAAAACAACTTTACAATAGACAAACTTACAAAGCTTGAATCATTTCAGGAAGTCTTGTCATTAGGGGTTAAGGAGGCTGTGAAGTTAATGAAAGTGTGTTGGGCGTTCCTCCTTCTGCCTGGCATATGTAGCACAATTTTGGGTTGCTGCAGATGCAAGATGAAAGACTGGGGCAAGTGATCTGACAAAAGTCGACTCAAAATGTCTTATGACCAAAGATTACCTCCGGTAATTTTCTGACCATCACAGAAATCCAAACGACTTAGAAATTAAGTAGACTTAAAATGCAACATGAAATGGCATAATGCAACTTGCCTCTTCTCCCCAACCATCAAAGCGACCACATTCTTCGGAAAAATAAAGAAATAAATAAATAAAATAAAATAAAAAAGAAGCAATGATTTAAGTATTATAAAAGCTGCTACTTAAGTGTTGTTCATTTTCTTGTTTTGCATTTGTTCACTATTCCACATCTGTCGTAGCTTACAATTCAGGAGGATTGCATCATCGCACAGTCTACACATACCATTCATTAAAGCAGATACGAGACATACAGTATGAGATGAAATGATCTTATTCAGCAGTGTGTCGGAGACCCTCGTTTCAACCTGCTTCTGTGCACTCAACTGATACATGTTCTTCCATTCCTGTGGGAACAACTGTAATTTTCTGGTGTAATTGTTAAACTCCTAATGGTGTTTTTTTGGAGCATGACTTACCTCGCATGCATTGAAATAGTTCATGCGGTGGATTTGAGACAGAATAAATCATATCCAGTGCTAGCTAGCACAGCGCAAATAACTAGCAGGCTTTTAAAAAATTAACTACTTTCAGTTTTTTGACAATGTAGTGTACAGACTTCAAGTTGATGCTGTGACCAACAGGAGAATAAGAGAAAAAGTTGGGGTTCTTTTGTTGTTTTTTCCCTGACAGCAACAACATGGCATTAGCAAAGTTAGCACTCATAGCATTAGCATCGAGCTGACCCATCTTTAGAGAACTGTACTGAGGGCACGACCTGTATTTTATAAGCACTGATGGAGGACAAGTGGAAATAAGGCATAAATAAATGGACACACCTCATAGGTGTAACTATAGCTTTGATAGTTCATTATCAGAACATCATTTCTGTTTTTTATGCTCCTGCTACAGCCAACAGTCAAGACTGCGCCGTGTTTGCCTCAGAGAATAATTTAAGCTTCCTTTGTTCACTTCCTATCCTACCTCTGGCATTCAGTTTGATCGGTTAATCACTTAATTGAATTGATTTGATTTGTACCTTCACTTGATTCCACAATGTCGTTACCAGGAAGACCGAGCAGCAGTATACTCTGATGTCAGCTACTCCAGTGATTGACACATGCAAGTCCAGATCAGACAGTGTATTTTATTCATGTCTAGAATGGAGAAGAACAAAAAAAAAAAAACAGGAAAATATCTATTCAGGAAACTTTCCAACTTTGCAGGCAACTCTTGTTAAATTTCACCTATTATGAGATCATTTGGATTGAAATGAAGATTTAACAATCCCTCTTGAGGAGAAATCTGGGATTGTGACAATTTTCAAGCTGCATGTGCGTTTCATGAATCTAACACTGGTTTCTGTTCTGTTTGACCTCAAAAATAAACACACGCGAGGCATTCAAGTTCTCCCCGTTTTCTGTAATTTATATGCTCACTTTGACGCTCACATAAGTGGTGGACACAGTAGCCAGTGTGTGCCTGCTGTGTTAATTGATGTGAGGGTGGAGCTGGCTACGTGAGCCTGCACAGAGCAAGTCTGCCATCTAGAGAGGACTTCTTTAACATCTCAGCCCCTCCACACATGCACTGATACAGCCATTCGTCTTGAAAGGCTTTTTTTTTTCTTCCCTTTTTGTGTACTTCCACTAAGATTAAGTCAGGTGAAGCTATACATTCCAATTGCTTTAAACCCCTTTTTCTGTTCATCAGCTCAGAAGACAGATCTCTCTGGCAAAGAGAGAAATCTTATAGTTCAGCAAATGTTGGTACATTTTTCTCGAGGGGATGCACAGGCTCATGTTAAATGTTCCGAATGTTGTTGTGCTAACACAATGCTAACCAGTCTGCATGCATTCAGATGGTCAATAAGACTGTTTGAATGGGACAACTGGATGCAGCCCAGTATGGAGCCCCATTTGGGTCATAATTCAATGAATAAATGAGTCTATTATTATGAAATACATATACATTATTATGAAATGTTTCCCATTATTATGAAATACATGTTTATTATTATGAAATATTTCCCATTATTATAAAATATATGTGTATTAATATGAAATATGTCCCATTATTATGAAAAAATGTAATTACTATGAAATATATTTTTATTATTATTTAATCTTAGTTTAATGCATAATAGTTTATTTCAGAATGGATTTTTTTTTATCTATAAGAATGAGTTTTTACATAATGCCTTCATTTTTCATAAGAATGAGCTTTTACATAATAATGACATTTTGCCACTGGGCGGGACCAGTGGTTGACCTGCACGCTCATTGGTTGATCCTTCTCCATTCTACGCTCTGACATCGACTAGTTTTGGCCTTGAGGTCCCGTTAGCAGCGGGCCTGTGGCCCATACATTTCGCGCTACGTTTCTTAGTCGATGTCAACTTTTAACCGTAAACTGAGGTGCATTCTGCCACCTACTGCCCTGGAGTATAAACATTGCACCTCTCGCCCACTATCGATATTCACTGTTCTCTTGCCTTATGCCTGAATGAGCAGCCAATCATATAAATGGCTCCGCCCTCTCTGCTGTGATTGACACACAAATCATTCTTCTGAAAAACGAAGCCATTATTATGTAAAAGCTCATTCTTATGAAAAACGAAACCATTATTTATAATAATGGGAAATATTTCATAATAATAAACATGCATTTCATAACAATGGGAAATATTTAATAATGATAAATGCCTGTATTTCATAATAATAGACTCATTTATTCATTGAATTATGACCCAAACGGGGCTCCATAGAACAGGTGCTTCAGACTGAAAATGTAGAAATAATGTTAGAGAAAAGCACTAAAAGCAATGCCTCTCAAACCCCAGCCGACCCCACCACCGTTCTTCATACCATAAATAATATGTTGACATCAGGGTTTATCGTCCAGATGACTATAAACTGCTGCTATCCTTATAGCGTCACCTTTGTAGAGGCAATAGTCAGGTTCTGTTGTGCATTTTTAAGATGTGCACTTGAAAAATGGCAAAATTTAAAACAAGTTATACGCGCAAAAAAACGGTAAAAATCATAATCAATAGTCCCTGACATGAAGGTAAAACACTTGAAAGGAATTATTGAATACGTCTCTCCATTTCACTATAATGTACTCCCATTGCCACCAGTTCTGTTTGCATCTTCTTCCCCTCCCAACCTCCAAATCCCCCGCTCTTAGTACTGTCTTGACTTGACTGCTGAGCTGTGAATAAAGACCCAGCAGAGCATATTTATGCTTATTTTAAAGATAATTAGGCTTGCTGTGCTGTTAACTTCGGGTTGGCCTGGGAGGGCTCATGGGCGAAGCTTAGCTAAGCAGCCTGAAGTGGCTAGTTTCACTCTGCTTTAAGGCTACTGCCCAGGGCTCACCAGAGGACGCCAGCTGGACCGGCCTGCTCGTTCTGTTCTACTCACGGTGCTGCGCATCACGACAGGGAACGAGCCTTCAAACATATACTTCAGAAAAGCTATGATGACATCACAGAGGGTTGGTCCAGTTTTTTTTTTGTACAGTCTATGGGTGACATGCTTTGTTTCTCTGATTGATTGTACGTCTATCCAATAGTGTTCAGTGGCAGTTTTTTCTGCATTTGTTGGTGCTGCCTCCTGGAAATCAAAGATGAATCCAGAGGAACCAGACTGACTGTTTGAATGCAGGAGGAAAATAATCAGGGTGGCTGGCCAGGCAAGTGAAAGACGGGGCAACACACAACCTTTAAGTTTTAGGAAGATCTTGGACGGCTGGGGATGGGTGGAGATCCAGTTGAGAATATGATTTCACCATTTCCCTTCTGTTGTTCTGTTGTAATGCGGCTTCATCCTCTAATATTCAATAAGAGGTTTGGCATCAGGCGGGGGACGCCACAGATGGCTCCCAACTCCCTTGCAACAAAAAGTGCACATGAAAAAGGAAACGACACATACACACACAAGCGGCTTCGTCAGCTGCTTCTTTGTTGTAGAACCATGAACCCCAAAAACAACAAGCAAAAGAGAGTGGTTCATAATCAAACACTGAATATGTAATACCCACCTTTATCTCCAAGGTCCTGGAAACCAACATCTGGATTCCTTAAATCAAATAACTACAAATAAGTACTCCAGGAAATAGTTCATATTTAAGTTCACTGCATGTGTGACAGTTGAGACGAGTTCATATGGGAGACGTGCTGCTGACTGGCTTTAACAATAAAAAAAAAAAAAAAGTGCAGGAAGGTGTATATGAACCTGAGGCAGGAAAATAGCACAGGTCAGAGAGCTGGTCGGAAAAATGCTTACCCAAACATCCCTAGATCCAACCAAGGACCAGAAATCCACCACTGTATCCATTCACATCTCCTCCAGGAATCCTCACATTTACAGCCGTCCATCAAGTTTCCCCTTATTGAAACAAATAGATCCTGGAACTGGACTACACTTCCTGATTTTTCCTCCTTATGTTACCTGGATATCCAAGTTTCCTTCTGTTTTTGAGATTTTTTTTATCCGTTCCCATGCAGCTCACAGGCAAGTCTGATTTATAACCTCCCCTCCCCCACACTCCCAGTCCAGTCCAGTCCAGTCCAGTCCAGTCCACACTGCAGAAGCAAAGAGCTATTCCGTGCATTTTTCTCTTCTGCTGTTCAGCATCTTTGCTGCAGTTCACCCTCCTACAGCGATGACACAAGGGCCACACATGAATAAAAACCATCACAATTTGAATAACTGCTTGCTGGTTTCTTTTCTACTTTTATGTCCAAAGCTGTTAATCCCACTTGTGACTGATGGCTTTGTGAATATGACCCCCAACGTATACATAAATGTCACGCACATCAGAGTGAGTTTATCAGTGAAACTGCAGATTAAGGGGTTAATATCTATCTTGTGTGGCTCCCACACAGGCCTTTATCCCCTCATATCCCATTTTTTACACAATTGAAGGGATTTGCACAAGTTGTACACAGCAGATGACATCAAAGATCGACGCTCCTTTTCTATTTCTCCCTCTCCAGTGTGCAATGCATCATTCATCAAAGAAGCTGATCCAAAGTCAATCTCCTTCATCGCGACCATGCATCGCACCTACTTGTATATCTTCACGTATGTGCACTTATCTCGCCTCGTAGCCAAAGCTGAAGAAATACAGCAGAAACTTCATCTTTTCTGTTTCATCCTGCGCAGGGGGCTCCTATACTGTGTCACCACCGAGCTCAAAGGGGGAATCTGTGACTTGATAAGTCCGGGTAACATCAAGGAGAAGAAATGTTTTATTCATCGGCGCAAAGCTCCTGAATTCACTCAAATCAAATTCGCCCGCCTTTGTTTGAGAGATCAAGCTTCAGGTTTGACACATATAGAAATGATTGGATTTCTTAGAGGTATAAAAAATAAAATCAACTCAGAAAGAAGAGGAGAAAGTTATGAGCTTGGGAGAGGGGCGAAGAAGAGGGGGAGGCTTTAACGTCAGAGTTTGCGTTGTACCTGAGGATGATTTTATTAATGCTCGAGCCCAAATTCTAAAAAAAAAAAAAAAAAAAAAAAATCATCACTTTAATTCTTGCTTGTTGTATTCCAGTTTCTCTCTGGATCCCATTTTCTGGGTAAAGTGAGCCACTCATACCCAGGTGCCCTTGGGCCTCCTGCTGATTCACTTGTTTTGTTGCGCCTCTTTCATCCTGTGTGTTTCTCTGTCGCTCCGCTCTGCTTTCAGATTCCGTTTTCCCATCCTTCCCGCTCTGATCTCCCGCTGTCAAAGAGATTCAAGCTCCTCTTCGGTTGTGCGCACTGAGGTCAGAGGAAATTTGCAAAAATTTAGAGTTTGTTTTACTTCCATGTTTTTGGGGCAAAGTGGGTCTCGTGAGGACAGGGTCTCATCCCTGCAGGAATTTCAAATGGCTAAAGGGGGATTTTTATGAACTATGTCATCTGGATAATTCCTTTTCTCTCCCTCCTCATCCTTTATCTTGTTTCATTGTGTTTCATTAACAAATTAATACCAGGCTCATACCAGGATCCACTTCACCACAGCAAGGTCTCTTGAAGGGCTGTTGACTTCTAACGCCATACACCATACACAACAACATGCATGATAATGCAATTAAAGTACAAACGCAGCTTCCTTTTCTTGTGAGGCAACACGCAATCTTCTAACTTCTTCAGTGGAAGCTTCAACGTTCGTATCGCCTCGTGAAGAGCTTCTTTGTTCCACTGGCTAAAGCATCTCCTAAGCCCGTATTTTACACACAATAGAACACAGGAAGCAAATCAAATGTTTACACTGAGTTGGCTTGGCGGTTGTCACTGTTGCCCGGAAGCGTCAAATTCAAAATGAGCTCGTACTTTTCATGAAATGCTGCATTGCTGCACTTTCAACGATGCTCTGCTGTGAATGAAACATGTCAAAGCGCCTGAAAAAAGGTTCGGGAGTAAACGCGTCCAAGAAGATCACACGTTTGTCAGGAGCACAAACAAGAACAAAACTGGCTGGAGCGACAGAAACAGACTATAATTACATGTAATGTAGCACAGCGTGTTGCAGAGCAAAATGTTAGAATGCTTATGACTGAAACTTTTTTTGTCATGTCAAATAAAAGATATAAAAATCAAGCAAACTCTTAAAAAAATAAATAAATAAAAAGTGGTTTGTGCACAGAAATGACCCCTTAATTAATTATTTCAGCAGAAAATAATCCAGTCCTTCACTGAGAGCGCTGACAACCTTGGCTAGTACAAAAAAAATATTACAATGTGAATTTAAGATATTGCATTTTAGTGGAAACACAGACATACACAGAGCAGCAGCAGCAGGAGGAAGCAATGGAGTCTGCATGAAATCTTTATATTCAGGGTTTCTGGTTCATTACAGTTTCAAATGAGCTCGAAGAAGTCACTCAATATAAGAGAGTCTAGAACAGTCCGCTCTGTTTGTGAATGTGCCATGGAAATATAATAACTTAAAGGGACAAATTAAAATTAAATCAGCATAACAACGTCCACTGTAACGTAATTTCATGACAGAGTAGGTCCTTCTGATGGGCTTCTTCAGAAATATGAGACACAGTGATCCTGTAAAACCAGTTTGGAAAATCACTGAAACAAATGGATTCTTTTTATGAAAAGATTTAGTAGCCATATCTTTTTTCTCCCCCAAAGAAAAGAAGATTTTAAACTAATAAAAAGGTCTTTTTGAATTCAGGTCGATGTGGAAATTAGCACATAAAGCCAATTCCCAGTACCAGCCCCTCTGGAGCGCTGAAGAGTCCAGCAGTCATAAAATTACCAAATAAAATAAACTCAGCTTTCACACAAATGTATCAAATATTTTAACTACATTTTGAGAAAAAAAATGAAACGTATGCGGTGTCCTGCTACTGTTAATTTGTGATTATTCAGGTATAATGCGTCGATTTTCCAGAAGCAGTCTTGAGAAACTCGCCTCTCAAACTCATCGGGTAAAGAGTCTCACAGCTCGGCCTGGAAAAAGTTCCGACTTAAACGCTTACTAGAATAACTAACCCAAATGAAGAATGAGACTACTCTGAAGCGGGCTGCTGTGCCTCTCAAGGCAATGTCTGCTGGCATTTGTTCAAACCCCCTCTGAGCTGTTGTCTAACTGGAACTGTCCATGTTAATCTAATAGGTGCTGTCACTTCGCTTCGACCTCACCGTGGCTCAGCACCAACTCTGGACTTCATCATGCCTTCTGACACCGTGTTGACAGTAGCAACAAGGTAATTGCGAGGGAAAATAGCTTGACACCTATTAGAGTGGCTGTACCCCATTACCAGAAGCCACTTTTTGACACTTGATAGAGGGGTTCTCTGTAACTTGTGCCTTGTAAAGAGCTTGACTGCTACTGTGAGACGTAATTTTAGCTGACAGGCAAAAAGACTACAATCAGGCCTCGGCTTTATGTGACTCATGACTTGGAGTGTGAGAGGTTGATCAAGCTGAAGGTACTCTCAGAAAACATTCAGATCCTTCACTTTATTTTAAATGCATATATGGGTTGTTGATTCAGAGCTTGCATTAAAACGCATCCGATGAAAAAAATGACATGCTTGTTTGTCTGCGTATAGTGTGGGAAGGTCGGATCTGACTCAGAGACGTTTGGGTCCACATACCAAGGCCCCGATCGTACACTTCCTGCTAGCTGCTACCTACTAACCGCTACCCGCAAATTGCGGGTTAGCGGGCTAATGCCGCTACCCATTATGCTGACTTCCTTACTAACTTGGTAGGTGTGGCAATGGGCGTGTCTTTTGCCCTTTCCGCAAACTCGGTATCTTGCGATCACTGGTTTAGGGTAGCAGGTAGCAAGTGGTCTGACCACCCACAACCCGCTACCCACATGTCGGGGCGTAGAAGAGCGCGTCCAAATGGCACCACCTGGTCACATGTGGATGTGCACAAACAACTCTACCTCTCGAATTAACTCTTGTATAAAAAGCGTGATTTGGCCTCAGTTGAACCCCTGAGAAAATAGCAGAGATTGTCTTAAACGGTTTGTTCGCCTGTTAAACCATAGACGACCAGAGCGTGTTTACTGGGAGCACATCAACTATCTTTCAGGTAGCCGATAGGAATTGTCTGTGTAAAAATATTTTTATGTATATATCAGTGCAGAGGAGGAGGAGGAAGGAAGAGGAGGAAGCTCTACAGCAGAGTCCCAGATGAGCTGCGTATGAGAGCTGCTCCGATCTGGATGAAAAGACGCTCCATAGCGGTTTGCGGATAGCGGTTTGCAGGTAGCGCAACCTGCTCTTAAAAGCAATGGCTACTGACGCACTGATTGGTTTAACAGGTGGAACGCCCGTAAAAACTCCTATGGATAATGTAGCGGGTAGCGCAGGCGGGATAGCGGGTTTAGCAAGGTAGCGGGAGGGGCGTTCCCCTCCCGCTACCTGCTATCCCTAAATAGTGGCTTTAGGAGATCTGGCGGAAGATCGGGCCCCAAGTGTGGGCAACTTGTGACTGGATTTCCCCGGATGAGTTTGAACGTGAGGTCTTAGGTGGAGCGTATGGGAGCACTGGTTATTGGTGGGCTCAACAGGGGCATCATGAAGGTTCAGTGTCCTGCCACAAGGACACTGCCAGAAATCCTGCAACCGTCCTGCTGGAAGGCAAGAAACTCTTTTAAAATTCACAAAACTGGGTCAAATCTGTCAATGTTTGAAAGCACACACACAAAAAAAAGACTCAATATGAAACTGAAGTTTTAAACCCAACGGGATGTAGCAAGACGAGCAGGCACGAGGTAAAGTTGAGAGAGTCTAAAGTTACGCTGGGTGGTTTTCTAAAATACAGAGGAAGGGAAACTCCAACAGGCAGACAGCCCTTTCAAAAAGTAATAAAATATTCAGGCAAATGAAATTGAAACTGATATTTTAACATGAAATAAAAAATCTCCTTTGCGCCACTTTAATAAGAGAAGAGAACTAAACAAGAGTCAAAGAAAGCCCAAGACATGACAACCCCATCCAGCTGTGGCCTTTTGTAGCCGTGAGAGTGAGACGTGAGAACGCACACGTCTGATTTTAAATGGACTTCATCCCACCAGCTCAGTGTGATTATCTCACTGTAACTTCTGCTCCACCTATTTTCACTTCTATCTCATTTCTCATTTTATCATATTCATCATCATGTGTATCTTTTCACACCGCCTTATGGTTTTATATCTAGTTTTAATACCTTTTATGAAACACTTTAAATTGCTTTGCCTTGATTTACCCCTGCACAGATCAGAGTCGCAGGAATTTTCATCAAATGAAATATGGCCAGGCGCTATCTTTTGCCCTAATCTGGCAATATTTAATCTTTTTTGTAGGCACAATTGGGTGTTTGCCACTCTCAGTTAATAAGTGTGAGATTGCCAAGCTTCTCAACAGTATATTTTGCGGTCAGCCGGACAGTTAGAGCATGAGCGTAGAAAATTAATTCACATTAAGTGCAGACACACTCATGATCCTGAAAAGTGTCTTTGGTGAAATTGCCCCACCTTTGTCCTTGCAAGTACTTCAGGATCTTGAACAGTACATAAATCAGACTAGCTTAGAGCCGATATATAGCAACAGTCTGCATGTGGTGAATTAGGAATAAAAGAGAAGCGAGCATTGCAGGTTTGCTGTGCTGCCTGTTTGTATCAGCTCACAGGTGAGGAGACTCGTGTTCAGCTGAGGTGATTCCTGTGATCATTTATGCAGATCTGATTAAGCTGCGCTTGATCACACCAAATTAGCCGCAGCCATGTCATTCATATCCAGACATTTAGATGACTCAAGTTCAAATAAACGTTTTTTTATGATTTGTTCATTTCTATTAATGGGGCCTTTGATCTATTTCAGCTGCTTGAGGGCTAACAAATTAAACTCATCGTGGCTTGATAAAAAGATCCATGCGGCGCTCGAGTTTCATCAAATTATTTTTAGAAGCAGTCTGGATCAGACTTGCCTTTGCTAGAAATTGAAAATAAAATTGAAAGTCAGTGTTTTCCCTCGTCAGATCCCAGCTGTGCTGTTATTGAATCTTGTATCTGTTGCACTGATAGAGTGTAGCAATTGATTAGAAGATTACTTTTTTTTTTTTTTTTTTTGGGGGGGGGAGGGTGATCTGATCACAGAAATGTTAGACTGATTTTGGTTTTCTGTGGGGTTTTTTTGGGCTGTCAGCCTTTTCAAACATGAACCGATCTTGATACTGAGCTGAGTCTTCTGTGCATCAGTCTTAGCTGTGACATTTCTCTCTGCTTGTATTCTTGTGGACTTGTGAAATGTCATCAGTCATGACCGATGAACTATTTTAGTTTAAGGCCGTGAAACCACATGCAACACCACTAGTGCATGCTGATTTTTCCAAAATGTAACATAGGACACGTGTAAGTGCACAACCGCACGATCTACGATGTGCCAGAAATACTTAGATGGTTTGATCATTTACAGTCTACAGCTGATCAAGTCGCCTTACATGCTACAAATCCAATTCTAAGAACGTTGGGACACTGTAAAACAGCCATTCCCAAATTTGAAATTTGAAATGTGAAAAATCTCTGCTGCCCACCAAAAACTTTAATCACAACTGTGATCGACATGCAGGACTAGACGCTACGTTCTGACATTAATGTAAGGGGTCAACAAATAACGTGACACTTGTCATATTAAGTTAAGATGACGGTAGAATAACACTTAAGTGGTTTGTTTTTGTTACTTCTAAATGTTTTTAAATCTTGTCGTTAATATTTTACAGTCATTAAAAACATATTTTAAAAAGATCGAGGATTTAAAACATATTTGTTTAATTTTAATGACCTCTCACGGCCCACCTGCAGTACCGTGACGGCCCAGGAGGGGGCCACGGCCCACACTTTGGGAATCACTGCTGTAAAACATAAATAAAGGGTGATTATCGAGTTTGCTGCCTTAACAACAGCAGAAAGACCAAACCGTGTCCTCCCATCCTCCTCAGTACGCTCTTACATATGGAAACTTCTAAATGCAGCAATGTCATTGTGCTGATTTAGCCAGGGTTACCTAATCATTATGTATAATATCATCAGACGGTAGTGACTTTCAGTGTTCAACAAAATGCTGATTGTTAACTGGACAACAACTTGAAAAGGAAGACGGAAAAAAAACAGCCCCCCCCCCAACCAACTCTATGCACCATGCGTGATGTCGTGGTACATTTGATACATGTGACACAAATATCTGAACTCCCCTTATAATATTTGAAAAGAGGCTTGTTTATTTAGTTTTTCTTTCATTTTTCCCTCCTTTTGCATCATTCTGCATCAAGATAAGTTTCACCCTATGTGGATAGGACATTTAGAAATGATGATTCCTTGGTGTATCCATCGGCCTGCTATTCCAGGTTTATACTTACATTCCAGTAATGGAATGTAAGTATAAACTGATAAGAGGGTTACTTGAAGAGAAGAAGAGCCAGTAAAGAAACCTGGATAAAAGCAAAGCCAACCAGAGTGCTCACAGAGCAGAGTCAAGGGGAAGCTATTGCTCATCCGTGGCCTTATTTAAGTGAACTGTGATAAATAGTCGCCTGTAACAGGGAAATCTGGGGAACACAAATGTGAGAAGAAGCACTGACATGTCCTTGTTTGATAGCTTTGTTTTGTTTTTGTTTTTTGGTTTGATGACAGCCGAGTGCATCAGTCTAACTGGGGACTTTGCATGCTGTAAATCCAAAACAAAGAGCTGATTCTCTGTAGGTAAGTGAAAGTTCTGTTTGTATTCACCACAGCATATGACACACAAGGACTTTTGTTGTCCTCTTCAAACAAACAAAAAAAAAAAAAAAAAAGTTGCGCTCTGATGGTCATCATTGTTTAAACCTAAACTCCCTCTCAGGTGAAGCCTCCACCCTATAATTCCCTTTTTTGGCTCGGCTCTTGCAGACAGAAGAACATCATGGTCCCGACTGAAATGACTTCATTATGCCACAAACTGGCTGCATGTGTAACTAGAACAATTTGGAGCAAAAACATTCATTTGCACAGAGCACGTCTGGTCCCAAAGCTGACTTTATCTGCACCCGTCTGGGTAAACATGGCAGCCTGCAACTTTGACTATGTCAGGCTGTTGATTAGAACAGTTGCGAGTGCATGCATCTGTATTCCAGCAGTCTGCTTCGTTTTTTCCTCGCTCCAAATTTGACAACGTGCATTAAATAATTTTGAAAATTTTGTGTCGTGATTTCCTTTTATTCCTCAGTTATGATTTTAGGTTTAAAAACAGGCTTCCCCTCTTTTCTCTACCACGTTACTCCTGTTCGGCTACCCTTTAAAAAAACATTCTATCTTTTCTTTTTTCGTGGATGAAAAAGGTAGACGGCAAGCCCCTGTAGGTCACAGTACATTAACCACACTAATAAACCCATTACACTGCAATGGAATGGGCTCCAAACGAGAGAGGAGAGAGGGTTGAGTGATGGGGATAAAGAAAGGAGAAAGGCTGGTTTTGGCAGCCGGTGGAGACTGAAGAGGGAGAGATGAAGCACGATGGTAAAAGCCCGACCATTACACATTCACTTTACGTATGTGCGCCTTTAAGCTCTCCGTCCCTTCATTACCTATTTCTACCAGGATTCATTAAGGAGAAGATCTGCCATCGTGTGGCATTGCATCACTTTCTGCTCTCATACACAGCTCCTCACTTTGAGGATTAGCATCATTGTGGGGCCAATTACTACACCGCAGTGCCGTTGAGGGGCCATAAATATCTGCAACGCACCCCCAAACTGTAACGTTCCTGTGAGGATAGAGGGGAAGCAGAGGCGAGGGAAGTGGTAAGCGAATATGGGGCAATGTTGCAGCTGATTGCGGCTTTATATCTACTTTTTTAGAATCAGATCCCTGTGAAAGTATTTGTTGCCGTGTGACCCTTGTGGGATTTCACTGCAATGTCACAATTTATCATCCAGGAATAGTGCTGCGACAAAAACTAATTCCGAGTCTTGCACCACTTTAAATAAGGGGGGGGGGGCAAAAAACAGTAACTAACTATATCATGATAGATGAAGGCAGGATCTAGCGATCGAGCCTCCTGCAAAGTTTGGACTTGGCCCGTTCATGAATGACTTCTGAATATCAGGAAAATCAAAAGCTTTATATAGTAAATGCCTCTGACTCATCAAACCTTGTTCCAGCAATCAGCAGTCGTTAACTTTCAGGTGCTCTGAATATTATAAGCACTCTATAGTCAAAGGTCACAAGATATTAAACTGTTTTCAGGTTGCCATTTCTTCAGATTTAAATAAAGTCATAAATATCAGCCGCGCACCCCCAAGCTTCAACATCCGATATGTTCTAAAATGAACATCCAGACAGGCCTGATGCATTTTCAAAACAAGTGTGCAGACTTATGATAGAACTAGGGGTGCACGACAACTATTGGGCCGATAACAGGAAATTATGACATTATGTCATTCCGATAAGTCCGATATCACGACAAATAGCCCCGATAACATATATATTTTTATCAACACAGCAGTGTCTCGCTCCCTCTGAAGTATTAAATGACCGGCAGTGAATGTTATGTTCATGTAACTTTGGCATAATCAGAAAAACGATTTCTCAATCAGGAAAATAAAGAATACCCCCTCATGCCAGAAATGAACTTGTTAAGTCGGTCATAATTTTAGTACTTGCTAACTTGAATCGATATTTGCAGTATTTTCCCTCATGTTAAACATAAAAAAGAAAAAAATAGAAAAGGCTGAAAGAACGACTAGCAAACGAGGGAACGTTGGAATTTACATTACACCTTGAATGCAGCATGCAGCATAGCTCTGATCACAACAAATAT
Organism: Hirundichthys speculiger; assembly: GCA_018398805.1. Classification (NCBI taxonomy): domain Eukaryota; kingdom Metazoa; phylum Chordata; class Actinopteri; order Beloniformes; family Exocoetidae; genus Hirundichthys; species Hirundichthys speculiger. Next base: position 1,235,843 of record JAGFBZ010002592.1, on the reverse strand, counting down.
GGCGGCGATGGCATGGAGCTTGTTAAAGTTTCAGAAGAAGATAGTTTGGTGGTTATTAGTGACGAATGCTCCAAACGAATTCTACGAGGAGGGAAGCACAAGCACAAGCTTTAATACGTCAAACTCGATCAGCCACCTACAACATAACAAACTCACTTCCATGGAGTTTTTAAATCACGCTAATGCGAGCTAATGCTAATATGCGCAAGCCAGCAGCAGTCTCTCCTCCCCTCTCCTCTCCCTCATCTCTCTCATCTAAAGCTTCCATGAGATAAAAAACAAAAAAACCACTGAACCTCATTTACTTTAATTAAAGGTATTAATTTAAATGGAACCACAAGTCAAAATTCTTTAAATGTTAAATCCTTTTCAGTTTGTAATTTTGATGCATGTATTTCCATCAGTTCAAGGAGCCTTTTTCTATATATATATCAGTCAGTAATGCACCTATTTAAGTTGATGTAAGATATCAAATAGGTTTGTTTGATAGCTTTATGAAAATGTTTTTTTGTTTTTTTTGTTTTTTTTGTTTTTTTTTTTGTTTTTTTTTTGGGGGTGGGGGGGGGGGGGGGGGGGTCAGAACTTCATCTGTCATAGCCAAAGGCATGGAAAACATTTCACTCACAGAAATCAGCAAATGCTGGATGCAAACATTTCACCGTCACTGAAAGTGTTAAAGAAAAGACAATGATCTTGAACACCGTTGGAGATCCACAATGTATTACCCCAAGAATCAAAGTCTTCTACAAGAGGAAGAATAAATAAATAAATCCACAGGCAAGAACAGAAAGATTTGACTGACAGACATGACATCTCGTCAAAATGTGTAGCACAGTATATCTAAACCTCTGATAGCCCACCCCTGGGCCATCTGATGTTTTTTTTTTTTTAATGCACCTTTGCACCTTTTACTGTGTCCATCACTGCTGTGAGAATGGGCTCTTTTTTACTGATTTGCCAGCAGCGTGCTGTAACATGTGGACGTGCGTTTGCGAAACACCAACGCAGAGGTTGGTCTAAGTGATTGACCGTGTGATTTTAGACAGCACTGAGTCATCTAGTGAATGAGGCGTACAAGTCATCCACTGATCAATAGTGTCCCAGGAAAATCAGTCTTGTTTCAATGGCTGAAGTCCAGATGATCCAATCTAGTAAAGTGCTTAGTCCAAAAAAAAAACCATAAATACATCAGCAAATACTAAAAGACTGCAGTATCATTTAGTTTTACCCAGCAGTTGTGCCTAATCCTCCACATATTCTCCTTCTTTCTCTGGTTTGTTGATGCCTAATCTGAGCCAACAGGTGTTTCAATATCTTGTTAACGTTTATGGGCTACAATGGAGCCAACAGCTGTCTGCATCTGTTACCGTATACTGACCAACCACTTGCAAACAGTCTTGCTGATGTTTAATTTGTAAAATTAACTAATGCAAGTCTGAAAACAAATCTGCTGGCCTTTTCATGGTGAATTAAAATGTGCCACTTTTAATCAGATTGATAGTTAATTCAGAAGTCAAAATGCCTGAGATCAGTGTGATCTAATCCACCTCAATCAATATGGGTTTTCATGCAGATTTAGATCTTCGATTATCTGATCAACGGGAAAATGTAATTATACACACACCTAATCTGATTGTTACTGCCTGGTTGGAATAAGTAAGTTTGCGATAGAAAGAAAAGATCGGGATTCAACGAGGAATTTTTGACAGTGCTCATTTTTAAATCAGCATATTGAGTAAAGACAGCTGTCTCCTATGAGTTTTCACCTGATCCCAGATCCCAGAAGAGGAGTTGGAGTAGACCCTTAAGGCCAAGCTATTTAGTAATACCACTTCTAACCATATGGGGGCAGCATATCACAAGAAAGTTCATGTGTCATCCCCTGGTGTAAGACTCAACGAAGTGCAGATCTGGTGGGACAAAGTGGTATTATAAGAAATGTTGTACCATCTCCACTCATTAGCACAGTGGTTCTCTGTCAGTGTGGCAGATTTATATGCCTCTTGTTCATTTCTTCTAATACTAAATCCACTGAATTTTATCAAAAAGGTTGGAAAACACATTAAATGTTTTCTTCATTTTCCACGGATTAATGAGCAAGAGCCACTTTTCATACAAAATAATACACCTTATCACATCACTGTAATTGACGCGCATGTAAGAATTAATATTTGAGACTAATATTTAAATGATTTCAATCAAAAGTATTTGTCCATGTAAACATAGCTTTTGCTAAATGTTGGATTTCAAAAATATATGCAAGAATTGTGCCAAGTGTGATTATAAATACTAGTATAAACACAAAAGTCAATTACTTTAGGCAAATGAATTTTTCTTTCTTTTTTATTTCCTTTTAGCATTTGCTTCTTGATATCTTCCTGAAGCTTCTGAACTGCAACAGATTTGTATGCAAATCTCTGTAAATTTGATTTTGTTCTGGATTAACCAGCGCTGGCTACAAATGACCAGATCAGCTGGTAGAAAAGCATCTCTTCAGCTATGGATTTCTTTAATGTCGTTCTGCATGATCTATTTTACAGAGGGAACATAAGCAGATGTAACTGACAGGGAGTGGCTGAGCGGGTCGTTGTCCTCTGGTGCTCTACTGACACCACGTGACCATTGTAGGAACTGCGCTCCTCAGCAGTTGGGTTGTTGTGTGCAACATTCATCACCAGCAGACGTCCCTGCTCCTCTCCTGGTGTGCCAAATTGATGAACCATCAACACCAGCTTCATCACGTTCACTTTATATTGATAAAGCAGTCATGCACGCTTTTCTTCTGTGTTTCACGATTTCCCCTCTCACAAGACTAATGGGGGTGTCAGAGTGATATTTCCCTCCCTCCCCCACCCTGGTGGGCTCTGCTGGTAGGACGATGCAGGCTTCAGACGGAGGGCCGGGGATGTTTTCTGCAGGGAAACACTTTAGATAATATCATTATAACTAGTGTTAATTAAAATAAATCCTTCATGTTCTTTTTAAAGAATTAAATTAAAAATAAGCACACATTGCTGCAGCAAACATGACTCTGAAACACGTCAGATGCTTCCATTTTTTTTTTTATTAATTCCTCTACAGTATACAAATATTCACACACAAAATGTTCTCAAAAACTCTTAACGTCTCGTAAACATTCACCTCCTCCCCGCCTTGCAGTTCTTTTCTTCATTGTGTGCTGCATCGTCCACAACCTTCCATATACTTTTCGTTGTTGTTGTTGTTGTTTAAAAACAGGCCACCAGTAGCATCTCCCCACCCGACGTGTCATCACTCTGTCACGTGTCTGGAGTTGCAGCAGTGACAACCAGGAACCAGGATGAGGGGAAGCAGCCAGAAATCACAGTGTGAAGCTTTTTGACATCAGTACGCTCGGCGCGGGCCCGCGGGTGAGGAGCAGGGCTGTATTGCGTGGGTCGCCGTCGAGCTCGGTGTGTGGTGCGGTGTAGAGGGGGTGCGTCGATTAGATCCGCATCAAATAGCTCCTTTGGAAGTGGACAGTCCTTAGTGTTTGTCTTCAGAAAGCCAGATGGAGGACGCCACCCTATCTTAGTCTGGTAGCGACAGCGTCATCAGCTGCTGAAACTCAACTTAAATAAGCACATTCCTGCAACTCTATGAGTCTTCCAGGCAATAATGTGTAATTGCACATGAATAGAGAACACCACTCACACAAAAAAAAAAAAAAAAAGCATAGCAAAGCCAATTTAAGTGACATCTTATTGTGTCACCGAGTTCAAGAAAGGGGCAGGATATTCAAAACTAAATATGGAAGTGGTCTATTTAGTTACCGTATGGCTACAGGATGCAGTTCATCAAGTAATAAAGGGATCTAGAATTCAGAGAAAGTGTCTGGTGTTGTTTCAGTCTGCAGAGAAACTCCACCATTTAAAAGTCTATCTAAAAAACATCAATAATGTGAAAACAAAGTATGTGAATATATATTTATATAAGTTGAGACATGCGTAAACAGTGGCGGCGAAGACGCGTCGGGTCATTTTGGCTCTGGGTGCATCTTCACCGTCGCTGCTCACGCATCCCTCTCATCTCTACATCTTCATTCAACGTTTACTCTGCGAGCTGCGGCTCTTTCCCACAACGGCAGAAAAGCAGTAGTGCAACAAACTTTTAGCAGGAGTTTTCTCTCTCTCTCTCTCTCTCTCTCTGAAGGAAATTAATCAAGTACGCGAGTTCAGAACTCTTCACCAGATAAACTTGTTTGGCCTCCTGTCTGGGTTTTATTTGTGAGCTGCTGTCACAACACAGCAAACATCGCTGTAACACACCGGTGTGCTGAAAACTAAGCTGACAGACTGCACCTTCAGACCCTCCAACAGTGGCTTTTTGGTTCAAACTCAAAAGAAAATGAAGAGAAGACAGTGAGCAGGTATGAGTTTTGAGCTTTCATCGACTTTTCCTTGACCTGTGCAGGTTTCCCTGTGAGGCTATGAGTAAACTAAATAAAAAGGCATTATTGAAAAATAAGGCTACCAGTCTGAGGAACTTCTGAAGGCACTCAGACTGAGCTACATTCCATCTCTGGTGACCCAAAAATAAAATAAAATTAGAGAGAAAATGAAATGTTTTATCTTACGATGACGTCCATGTTTTTCATATTAATGATAAAACAAATCTTATTTTTAGTTTTCTCTCTTCCTGTCACTCACACGCCACTACCTCGCTTTGCTAGTTTTATTTTTTCTTCTTGAATAAGCTTTTGATTTTAGAGGAGGAGCGCTTGACTTTCTCTCCATTGTCACAGGAGTCCTGGGAGGAGGTGCTCTGGAGCTTGTAATCCCTTCCCGCACTCCGGCCCTCCAAGTCCAGCGAGGTAATAGACGGCTGACGCCCCACGTTGGGCAGCATGCTCGCCGGCAGCTGGCCGTAGCTGTAGGACTTCTCCAGGATGCCGTTGTACACTCCCTTTCCCGTCTGAGAGGGGGCGCTCCCCTGCGAAAGGGGCATGCTTTGGGACTCGGGCATGACGGCGGTGACGTCGGGCGAGCCTCTTTGTGCAAACGGTTGGTGCTCCAAGGCCGGGGAAGGAGAGGTGGAGGGCGGGCCGGAGGGGGGGAGGGGGTCGTGGCGGAGGAGGGGGGGAGGGGGGGAGGCGTGGAGTCCCTGAGACTGCTGCTGCTGCTGCTGCTGGTGGTGTGGGTGGACGCTGGGAGCTCCGTGCTCTGGCTGAAAAGCAGCAGCTCCTCCAGGGAGATCTTGCGGTACGGGGTCTCCGGGCCCGGCGTGCAGGGGGAGTGCAGCTGCTTGCGGCCCATGGACGAGTTGAGAGAATCTGTGTCAGAGCCGCCCTCCTGAGCCGTCTCCCTGGAGACAAAGAGCAGACGAGCCCGTCAGACACCCAGTAAAAACGTCACACTGGTTTAAAGCGTCGCGAAGGAACTTTTTGTGGACGTTAAATCACTTCTACAACACTCTCTTAGATACACTTCTATCTTTTGCTTGGTCACCCCCTTATTTTGCCTTCCATTAATCCTTTCTTCAGTGTGAATATCTGAATAAAAAACACCTTTGAGTCCAAACTGTAAAACCATTCCCCAGTGCTGCAGCCACAGCTACATACCCCCTCCTATCTGAGCTGAACATGACATGATCATCGTCTGCTTCGGGGCGATAGGAGAGGGACGAGCCGGCCATGGACAGCAGGTCTGGGTCTGGAGACATGAGCGAGGACTGCGTAGAGCTCAGCAGGCTCCGGCGGGAACGGCACAGGCTGCTGTTGCGCGTGAGCGGGGGCCGGATCAACGTAGCCGCTGCGGGAATAAAAAAAAAAACGGCATGAGCGAGTGAGGAAACCGGAGCACGCATTATCAAAGGGTTCTGCCGCTTTACTCACGAGCGAACTGTGGAATGATGGGAGGCGTGTCCTCATCCAGGTCGTCCACGCCGCCTGCGATCGGGTAGGGCGGGACCGAGACCCGAGGCATGACCACCCAGCTGTGGTCCGAGTAGAGGCTGGCCGTCAGGCTCGGAAGGCCTGAATTATTAACGACGGGGAAGCCGCAGAGCTTCTCGATCTGCTGCCAGCGGTGGAGTCTCTCCCTCAGGCACGCAGTCACTTCTGACAGAGATTTCCTAGAAAACACAGACGTGAGTGAGGGGAGGTTACAGTAAATGCACTGAACTTGGCAAACACAGAAGGGATTTTTTTTCTTTGATATGCTGATCAGATTTCTTCTGTATGACACTCTGAGAAGCCGTATTGACTTTGATTTTTTTTCGAATTTAAGCTGTTTTTGCACACAAGTCTACTGGTTTGATATTAGACTTCCACCTAACGTGGTCATGCTGAATATTTTGCTTTGTTCTCTCTTTTATATGATTTTTGGCTTCAGAGCACAAAGTAATTCTTTACCTCAGCAGCCTCAATATGGTGACAACGCTAATACTGTATGAAGGACACGCTTCACAAATAAATCCTCCCTCAGACATGAACTATGAAGCAGCATTTTCTGGAGATGTGGTTTTCTTACTTTGCTTCTAGTATCTTGTGGTCCACCTCGTCCAGGGATGAACTGTGAGCAACGTGAAGAGTTCCAAACACAGAACTTCTCTTTTTTTTTATTTTCTCTGCCTGAAACAAACAAACAAACAAACAAAGACTGGATGGTTGAGTACAAACTTAATTTAACGTCTAGGACGAAAGCATAATCACCATTGAAGGCCTGTAATGTTCGTTACAGAGTTTTACTGTACAATTATAGCCACCAAAACAATTTACATTAAAGATTTGATTGTGTAATCAATATAAAAATGAGATCAGAGAAATTAGACTTTAACTTTGGTCGCTGTGTCTTTTAATATTTCATTTGACATTTTAATAACACTTAAATGCAAGCGAGTGGGGGCTCTGCAGCCGTAACTGCACAAAAGCACAGAAAATCGAGAGTTTCCTCAGTAGATGGTGAAAGGACAGCCACATGAGCTGATAAAACATTTACAGCTTCAAATGAAACAATATTAGCCCAAGGCATTATTATATGTGAATTCTTACTGAAGCAGAGTTCCTTTCATCATTTACAGCTTATCTTCAGAGCTGGTACACTGTGAAAACTCTTTTACTAATGCTGTCATTTCACAACTAAAATAGTCATTAAAAGTCTGTTGCTTGTTATGCTGCTTGAGGCCTTACGGACTCACTGAAAAAACCTAGAAATTAAGTTTGATGCAACTTGTATGTCATGAGCAGAGCTCAAGCTTGAGAAAATGAGAAATGTGCTGCATATATAAACTGAACTCATGATTGTAAAAGGCATTTAGTTTACTATCATATATATGAAGTACTTTTCTTTGCAATGTTCAGGTTAAACTGATCATTTCAGAATCTCATTTGACATTTAATACAGTTTGCTGAAATTTTCCATCCATCCATCCACTTCAGTTTTCCACTTCAGTCCTGGATCCAAGTCTGAGGGAGGGGCCCGTTGGTGCTTGGTGACCAGGCCTTTATACATGTGGTGTGGCCGGGCTCAGCCCGAAGGAGGTACTTGGGTTCACCACCTGCAGGAGGGGCTGCACGGGTCGGCTGGAAAGCACTTTGGGCAGCAGCCAAAGCTGTGACTCTCACCTGAGATGTTTTCTCCCAAAATGAAACAAACACATTTTTCTACTATTTAGGCTCTGACTGCCTATTTTTGTCATCAACAGGTCTACCTCTCTAGATTAGTTTTATTGGTTTATCAAGCTTTAATGACATCCAGGAACCTGAACCAGAACATCTGTACAGGACAGTCTAACAGAGGGAAGTCTGTGGTTCTGAGGGAGGTCACTCTAAACACTGACCTTTGCTTGTAGAATAATTTTGTTCCGAACATTGTGCTGTTTTATTTTGTGTATATATTATCTAGAGGTCAAAAGATATGGGTTCTTCTATGGCTGGTTATTAAAAAGAAAGGCTTTTCCTTTGTAGAGGGTGGATTATTGTGTTCTGCATACTGATTTGGTAGACATTTCACATCAGATGTCCTTCCTGGCACAACCCTCCCCGTTTATTTGTGCTTGGGACAGACGCTATGAGGGGCTGGAACTATGTGGGCAATCTGGGATTCGCTGTCATGCCCAGAGACACTTGGTACATGACGTGGCTGGGGATCAATCGAGAAAACTTCCATCTGGAGGCCAACCGACGACCTCCCAGGAGTTCAAACCCTGAAATCAGATCCACTGCTGAGAGCATTTCAGTTTGTTTTGGGGTTATGGTTTAAGTGTAGATGGACAAAACTGAAAACCTTTAGAAACAGCAACAAAGATGGATTTGCTCCAGTGGGCTGATACATTTCTATCAAGTCTAGACTGCATCACCATCAGTAGATGTTTACCAACGATGTTTATGATGGCGTAGTGCAGGGTTATTATCGTTAACGAAAACGAACGAAATAATGAAAACTAGAATTGAAAAAAACATTTTCGTTAACTAAAAATAAAAACGAGTTTTTTAAAAAACAATAACTAACTGAAACTGTATTATGTGTTTATAAAACAAACTAAAATTAACTATAATAATGTCAAGAACATCCTTCGTTTTCGTATTTGTATTTTTTTTTCATAAACATTTGAAACCTATTAACTTTGCTCCGCCGTACAACAACCGCAAAAAAAAAAAAAAAGTGATCAGCAGTGATAGCTGCGGCAAAAGTTGGGAGAAAGCGGCACAGTCCTATTTGGGATTTCTTTGACTATGACTATGTTAATGATTGTTGTAGAAGCAGGTGATACAATGTGTGGAATACTTCTAAAAAAAAACCCACAAATCTGAAAGTCCATTTGAAAAGCTCGCATAAGAAGGCTAACCAAGACTACCTAGATAAGCTAGCCTAAGCTAGCCCCATGGAAAGAGAAGCTGCAGCTGCAGGCCAGTCAGCGTTGGGAAGGAACGGGAGAAAACTGCAACTATAATGGACTGTTTCCACCGGTGACCAAATAGCTGCTGGTCAGTAAATACGCAGGAACACCACAGGCGCGAAGACGCATTGATAAATATGTTTATTAAGACTGGAATGTAAACACAACTATGTGATTCGATAGCCTTCAAAAAGTTCAGTGCTTCACTCCAACCCTAATTTACAAAATAAAACTAAAACGAACACTGAAACTAATAAAAACTAAACTAAAACTAAGTATTTCAAAACAGAAATGAATAAAAACTAGCAAAACTGCTCTAATAATGAATTAAAACTAACTGAATTTGAAAAAAATAAACTAAATAATAACCCTGGCGTAGTGTGAATGGAGATGTTTTCTGGTGTGCTGTTGAAACCCTCATATGGATACAGATCAGATCTGAAACAGGGTTTTAAAGTAAAACCACACCAGTGTGGACTAGAGTGTTCGCCCGACTAGACTGTGAGGAATAACCAAAAGACAGGATTTACCTCGTCTTTAGCGACGTACAGCTGAAGCTCTGCGTTCTGTTTCTTGATGTTGTAGTACTGAACTTCCACCTCATGTGTGAGCTGGAGCCACTTCTGTAGAGCTTCAGGTACTGAGCGCTCCGACTGCATCTCCTTCTCTGCTCGCTTCAGAGCCTTGCGCACCTGCGGGGGAGGAACGCGACACGCCAGGGTCCGAGGTCAGATCTCATTCACAGAATGTCTAAAAACCTCTGTTGAGGGATTACTGAGAAAACATGGTTAGCGCTCCGTTTGAGAGCTTCTACCTGCACCAGCTCTTCCTCTGCATATTTGAGCCGGCTGAGCTCACACTCGGCTCCCTCTCGCAGCTCTCTGAGCCGGTAAGCCTCCTTTTTGGCCCCGTCGATCTCATCCCTCATCTTCTGCTCGAGGTTCTCCTTCTCCACAGCCACAGTCCGGTTCTCTTCCTGGGCCTTTTCTAGCCTGCGAGAGGATGAGGAAGAGACGAGAGGAAGCTGAGCCACTTTCAGATGAGTGTAATATAGAGTTAATCAATCTCATCTGTTGGGGGAAACACGGAACAAAACTGTGCAGAAAAACAAGTCTGATACACTTCGTCTTCCCCTACCGGCTCTGCAGGTCCAAGAGGCTTTGCTCAGCGTGTTGCAGGCTCTCCAGATCTTTCATCATCTGAGAAATGTGCACCTTGCTGGACTTGTTCTGCATGTAGGCAAACCAGCAGCCCCCGACACCGATTACAATGGAAACCATGAGGACGAAGTCTTTCATCCAGTTGTGCTGTGGACCTGCAGATGGGTAGAGGAACATGGGGAAGGACTGGTACCTTTTTACATTTCAGTTTGGGGTATTAATGAAGAGAAATACCACAGAAGCTTACGGTTTACTTACGGAGAGGAGGCCCAAAGAGAACTGCGTCTAGAGCCTTCAGGTTTAACTTTTGCTTATGTCGCTGGTCTAATATCTTTAGCTGCATTGACATGAACGACGGTTCGTTTGCCGCTATTCTGAAATTAAAAAGAATTAAGAAAAGAAAGCCTGAGTGCACATTGAAAATGGTTTTATAAACACATTCAGTTTCCTAGTTTAAACCCTTCTCTCCTTGCACTGTCAAGCACAACCTGAATCAAAATGGACACCTGCGTTCTACTTCTTTTGACTCCCAAGTAGCGAATCAGTGTTGTTTTACTTTCAGTAAAGACGCACTCTGTTTCGTGTCAGAGAAACAAGTTGTCTGTGGCTAATTAGTGTGCCAAGTAAAATGGCTCAGACAGCATGGAAGCCTGGAGAAAACTGTACCATGTGGCTGTGACATCACTTCATGAGTCAGCGCCGATCACCTCCGCGGCGCAACACGAAACCCCTCATTAATCTGCCAGCTCTCCTGTTACAGTCTGCTCATTCAGTACATGCAGTCTGAAGCGGCTCATGTTCCACATGTCCCAGAGCTTTGTCAGTCACGTCAGCCCTTATATAACAACTTCATCTTCACATGCTGCTTACAGGAATTCTGAATATACGGAGAGTGCTTTAAAAGTCAGTCACATTAGTCAGAATTGAATAAACATTTGGAAGTGACATGCCAGACTGTGTGACAAGAAGAAATGTATAAATCCTGATAAAGTGTTAAAAAAAAAGGTGTTTTTAGGATAAGACAGGACAATTTTGAACCACTTTCTCCTGTGTTACCTCAACTAACCAGCAGAGGGCAGCAGTGCTCAGAAAATTACCAGCTCCTTTGTGTTTTCTAATAAAAGTCATATCAGTGTTGCTGCTCACACACTTCACCGCTCAGCAAAGCAACACAAAACCCTCCTAATTAGAGGCAACACGTGCCACGAGAGGGATGGGTAATTATGCGTTTTGTGGGGGTGTCACTGAAGCAGAACAGGAAGCAGAACTGTTCATAAAAGGCCGTGTGACTGCTGCAGGGACGAACAACGTGAGCAGAGAGGACTGTTTGAGCTGCACTGTACCAACCGAGGTAAAGTATTCCCCGTCACCCGGAAGTCCCGGAAGTTCTTCTCGTACTGCGGCAGCTCCACCGACTCCTTCAGCCACTGCACCGTGTCCTCCATGGTCCAGTTGTGGACTGTTGAGGGATGCGACACAGACACAGTAACAATGAGACAAACAGAGCTAGAAAAAGTATGAAAATAAGCGCATAACTACTGAGGTAAGTGTGCAAAATTTGCTTTAGGTCTTTGTGCATCATTCTTTAAGGAGTAATTGACCGTGATATCAGGCTGCTTAAGGGCATGTTTGGATGTCTGACAAGCAACTAAAAAAACTGCAAGATAAAACAACCTTATCGCTTTGTTTAGGGAGGCCAAAATCCAAAACCATCTCTTTTTTAGGGTAGTGTGACATTACAGACCTCGATCAGAGTAGAATTATTCAGCCTCTTGATCTTTATCTCCACCCAACTTTACATCATCCTGAAATGTTGTACCTTCAAAGTGGGTAACACTAAGCTGTAAAAAACGATTTCAAATAAGGCACACCCAGCAGAAGAGAGGAGTGCATCTGCATCCAGTCTCGGCCATAAATATCGGCAGCGATGAAGAGGACCGTAAAAACATGATCGAGAAGGGTGCTTTCCTACTGTGGTATTTCCACCGAAGCATTTCACACAAAAAAAATAGAGAGAGAGAGAGAATATAATAATTATACGTCTGCTTCAGAGCAAAAGTACCCAGACAGGCCTGAATGCTGCAGAAGCATGAAACAACTGTTTTTAACATAAATTATCAATAAAGGCTTTTTATCCTTGAAGAAAAGCAGAGAGGAGACAGGGAGGAAGGAATGAAGACAAAGAAGGTGCAAACAATCCAAGACCTATCTCGGAAAACAAAGAAAGAGAGAGAGAGAGAGAGAGAGAAACTGATTCAGAATCAGAAACAGAAAGATTACATCAAGTGAAACCTCAAGTCTAGCTTGCTCGACTCGTGAGATTGTTAAAAGTCAAACTTTAATACAGTCAAGCACAAATTAAGGCTGACAGCAGCGATGAAATAACAGACCTCCAAGACTGATGCATGTTGCCATTGTTCTATTAGTAGTACTGTTGGTCAGTTAGAGTCCAATAATAGTGATTAAAAAAAAGTGTAGAGATTGTCTGATTCAACTCCTTAAAAGGGCAAACGGATTCGTATCCATCATCGCATCCACTGTGCCTCCACTAAAGACTTACACACCTCCTCATTTTATCAATACAACCTATAATAAGATAAAATGTTCCTATTAGATGGATCTGCGGCTGAAAATGAACTGAAATGCTGACAAGACTTTATTCAGATGATTGGTATGTCTCATGACAGAAAAGAGTTCACATTAAGAGCTTGTTTTCCAGCTTCTTCAGATAAACTAGAATAATCAACAGAGCCAGAAACGTACGGAATGAGAATGACAGAATGAGGATGCTTGTTGGAAGACAAGCCACATGTCTGATGACAAGTTAAGAGAAGGCTACAGAACGGTGTAAACAAGCTTAGTGAAGATCTAATGACTTCATTCTGCCATTTATAATAAATATCCTTTTGGCATGTTTTTTTCCGATTTTAAAGACTCCTTGTTGAGTGCTCACTGACTTCTGAACTTTAAAAAAAAAAAACAACAAAACTATTTATCTTTTTTTTTTGGCCCATTGTCTGTTCTGCATTTATATTTTTATTTCTCATTTAATGTAAAGCACATTGGGTGCCAGCTGGTCATTGTAAGGTGCTATACTAATATAGTTTAATTGATTGATAAACCTCACCTTGATAAAGATGAGGTATAACTTGATAGTCAGAGAAATTTAGGCGTGTGCTAACACAACAACAAAGAGCAAAGACATCAGCAATGATTTTAAAGAATCAATTGTTGCTGCACGTCAATCTAGGAGCAGTTATAAAGCCATTTCCAAACAATGTGGCAGTCTTGAGAGACGTTATTAATGAGTGGAAAACATTACAATTAAAATAAATACTGCAAAATATATTTTTTTCTTTTTTTTTTAGAGGGGGTGCCAGGAGAAAGTCTTTTCTCTCTAAAAGGAACATGGCAGCACAGCTTAGGTTTGCAAAACTGCATTTGAAACAACTGTAAGACTTCTGGAGTAGTATCACTGGAACGAATGAAAAGAAGAAAAGTGGAGATCGTTGACCGTGATTTGAGACATCTGACAAAAACTAAACACTGCGTATTGGCACAAACGCCTCATATCAACCGTCAAGCACAATGGTGGAGGGTGATTCAATTGTTTATGGTTTATGCTCATAAATCAGTGTAGTTTCTGTGTTTGGGCCTGGGGCCGTAGATTAGGATTAAATGGTCAGTGAGACTCAGGAACACACCTCAGTCTAAGATGATGATGTCTTATGTGGTGCTTACTTTTCAGCTCGCGCGATTTGTTGTATTTATGATATCAAACATGAAAAGTCTATGCAGCCTGAAGGAAGCCAGCGGGATGGAAGTTTTTTTCTTTTGATTATTATTATCGAGCTGATAAACAACATTCAGTCTGTTCCACATTGCTTTTATTTCAGATCATCTTCCTTCTATTATGTCTTCTGACTACTCGTGCATTCATTCTGTACAATTTTTTTTATTGTTATTTCATTATAATGAAACACAAATACCTTCCATTTGTATTCCAGTTTCACTGATGGAGTGTTGACTAAAGGAATTTGTCTTTGTCAGAATTTATGTTTTTCCTCATTTTGAATTGCTGAGTGGCTCTGATTATCTCCTATTTATATATAGTTAAAGTATTTTTATGAGGTCATGGTATGTTTAGACAGCTGTCTTTATGAATAAAAAAAGTACAGAGAGTTTTATGCGGCATAAAATATGTTGAGGTTAGTGTATTTACCACCACAGTGCAGAGAAAGGTCATCTGTTGGACTTACCTTCAGAGGTCTTCCAGCCCTTCCACAGCTCCTCCACAGTAATGTGCTGGTCTTCACGGTGCAGGTTGCTGTGTTTGTTGGTTTGCTGCTGCTTCATGTCTTCTATTATGAACTAGCAAACAAAGAGAGGGAAGCTGAGTTGCCAAAACTTTTCAGCAACATCACAACATAGAAATCTGGAGGAAGTACAGATGGCTGTGCTTGTGTGGTTTTGACGCAGAGAGCTGCAGAGTTGGCTTTGCCTGAAAGTCTGGCTTTGGATCATAAGCACACACTGTTTTTTTTATTTCCCTCTGCTTTCTTCCTTTTAGGGCCTTTGAAAAGAGAAAGGGACCCGTGGCAGAGGCACCACTTCCACCTGAGTGTGCATGTGTGTGTGCTTTCTGCTTTACTTGCCTTCCTTTCATAGCTCAGAACTAAATGCCCCTGCAGAGAAAGCCACAGCAAACAAATCCAGTAAAGAACTGCCAGAACACCGGCCGCATTACCAATGATCATGGCGCACGACCAAACACCTGAAAGTATTCATCCTGGAGCACTGTGTGTACGTGTGTGGCCTGGGCATGAATTAAAAGTAAGAACGTTTGTCTAATTCACACATTTAATCTGTTTTTACCAATTAGCCTTTGTGAACTGATTCCCTATCAGCCTTTAACGGTACTGCAGAGGATCACTGTACAATGCTTTTTTAAATTTCTATTTTTAAACTGAGAAACTGTCTGCAGCCCCGAGAACCAAAAAGAACAATCTTGCTTTCATCAGGCCACAAAATCCTGCTCCATTTCTCTTCAGGCCAGTCAGTGTTTTCTCTGGCAAACTGTAAACTCTTCAGCACATGTCATTTTTTTCTCAACGGTGGGACTTGGTGGAGGTTTCTTGCTGATATCTTTGACTTCACGTGTAATTGTTACAGGACTCACAGGTAACAGTAGATCTTCTTTGATCACCGTGGAGCTGATCATTGACTGAGTCTTTGCCACTTTGGCTATTCTTTCATCCCAATCAAATTGGAGGTTTTCTGTTTTTTTTTTTTCTGTTTTTTTTTTTTACCATTTTAAAGCATTTGGGATTGTTTTAACTTAGCAACTTGGACTTCTTTATACGCTTTCCCTCTCCAATCAACTTTTCAGTCAAAATACGTTGTTCTTCTGAACAATGTCTGAAACAACCCATTTTAATCAGAATTTTGATCAGATTTTCAGAGAGAAATGCAATATAACCAGCGTGTAACAACATTTGCTGTGTTCATCCTTAAATAAGGCTCTGACCTGTTTTTCACAGAATGAATGATCTTACTAACTAAATGAATGAATGAGATGCAAAGAGAAACAATGAAAAATGTTATAAGACTAGAAAAGCACTCTGAGAGCCGCAGACCTTCGCCAAGTGCAACAATTCCCCCATATAGCGATTTACAGATTGCGATAAAATCCGCTTCTGGATCAGATCTGGATCAGCCTTTGAAATTTGATAGAGGTTCCCATTGTCAATCCCTGAGTCAAATTTCATGAGTTTTGGACAATAATTAACAGAGATATTTAGAAACAAATTTTTCGGCCCCATTGACCGCAATGTTATCGAAAAATTGAAAGTGATCCAGAATCCAGGATTTCTTCCGGATCACACCCAAAATCCATCCATAACTTTTTGAGGTATCTTGAACACAGACAAACAAACAAACAAACAGACAGACAGATAAACGCCGGCAAAAACATTACCTCCTTGGCGGAGGTAAAAAAAAAAATTACATGTTATGGAGCGAGGCAGATCTGCAACTAGATGCTGTTAATTGTGTGACACAAATAAAGTGAAGCTTAGCTGGAAGTGCAACCCCAGTTCCAAAAAAGCTCTGGGACTCTGGACTCTGTGGGACTCTGTGTAAAACATAAATAAAAACAGAATGCAATGATTTGCAAATCTTATAAACTCATATTTTGTTCCCAACAGAATATAAAGAACGTATCAGATGCTGAAACTGAGACATTTTACAAATCCATGGAAAATATGAGCTCATTTTGACTTTGATGGAAGCAACACATCTCAGAAAAGTTGGAACGGGGATGACAAAAGGCTGGAAAAATAAATCAAAACCAAATGGAGGAACATTTGACAACTAATTAGTTTAACTGGCAACAGGTCGGTCACATGACTAAAAGGAGCATTTCAAAGACCACCGATCTGTGATAAAACTGTGTCTAAGAATTGTGGAACAATTACAAAAAATATTCCTCAATTTAAGATTGCAAAGACTTTGAAGATTTTACTATCTACAGTACATAATATCATGAAAACATTAAGAGAATTAGGAGGAGTGTGCACGCTCGGGACGAGAGATTAAAACTGGATGTGCATGATCTTTGGTCCCTCCCTGCATTAAAAACAGGCATGATTCTCTACTGGACATCACTGCAAAGGCTCAGGAACACTTCCAGAAATCAATGTCTTTCTTTCTGGAAACCACGGATGCCGTGTCCTGCAGACTAAAGAGGAGTTCAGCTCCGCTTGTGCTGGCAGCTTGCTGCAGTAGCTCCATTGAGTTTTGCTAGCTTTTTTTTTTTTTTTTTAACCAAGTTATCTTCATTACTATCATTGTTTTTTTTATTATTATTATTTTTCATCCAGGTCTGTGATGCTGGAGGGATTTTCTTGGTTAGTTTTTTCCACCTGTTATGATGAAGAAAGATAGCAATGTCAGAGCTGTTTACAAGCAGGAGCAGCTGATCGAAATATCAAGGAGCCAAATCATATCCAGACTGAGACCCCAAATCCCCCATGAGTTGAAGAGGAGATGCCGCGGATGCAGAGCAGTAGCAAAGTAGGGAGAGAGAAAGAGAAAGTTTAAACCAGCTCTTCCCTTTATCATAATGGGGAACGTGACATCTCTTGGAAAAAAGATGGACGAGCTTGAAATGAAAACGAAAGTTTCGGGAATGCAGTATCGTGTGTTTCACTGAGACGTGGCTGCGGGAGCATATTCCCTACTTCGTCGTTTCTCTGCCCAGCTTTCCAACAACGTGGGCAGACAGAGATTTGAAGAGGAGCAGAAAAAGTAAAGGGTGGTGGAATTGCAGAGCTTGTCAACAAGAGATTGTGTATTCCAGGACTCGCTACTGTGAAACACTGTTTTTGCAGCCCAGATGTTGAACTGTTAGCTGTGAGTTTCTGTCATTATTTACTGGAAGAGTTATTGTAGAACCAGTTTACATCCCGGCACCAGCTGGTGCAGACGCTGCATGTTGCATCATCAGCTCTGCTGTTGCTAAGCTACCAACACAACAATCCAGGCCGTCCTGGCCATCAATGGTGGTTTCTAGTGATGGCTGTCTGATACCAGAGCTTCAAATCACGCATCCAACACGCAGCTGCATTTTCCATGAACCACTGATTAGAAGCTTGCTTTGCTGCGGGAAAAGTCACATGACTGTTGACATCCAGAAGCAACAACTACTTCAGTCCCGAGTGAATCACGTGAATCGTTCAAACCAGCCCACGACTCGCGAGATGCTTCGTAACGCAAGACTTTGCATGCGCAAAGTGTCTACCTGCACGTGTATTAACTTGCAAAGCAGTACCTTTGCACACGAGCCACAGCAGTGCTGTGTGAGCGAGTGTTTTTAAAAGCCAGAGCCGTGACACATGTCACAAAGTCATGCTCCCATCCAGTGAGGGAAGGCCTTGCATATTTCAGCAAGACAATGCTAAACCACATACTGCAAACATCACAACAGCATGACTTCACAGGAGAAGAGTCCAGGTGCTGAACTGATCTGCCTGCAGTCCAGACCTTTCACCAATTGAAAACATTTGGAGTATCATAAAAGAAAATCCAGCATTGAAAGACTGTTGAGCAGCTAGAATCCTGCATCGGACAAGAATGGGACAACATTCCTCTCCTAAAACTCCCAACAACTGATCTTTTCACTTCCTTTACATTAACACAGATGTTAAAAGAAGAGAGGATGCTACACAATAGTTAACATCACCCTGTGATTTATTTTTCCAACCTTTTGTTGCTTTTTTTAAGATGTGTTGCAGCCATCAAAGTCAAAATGAGCTCATAGTTTCCATGAAACGGTAAAATGTCTCAGTTTCAACATTTGATATGTTCTTTATGTTCCATTGGAAATTAAGTGTGGGTTTACAAGAACCGCAAATCATCGCTTTATGTCTTTATTTATGTTTACACAGCGTCTAAATGTGTCTGGAATTGGGGTTGTATTCCATATACAAAGAAACCAAACTGAAAGTATATATTTACTAAGAAATGAAAAGTGCTCGAGTTCCCACCCTATGGGTCATCAATGGGGAGCTCAGTGTAGCATCTCTAACTAGCAAGTGCTGCCTGTAGGCTGAACTCCTGGGTGATCTTGAGAAAAACAATGGTACAAATAGAGAGGAAAGCTTAAAATAGTATTGTGGATCATATAAAACTCAGATGAGGGTACGCTGACTTTTTTAAAACAGATATGAATCCTTGTTACAGATCAATGAGCTTCATATTTGACTCAGTGAGAACAAAACAGCAAACCCAGGTTCTAACCACTTTAAAAACTATCACACGCTCACACTAAGACAGATATCATCAATTCTCACCGACACTAAAATGCCTTTATAGTAATCCTAAAAGCATTTTCAGATCTTGATCAGTTATGATCCATATGTAGATGTGGCAGTCAGAATCACAACTTACAAGCAGTTTCACACGACTGGTATGTGCATCTAGAGCACTCAAGGAGAGTTGCGAGTTTGACACTGAATACATAATGGCAGTCTGGTGCTGAGAGGCAAATGTTTCCTGCATTCTTCCTGATGAAAACAATCCTTTAGCTGTCAAGGCACAGTGTGCCTTTCAAGATTCTGGCACATATCCTCACCTAAATATGCAAATATTTCAATTTTAACCTAAAGAGATCTGGGGAGGGGTCATCAACACCTCAAACATTACGCAAATATTTGGTGCGCACATAGTCATGAATCATTTACACAAGATGAATAAAATTACATTAGACAGTAACAGATGTTTTATCAGAAATTTAGTGTTCAGAATCCATGTCTATATTGGCATTCGTGTATGTTTCATGCCTGCATTCATTTCACATCTAAAAGATGTGCTATGTTCGTGTTATGTACGTGTTATGTACGCAAATGCCTAGTCAAACTACAATTTGTCTACAATGAGTCTTCCTTTCTTCCTTTCTGATGCCTATGCTGCTGATAGACAGAGGCTACCATCCTCCTACAGTGGTCGCAGGTTCAATTCCTGGCCTGTGACCCTTTTCCACATGTCTTACCCATCTCTGACTCACTTATCTGTCAGGGACAGCACTAGGCTGGTTTAAATTATATTTATCTGACAGGTTCCAGTTCGTTTATGTTAATGACTCTTTTTCTGCTCAGACGAGGGTCTGCTATGACGTCCCACAGGATTCAGTGCTGGAACCGATCCTTTTCACTTTATACATGCTACCTTTGGGAAAAATTAGCCACAGCATAAATTTCTATTGCTACACTGATGATACGCAGCTGTACTTATCCATGAAACCAGAGGAATTGGAACCATTAGCCAAACTTCAAGCATGTCTTAAGGATATAAAGGCCTGGATGTCCACAACCTTTTTACTTTCAAATTCGGATAAAACAGAGGTTATTGTCTTTGATCTCAAACACCTGAGGAACGGATTAGCTGCTTTTATGTTGGCCTCCAGTACAACTGTGAGAAAACATAACATGGAGTTATTTTTGATCAGTGTATGTCATTTAAACAGCATATTAATCAGGTTTGTAAGACTGCCTTCATAATATCGCCAAGACTAGGAGCAAGGGTGATGCTGAAAAACGAATCAGTTGTCAGTTCTAGACTAGATTTTTGGAATGTGTCATTAGCAGGATGTCTGAAAAATTCACTGAATAGCCTCCAACTAATCCAAAATGCAGCAGTGCAAGTACTCACAGTAATCACAAGATAGATCACGCCTCTCCCATGTTAGTCTCCCTAATTGGTTGTGAAATTTCAAAATCGAATGCAAAATTCTACTTCTCGCAAGACCCGATAACGCTTCATGCTCCTAATTGAGCTCTCCACTCTCAGAGTGCCCAATGTCCAAAAGTAGATTTGGAGGACAGGCCTTCTACTACCAGGAACCTTTACTATGGAAAGGTTTTTTTTTTTTTTACTTGCCATTTTTCTTTGATTAGGATTTAATATTATAATTTTAGTTTATGATATTTGCTCAGGAGTCATCCTCTGGGTCTCTGTAAAGTGTCTAAAGAGAACTTGCATTGTAAAAGATGATATACAAATAAAATTGAATTGCACTGAATTGAATTAGTGACCAGACTAGTTTTACTTAGACCTCAGTGCTGCTTCTGATACGACAAATCATAGCATTTTATGGCACAGATTAGAGCACATTAATGGGATTAAAGGGACAGCACTAGGCTGGTTTAAATCATATTCTTCCAACAGACGAGGGTCTGCTACAGGGTCTCACAGGGTTCAGTGTGAAGGCCGATCCTCTTCACTCCTCTTCCTCACACATGCTGCCATTGGGAAATATTATCCAGAGCCACCGCATACATTTTCATTGCTATATTGATGATATACAGCTGTATTCAAAGCCAGACAAAACAGAACTGTTAGCCACTTCAGGTACGTCTTAAGGACATTAAGACCTGGATGTCCACAAATGTTTTGTTTTCAAATTCTGATAAAATGGAGGTTATTGTTTTTGGTCCCAAACACCTGAGGAATGGATTAGCTGATTTTATGTTTCCCTCCAGTCCAACTGTGAGAAACATCATAATTTTCAATCAGGACATGTCGTATAAACAGTATATTAATTCGATTTTTTTTTTACTAGCAGGTAGGGCTGGGCGATAAATCGATTTAATCGATTAATTCGAATTTGTACTTAATGTCGATTTGTTTTAATGAAAATCGATTTTCTCATTAACATCCGCCACCAGCGCCTGCCTGCTGGGCTCCCGTAGTTCAGAGAGTGCGGAGTGCGCGCCCCCCTCGCGCGCCCCCCTCCCCACCCGCGCTAGGTACACAAACAAGCAAGCAGTGCTGATCTTACACCGAAGAAAAGAAACGTATCCTCGGTTATTTGGAATTGGTTCGGGTTCGTGGCGTCAGACACAGAACAAACAGCACCTCACTGCAAAGTCTGTTTAAAGGCTGTTGCTACCAAAGGTAGCAGTACTAGCAATTTACTGCAGCACCTTAAACAGAAGCATGCTGCCGAGTTGGAGAGGTGTTGCTCCCTACGAAAAAAACGACCGCGGCAGCCCAAGCACCGCCACCAGAAAACAACCTACCGTCTTGGAAACGTTGACAAACTGTATCTCGTATGATGAGAAAGGAGCCCGGTGGAAAGCTGTCACGGATGCAGTCGTGATGTATATTGCAAGAGATATGGTGCCCATATACACCGTGGAAAAGCCAGGGTTTATTCACCTGGTCAAAGTTTTGGATCCCAGGTACGTGCTACCAGGCTGCAAATATTTTTCTGACGTTGCCTTGCCTCGTAAATTAGAATGGAAGCCTAAAATTAAATTTTTAATTTTATTTGATGCAGATGTTTAAGTTAAGTTAACATAATTCAGGGAATCAAAATAGTACCCAAATACTTTTTGTTTACCACACAAGCACCTCCTTATTATGCAAAACATGTTCAGGTAACTGAGAGTTTTGTTTGCACTTTATTTTGTCAACCTCAAAAAAGGGGTCTTATAATACTATGTTTTACTTATTTTTTGTGTCATTTCGAAACTAGATTACTGAAAAGTTACATTGTCACTGTTCACAATGGCAGGCAGGGCTTGCCATCTCTTTTTTTGTGGCTTGTTTATGTAACTGAAACTCCAGAAGGGAAAATTTAAACAAAATAAAACTGAAACTTGTTTTGAACAATTTCTTTGTCATCTACAAATTGATTTTAGGTAGGGGGTCAAAAATCGATTTAAATCGTGAATCGGGATTTTTTCTGAAAAAATCGGAGATTTTTTTTTTAGGCCATATCGCCCAGCCCTACTAGCAGGATGTCCAAGTAATTCTCTGAATAGCCTCCAGCTGACTCAAAATGCAGCAGCACGAGTGCTGACAGGAATCACCAACAGAAATCATGTCTGTCTTGTTAGCCTTCCTCCACTGGCCTCCCGTAAAATTTTGAATCAAATTCAAAATTCTGTTCCTCACGTGCCCCAAGCTCCTCGTTATTTACAAGACCGATAACATCTTATGCTCCTGATAGAGCTCTCTGCTCTCAGAGTGCAGGTTTACCTGTACTTGCTAGGATATCCAAAGGAAGGATGGGCCTTCTGCTATCAGACACCTTTACTTCGGAACCAGCTACCAGTTTGGGTTCAGGAGCTGACACCACCTCCACCTTTAAAACTAAACTTAAAACATTTCTGTTTAGTAAAGCCTATTATTAGTCTAAACAATAATGTGTTAGGGGCAGTAATAATAGCTACAGTTATAGTCATGGCTGAAGTCATGATTAGAGCAGGCTGGTCTTAGACATAGCCTCATTGGAGCTATGCTGCTATAGGTCTACACGCTGCAGGGGGACACCAACATGATCTGCTGAGCGGTGTCCTTTTCTCTTCCCTCCTTTCCTCTGCTTCCTTCAGCTGTAACCATGGTTAACTAGGAGCACATCATAAATGTAACTGTGCTTCATTGTTCCAGTAGTTTTTTTTTTGTGTTGTTCTTGTTGGTGCCATCCTGCGCCCACCGTTTTCTTTTTCTTTCTGTATATGTTTGCAGGCCAGTTTCCAGTGCTACATACTGACCTGCATTTCCACCCTCTGACCACCTCAGTGTTGTTGCCTACACCTCTTTATATAGTCATCTCTGTAGTTCATGTACTAACAATGTACCAGTCATAATATAAGTGTATTGAATTCTTAGTTCTCCAGCTAATGGATAATTACTTTTGATATATTTGTCCTATATAATATTGCCAATGTATTTGTGTTTCTCCTCTTTCTGTCCCGTCTCCCCCCAATTTTCTTCCTTCACCCAGCTGGCCTTCGGCAGGAAGGATCTCCTTATGATCCATTTCTTGCTCAAAACTTCTTCCTTCTTAAAGGGGAGTTTTTCCCTCCTTCTTTGGCTTAAAGGTTTTTCTCCCACTAGGAGAGTTTTTTTACTTGTCATTTTTGTTTATATTAGAATTACTCATAGTTAATAATCTTTGCTCGGGGGTCATGCTCTGGGTGCTAAGAGACAATATGTGTTGTAATCGTTGCTATACAAATAAAGATGAATTGAACTGAATCAGCAAATGAGAAAAAAACACTTTTTTTTGTTGAAATTTTGTTATTTGCCTCAAGATGTGTTTGTCTTTTTATCTCACCAGTAACAAGGTCTACAAGTTAAATATTTTTACAACATGGACCTTCTTTAAAATTCAACACCTATGCAGTTTATAGACAATGGATAACTTTCAATGCTCGATGTAATAAGGCTTCACTTAGAAATCAAAGATTTCTGTAAAGGGTCAAAAAGCTGCTTTATCACCAGATTAAAAGCAAGTTAATTTGCAAAAGCAAGGCAGTTCTGCTAGTCATTTTCTGAAAGATAAATTTAGGATATTAACTGGAGCCCCATAAAGCAAGTGGATAAACACAAATGTTAAGATTAGGTTTTTATGTAGGTGTGTTGAGATTTTAATAATTCGAAGTTTGATATGACAAAGCAAAATTATGTTGGATATTTCTGCAAATGAAAAGAATAAAAAACAACATTGTTGACAGATGACAGGTGGGTGAGACAGGAACCATAACCCAGCAGCAGCCACAATCTGCATGGAAAAGTAACAACAACATAGGAGACACAGCCCCCACCATCAGGCTAAGTGCTTATGAGCTACAGCAGTCACGAAAGAGAGCCAACTAACGGAAAGTGCCAGACACAGATGGAGTCTCCGAATGCGTGCTCATGACCCGTGCAGACCAGCTGGCTGAGGTATTTGGGATATCGTCAACCTGTCCTTTGAGATAGTGTCTCCATGCCTCAAGTCAGCCATCATTGTCTACTGGCCTATTGCCCTCACACGAACCACAGTGAGGTGTTTTGAAAGACTGGTTTAACCTCACATAAAGGCCAAAATCCCATCAACTCCGGACTCACACCGATTTGCACAGAGAGCAATAGATCTACAGAAGAAAGCATCTCTTTAGCTCTTCACACTGCACTGATGCAACTGGAAAAACAGAAAATCAGATTATTTCAGAGATCTGACATCAGGCCTCGGAGTATTCTGCTCTCCTGCACCTGCTGCACCAGAGAGAGCATCCCAACATACGCCATCTGTGAGTGGTTCTGCAGCTGCACTGCAGCTGATTGGACGGTACTACAGCAGGTGGTATCGAGAGCTGCAGCTCCCAAAACTGGACAATGTCTACTGTACTGGCTGCCTCAGGAAAGCGAAGACCATCGGCGAAGACCCCACACACTCAGTCCACAAACACTTTAAACTGCTGCCTTCCAGTTAACTCTGAAATCTATTCAGTCTCTATTATGCTATCAGTTGCTTATGGCTACCATACTTGTACAGGTCCTTTTTTAAAATCACTTTTTAAATTATATATTTTTTACATTACTTGTTATCTTTTTTAACGAGTTGCATATAAAATTTGTTGTAATTCACTGTACAGTGGACAATAAAGGAATTCAAGATGAACCATCAGTCCTGAGAAGACAATAATATGTCCATATGTTGTGTACATACATACAAAGGAGCCTAGCACAGACAGTGTGACATAGTCAGACACAGACTGGGACAGACGCACACTAAACGGCAGCAAACAAAGAGATATTTGTTCACATCAGATTCTAGTTTCAGGAGGAGTTGGCTGAGTTTGAGTTTCTACCCATTTTCTGCTCTCATGACTTCACTGAACCCTGATATCTACTCTACCAGTCAATCTGTCCACATACAATGTGATGACTGTTATTATATCCTTCTCTCATCTGTCATTATCCTCTCATCTGCCATTATAACGATAAGTGATGATATTTCTACTCGGCAGCATACCATAACATTAATCAACGCCATTAGTTATGCGAGTCTGCAGAAAGAGGACCATGACTTTGATCAATTTTTAATACTATGTCAAAGACTTGGGACAAAAGGTACAGTACACTTAGCTCTGATCTATTAAGATGTGAACAGTTGGGACAGCACAGATGAATTATGGGAGAAGCCTCACCTGCTAAACAGTCAATCACATGACAGTTTTCTAAAACTGGATCACTGAATCTTATTTCACCCCATGTTAAACTGTGTCTTTACATAACAATGTGCTCTGTTGTTGGAAATCTTAAATGAGACACGAGAGATTACGTGCCATGATGTCTGGGTTTTATTATGTTGTTCTATAGCCAGAAGAGGGTCTCTTTTCTTCTTCCTTCCTTCCCCTATATTTTGAAGAAAGCAAAATGTATAAAGTTGATGGTAAAAATGAATCTTTCTTATCTTGGAGACAGTTTTATACTCTTTTATTGCCCCAAGCCTCCATTAGTGTGACTCTGCTCATGTGGGAGTCAGACGATCCTCCCTGTCTCGCCTCAATGGTACCAAAAGGACCGATCACATTTTTCTTGAGGTGCCCAGAACCTCATATTTACTACAAGCTGCTGATGACTACTCTCTACCTCGGAGGGACCCATCTCTATAACATAGCAGTAAAATAAAATAAAAAAAAGTATTGTTTTAATATATGAACTACATCTAACATCATATTACATATCATATTAATGTATGAATTAATATTACATCATGTTGTGTGCAGGGTGGTGGTATACGTGCATGTGGGGTACACTTGGTCATGTAACGTAAGGTTAGGATCAAACCATTTTAAGGACTCTGAGGACTATGGGAAATGAAGAGTTCACAAAGAACAACTTACCATCTTGTTTTTTCTCTAGATGCATTCGTACCCAGCCGATATGTTGTAGACCGGTGAAAATCACGGCAAAACGCCTACATCGCATATCAGCTTTTTGGAGGCTGACATTAACAACTTTGGTTTGTTTGGACAGCTTTTTAATCACTGTTCACAGTTTTTTTTTTTGTGTGATGTTATAGTGGTGGTGCCTGTTCTGCTTTGTGTTTGTGCATTCAGTCACTGCATGCTAACATCGTCTGGACCAAATTAAGCATAGTGCCTTATTTCTGACAATGCAGTCACGTCACAGATGGTGCGGTGCGGACATTAAAAAAAAAAAAAGAAAAAAGAAAAAAGAGGGGTATTTTCTCCAGGAGTAATGAAAAAGCAGTAGCCTCAATACATACTGGAATTTTGGGACTTTTTCCTGTTTCTAGGTTCACTTTTTTTCAGGGGATCAGAACATACAAACTGTGGCTCTTTGAACAGTTTAAGTTGCAAGTTTAAGTTCTCCATAAAACACTCCCGGACATGTCAAACACCTTTAAGGACCTTCTTTTTATAGATATACAAAACTCTGAGATGCTCCGCGAGCCTCCTCAGCTTTCCCACTGTTCAATACAGTCTTCACACAAGAGACTCATGATGATACACTGTTCCTGTGCAGATGTAGCCTAATTCATCTACTCGGATTTTGTGCACGGTTTGTCAAGAACTAATAAAGCAGCGCACAGCAGCAGCAGAACCACTGCCCGCTGCTGTGACGCGCTTAGAGTTCATGCAATCCAAGTGATGCAACACGATCCAGTCGAACATCTACTTGGCAGGCGCTACAGCCCTGCACCCCAAGGCAAGGCTGTGCACCTGCCGTCCCCAGTGACCGTGCTCAGCAAAAGGCCCCCCACGCGTCATTCAAAACCCCTGAGAGCACCCAGACTCAGTCGTTCAGCGCAGGGTAATGTTTAACTGGGTTAAATTCTTAACAAAATTAGTCAACAGTAATAAAATATTAGATGCTCAAGCTGACGTTGAACAGCTTCGGCTGCTGAAGAACCACTCTGGAGGACATGCTTGAGCAGAGATCATATATACATTTAGCTTCAACCATATATTGCCATCATATACACATGGCCGTATGATATCGCCTCATCGAGTCAACTGATTCGGATAAAAAGGATTCAGTTCACTCCTACTGAGCTATTTGTGTTCACCCCCGACACTTCACTCCAAATATTAAGTTCAAAACAAGCCAAAGCCTTTCTTGTTCAACATCCTGTCTTCAGGAGGTTTTTTATTGGCCTCAGCACTTCCGTGCTTGCTCTCTGGCTTCACCGCTCCAAAGTGAAAGTTTGGAGTCTTTACAAAGTCTTTGCAAAGTGAAAATAAATGAATGATCACAGGCATGGCGAAGAGAAAAGAGTAGTTTTGAAAAGAATTCAAAAGGAGATTCAATTTGTAAAATACTGGTCCGACAAGTTGATGATAAAAAAAACAATGACTTGCAGCCAAAATACACACATGAGGATGCACGCATGATCACCAGACTGAAACAAAGTAGAAACGCAGCACCACAGCCTGAAGAAGTCTGTGCTATCTGTATAAAAATAAAACAGAAATGCAGTGTTTGTCTTCTTGGACTTTTTTCTTACTGAAGCATGTGAGGAGCATATTCAATATGCCTTAATTTACTTAATATTGTTATATGGACAGTCAATTTAGAGCATTAGCAAGGTCATTTGAGTAGAAGAGCTTGCAGTATTATGAGATTAAAGAATTATCATCCTTGCTTTTATCCGAAACTTGTTTTTGTTAATTTATTTTTGTCTACCCTTCCATTTTTAATAATACAGAGAAGACATGTGTTTCAGAATATTTATACTTACACGAATTCATAAAACTGTTACTCCAAAAGAGCTGGATACACAGAACTCTGCTGGTCATAACCGAGTTGTGTTATTGGTGGATGTGTGTGTCTGTTTACATTCCTTTGTGAAACCAACCAGTGGGCACTCACAAAGATACAAGCGGTCGCCGCCCAACTTGGAAACTAACCAATGGACGTCCCAAAGTCCCAGGAGGATCTACCCATGCCCTCATCACGTTTCCAGACAAACACTAACACTGACAAAGCGGTGTTAAGATGCAGAGGCTTTCTGAGTGGTTTGACAGCATAGCTGTATAATGGTCTGTTCCAGTCAGCAGAACCCATTCAGGTGTGTTCACCTACGAACAGAGATCAGGCAGTTAGTATGGAAATTGTTGTTTGCGAGTGTCATTTTATTTCTAAGTTTCTCTTTTTTTTGTTTTCTTGTCTGTTCCATTTGCGTTTGTGGTCATGTAACTCTATATCGACTCATGTGACATCCCTAGTCTGGGTTATCCTGGAAAAAAAGAAAAAAATTCCCACATCCGTCCCTTCGCAAAAACTGTCTAGTGAAAAAGTTCTGGTGTTCTTTCATGTTTCCTGCCCTCCACTCAGCCATTTCTGTCGTTACAGGACGTACCAAAGCAACGACGGGGTTGGGGCGTGCTTTACTAAATGATTCAGGCAGGGGTGTTTTCACAAATGTTGGTGTGTGCCATGATGCAACCTTTGTTCGCGTTGACAGATTGTTGTTTTCACTCGAGCCCAAACCCCACACCACAAGTCATGTGACGGTTAGTCAATTAGTCAAGACATTGGTCAATAGCAGTCTTAGCAGAGCGTCATGTTTCCATGACAACCGGCCTGAAGCAAAGAGCTCAAAGTCATGGCGACAGAACAACTATGCATTGTTGATCCAGAGTTGGCCATTTCTTTTCTCTATATTTGTTTGTACCCCTCTAGACGAGCTAAACAATCAGTAAACGGAGCAGCTGGAAGTAATTACGGAAGCCTCTGTACCGCAAACATAGGTTGTACAACCATGTGTTTTACACCGCAGCACAGTTGTCAACAGCCGTACCAGGACTGCTCTGAAGATGTTGTGGTGCACACCAGAGTACGGCTGTTGTGTTCACACTGACCGACACTCGTGACCAAAACCCCTTTGGGCCGACCTAAATAGTGCCAGTGTGAAAATGGTCTCATTTCCAAGTACACCAGGTCTGGACTTGTGTACTTCATAGTTGTACTTGCCAAGTACGACTCAGTTAAATGTACTTCACAGGGCACAGTTGGGCCTTTCTGCAGCTGGAACACCAGTGTACTTGATGACATCACAGCTCAGC
The DNA here is from genome assembly GCA_018398805.1 of Hirundichthys speculiger. NCBI lineage: Eukaryota > Metazoa > Chordata > Actinopteri > Beloniformes > Exocoetidae > Hirundichthys > Hirundichthys speculiger. The sequence continues at coordinate 1,206,457 of JAGFBZ010002592.1, read as the reverse complement.
GAGCAGGCTAACACAGATTCGAAAGTGTTAACAACTGAACTAAACACTTAATTAAACATTCAAAATAAACCAAGGAGTCCTCTAGAAAAAGTATTTATGACCATTACTTTATATGAGGTTTTTAATATCGGCGTAAAACTGCAATTATCATGCCTTTTTTTTTTTTGTTCTGCCGAGCACGCCATGAGCACGCTAGTGATCAAGTTGCGTGTGAGGAGTCAAAACCCCACTTCTTCAACACCACCAATTGAATAAGTCACGTTAGGAACCATGATTCCAGGCAGCACCAGGAAGCAAGAGGAATCAAGCAAGAGAAAGAGATGGCAACGATGGCCTCTCAGAAACTTCTGGCATTTACATGGAAGTTGCAGCCGCAGTAGTTCACTTATTTTGTTATGAGAATGAGGTTGCATCAGTTCCATCACCATGAGGATAAGAGCATCATAATCTAATGTTGATTCGTCTGTATAAAGTACTGCATCAGAGCCTTAGGTGGATTATATTGGAATCGGCATCAGCAAAATTTGTTTCAAAAAACATCCTAAAACTGCATTACTTCACACAACAACGATGCTGTAACTTTCTCTTTTACTCCTTTCTCTGCTATTCCCTCCACTGGTTGATGTGAGATTAAATCTAGGATACTTTACTATCTCAGGTCTACACAAGCCTCCGGTGGATGCATCCGTGGCAAAATGAGCAGAACAAGAATACATCAGCGGAGTTGGACCGTACATGTCTAGCTGGGTGGTTTAAACTGGAGCGTCCAGTACTCCAGTGGAGCAGGACTTGGGCTGAGACTAGTCACGTTTCTCAAGATCAAGCACAGACAAGTGCATATTGAGAAACAGCGACTATTCAAAACAACCAAGGTGGCTGCAGAGTTGCCTGCACCTTGGATCAACAAGGTTTTACTGCAAAACTGACAACTGTCATTTACAGTAGTTCCTGGCCCATGACAAGGTATTTTGTTGACACTCGTCTGGTTGTTGCTCTGCCTATGTCACATGCTTTGTTTCACTGACTGGTTGTATCCAAAAGCATCCAGAGGCATTTTCTTCTGCATCCATCGGAACTGCCACTGGGAAATCAAAGTTGAATGCATAATATCGCAGAAGAAAAGAATTAAGAGGGTTGGCCACATCGGATCCTGGACAAAAAAAAAAAAAAAAAGCAGCTGGTCCAGCAATCGACTAAAATATGGAAAAAATGGCCACAACTCAGGAAGTTAAAGCATTCATTCATGGAACCAACAGTAAAAAAAAAATAAACATTTTAGTTTACTTTCATAAAGAACTACATATAACAGATCATGCTCATATTTGAGAGGTTCAACTGAGATTCCATTTGAACTTTTTCTGTTTGCCGTGACTGTGGCTGTCAATGTTTTATGGGCCGTAGCTAAAACTGCACTGCATTGCAGCGATTTGGAGAAAAAAGAAGATGCACAGAGCAGCAAGTTCAAGATGTTTATTGTGGCAACACCAGCTGCATTTATCTCCCTTTATTTCCTTTCCCTTAAGTTTTAACATGAACTATTTATGCGTTTCAAAAATGTGTATAAAAGTAATGATGACATGAATGTGGTGGTTGAATAGCTGCCTGTTCAAAAGCATAGCACTCATGTGAGTGACAGAGAAAAACTTGTCACGATAATGTAATGCTTCTAATACGGTGTAAAATTTACATCATGATTTGATTTCAGGGGAAACAATTATGCAATAGGAAACACTGGATGATCAGTCTTTTTTTTTTAATTAACTGAAGATTAACAAAAATATAAAAAAAAAAAAAAAAAACATCACATGACTCAAAATACACAGTACCGAGTGGGTGGAAGACACTTCCTTCCTTCTTCCTTTCCACTGTAACCTCATTTAGCATTTCAAATGACCATACACGACTTCCTGCAGTAACATTTATAGCAAGGCATTGTTTTTAGTGAATTACATGAAGTAAGTGAAAGACGGCTATCTCACTGATCAGTGACATATTTCATTGATATCCCTTAGTGAAACTCAGTACAACCATGCAGGCACATGTTCACCAATGAGATGATGAAAACTAAATTTAGATGGGTTGGGCTGCATGACGCTTTAATTCTCAAATAAATGCAGCACTATTTGCTCTAACTTTTTACAAGAACACCAAGTTCTTACCTTAAAATGTTAAAAGAGATGATATCTTGACATTTAACTGCAAGCATTACATCAAGGGCTAATAAAAAAAAACAAACTTCTTGCCCGTGGCTTCAACATTGCAGATATGACTGTCATCGCGTTGGTCACCATCTCAAATTCTGCTATAATGGCAGTAGGAAGTACCACAGGGACGTTTTATATTTTTGCCAGTGCAATGTTTCAGCCAAGTGGCAAAGAAGCAACAGTGGTGATGGGATCTTGTCACCAAAAGGACAGATGCAGGCTCACATCCTCCGACCCCACTCACCACCCAGCCTCATTACTGTGTTACTCTATGCAACTCATCCATGCCAGGAAGCGCCTGACATTGTGAGACAGACGGTATGAAATCAGAAACAATACTCTAACTGTTAACACTTATTTCTGTCATTTGTTTTCTTGTATGTTACAGAGTGCTTCATCGAAAACAACATAAGGAGACAAACTTCAATACAATGATGGAATATCATGAAATACCAGGGCAGCACTCCAATCAGCCACTAAAAATCAAAATCAAGAGAAAAGCAGTGTCAGGAAAGACTAGTAAACACACTAGTTAAGGATTTAAAAGAGGTCACTGACTTCGTAAGCTGGATTTTATCAGGCAGCTTGTTTCACAGTTTTGGGGGCTTTGACCGTAAATGCTCTGCCCTCTCTGGTCCTCAGCTAAAAGACCTTTCTGCCCAAGGATCTTAGTCTAAGTAGAGAAGATGAGAGGGAACGAAGCGCTTTGAAAGTAAAATCAGTTCTAAAATCATATATGGATTTCTCCAGCGTGCCCTGGGTCTGCCCCGTGGTCTTCTCCCAGTTGGACCTGCCTGAAACACCTCTCCAGGGAGGCGTCCAGGGGACATCCTAACCAGATGCTCTAACCACCTCAACTGGCTCCTCTCGATGTGAAGGAGCAGCAGCTCTACTCTGAGTCCCTCCTGGATGACTGAACTTCTCACCCCGTCTCTAAGGGAGAGTCCAGACACCCTGGGGAGAAAACCCATTTCTGCCGCTTGTATCCGCCATCTCGTTCTTTCAGTCACTACCCACAGTTCATGACTGTAGCTGAGGGTTAGAACAAAGATGGACCGGTAAACAGCTCAGCTCTCAGCTCTCTCTTCATCACACCAGACCAGTACAGAGTCCGCTCCACAGCAGATGCTGCACTAATCCATCTGTCGATCTGTATGATTCAGTCGACTTCTATGAATTGGAAGAAAACAAGAGCTTGATGTCCCTTGCCCTGGCAAGGGTCACTGGGGCCCCACCCTGCAGCCAGGCCTGGTGGAGGGGCTCGTTCGGGAGCGCCTGGTATCCGGGACTTTACCCATGGGGCCCGGCTGAGCTCAGCCCAACGGGTTACATGGGTTCGCCTCCCCCTGGGTTCACCACCTGCAGGGAGGGTCATAGGAGTCGGGTGCATTGCGTCTTGGGCGGCAGCCAAAAGCGTGGGCCTTGGCGCGCCAACCCCCGGCTGACTAAACTGGCTACTGGGACACACAATAAACCTCAGCTTCAATAACCACCACAGCTCAGAGAAGATCCTTGAAATGCTTAATAATGCATTTAAAAAAAATACACAACAACAACTTAGGCTTTCTACTGAAATCCTACAGACACAAATCATGACCCTTATAAAGACAAAAGGTGAAACCAGGCAAGGGGGCTATCTGGAAAACATTCCTGTTCTCCACATAGAGGAACCAGTCATCCATGTACGGACACACATCCCCTTCATGTGGGCAGGGGTCCAGTTCCAACAGTGCAGACCTCCGGGTTCTTCAGTCTGGACTCGTACCACGTCTGGTTTTGAACTGAGGCGCCATCGTAGGGCAGCGGGGTTTAACTGTCTCTCACACCAGCACTTCTCTGATACTTAAAGATGACTCCTGGCAACACAGGCACATGCAAACAGAAAATGCGACCACAGGCTGAGTCGTTTATTAGTAAGACACACAGGGCACGGCGGGTCAGAGCGCTCTCAGATGTCAGTCAGACCCCTCCTTGTCCCTCACAGAAACCAGTGCCATCTCTCCACATACACACACACACACACACAAAACCTCTTCACATATGCACACACGCAGCAATACCGGTGGTACCAGCAAACACAATTTTATGCCTGATTTACCTTGGATTGAGGACATCTGTTATAAATCTGTCAATTATATATATATATATATATATATATATATATATATATATATATACATACATACATACATACATACATACACACATATATATATACACATACTTATACTACAAGTGTCCATTCAGTCACTCACAGACGTGACAGGGATGTGCTCTTGTGTTGAGACCTGAAACATTTATAATTGTGATTGGTCGAGCTAAGCTGGTGCAATAATCAACAAAATTCAGCATTCTGTTGAAACCAGAGGTTTACATACACTGTATAAAAGGACACATAAACTTTTTTTTCCCTCACTGTCTGACATTAAATTAGACTAAACTTTTCTTATTTCAGGTCAGTTAGGATTACCAAAATGATTGTTATTTGCTAAATGCCAGAATAATGAGAGAGGATCTTTTTAGAGAATTTTTGTTGTTACATTCTTCAAAATCAGACTTTTACACTAAAACGTTTATGCCTTTAAGGAATTTGTGAAAGGCCAGATGATGATGTCATGGCTTTGAAAGCTTTCAATAGGCTAACTGCCAAGATTTGAGTCAATTGGATGCACGCCTGTGGATGTATTTTAAACTACCACCTCAATCAAAATCAAAAGAAATCAGCCAAGATATCAGGAAGAGAATTTTGGACCTCCACAAGTCTGGTTCATCCTTGGGTACAATCGCCAGATGCCTGAAAGTGCCACATTCATCTGATCAAACAACTATACACGAGTACAAACACTATAGGAATGTCCCAGCATCGAAGGACACAGGTTCTATGTCCCGGAGATGAATGTACTTTTGTGCAAAATGTGTGTATCAACCTCAGAACAAAACCTAATCACCTTGTGAAAATGCTGGTTAAAGCTGGTAAGCGAATATCATTGTCCACAGTGAAAAGAGTCGTGCACCAACATCGGCTGAAAGACCACTCAGCAAAACAAAAAAGCCAGATTACAGTTCGCAAATGCACACAGGGACAAAGACCTTAATGTTTGGAGACATGTTCTGTGCTCTGACAAAACTAAAATTTAACTGTTTTGGCCATAGTGACTGTCGTTACATTTGCAGGAAAAAGGTCTGCAAGCCTGAGAACACCATCCCAACGGTGAAGTACGGAGGTGGCAGCATCATGTTGTGGGTATGTTTTCCTGCAGGGAGAATTGATGGACTTGACAAAAAATGGCATCATGAGGAAAGAACATTATGCAGAAACACTGAAACAACATTTCAAGACAAATGGGTCTTCCAAATGGACAGTGACCCTAAGCATACCACCTAATTAGTTGCAAAGCAACTTGCAGACAACAAAGTCAATGTTTTGGAGTGGTCATCCAAAGCCTTGATCTCAATCCTCTCGAAAATATGTGGGCAGAGCTGAAAAGGCTCGTGGGAGCAAGATGGCCTACGAACCAGACTCAGTTCCACCAGTTCTGTCAGGAGAAATGGACCAAAATTCTAGCAAACTATTGTGAGAAGCAACTGGAAGGAAACCCAAACATTTTAGCCAAGTCACACAGTTCAATGCTACCAAATACTACGGAAATGAATGTTAACTTCTGACTTTGAAGGAAGTAATAAAAAAAAAAAAAAAAAAAACCTCTCTCTTGTTCTGGCATTTAGAAAATAGAAATAATTTTGGTAATCCTGACTGACATAAAACAGGAAAAATTTAATCTAATTTAATGTCAGACAGTAAGAAAAAAAAAAAGCTTAAATGTCTCTTTATAAAGTGTATGTAAACTTCTGGTTTCAGCTGTATGTACAGCAGAAAATCCTTTTTGGTTTTTAAGATGTAGTCTTTGACTGTTTCCAAAAATGTCTCTCGATCATTTTTTTGAAAGCCAACATTTATAAAAATGTTGGTCTTGATAACCCTTCATCTAACATAACATTGTGCATAACCTCTCTATTTGCACTCAGGCCTAAACATTTGCTCCTTTACCCCAGTGGGCCTCAGTGCCTTTTGCTTGTAACCTGTTACACTGAAGCAGTGTTTTCCTTTCCATTGTCCTTCCTTCTGAGATATATTTGCACAGCACATGTCTAAAAGAAGGGTAACTTTCGTTCTTTCAGCCTTCAGAATGTCTTGACCTCAGGCTGGAAGCACCAACTTCAAAACAAAAGCCACACGTTTGGGCCCTGGTGTTGTTTTAACCAATCTGCTTTGCCATACTTCCTCGGGTAACATGCTGTGCCAGCGTAAACTGCCCGTGAACGATAAATACACAACTACAAAGCTCACCTCCACGCTCTCGTTGACCTCTATCCCTCCATCGTTGTCGTCGTCCAGCTGTTTGTGGATGTGCCGCAGCGCCTCCAGACTGAAGCGATCAGCCTCACCCATGCATGGTGGCATCACGATGAGACAGGGGTCTACGAGGAACAAAGTCTTAAGTTACTTCACATGTGCAGTTACCAGATTAATATTCAGGGCTGCAAAGACCGTCCTATTTAAGGACACAGATATGATCTCCTGATTATGAATAAAAATGTGCCTCTGTATGTCTGTGGTCATACAATTCCAGTTATCAGACAAACATTCATGTCCTCAGAGCTACATGGTGTTTCTGTCCATGCAGGTTTTTACGACTTTTCCCTTATAAACCACAGCAGGATTTGAAATTAAAAAAAAAAAAAATTCACAATGTGATTAAGATATATACCTTCAATCTTGATTTAAGAGGTTTCAAAAATATGGTATTTATCATTTAGGAGTTATAGAAATTTTAAGTGAAGTACCTCCTTTTTTCAAGGGCTCAAAATTATTTGGGCAAATTACATAACTGTAAAATAAGCTAAAGCTTGTCTTCAGCAACTGAAAGTCATGCTCTAATCAGCTGAGATCAGGTGGCTATCTTGGAAAATAATCCATTACTTTGTCTTTAAAGAGTCTTAAACTGCTTTCACAGTATGTTCTCTGCTCTGAAAAGTACCATTTTTATCAGTTTTGTAGCATTTGTCTGAATCTGACCGGAGTATATCTCTATATTCTTCAGAGTTAATCTTAGTACTTCTGTCAGCAGTCACATCATGAATAAACACCGGTAAATCCAAACATCCCCATACCATAACACTGTCTCCACTATGTTTGACACTTCATGCATTAAACAGCCTTTCTTTTATAGATCTCTTATGTCAAAATCTAATGTGCCTTTCCTGTTCTTGAACGTTACCAGAGGTTTGCACCTTGTTGTAAACCCTCTGTATCCATGAAGGTATCTCTTCTCCAGAATATTCATGACTTCTGTTGATGTTGTGATGAGGTTTGTCTTTACCAAGAAAAGGATTCGACAATCATCCACTTAAGTTGTCTTCTGTGGTCTTCCAGGAATTTTGACAATACTGAGCTCACCAGTGCTTTCTCTGTTCTTAAGAATGGACCGATATGTTAATTTGGCCACAGCTTCCATTTTTGCCATCTCTCTTCCAGATTTATGTTGGGTGTTTATGATGATGGCCCCTTCACTTGCACTGAAGTCTCCTTGGAGTGGACTTCATATTGGTAGTACCTGTCAAAACAGCTGCATATGCCAACTGCACACCTGATATCAACTCCAGACCTTTCATCTCCATTATTTGTCAGGAAGTAACGAGGGATTAACATAGAGTACATGGTTAATTAACGTAGTTTCTGTCAACTTTTGAAAATGGAGGAACTTCGTTTAAAATGTCCCTAGTCCCAAATTCCTGTAAAACCTCTTACATTAAACATGAAAGTGAAAACTTGATTAAAGGCAAAATCATGAAAACTCTGTCATTGTCAACCTAACCTAACTGTTAGGCTTTGGACTTGGTTCTCGTACTTTCAGGACTTTCTTCTTTCTTCTCTTGGTTTGGTATGCTTTTCCTGTGCTCCTTCTTTTCTGTTGCTATTACCTTAACTTCTTGCTTTATTTTGACAGCCTGCTTCTCTATTTAGTTTTGTTCTGTTTTACTTCCTGTGTTCATCTCCCTGATTGTTTGCACCTGTGTCTCGTTTGTTCTTTAGTTTATTTAAGTCTTGTCTTTTGACCTCTTGGTTTTTTTTGGTCTCCTTGGTTCATGAAAGGACTTAAGTCTGAATCTCCTGCATTTGGGTCCCAACCCCGAAAACCGTGACACTAACTGTAATATAGCAGACTGTTTTATCATAATTTCAGCTTCTTTTTCAGCATCACTACATCCTTAGTAATGATTATAATCTTTTCTGAACAGTATACATGGTATAGCTGTGTCGACCAGCTTCCAGATGAAAGCAACACCTACTCTATATACCACCCTCAGCTTTACCAGACTTTTAAACTCTCATAATATTCACATTTGGAAGCTCATAGTTGTGCTTTGGGTGTCTATTCCAAACAAGCCACCAGACTGGCATTATTCAAATCAGTGTACATGTTATTAAATAAAGGAAGAAAAGCCTGGAATGCAAACAAGGCATTTTAGGCCGTTTGGGAGCTATGTCTTCTGCGTGAAGAACTCCCTTTGGCATGGACCTTGGGCTTTGCAACTTTGCAGATGTTTTCCATGCAAAAAAAAATTAATGTATAGTGGTGAAATAAGGGGGAAAAGGCCAAAAGGTATAAAATGACCTTTGGGTTTGACTAAGAGATCTCAAGCTGAAAGGAACAGCTGTTTTGCAACTCAGTGAATAAGACTTAAGCCATAAAATACAAGTATCACTGCAAACAAGACCGTCTGGCAGAGCATTCTGCTTTGTAGTGAAATTAAATTATACATAAAGTTTAATAGCATAAAAAAAATTATAATTTGATTCACGAATATTTTATCTTATCCATAAAAAACAAAGTTTATCATTCAGTAAATAGAAACTGGCCTCTCTAGAAATCCAAATGTCAATAGAGCCTCTCCAAATACTGCAAGATCGCCGCCATTTTTATCCACTGGGTGGCAGCACCAGTGGTAACGCAAGTGCATTTGACACTTTCTGAAGACAGGGTAATAAAGCAATGCAGATCATTAATTTTATGTCACATAAAACATAGAACCCAACTTTTGTCTGAGTTTAAAGGCTATACAACAATTGATCAATGGCTGATACTTCATAATCAAGTCAGATTTGAAATTACCATCAAAATGATCCCAAATGCTGAGATGACCACAAACTACAGAAGCTGCCCAGCTTTTAAAACAGCGGCACACAGAGAAACTGGGGCTCCCGCTGGACTCCGTCATGTGCTGTTGTCATTCCTGCTGCGTCCCTTGGCACCCCCCGCCCCCCACCCCCCTTGTTTTTATTCAGCCCCTGTCACCACTGTGGAAATGAGCCCATTACTTGCAGCCTTCCAAGCGATGGACAGTTTGAGCTGGACAGGAGCCAAACTGTGTCAGTGGAGTCAGAAAGCACACCAACACAAACACACACACACACACACACACTCACACACTCAAGAGTCACAGCTGAATAACCACAGGAACATGTCTCATGTTCAAACAAACGCATAATGAATAAATAACACTCCTGCAGCGTTATTTATATATATATATCACTATATATCAGACGGCAAGGACAGAACTTTTATTTATTTTTTTTTTTAAGTTGTGCTGTGAACATTGTCAATCTTAATTACATCAAGGCCTTTGTCAAAGCCAGACAAGTAATGATGCTCCAATTTGGCAACTGGTTCAGACTAAACAAACAACCGCACAGCAGCCAAGGCCAATACAACAATACAACAACAACACCTAAAAACAGAGCCATCCAAACAAATGTAACAGGCCAGTAATTCTAGTTATAACAAGCATGGATGATGAAAAAGCTACCTGAATTAGACAATTACAAACTATGTCAATAATCGTCACTCTCAACTGAAACCGTGTTCACATATAAAATTTTTGTTTTTCTTCTGTTTTTGCACCTTAGATATAAAAGATTCTGGCTGTCCTGAATGACATGCTTGGAGTTCCAAAGCTTTGGGAAGTATTATCTGAGAATAACCAGCTCCGACAGTTGCTCCGAAGTTAGCCACAGCTGGTCACCTCTGTGGTTAGAAAGCATGTTGCAGTTGTGAGATAGTTGAGCTAATAGTTTTTAGGTCAAACCAGGAACTCATTGTAACGCAGATATACTGACTGCATTTATTTTTGGCCCGATTCTGATTTACCATTTTCATAAAAGTCTGACTTGCTGATTCTGACTTTGGAGGATTCCAGTTTTCATTCTGATAGCTATAATCAATCACATACAACAACATTATCAACTGCAAAGATAACGGAGGCTGCTGGATGTGTGCTCTATTAGCTTTTTTTACTTGTTAGCGTCTGTTTGCTTCACAAAGGTGGCTGTTGAATAGTAGGTGGAGTCCGTTTGATGCCCTGGCACCATCATCCTGTGCATGAGTGTCCTTGAGCAGGACACTGTACTCCAACCACGAAGGGGTCACAGGCCAGTGACAGCGCTGGTCCCAAGCCCAGATAAATGGGGAGGGACGGGCATCCAATGTAAAAATCTATGCCAAATTTGTCCAGATCTGAATGGTCATCTTCACAATCTTGATGTTTTTTTTCTGACTGGTTGATCCAGTATTAGCACTAACCTACTGGTTTAGCTAGTGGAGCTAAACTGAAGGACTGGGAGTATCTGAGCGGTGCTGAGAGAGAACAGCTGGAACCAGGTGATGTTAAACATATTCATTCATGTGCAAATGAGGAAAAGGTTTTCAGGGTTAAATTCAGGGCTGGATTTATGCTTCGATGTCAAACTGAGGCAGAGCTATGTCTGCTACGTCACAACTGTTACTAATTCTCTTTGTGTGTGTTTACTAAGACGTGTGCGGTGCAGCTCCGCCAGAGCCAAGGTGTATTCTGTGAGACCTATTGAAGGAGGATCTTTTTACCAAAGACTGGACGTGTTACTTTTAGAACTGCAACCTGGCAATTTACAGAAGAAGCAAAAGGGGGCATTTGATTGGACGGCTGCCCAGGCTAAGTTTGGCCTAAAGGACACTGAGCAGAAATGAATGTGTCAAATCCACAAACCAGTGCTGGTAGAGGGCTGTAATTACAGTTCGCCACAGTTTACATAGCCCCGCACCCAACTGTCCACGTATTTATTGATAACAGCTTGGCTGAAGAGACCCACGGTGGTTTTAAAATATCCATGTCCTGGCGTGATGTGACAGTGAAGACCCAGATGTCAAACATTTGAGTTGAATCCCAGTGTACTTCCTGACATGAAGTACCAGTCAAAAGATGCACTGTGAGACCCGTACTGCGCTGTCTGGTGTGTAATTCCTCTTAACGCAGCACGCTGAAAAAGAGGAACAAAGAAACTATGACATACCTAAAACCACTTCTGTCCCTGACATGAAAACAGCAAATAAAAAAAAAAACAATTTCTATGTCAGTGAAACCGTGAGTACAATGAGGCTTTCAGGTGAGTCTTATTTAAGCAGTGCGTCTGTGCTCAGTCAAAAAGCACCTGATGTTTGAGAACACGTTACATAATGCATTTGCTTACCTCGCCAGGGAAGTTTACATAGTCTGCTGTTTGCATAGCAGCATGCATATCTATTTGGCTGTTTGGTCATTTAGAGAGACAAAACTACTTTGGTTTTCACAGACGCACACACAGACGGCGCATCCGATCACGAGTCCTGGTTTAACTTTAACTGTATCTTACAGGAATGTCAGAACTGACGGCAGCATAACTTTTCTATAACGCGATCCTTTTGTTGTCATTTCTTTTTTTATACCGTACATTTGGCCTAATTCTGTTCTTTTGAAGAGCCCTTCATGAGCCAAGTTCTGATGCTCATAGATGAAATGATAATTCCAAGAAAGAAGGAAGAAGAAGAAGAAGAAAAAAAGCTGTCATTCACAGGAAGTACTTCTGCCGGGCTGCTTGCTGTGCGACTCAGAGATGTGACAGCGCAGGCCTTTCCTTCCAGGGTGTCCTATTTTTTTTTTTAGTTTGTTTGAGTATAGCGTATGAGAACAACAAGGAGAAAGCATGTGACAGGACGTGAACGTCGGTGACCCCGAGCATTCCAGGGGGACGCACGCTAAAAATCAAAACAACCGGGATGAGCGGTCTCAAAAGATGACAAATTTGGAAAGCACTGGGTTATTTTTAGCCAAACTGGCTTCCAGTTGTCAGCGTGCAAAAGCCCAACAATGGCAGAGGTCTTCCCTGCTACAAACACATGCGGATGTTGACCCGGCACGCACACACGCCTGCACGCGCACACGCATGAACACACACACACACGGCATGTGAGAGCAAGCAGGAAGGCGGTTGTAAATTAATTCATGTTGCTTTAACTCACAGATGCGTGCGAGCTGTCACAGAGAGCGGCAGGGCGGCTTCAGAAGAATCAGATAAAAAAGAATTTTGCTGTCAACCGCTTCCTCTAAAGTGAATAATTGTATTTGAACAGTTTTTTTTTTGTCACTTGTCTATATGCATGTCATTAAGAGTCTGCTATCTTTTTTTTTTTTTTATAAAAAGCTGCTAAGTATGTGACAGGAAGAGAGAACAGAGAGAACCATGTAGTGTGTAATGAGCCTTCTTGAGGACTTCCTTGACCATGATCGCTGTGAGATTCATTGTTTTCATAAAAGCGGATCTACACAGCAGATCTTGTCCCACTGAACTATGGATGACAGCTCCCAGAAGCCTCTACTGTACAACCCACAATGTTGCACTTGGAGACATAGGCCCCGATCGTACACCTCCCGCTAGCCGCTACCCGCTATCCCTTAATAGCGACTTTAGGAGGTTTGGCGGAAGATAGGGCCCCATAGTCCGTTATTACAGTGAACGCTGCTGTAGCTTGGTTTCTATACCATCCTGCAGCTGCACTCAAGGAACAAATCATCCCTCGTACACTTGTCATGGACATGAAATCTAGCTATGGAGACAAAAGGTGAATTCCAATTCATCCCTTAACCCTCAATCTCAACCCCTCAATCTTGGCCCTCAAAAGTAAATGTAAGGGCTATCTTGTGACTTAGAAATGGGACACCCCTTGAGTGCAGTTACGACTTCAGACTGTGGGGGGCGGCCTTACGCCAAAATTACAACTAGTAGTAGTAGAAGAAGGAGGTGGAGAATCTTAACTACGAAAATACTTATATTTTTAGCTAGCTTTTTACGTTGCCATTCTTTTGTCTTGGCGAAAAAATGCAGTGCCTTCTGGGTAGCCCTTACTCCCAAGGGTGGAGCTGAAGAATCTCAATATTGAGGACAATACAGCCCTCAAACTTGTCCCTCAACTTGACGTTCTGAGAATCAGTACAACACTTGCACTTTGCCGGAGCGTGCATTTTTGAGATTGAGGGTTGAGATTGAGGGTTAAGGGAGGAATTGGAATTCACCCAAAAATTGTTTCTTGTACCTGGCTGTTAATACATTTATTTGGGCTGCAAACTTGGACGTTTTAACCTGGGGGTTAGTGGAGACTGACTCACTTTTAGAGCCGGTCCCAGCAACGGCTTCGGCTTTGAAAATCAGATGTCGCCCTTTGGGTGTAGATAAAGATGGGAAGATTGAATGCACCCCTAAAACTTGAGAAGAATTTGATATTTGAAAAGATATAAAGTGCACCGGTTATTTAAATCGATCAAACTATGCAATAAAGAGGATTTTTCATTTCTGTCAGCAGGACTTTGCTTGAGTCAAACAGGGGGAGCTGATAAATGGGCTCAGAGCCCCACCAGCGGCTTCACGTCAGCACGTCGTAGACCACAGAGAGGGAGACGGTGCAGGCATGCCACCCGCCCCACTGACACCAAGGACACGCTCTCACTTCAAACTTGATCTTGGACATGAAGCCAGATTCGCTGTAAGTCTATCCGAGAGGTGGTTGGGTGTGTGCAGGGGCGGCATGGAATTAAGACGGCAGGATATGATGGGATTGACATGCAGCTGAGGGGTACTAAAGGAGGGGGCAGGGGGGCAGGAGAGGCCTCTTCTTACCCACGCACTGGCAGACTCAAGAAGCAGGTCCGGAGGAAGTAAGGGAGGAGAAGGTCATGCAACTCTTTTTTTTCTTTTAATTGTGTTTCTATTCTTGGAGTTTCTATTGTGAAAACCTGATTAGGTAGTGTTTGTTTCACATTCTTCAGTAAGAAAAGCAGTGGCTTAGATAACCATGTTACATGTATGCAGAATGAAAATTGTCGGCAACACCTGATACCCTCCTGAGTAATAAGCTGCCAGCTACTGAGGTAATGTGGAACTTAAACGGCATCCTCCCCTTCTCAGTGAAAACGGAGCTCGTCTCACCCAAGAAAAACATGTCACTGCCTGCTACGCTCAGAATTAGCAGGAACTGAAAATGATTAGATAACATGCCCGAACAGCTAAAATACACTACACTGACTTTCCAATAAACTGGAATCTCAAGCCAGAATTTAACTGCTTGATTTTTACAACTTCCTTTTTTTTTTTTTTTTTTTTTTTTTTGGCCCTGGCACGAACCTTGTTCATAAATAACTTGGGTAATTTAGGTAAACGTGGATGGAAAATACACAATTTCTTCAAGTATTATAAGATAAAAATAAATAAATTACTCAACTTGCTTGTTCAGCCTAAAGATTGCAACAGTACTTGGCTGGAAATACTAAATGTGCCCTCCGATGGTCTGGCAACGCTGCCCCAAGAGCTACTGGGACAGGCTCCAGTAGAACCCCGCGACCCTGAATAAAAAGAAGCGGGTGCAGATAGTGGACGGATGGATGGGTGGATACTGAATCGAAGCATTGGGTTAGTTTGCAATCACCACGTTGCACCTTGAGGTCATTAAATGAAAATCTACATAACATTTAAAGCAGCTTTAAGTAGGTGGTTTCTAGATAAGCTTCTTGTCAGCATTAGCGCAGAGTTGGTCAATGACTGAGGCTTCTTGTGTAACTCTGACCAACATATATACCACAAAGACTAGACTATGACGAAAGGGGAAGCGTCTTTCCTGGAAGACCTGTTTAGACAAGTCAGCAATTCAAACCCAGAGCCACTGTGGGCATCTTGAACCTGTCCCTTCCACTCTTGCAACTCAGTGCGTCTGCATTTCCCAGCTGCGCAACAACAGCAGTTAGAAAGCAAGTTCAGGTGTCAGGTGATCTAGAAGGTTCACCCATCCTGCACCTTTCTCCACGATTACTGCAATGTCAGCAAAGCGGGTCATTACATTACATCCCCGCCAGAGTTATAGCACACGCATATAAAGCATGCTCCACGCTTGACCCCAGCCTGCGAACATTATCGGTAATGTCTGTGCGTCGTATGGCTACGACAAAATAATGCGCTCAATCAGATCACCCGCATTATGTGAACCTGAGCGAAGGAATGCCACGCCAGCATGTGCCAGACTCGTCCCATGTAAGCGGTGCCCATGTGGCGGTGTCATAAGTCAAGATGACGGGTCAGTATTAAAGGTGCGTAAATAAAGCTTCTGGAGAGTCTTCCATTTCAGCTCATCAGCAGCCATTAGTATGACACAAATATCATTAGCCAACAGCTAGCATGGAGCGAGAAGCAGAGAGGAAGAGAGGGAGTTTGAGAAACAAGATACAGAAAGTGTTTGTTCCTCTCAGTTTTCACAAGATGTTCAAATGGACACGTCACGAGTGGACGTTCAAAAACAGGCCTCCTGCACGGCGCTTTCTTATCAAAGAGAGGGACATGAACTGAAACTGGTCAGTAGGAGGGAATCAATCTGACAAGCACAAACTCCTAAGCCAGTTTTCTGTTAAAGGTGGAGTAGGTGTTGTTTGAAAAACGGTTCCAGCAATCCAACTCAAGTGAGATTTTGAAAATATACACTCCCTCCCTCCTCCCAAAGGCTCCGCCTCCTCCTCTTCAGCTCACCCCTCGAAAACCACGCCTTCACATGATTCACGACTGCATGAACCATAGGGAGGGAGGGAGGGAGGGGTGATATTTGATGGACGTATTAGGCAGCCAATCAAAATAGTGATGATCACTTTTTTGATTGGTCAGAGTTTTTCTCTGATTATACCTTCTAGACTGGACCAAAATGTTTAGTTTTTTTTGCAAACATTTTATTTCAGTGGGTGCAATGGAAATGTGAAAAGGTTTTCAGGCAATATTGTAAAAAGTGTTGCAAAAAAACAACACCCACCCCACCTTTAATACCCTTGAAAAATAAAATCACACGTGAGTCTTCAAACTTGGTGCACTCGAGCGTGACGGAGGAACGTGTTGCAATAAAAATCATTAATGAGCTCAGTGGCCCAGACAGATACAGAATTACTGACTGCACATTCACATCTTCCGTTTATGAAGAAGATTAAGATTTCCTAAGAGCCACCCGCGCAGAAACAGTCGCGCGTCGAACTCAAACAAAACCACAACACTGATCTCAGCGTGCCTCATCTAGATCCAATCCACCCAATTTGCTGAATGTAAGAGGTAATGGAAACAACAGATGTATGTAATATAGGTGGAGGTGGATTAGTCGAGGCAGTTGCAAGAATCACGCTTTTGTTTGCTTATGAGGCAGCTTCCTACAGTTTGAACGACTGCCAAAGAGACTGTAACGCAGGTCAAATGCTAAATAGATACTTTCCTATCTAAAGGAAAAGAGCTGGTGGGGCTCTCATTTCCGAGTCATTTCCACTGAACCTGAGACATTCCTCGCACATCTAAAGCACCTTAATGGGCATCAGTAATCCCCTCTTTGGGCCACAGCCTAAAACAAGAAGGCACTGCTGGAGCGAATCGTCTCACCATGTCTGATCTGAAAACTTCCACAAAAGGAGACACTTCCTGAGCCTTCCCTGAAATGATTCAATGCCAGAAACAAGCACAAGATGTGTGATGTAAGCAGCATGAAGATGATGGGCTGAATGTCTACAGAAGGTAAGATGGCCCGAGCAGACGGCTGCGCCATTAGGAACTCACAATGAATAGCTTGATGATGATCAGGTACCTGCTGTAGAAAGACAAAGCAGCAAAAAGTAACGTCTGTTCAGTTCGTCATACAGACAGATGTATAGAAGATGCATGCTGAATATCCCCAACTGGGACTAAAGTGTTCCTCATCATGGCCTCAGGGATGGAAAACCAAGGATTAAGACGTTCCCACTGGACATCTAAAAAGCACTTGACATTGAAATGGTTACAAAAATAAAATGTGGGACAACAAACAGAAACCAGATGTGTATGAAAGCAAATCATATCTGTAAACAAACACCAAAGAGGAGAGTTCAGAGAGTCTGATTTGTTTTTTTTACATTGAAACCGAGGATTTGCAAAGACTTGAAGGAGACATGCTGTGCCATTTTTTTTTCTTTTTTTCTTCTTCTTCAAAAGCTGGAATGGTTTCCTGAAGTATTAATGAAATAATTGTGAAATGCTTTGGTCAAAATACGACACGGAAACAATACAACAGTACATAACAGTTCTGTCCAAAGCAAGTCATTTTAAAGGGACTGAGATTTCATTTCATTTCACTCGCTTCTTCGGTGGAGCGTGCCTCCTTTGAAATGGGTGTTATAGCCTTGCGCTACATTCTCTACTGAGGTACAATAAAAGGCTGCATGATGTGAAGTTTGAGTATTTGATTTGTTGGTTACTTCAGCCAGCCAGATATGAGACGAATCGTTCACATCACACGGATCCCATTAATTGTCTATGGAAACAGCCTGTGCAGGCGATCTGAGGAAGGGAGGGCGTCCGGGCGGTACATCACAAAGTTGAGCTTTGCTCAGTTTTACTTCCAAACTACAAGCAAAAGCCTTCCCTTTCTTCCCTGCATTTGAGGACCCAAGAGCAGATGGATTGTTTTAAATATCAACATCTCTATTCAGTTGTCATTTAATACCAGGGATGTTAACAGGAAATTGGGAAAAACTCCAAAGTGGTTTGCGAAGCGGGGGGGCTCAAAATTTTGAGTTTTGAGCACTCGCAGGGTGCTTTAGGAGGCGTTCTGAGCACAGCATTGTGTATTTAGGAAGCATCAAGTAGAGGACATCAAGTTGTCCATATTGTTACTTTGAATGCCACATAATCAGATTGAACATCATATTTAATAGCCATAACAACAATAAAAGAACACTCATATATTCATCAAACAGAGCCACGGAGCTCTATTTGATCATCTGACCTGTTTAAAAACAGAAGTGACTGTGATGTAGGCCATGACGGATTTTGAGGGGAAATGTCCCAAAGATCTCCTTGGTTTCCTACACAGCAGACATCTGGATGAGATCATGCCACAGCTGTACAGACTGACGTGTCTGGCCGTGACTATTCCCACATCCACCACAACTGCTGACCAAACATCCTCTGCCCTTAAGAGAATGAAAACGTATGCAAGTAAAACGGTGATGCGTAATCGAGAGGTAGAGCCGTTTGTGCACGTCCACACATTTATGCCATTTGGACACGCTCTTTTACATGCCGACATGCGGGTTGCGCTTTCTGCAAATTCAGTATCTTGCGATCACGGGTTTAAGGTAGCCCGCCATCGCAAGATACAGAGTTTACAGAAAGCGCAAAAGACACCCCCATTGTCACGCCTATAATGTGAGTAAGGGAGCTGGCATAGCGGGTAGCGGCTTAGATTGCATTAGCGGTTAGCAGAGGTTCCTAAACCTGCAATTTGCGGGTAGCGGGAGGTGTACAATCGGGGCCACAATGTCTTATAAATACATTTCAAACAAAATTCAGGTAACAATAAATAACTACAATAAGGAATAAACATCTCTCCTGTGAATTTAAAGCTAATTGAGAAGGTATATATTTTAAAGTTGGTCATCATGGTGGTACTCAGAGAGCTAATTCTGGTACGCAGGATTAAAAGTGTGAGAACCACTGATATAAGTCATAGATTCATTATTACTGCTGGTAGTTCTTTCATCACAACAATTTAATTGATGGAAATTGACCTGAAATCAGCCATTTGATAGGATTGGCGATATAATTACTCATTTTTTCAGCATTTGACAACCACGGGCCATGATGAATCACCGGACGCAGTGTGATTGTTTTCACCTCATTTCACATCGAAATTCTAGTGTTTTCATCCATCCAAACAAGAAAGGGAGAAGTAATATCAGGAAATATGTGCTTCGGGCTTATTTTGACCATTGATTCGGCTGTGATGGCAGCTGATGACCCGGATTTCGTTGGATTCCCCAACACTATGTCAACAAGATAGATAGTGATGTCAGCCGGACCAAAGTCGGAGGTTCGTGGAGGGTAACCCCCCCCCCAAAAAAAAAAAATATTAAACTGGATTTACACGTATCTCAAAAATGACCCCCAGGATGGGAAAAAAAAACCTCGGAAATCCACGGATCCGCGGAAAATTGACATCCCTGAATATCATATTTCTGCATTTAGTGGCATCAAAGAGTCAAGCAACTGCTTTCTTCAATAACATTGTTGCATTGGACACTTGACTGTGGTCCTCGCACCAACAGTGGATCGTATTTCTCTCTTTCAATGGGAAGGCTTATGTTACAAGTACCAGTGTGTAAAGTAAGCATGACCTCATGATTGGTGCAGCGACCAAGAGATAAATACGTGGTGGAAAGCAGGAAAGAAAATCTGAGAGTCCTGCTCTTCCTTAATTTAAGATTTATCAATATTGATGTTGGCATCATATTGGATCTGGAGTCGTTAAAACTGCATCTCGGCTGTCAGACTCAATGGCTCAGAAACCAGTGGCCTTGGAAGAGAGAGATTTAAAATGACATTTATGCAGTGGAAAGGGACACTGAGAACATGGCGTTCAAGCTTCCATGGCTAATTTTAATTTAAACAAGGGGACATTTCTGTATGAAGATTTGTAACTGACAGCAGATGGTCGGTTTGGTTCTCTGCTGGCATCCTGTGTGTGTACTTAACCTTCCTGCTTGGCAGGATCCTGTCCTTTTATTAATTTACCTTAATATGGACACAAGCATGAAAGCTAAGAATAAGCAACACACTGTAGATAACCACTTCATATTTGAAAAAAAAAAAAGTTTTCCCATGTGATGTAATACCCATGCTGAGAAAGGCAATTATTAATTATAGAAAACTGTAATCATACAATTATTAATCCTAGATAACTGTAATCATAGAATGATTAATCTTACGTGATACCTACTATGAAGAAGATACGTTTATATTTGACAAAGTGTCTGCATGTTACAACACAAGCTGTGGTCTCTGATGCAGAAACAAAGCAGAAAGTACTTACATGTGACCCATTAACTTTAGCCAGATGAAGCACGCATGTTATTATCAGACATGGTTTTATCAGACATCTGATAAAGTCCAAATGAAATTGACTTGCATGAAACTTGTGTCTGTTAACTTGCACGGCTTCTTAGTAAGTCATTAAGATTTAATGCGACTTGTAATCAGGCCTGTTCCAACATCCTGAAGGCGCCTCAAGTCTTACAGGTCAATTAAGTTCAAGTAAGCATTGGTGCAATTCATTTCTGGTATATGTGGGCTATTAAAAAAATAATAATAATAATGGTTTGATGGAAAGGATCTTAATGTTTTACATACCAAAGGAAAAAAGTACCTAGTCATGTTTACTGTAATTGTTTTTTTTTTTACTTCTTTTTTAATCACTTACAGGATTTACATTGGAGTCCCCCCCCTGCTTGTTTGTTCTCTACTTACAAATTATCTTGTTATTAGCACAGAGCAGAGCACAAGCGTCAAACTTGAAAAGGGACAGCATACCAAAGAAATCCACACCACTACTTGCCCTTCTTGCCCTGGCTCCCACGTCACGTGCCCACTGCCCAGGGAAAGTCCCTGAAATCAGAGGGGGCTCTGTCTCGCATCCAAATCCAATTTCAAATTCCACTCCAAACAAAAAAGGAAACATTAATGTATATAGAAATACATAAATATACATAGAAATAGTACCTCCAGTTAGACAACAACCAATATATTAAATTGAAGAAGAGTTTAATAGGAATTAAGTGGGGAAACGGGAACCAGGCTACAAATGAAAAGCACGTGATTAACTCATCATCATCGAGTCTGATCGCTGTTGATGTGCAGATTCATCAGCTGATGAGCAGAACTGGCCAGTTCTCTGACTGGTGACCGGCTGATCTGGTACCGAGCCATCTAGATATTTCTGGTCAGTAAGAGCATTTCATGCATGCCACAAAGTAATCCGATTTTATCATGTTCGTTTTTTCTTTCTTTTTTTTTTTTAATACTAAATACAATAATGGATTGCTTCTTTACGATGTGGAAGTTTTTCACTGCGAGTCTTCAAACAGTAATTTATGAAACCTTTTATATCATTCTGGTTATGATTACTGAATTTTCTTTTTCCACAGGCCGTTTTTTCTTTCATTATGATTTTAAAGAATGATCAAATTCGCATCAATAAAGATTTTAAATCATTTTCAAATGTGCTCCCTTAATATTCCTTGAGCTTCTCCTCCAGTAAATTAATTGACTGACCCGAAACCTAATCACATATTTTAGTTTCGCACTTTCCAAACGAGTGAACACCACCGCTTTACATCAACCTCAAACACACGGCCCCTCCCTCTAAATGCACCAGGCTGGTAAATACTTTTTTTTTTGTCCACCTGTCATTTCAAAGCGTTTACTGAAACCTTTTTAGTCACTTATTCCTGTTATTGTGTAACCGCATATGACAAATCATGCTATTTATGTTGTCACGTTTAAACATAATTGCTTTACCAAATGAGCAGGTTTATTTTCTTAGTCCTTAAAATATATAAATATATATATTTATTTTTGTCTCCAGTACGCTTTGATTCCAAAGCAAAGAAGACTGTCCTTTTTTTCTTCCTTGCTGTGGGTCTCCTGGGTTTTTCTACCTCCGCACATCTTTTACTTTCTCTAACATCAGATTACTTGTATACAGAGAGACAGACAAAAAGTTTCAGCTCTTTTTTTTCTTTTTTGTGAACGGCATAAAGGTAACCTAATATATCTCAGGAAAAAAAAAAGAAAAAAGAACTGACCCTGGCTGTAATCTCAGTAGTGGTATAATCAGAAATTGCTTGGTTTTTAGTTATCTATTTGGTTCATGTGCCGCCCACAGTGGCTGGTAGGTTGAGTGAATTTATCTGCTACAACAACCTGCAGCTCCCTTTAGGAGCTTTAAAAAAAAGAAAGTCGTCCAAGAAAAGAAAGGAGAACCATGTTAAACTAACTGAATGTGACAGCCACCCGTGCTGCTCCGATCCGTTTCCAACACTGAGAGGCAGAAGCTCGTATCTGTGCTCAACCATAATGACCATGTAAATGTGGTGGCTGATATAACCAACCGCACTCTGCTCAGAGGCTTACAAGGACATGGAGGTGAGTGAGAGAAGAAAATCAAGGCATGTTGTTGCTTCTACACAAACTGCTGAAAACCAGTCCACATTAAGTCTCACTGCTCAGTTTTTATTATCTAATGTACCTGGTTAGATAACCATTGAGGTCTGTGAAAAGACTGTGAGAAAGGGAAAAAGCCCTGTAACGTGCTACAGTTTTTGAAGGTCAGTGTAAATGTTTTTTCAAGTTGATTGATTTAAAAAAAATTGCAGCTAAAAATGAAAGTGATTTATTATAGTCCTTAAAAATGAAGTCACAATGAGCAGGTGCTTTGCTAGAAGCAAAGGTTCTTGGCAGTTTGCTGTGTGCTAACACAATGTTAAAGACAAGAGAACTGGAAAAAAAATCATTGTTGATGCCCATTACTTTCTTTACAGTTTCTTTCTAACAAGTTATAGTTAATCATTTTACGGTGAAAGATTCTTCACAATTGGAGAAATTCAAGACATCTACCAATCATCCAGGTGTGGATGTTCTATCAACTTCTCCCCAAGGTCAAACAATGAAATATTAAGGTTTTTTAATTCATTTACTTTTTGTTATTTCTCTAATCTTAGACTTTGTAGGCCGCAGTAGCATATTAAATGTTCAAGATCATGACAGTACAATTCATAAAAGAGGAGAAAGCCTCTTATGTTTCTCCTCTAACAGGAACATGGCAGCACATTTCAGGTTTTCAAAACTGGATCTGAACAAAAAATAAGACTTCTTGAACAAAGTCCATTTGGACAATGAGACCAAAGTAGAAATGCCTGCTCAAAGTCCACAATGCTATTTTTGGTAAAAACTAAACACGACCTATCATAACCAAAGCAACTGTCAAGCCTGGTGGTGAACGGCCCTGAAAAACTGCTGCATTGTGGGAGGGGGTTTGACTTTGGGCTAATTTGTACGTGTCATGGGCAGATGGCATTGTTTAGTTGTCTCTTCTTCTTTCATCGCCACCGTTGCAGTGTATCCAAACAGCAATGATGACCTCATTTCTTCCCTGCCCAGTCTTCTTCAGCATTTGAGAAACAGCAAATCTGGACTACTGCCACCAGGTGGTACGGAGGAGGATCTACTGCTAAGTCAGTAGATCCTACCGGGTCCCTCACTATAATTGAAGACACGAAGGCTGAAAGGACCAGGAAGGTGGTCAGCCCTCTTAAAATTTCAACTTCCTGTCTTTCACCCCAGACCACTGCTAATGGAAACACAACTACTGAGTAGAGCGTGAACTCCAGCGTATACAAGATTATTGGAGAGTCAAAGAGGATGTTAGTTTGACAGCTAAAGCTTGACAGAAACTGGGTCATGCAACAGGACAATAATCCCAAACACACCAGCAAAATTTACAACAGAAATGCTGAAAAATTAAAGAACTGAGGTTTTTCAATAGTCTAGTTAAAGTCCCGCCCTAAACCCAACTGGACCGCTGTGGTCGGACCTAAGAGAGCTCAGATCTCAATGGACTAAAGGAAAATAGTAAAGAAAACTGGCCCAGATAGTGTCATGCAAAGTGATTACATCTTCAAAGTGATTACGTCTGTCATTGCTACTAAAGGTGGTTCAATCATTTATTGAATCATGGGATGTACTTAGTTTTGCACACTTGGGCTTTTTTTTGTTAAACAAAAACTAAGCCTTGTGCTGCGGTACACATTTACTTCAATTCAAGACCTATTGAGGACCGGATAATTTTTTTTAAATCATGTTCTGACATGTGAGAGCTTAGTAATGAAAGGGCGTGTACTTAACATTACTGTATGTATAATTTTCGCAAACCATTCTCCTTTTTAAAATCTAATTCTACCTTTTCTCTAATTTTTTTCCATCCTTTACCAAGGATTCCGATTTTGGAGTAAACTACTGAAATATTTCGTCAAGCTGACGTCAGACAAAGTGCAAGATCAGCAGAAGAAAAAGATGGAACAAAACAACTTCTTCAGCAGATGCCGTAAATGTGATAAACCAGGAAATGACAAGCACAGCCACAAAGCCACAGAGCCAATTTTAGACATCTGTGAAGGGCACAACGCTGGCTTCTTCCGGTGTTAAGGTGACGACTATATTCACAGAATCCCACTCCGATAACACGACTTGGCTGCGACCTTTATCCGTCTTTGATTGTGGAGAAACGAGAAGGCCGACTCAAAGGGGCTTTTTGTGGTCAGTTTACTTGTTGTTTCGCCAAGATGAGGAACAAACTTTTCAATGACACAAAACAGCCCATTTAAATATTGCTCCAACAGTTTTACTTTACTAACAAACTGCTTCAGCTTTTGCTGTTCGTACCTGCCAACATGAGGAGAACATCCAAATAAAGAGGAAGTGAGACATAAAAAAGGAACCAGTAGCAACTTATTTTCTATAGACTTTTTCATATGCACCTCAGCATCAGTTTCTGTCCTTTTTTTTTTTAATGTCAGCATGGCGTTGCTTGTTAACTATCATGAAGGGCTCATGAAGCCAACAGCCTGTCCTCCGTCAGATGGGGGATCAACACCTCAAAATGAGCTGGGGAGGAACAACAATAGTCCCATCTGGGATGGCCAAGGGCAGTCTGTAAGCCACTCAGATCAGGGGACAGTGTACAGCTGAGTACAGTGACCTACATCTCCTCCTGAAGCGCTTTCACACCAGCCAATCAGCTTGCTGGCTGCCAGTGTCCGGAACAACTGGTGTTTGTAACGGGGATTCGAGAAGGTAGATCAAAATAAAGGTTCGTTTCAGCCTAGTATTTAAGGCAGCCATTCCCAAACTTCACAATACCAAGGCTCAATTTGAAATGTGAAAAATCTCTGCGGCCCATGCAAACCTTTAAACACCACTTCGATCAACATACAAGACTAAAAGCTACATTCCATTATTAATATGAGGGGTCAACAAATAAGGTGATACTTGAATAACACTTAATTGGTTTGTTTTATTATCTCTAAATATTTCTCAAATCATGTAATAAATATTTTACAGTAATAAAAAACTTTTTTTTTTTAATCGAGTATTTAAAAACATTTGTTTATTTTTAATGACCGCTCACGGCCCACCTGTAGTACCATGACGGCCCACCAGGGGGCCACGGCCCACACTTTGGGAATCACTGATTTAAGGTATATTTACAGCAACAGTGTTTGAGGAAAATTATGAGGGTGAATTAAAACAAAAACAAACAAACAAACAAACAAAAAAAAAACAGATTCACACTTTGGAGTTTACGTCCATGGCTACTGATGCCAAAACAATGAGCTAAAAGAAAATGAAAAGTGCTCTGTGAGAACTTGGAGGGTGGCCGCAGAGTTTTGTTTAAGCGTTTTTGTTTCTTTCTTTCAAGGAACCCCTTAGAACAGTTTGTCCTCATGAGGAGAAAAAAAAAAAAAAAAACAACCTTGACACAGGCTACTGAGCTGGACGACTTTACAACACGTTCGCGCCAACACTGTCATGCTAAGCTCCCCTCCAGAGTGGCGGAGCTCTGAGACTCCGACTCCGTCGAGTTACGTGTGTCAGGCTGATACAGCGGAGGCCGGCCGACAGCGATGGGACTTTTCACGAAATGCAAATTCCTGTGTTCCCTGCAGGACTTAAGCAAGCAGTGATGAGATAGGCAAATGTCGATCCTCCTTTCCAAACAAATCCCTCAATTTATGCAATCAGCGAGCTCCGAGATAGCAAGTGTCACCTCTAAATTTAGCTATACACACAAAGTGAGATGGGGTGGGGTGGGGGTGGGCTTGTCTCAAATTTGGACAGAGTTATGGATCATTAAGGAATGTAAGCAGGATGCCTGAGAGATCCACACGAGATAATTTGCACTGTGTTTGTGTATTTCAGCGCACAGTAGCCAGTTTCTGCATATTTAAGTTACATAAAGCTTCTGCCTGTAACCTAGACAACTATCATCCAGCAGACACGTTACATCACAGCTGGATGCTCCTCGCAGCCAGAAGGAAGAGCTTTGTTTGTCGACACGCCAAACACCACCATTAAAACTGGAGAAGACCACGTTCACATTTCTACTCCCACAACTGCCCTCTGTTCCTCTCTACTGTCCCTGTACTGTCGGCTGACTTTCAAATAATAATCATTTGAATTTGATTTTTCTGGTGAGAAGTT
The DNA here is from genome assembly GCA_018398805.1 of Hirundichthys speculiger. Lineage (NCBI taxonomy): Eukaryota > Metazoa > Chordata > Actinopteri > Beloniformes > Exocoetidae > Hirundichthys > Hirundichthys speculiger. The sequence goes on along the minus strand of JAGFBZ010002592.1, from coordinate 1,179,766 downwards.
GAGAAAACACGGTCAGCACGCAGGTAGAGTCGCAGTAAAACAGGGATGTTGCAGTCATTGAGACAGTGGTCTGAGATATGTCACATGATGCAGGCAGCCAGCACAATTCTGAAATCTACACCTTTACCTTCAATTCACATCCTGTATTTGCTGCATTTGCAAAAATATGATTTATCTTCTACTAACTGCAGCACAGTTATCCATATCGCATGATAAACCAAACATGGATGCACATTTACATCCGCTCTTTCGGCATCTTCAGGATAAAATTAGTAATTTCCTCGTCAGACTTTACACGCTTATTATTCCATTCCTTTGCTGTTTTTATGTCCAGTTCATTTCTTGGCCGGTGGTCTGCTCTTTAAGCATCCTCACTCACAGGGGGGACATCAAACCCACTAAATGTTACAAGCAGAAAGTTGGGACTTTTAAAAAAAAAAAAAAAATTTGAATGAAATTAAAACTAAAAGACTCTCAAATTGCATGAACCAGTATTTTATTCTTCTCTGGAAGAAACCATACTGTTGTAATAGCTGTGGTTTCGCATTGTCCTGCTGAAATACACAAGGCCTCCCCTGAAATAGACATGATCTGGAGGGGAGCATACGTTGCTCTAAAACCTTTTATATACTTTTCAGCATCCATAGTTCCTTCCAAAACATAAATAAAGCTGCCAATACCATATACACTTATTCACCCTCAAACCATGAGAGATGCTGGCTTTCAAACTGAACGTTGATAACACACTGGAAGATCTCAATCCTCTTTAGCCTGAAGGACACAGTGTCAGTGATTAACCAACAAAATGTCAAATTTGGACTCATCTAACCATAGAACACTTTCCCACTTTGAAACAGTCCATTTTAAATGAGTCTTGAACCACAGAACACGACGGCCCTTCTGGACCGTGTTCAAATATGGCTTCCTTTCTGATGATAGAGCTTTAGTTGGCATCTGCGGATGTCACGGTGGATTGTGTTTACCGACAGTGGTATTAACATTAGTAACGTCATTGACACAATCATGACGATGAGTGATGGAGTATCGTCTGGAGGCCCGAAGACCACAAACATCCAATGAAGCTCTTCAGCCTTGTCCCTGACACACAGAGATGTCTGCAGTTTCTCTGAATCTTTCAATAAAAATTTAAAAAAATCCTATTTCAATTTTTATCTTATCTGTGTTCTGTTGTGATTAAAATATCAGCTCACGTGATGTGAAAGTCTTTTCAGTTTTCATTTCATTCATATTTTAAAAAAACATCTCAACTTTTCATGAATTAGGGTTGTAAAACCGAATCATTAAGTTTCCACCTAACAGCTCACAGCAGGCTAAACAGCAAATTTGAAGCTTGAGAAGTTTAAGTAGCAACATGCTTCATCTTTAAGATCAATTATAAAGGCAAGAAGTTCCTTCAGTCCCACTGAAAGTGTGTGCAAGCCAGAAATGCTCATTAAAATCAAATAGTGCCAGTTAGTCAGTAAAAGCAATATACCATTATAAAGCTAATTTTTTTTTTTTAAAGAAGAAAACCAAAGTTATAGGAATACTAGAGAACTTGACAGCCAAACAAAAGTACTCCAGACTGCAATGAAAGCTCTGCGTGAACGCACGCGCTCAGATTTGTTTTCTTGGCCACGACCACTGAGAAAGCAGCTGATCCTTCCAGGGAGCCGCGTGGGAAACAGGTAACACTGCAGTCATGCTTACTGACATTGTATTAAATCACCATCTCTGGACGTCACTGTGCACGGAGGGGAGGGGGGCTGCCATCGGCCCCTGGATCGCTCTCACACCGGCACGCTGTTGTTGTGGAAAAGGCCAAGCGTGCTTTTTGCCTTATTAATCAATAGACTGTATATCCTGGGTTTATTTTCAGGAGCTGCCCCGCTCTTGTAAACAGTCGGTCATGAATGCCTAACAGCTGTTTCAGATGACGTTTACTGCCTTCCCTAACAGCTTTACCAGACATGAGTGAGCGTGCTGGGTGGACACACGCGCAGAGACGAGGCCACGGGCCCGCCGTTTATGAAACTTCACGCGTGTCCTCGGTTGCAGCCTGGAAGCACACGGCGGATTTGTCCAAAAGGGCAAAAAATAAATCCTTGGGAGTTGAGACTTCAAATTTACCTTGAAGAGATTACACTTGAAAGGGTGCTAAAGATGAGAGCTGACATTTACAGATTCACAGCTGTGGCTCAACGTTTGAGGCATCCTTGAATGTCTGCCTGTTGGGGCGTGTCAGCGAAGCAAAAGAGGGATATGACTTCAAGGACTTGCGTCGGTAATACATGTACATGTGAGAACTGGGATGTTGTTTAATCATGCGTGTAGAGCGGGCTTTGTGAGCCCTGATTGCCATTTCCAAGACAACAGACAAACTTCTTTCTCTGATGATGTGGCTGAAGGCTCCATGAGTGTCCTAATGAGTAGGTGTTGTCTGAAAACTTTCTTAATGTGTGCCAGAGTGCGTTCAGACACGTTTTGAACGTGTACTTCGAGGCAGGAGCACGGCAAGGTTCAAATCTCAGGTGGGTTCTCCCTGGACCAGGTACTCCAGCTTCCCTCCCGAAAAGTCCAAAAACACGGATGTTAAATCGACTCATGAGTTGTCCACAAATATGAGCGAGCATGCGTTATTAATTCTGTTTCAGTGTGTCCCTGTGATGGAGTGAACAGGATAAAGCAGGTCTCAAAAATGGATGGATAGAAGAAAAAAAAAAAACGTGATGACCCATTTTAAAGAGGGGGTCTGCGCCAGGTTATTTCTTGGCCGGGAACAACAACTTCCTGCGCTCTTCGCTGGTTGCCTTGCAACTCATCCCAGGAAGGAAGCAGTGGCTTAGACAGAAGTGAAAAAGATTACACTCTTGACTAAAATGTTTAACATTTAGTTTGCCTGTTGAGGCTCACTTTCATGCAGAGCAGACTTATAACAAACTGTCAAGTGCTTGGAAAGTGGGAGAAGGCCCTCAAACACATGAGGGGTTGTCAACATGCATGAGGACATATGTAATCTCCAGGTCCTTCATTGCAGGTTATTACAAGCATTGTTTGCCATCAGTCTAGCAGTGATCACAATGAATTACACACAATATAGTTACAGAGAACAGATAAGACTATCAATACTGACGCCATAATCAGTTCTGCTTATTGACCTGATTCTATTTTGATTCCCTCAGGGTCAGTTCTGGACCACGTTTTAACAAGAAGACAAACAGGTCTAAACAGATTTTCAGCCCCAACACTTCTGTTTAATTGTCTCAAATTACAAAAAAAAGGAACACCTCTGCAGGTGACAGCAGTATCTCCACTTCAACTACAGCTACACAGCTACACACAACCGTGAGCCTGTCGCAGCATCGTTGCAAGTCAAAATGAAAGTCTCACTTTATGCCTTATGTCTCATTGTTGATCTGCAATCTGCTGTGATCGATAACAGAGTTGTTAATTGCAGAGGTGCACAGCTGGTATAACCAGGGTTTGGATTGTCATCTCTTGTCTGTAGAGGTTAAAAACAAGGGGTTTCCAAGGTAAAAGTAAACCCGTCTGCCACTAAAAGGTGGACACTCTTTCAGTTCAGTTTATTTAGCACCTTTCAAACACGAGTGCGACTCGAAGTGCCTCGCAGAGTAAAATAAAACATAAAATGGCAACAGATGACAAAAGTAAGCTAGGGATGCACATGTTTAACCGTTTAACCGATAACAGTAACTCTAACCGATTAATACTAATGGTCAATTTTGTTTTTAAGCTACGTAATTCAATCAACTCACGGGAGCGTGTTTTACAGGTGCAACAGGCCCAACAGTACCCACATCTGTACGATTCTGGTTCTCCACACTACAAAGACAGCACATATTCTAGTAATTCATGGAGGGAGATTGCGATGAATGTGGGTCTGGATACGGCCGAGACGGTGAGGAAGTGGAAAAATGCAAGAGATAAGTTTAGTAAGTTTAGCTAGTTCGTGATTGTCGCTCTTCTGTTGTGGCTTGGAATAACATAGTGGAGACTGCGCTAGTATAAATCAAAAGTGATTTATACTATATTGCCGTGAGAGTATACACGGGGAAGTGTCCGCATGCGTCCACGACAACGCGCGCAACATCGCGGCAGCCAACCCTCCCGGACTTATCGGTTAACGGTTATTAATCGTTAAAGGGCGTCGGTTAACGGTCATAAAAAAAAATCCAAAATGTGCATCCTTAAAGTAAACACAAGTTAAGAACATGAAATCTGATTCAGTAGTTTTGCAGACTAAACTGGAGCTTATGGGTTACGTCGGGCTCGCAAATGATCTGCAGCACACCTCTCAGTCCTCCCGTCAGTGCAGCAACGTGTACCTGCGTTAAAGGTAGTCCGATACAGGCGGATACAATATTGGAAATACTGGCAGATACTGCTGAAAATAAATGTAATTGTTTCGTTGAGTATTTACATGCAGTTGCTAAGAGGAGGAGCTGTAGCATGGAAAGTTGCCCTAACTAAAACTGGCATCGTGACGGCAATGTGCCGTTATTTTAGGCTGGAAAATCCCACCAGGGAAATTACTACATGCTCATTACGCAAGGATGTAGTTTCCAGAGGTGGTATGAATGTTGATAAACGTAACATGATTAAGCGTTTAAGGATCCGTCACATGAAAAAGCTCAAGTTTATGAAGTGAAACGAAAAGATGGACATAGCGCAGTGGCAAATTCCCCAAAGAAGGCGGGAAATCCAGAGCAGTGACGATCAGATTTATTGTCCTATGTGGCCAGGCACTGAAAATGTTGGCTTCCACTGCATAACTTAACATCTGTAGCCATGCTACCGTTTCCCAGGTCGGAAATACACCTCTGAAACTGCCCTCTTCAAATAGATCACGTTTCATCAAGGTTGCATGATGTGAATGAAGGTCAGTACTGGCCGAAAACCAAAGCCCAGTTATTGAAATTAACAATGGGGGGGGGAATCCAAATTTCTTTAATCTGCATTATCCCCGTTACATGGGGAAAACCATAAAAGAAAAGTGGACACTTTCATTCGACAGCCCTCTGCCATGTACAAAAAAAAGGCTGTTGAATGTGCAAACAATCAATACTGCCTGGTTTAAAAACAGATGCAAATAGATGGAAATCCCGCTCTGGTTAAGTTACATCAATACCACGTTAAAGAGGGCAGTGGTGGGGGTGGTGGGGGGGGGTCACCTTTAGTGATGAGGAAGGCTGTAAACACATGTGAACGGAGGTCTTTTATTTTGATTTTTTTTTATAGGTTTATGATAATGCAAGATCTGCACCCTTCACGACACATGGCGTCCAACACTGATGTAAATACCCCTCCACCTCTGTGAGGGTGCTACCTGCATACCTGTCATGTCATGCATTCCTCAGCAATGTATACCCCCCCACCCCACAACCCCCACCCCATCACTGCGCAGGGCATTCCTCGGCTTTCCCCGAGAAATCCACCAAGGAGGAGGGGGGGGGGGGGGAGAGGGGTTTAACGCCGTACATGCGTAAATAAACCTGGAAACAAATATCACGCATGGCATCCGGCTCACCTGTGGTGGCGACGTCTGCAGCATCAGCCGAGTGGCCCGGTAGATGATTAGAGAAAGTGCTCTCCGAGCCCAGTACCGCATAGATGACGAGTCCACGTAGCAATACATTCACTACCATGTAACTCATGGTGAAAACGAGACAGGGAGGGAAAAAAAAAATATATATATATACTGATTCCTACCGAGCGAGTGAGGATGGAGGGTTTTTAAACAGACACGGAAATGTGTCCGGCTGAAAAAAATACGGTCTTTAAAAAAAAAAAAAAAAAAAAAACGTGATGTCGCAAGAAAAAAAACACCTGCAAAATACAGCAACTTATAATAATAATAATAATATATAGGTATGTATATTTGTTATATATATTTTTAAGACAAAGCTCCCTGCTAGCAGATGAGACAGGAGCAATCACTGCTGGGGTGAAAGCTTACAGGAGCCTGGAAAATACCCACGAAATAATAGTTCATCGTGGGTCAAAGGCGAGCCAGAGTGCAACGAAAAAAAATAAATTAATTAAAAAAAAACCAAACCTAAAAGCTTCTAACAGTTTTATTGGCTGTTTCTGAGGGGTAACTGTTCCGTGATACAACTAGAAACCACCCCATGTCTGGTTTTAAAATATGACAGTTAGCTTACAGGATGCACTGAGGGGCGCACATGCAGCTATGTGAAGGGATTCCCTGTGCAAAAAAAAAAAAAAAAAAAAAAAAAAGGCGAGAGAGGAAGAAAAAAAAGGCACACAAGTCGCCTTTTTAAAAAACCGTGGATAGCCGAGTGCTAGAAAAATATCAGGTGCTGTATCAAATCCGTCCGTAGACCCGTGGGGCTGCTGCAGAACAGTCTGTTTACTTCCAGGTTCGGTACACAAACACCGGGGACGGATTCAGCTATTCCGCCTCTTCATACGACCGGAGCAAATCCCAGTGGCATCAAAAATATACATTCCTCTTCTTCCTCCGTTTCTTCTAAGTCCTTCCCTGAACTGGAGCGGCCGCACACGACATCCGCCTACTTCACCAATGAAGTTTTCTTTCTCTCTCTCTCTCTCTTTTTTTTTTAAGTCAGCTTTTCATGGCTCGGCGTGATACAGTATCCTCCTGTCATATCAGCTGCTCGCCGGCTGATGCGGACCAGAAGGAAAGCCGAGCGGGGCGGAAGTCGGTATGCAAAATGATTTTGACGTGGGAGGGGGGGAGGTGGGGGGGGACGCGGATGAGGGAGGAAGAGAGGGAGTGATGGGACTTTAATTCGGCTTCAAGACACATTGCAACCTGTTCGGACTTATTATGTTTTAGTTAATTATATTAAGGGAAATCCAGCAGTGGGTAACTTGTTCGTGTAGTGGTAGCGGACGTTGCACGTCACTCGCGGCTGGTTAGTTTTCAGCACAGCCGCCGACAAATACAAACTTCGCGTGCTTTCTCTGCCACGGTGACATGGGGGGCGAGGGGGGGGGGGGGGGGGTAATGGTGCACGCTCACTTTATTGTTCTTCGCCTCCCCTACCATGTCTCCTGCTCTTCCACTGACCCATCCAAGTTTCCCTCCAGACGGAGCGCTCTGATTGGCTGGACGGTCCCAACATGGCAGAGTTTGATTGGCTGTCTCACACAGCACCTTTTTTTTTTCTCTCTCTCTCTAGTTTGAAGAAGATCCGCGCGGGAAATAGAGTGACGTTAAAGGGAAATGCCGATGTTTTTCATACCAATTTAGACTTACTTTTAACCTCTAACCAGGGTCATGCAGACATTTTTGGGGTCTGGTGCTCAAACCAATTGAAAAGGGCACACTTATTTACATTATATAATATAAATATATATACAGTACTACTTGTGTTAATTACACCAGTGGTGCGCAAACTGTGGTACACGTACCACCAGTGGTACGCAGGGAACACGCTCTCTGGTGGTACGTGGGGAACGTCATGACCTCCCACACTTTCACTTTAAAAAAAAAAACTGAAACATACAATGCATTATAAATACAAAGTTTCAAACAAAATGTTCAGCCTGAGATAATTAAAATTGTGTCTTTAAAAAATATATATTTGTTGCATTTTCAGTTGCAGTGCAGATGTAACAACTTTTGAGTGTGTTTATTTTGAGAGTATGAGTGTGAGAATTGTTGGACAGAGTTGTAAATGTCTGGTTCAGTAAGGTAACAATTCAGGTAATAATTAACCACAATAAGGAATAAGCATCCCTCCTGTGTGTTTAAAGCAAATTATGAAGGACATATATGGCTATATTTTAAAATTAGTCATGGTCGTACTCAGAGAGCTGAACAGTTTTTCAGGTGGTACGCAGTATTAAAAGTTTGAGAACCACTGTATTACACAATTATTTATTTTCACAGCCGTACAATTAGAGATACTCATCAGATTTTCTTTTTTTTTTTTTTTTTAAAAAAGCTACTTTTTTGTAAAGATACATAGATATAGGAGAAACAACTGTACAGATTCTGTAAAATGAAAAATGAAAATAATGTAACTGGTATGACATGTAATGGACATAAATGTACAGGTTATAAAATTTACAGACTTTTAAATGCAAAGGCTGTGTTATATATAAATAATAGCAGATTTTTGCAGACTTTTGTCACTTAATATTGCAACCTTTTGTCATAAAATACTGACTTTTGCAACTTTTGATGTAAAATTACGACTGTCATAACATTTTGAATACGTATAATTGCAACTTTCTTTCCTGAGATCATTAATTTCTTGTTATTTGTCAACACTGCAACTTTTTATTGTAAAAAAAACTTTTGTTTTCATAAAATAAAATAACTTCATGGCACAAAATTTCAAATTTCATATAACTGCAAATTTATGTCCTATAATAATGTCATTTTGTTGTAAAATCACAAATTTCGCAAAATTGTGATTTTTTTTTAACCTTATACTACAAAAACCTTTTTGTTTTAAATTATGATTTTATGTGCTAAAATAACAAATTTTTTCCACAAATTGGACAATCTGGAGAATTTGTCATAAAAGAGCAAATTTTTGTCATTAAATCTCAAATTTCACCAAATCGCAATTTATCGTAAAATTAGGGAATTTACAAAATTGTAATTTTTTTGACAAAAAATCCCAACTTTTTGTCGTAAAATTAAACCTTTTTCAAAATTGACCACTTTTGTTGTTGTAAAATTGCGACTCTATGCAAAAACACAACTTTTTAACATAAAAATTTTTGATCAAGAAGTAGCTGCTCAACAGTTGTTCTAAAGAAAAGACACTTGACAAGCCAGAGAGCAAAGGAACAAAAGCCTGAGCACCACCTGGTGTCCATCTGTGCATATATATGTATAAGGGCTGGGCAAAATAACGTGTTATTATCGCATTAACTCATACACCACGTTAAAAGTTTCTGCTGTTACCTCAGAAATGGCCTGTTTTAATGTTATGATTGTGGCACAGGATTTTGTTGGTCGACTTTTTTTTTAATTTTTCATTAAACAGGATGACATTAATGCCCGGGCAGTGGCAACTAGCTTTATTTTATTTTACATTATTTAAGATGAGATTTACATTTAATATGTGTTCCTGACAAGTGCTGATGTCAAAAGTGTTAAGTTATGGCACTTTAGTTCATATGGCAGCAAAACATTTTAATAAAAGTGCACTTTATACTACTTTGAATTCATTATTTAATTTTGCGTATACAATGTGATTAATCGTGATTAATCAGGGAAATAATAAGATTAATCACGATTAAAAACTCTAATCGTTGCTCAGCCCTTATATATACATATATATATATATATACATATATATATATATTATATATATATATATATATATATATATATATATATATATATATATATATATATATATATTGGGTTTGGGTCGTTGTCATGCTGGAAGACCCTTCTACGACCCATTTTCAATGTCCTTTCGGAGGCAAGGAGGTTGTCACCCAAGATTTTGCAGTACATGGCTCCGTTCATCTTCCCATCGATGCGGTGAAGTCGACCTGTCCCCTTAGAAGAGAAACACCCCCAAAGCATTCCACCGCCATGCTTCACAGTAGGGATGGTGATTTTGGGGTCATCCTCCAAACACATGGAGTTGAGTTAAGGCCAATGAGCTCAATTTTGGTCTCACCTGACCACAGCACCTTCTCCCAGTCTCTTTCTGAGTCATCAATATGTTCGTTGGCAAACCTGAGTCGGGCCTGGACGTGAGCCTTCTTGAGCAGAGGGACCTTGCGCGCACTGCAGGATTTTAAACCATTGCGTCTCAGTGTATAACCAATAGTTTTCTTGGTGACTGTGGTCCCAGCTGCCTTGAGATCATTAACCAGCTCCTCTCGTGTAGTTCTCGGCTGATCTCTAACCTTTCTCATGATCATTGAGACCCCACGAGGTGATATCTTGCATGGAGCCCCCAGCCTAGGTCGATTAACAGTCATGTTGCACTTCTTCCACTTCTGAATAATTGCACCAACAGTTGACACCTTCTCATTCAGCTTCTTACTTATGGTTTTGTAGCCCATTCCAGCCTTGTGGAGTTCAACAACTTTGTCCCTGACATCTTTTGACAGCTCTTTAGTCTTGCCCATGGTGGAGATGGTGGAGTATTACTGAGTCTGTGGGCAGATGGCTTTTTATACAGGTGACTATTTGAAACAGGTGTCTCTCATACAGGTAATTACTTCAGTGAGATTAGGAGTATGCCAGTGGTCTGTGGGAACCAACACTGGTCAAGGTTGGATGGGGATCAAATACTTATTTCCCTCAATGACTTGCAAATTAATTTTTATTTTTCCTTTCATGTAATTTTCTCAATTTTTTTTCAATATTCTTTCTATAACTGTTAAAATAAAGCTGCCATAAAAATCTGAGACTGATCATTTATTTCTTAGTATGACAACTGCCAAAATCAGCAGGGGATCAAATACTTATTTCCTCCACTGTATATATATATATATATATATATATATATATATATATATATATATATATATATATATATATATATATATATAATATATATATATATATATATATATATATATATATATATATATATATATATAACAATGTACCAACAAGGTACTTGTGGAGTACTTTAAAATTGTGGTTAATTCAGTGCTTGAGTAAATGTATTTTGTTATATTTCGACCATTTACTTAGAAATTGCTCACTATCCACTATATGAGGTAATAATGAATTAGATAGTGAAAGCTGGGACTTAAAGATAAAGCCTTTCCACAGAGGTGGCAGTGGTGGTGGAGTACAAATACCTCGATGTTCACCTGGACAACAACCGGACTAGACGCAACACAGATGCTGTATAGGAGGGATAGCACTGACTTCTTGAGGAAACTTAGGTCCTTTAATGTATGCAGGAAGATGGTGCATATTTTCTGTGGCTGCGTGGTGGAGAGTGCAATTTCATCTGCAGTCATTTGCAGGTCTGTGCAGGGGACCTTTCTGGAGCCTCTACAGCTGATCACGCAAAAAAGGATGCTTCATAAAACGAAAAACAGGATGGACAACACTGCACATCCTCTTCACAGCACAGCGATGCAACAGTGTATTAGCTCCATTAGATATCTTTTTCTTGATAAAAGTAGGTTTAACATGACGGATCCTTGCAAAACTGAGACATGAACTGCAATGCTAGGCTACATTGAGAAGATTTGTTAAGTCTCCATAATACCAAAGAGAACCAAAGATTCTGGGATTATTTGACAAGGAATATTGGTTGAGGGGGTTTTTTGGTTATTGTTTTTAAATAAATGGCTCAAACCTAATCAGAAAGTTAAACTAAAATGTTTTGCTTCATGTTTTGGTGCACATTTATTTGCTTAGAGAGACAGATGCAAGTCAGAAAAATAAGTCAAAATGAAAGACTTGTTCATGGTAATAAAGTAACAGGTAAACCTGCCTCTGTGCAGACTGTGTGGAAGCATTTGCATCGATAAAAATATCAGGACAGAAATAGGCATCAAGTACAATATAGTTCAAGCTTTTGTGAAGTTACATGTGTTTTTGCATGATGAGCTGTCCTGGAGAGGAATTTTAGGCAGAAAAGGCTGGCCATCAGTGTTTATTTTCCTAAAATACCCTTTCCTGAGGCTAACTGCTGGCAGGAAGTGCCTAACATGTGACAGTATGCTCAAGTAATTAATTTTGGGCTGTGACATCTGGCTGATGTGGCCTTGTAAAATCTTGGCCTCTTCTGAACAAGTGTGATACATTTTATTATTCTTTTGAAAATTATAATTCAGATTTAATGTACAGTAAATATTTTCATGAGTTTTGAAAGATGTTAATGTTCATAAGGCATGGTTATTTTTACTATTAAAGCACTGTAATACAGTAATACAAAAGATTAGAAAAAAAATGAACTCTTCCTGGTGTCTGCAACTACAACTTCCTCCTTTTACAATGCCAATGAGTCTGTTTTTAAATTATACATTTTGACAGCTTAATATCATGGCTGATGAGTAATTTTATATCACTGTTAACAAAGGCATGGAACCAAAACATCAAACAACATGTTGCTTTCCAAATACTTATCAAGCTCACTGTACTTGATACTGTTTTCAACGATAAATCTTTCAGCAATGGCCAGCCTGAGAGTGCTGATGGACGCGAGGCCCGCTGCCCTGCAGTGCAACGCATCCGCCACCAGGAGGGACTGCAGTATGAGAGTGCTGCTCCAGCAGGTATTTGTCTCAGGAGGAACAGACATGTGGGGGGCCAAGAGAAGGTGCATGACTGATAAAAGAGTCAGCCGTGGGAGTCCTAGTAAACAGGTGGCAGATGTAGCAGAAACCGAGAGAAGGGGGCAAGACGAAAGGGAAGAACAGCAAAATTCGATATGCGCTTGCAGAGGGGGCAGCAGGGGAGGAGTGGGCAGCCAGCAATGAAGGAGAAATAGAGCAGATGCTACATGTGGGTGGAAGGTGAGGGCGCGCTGTCCCCTACCCATTCTGCCTTCTCCAGAAATGACTACTGTGAGCTTCGGGAGTACACTGATGCCTATCCAAATATTTACACTGCCACATGAGCTGAGAGAAATATTCAGTGAAGGAGCAGGAAAGATCAGACAGCAACACATTGAGGCGACAGAAAAATGAAAGTCCTTAATTACCTCATATGCTTTATTTTTGGAAATGTTCTTTTTTTACACTGCAGGAGAGTTTTTAAAATACTTGCAAGGACTACTGTTACTCACATAATATGGATAGAATATATCTTTCCTCACTTAAGTTACTTTTGTCATAAAAAAAAACATCATCAGTGTGTACACATTTTAAATACATTATTCAAAATGTTCATAATCACATAAATACTGGTGCTGAACATGCTAAGCATAGATTCAGGCAGGGTTTACACAGACGCTTTTCAAGCTTGAACTTACTGATGAGGTCACGTCATGCCTTGCAGATAGAGTTGCAAATTTCCATTTTAAGGTTGGAAACTTTCCATGGGAATTAACGGGAATATATTGGAATTAATGAAAACAGAAGGCAAATAAACCAGAATATAATAATGGAAATTAATGGTAATAAATTAGCCTATAACAGGGAACTTCAATGTAGCTGGCTGAAAAAATAACGTCTTTCAGCAAAGGTTTGGTTAAAACAATGAGATTTAATGCAAATTTATTTGAATCTCTACCTCTCCATCACATGCAAAGATCATTTTCAGAATCTTACACGACACCAGAGCGACTGAGGACGCATTGTTTGAGACCAAGGAATACATCAGGTCAAGTTACGTTTTGACGGTATTACTAGAGTAAACGTATTTGACAAATGGTGGCCAGCTCGTCAGTAAATCAGATTAAATTTAAATTAGCTACCACATTCATTTATCTATTTATTTAGCCTTTTTCTAATGATTTGTTTTGCATCAACTAACTAATATTATTTTAACCGTTCAAGAATATTCGACTTCTTTAACTAACTACGTATTTATCTAAGCACTGCATTAGGAAAATCTATGAAAATTTACCAGAAACTTTGACACCATTTGCAACTCTAGCTGCAAAACTGAAAACGAGAATACTTGAGAACAGCAAACTTTTCAGGTGCAGGAGTTAGCCAAAACGTCTGGCTAACTCTGATCTCGTGGCTGACTGGCGCTGCAGTTCCAAATGTGAGCTCCACCCACTGTCGAACGTAAACGCTTCGTGTCTGTGTGAATCCTGCCCAAGAGTGCAGTAACTGGTAATCCTCTCATAAATGCAATAAACTGTGTGTACTCAGCAGCTGCTAAAGAAATGAGTAACAGTGTGATTCAGGTTGTGGCCTTTCGCTGTTCTTTTCAACATGCTGAAGTAGACCAGTGCCTCCATGCTCCTCATTCATCAGCGACAGCAGGGTCAAATAACATAACCACAGGCAGGAGTTTGGAAACATTACTGTTGTTCCCCCTCACATGCTGCTACTGCAACACAATTACTTCTCGGTACGACTTATGTGCTGCTGAGCTCCTCAGCTGACCCAAGCATTGCTGTGTGGCTCATCTTCCCTTATGGCTTAAGAAAGCTGGCGTGGCCTTACTGGCCTGTAGGATACACTTACATACTGTATAATATCTAATAACATCATAGATGGTATTCGCTATTTATGGTTCATAAGTGCTAAAGATGGGTTTGGCGTTTCGCTTAAACCAGATGACGTGCGTCATGTCGATGCAGGTTTTCCTTTCCCGGCTCCCGTTTCTCGATGAATGATGAGTCATATTTAGTGCGGTTTGGCATATCAAAGTGGCATTTTTCTAATGTCACGGTGTCCTCCTAGTGGTAGCACGACCCGTACTGTGTCAGCCGTCAGATGGCAGTGGCGAATAGAAAGATCTGGATGAGGGGTATAACCTTCAGAGTTGAAAGGTCCGCGAGGACAGCCTGCAATTTGTTTGTCAAAGAAAACACAAATACAGCTCACCAAGCCCCTTTGCAAGCCAGAGAGCACACCCACACAACCTTTTCAAAAGACAAGATTTAAAAAAAGAACCACACAGATTAACTTGCATGAAGATGTTGAGGATGATGCTGGATCCTTGGGAAGCGACAATATATGCTTAAGAGTCCCCCCTGCTTCGCATCCTGTCCTTTTTGGATCTCTAGGAGATTAAATTTAGGGACCATATCATGTTTAGAGTGAGGGTTTAATATTTCAGCGCTGGGCCTGACATTCTAAATATAAGATAAGGAGCAGTGTGTTATGATATCTTCTCTCAACTGGAGCAGGTGGAAAATGAGCAAGCAAATAGTGCCGGTTAGCATCTCTGCCCTTTGTGCCATGTCGTGGTCTAACCTCTTAACCGTAAGCAGGGGATGGGTCGCAGAGGGGAAAGGATTCATAAGAACTGCAGCAGCAGTTACTGTCATAACGCAAGGTTGCTGCCATCTACCTTTTTGCTTGTTCCTTAAAAATAAGTCTGGCTGAATTTGGATTTACAAAAACAATTCTGCACAAAAACACAGCAGCACACTGTAATTATAATGACGGGACCATCAACAAATGCTATCAAAGCAAAACTGCTTTAAAGTGTTTTGACACATGGAGCAGGACACATGAACAATGTGTACATGTACATTCAGAAGACTGAGTTTGATACCGGCTGATTATCAGTGGCTGTGGGGGACAGAGAGACAGCTGGGATAAAGTTGTAAACAAATAAATAAACCCACCTGCAACACCCCCCACCAAAAAAAATAAAAATAAAACAAAAATAAAAATAAAAAAACAGTGGATTTGGGAGAAACATACCTCGGCTGAGGCCAGTGACGTCACTTCCATCAGGTTCTCAGCACGGAAAGCAAAGACAGCAGCTGCAAGGACTGGAAGAGGAAATAGAGTAGTAAATAGTAAAATAGAAAAAGTGAAGCATTTTGAAACAGAAAAAGTGTCTGTGACATAAAAGTGCCTAACTGCATAGTTTGATAGTGTGAGTTAAGCATCTGCCTACCTGCTACTACCTCCAGCGAATCATATCCGAGGATCCGATCCCAAAGCAGCAGCAGCTGATCAGTGGAAAGGTAGCCGGAGAAGGCTCGCACCATCCACTTAAAGGCTATACGCAACCTGAGAAAAAAATATAAAAGCATCACACCTTCAGTGAGCATAAACGGCATTCCCAAATAAGACTCATTCCCAAATCTTTTGCACCCAAGTTTGTTTTTCTGATTCATTTTTAAACTGGGATTTGAGCAACGCAACACTAGATGGCAGCAGTTCACAAGCAACGGGCTGCAAGAAAACTGAAACTGTCAAAGAATAACATCTGCATATGTGAGAGATTTATAACACATTTTAACTCAAAAACCAAAACAATAACTATAAAATGCATCTTCTAGGCTGCAAGAAAGACCCAGATGAGTATGATTTCAGTTACATAACATGGAAGGACTGCTCAAACAAAACTAACTTCCTAAGAATCTTTTCAAAAACCTGAAGTCTTAGAATTAACTATTGTAGATAAGCATATTTTCAGGCAATGCAGTCGATTCAATAGATTTGCTTTCCATGGCAGTATATGAGGATTCTGTTTAGTTTCATAGATACTCTCTGGACTAAAACTGGTCTTTTTGTAGAGAGAAAGCTTCCTTTGAAAGTGTTTATGGCGTTCCCATTCAATGTCTTAGAAAAGATTGATGATGTTTGTTCCCTTTTGTTTGATGAATAGTTCATTTCTGGAAAATGACTCCTTTACACCTTACAACTGATCTGCACAAGGCCACAAAGGCGGGAGGACAAAGCGGTAACTCACGGCTGCGCTCCAATCTGTCGAAGGTGATAGAAGAGCTGAGGCAGGTGGGTCTGAAGCAGCCGCTCAAACTGCAGGCACAACGACATGATACCCTGCAGGCACAGACAAGTGAAGCTGCTTGGAGGCCGGGAAGCAGAACACTTTGAGCTTATTTTCTAGCACGTGCAAACCCTTACCGAGGGAGACGAGGATATGGAGTGCAACCTGAAGAAATAGCGGATGTACATTTCCCTGAAGACGCTGTACAGTTTGGATGGCTCATTGTACAAGAAGCACAAAGGTGCCACTGTGGAACAAACATCAACAAATTCACACACAAATAAAATCTCTCTCATCTCTGCACATGGTGTGTTCCTTCTAAAAGAGAAGCAAGTGCAAAACAAACTCACCGTACATTGAAAATCCATGAAATGGGATTACTCCTGTTCAAATGAGATTTTCAAGTCAGCTCATTTCCGAAACATTAGGGTGTTCTCAATGTTCAGAAACATGTGTTTCGATTCATCCATCATAACTAAAGTATGATGTAATTATCTAAATTCACACTCACCATTGGGAGGGTAAACAACAGCACACTCCTTGTCTCCCACCTTTCCTGCGGGACATGTACACAACAATCTTTGAGGGCAAAGACTTAGAGCACATGGAAAAGAGAATATTAGAACACAGATGGTGAGATGTGATGATGTGTACGTGGGTTAGTAACAACCTCTCACCTTGGATGTAGGACTTAGGAGGAGTAGCACTATTGTATTTAAAATGCTCCAGGACGGCAGTGTCCCGAGAAAAGCACAACAACACCTGGGAACACACAGGGCTGAAGATAAACACTCCAGCACCACAACATCATGAGCCAAAACAACTCTGACCCTTCTCTCAGCATGAATTCAAGACGTCTGGAGCGGTGCTGCTATGGCTGGGTGCATTGCAGAGATGCTTTATCGGACTGGGCTCTGGGGATTTGGAGGCCAGGTGAACACCTTAGGCTATTTGTCACTTTCTTTGAGCTGCTCCTAAACACATTCACACAGTGGCACACAGAAGTGCTGCGTGACATAGCTGACATCACAGAGTGCTACAGTCATACAGGCCTCTATAGGTTCACTGTTTATTAAACAGATTGTTGAAGTGGGTGTTATGTGTTAAATGAGCATAAACACTTGGGTCTGAGGTTATTATGCAATAGCATTGCCGAGGGATAAGGTGATAAATGCCTTTTTCTTATGTTGTAATGCTGGTGATGGCCCTGAGTGGCCTTGCTTCCTCTTGGGTAAGAGTTGTAATACAGCAGCACACCTAGAGCCAGGGATTTATTATGTACTGAAGCAGACAGGACCATGCCTCAAATGGTTGTTCCTTTCACGCTACGACCACGTACATGGGAGTTCTTTCATAACCTTCCAACTCCCGTGTGCCTTTGAAAATGGATTTACCATGATTTCAATGTGGGGCAAAGTCTCGCAGGAAGTAAAATCATATCAGCATTTAAATTGACTTTAAAGTATTGCAGAATGTTTCTATGTTGTATCCACTTTGATCTTAAAAATTCTTTGCGGTACTCAAACCAGAGTGACCTATAGATGCTTCACTTCTGGTCAGGTGTCCTCTCATTATATATAATCTCTTTTTTAATCTTTGAAAATCATTTGGAAGTAGCCGTAAATTGGTACCTCTACCTTGATATGACAGCCAAGTGTACATTTTGATCAGTTTTAATGTAGACTAAGAATGGCACAAAAGCACTCTCTTCTTCATGTCTTTTCACTACATTTCACTACAAAGACACTTCCCTGTTTGAACACCTCCTGATTTTGCAGTTTTTAGTATGTTTATCATTTGCAGCCTTTGGGAAGAGGATGTGTAGATACAAGCCAACGACAGTGTATGCTCTCTGTAAGATTTCTGCAGCACAGAGTGAGAAGTCATTTTGAAATGAAAATCTGTCAGACACCTTCCCACAGGGTGATGTGGAGGCGTTGTAAGTGTTTATTTGTTCTTTAGAGCTAAAGTGTGTGATGCTGGTTGGTAAAACAACATTTTATCACTGAGTTATTCCTTCGTTTTTGTTTTGTTTTGTACCAGACAGCAGAGTGCCTTTCATTTTCTGACCTCAAAGACTTGTTGAGCCGGAACGATAAGATGACGATGTGAATAACGCGTTTGTAACCACATAACTACAAGTATGCGCTAAACATTTCTGGGAGACGTTCAATATTTTCTTATCTCAGCTTTAAAATAGCATTCTAACATAAGTGGATTCTTTCATTGCCTAGAGAGTTTACCATAAGCCAATATTGACAAGGATACTCCATCTTTGTTCTTGGTACACATGTGTGCTCATTGGTTAGGCACCGAGGAGCACAATGGGCAAACAGCTCCTGTGTAAACTTGTTGTCAAGCATACAAACAGGCTTATCAGAGACAAATGGAACAGCGACCAACAGGAAAGCTAAAATACGAGGATCATTTCCTTGTTTAAGTGGGTGTTTAATGGTCGGAAGGGATAAATGCTTTCATACAGCAACCGTTGTTAAGTTTAAACTTTCAGGGCGGTGAAATCCTGGGAGACATTTGAGCTGTCACATCGAGGAAGGAGCAACAGCAACGCGGTTTAATTTAGGAAAGAAAAACAAATGTCATACACACATTAAACGGTTAATGGAAGCAGGCGAAGAGGGAAAACGCTGGTTTAAATTGTTGTGACAGCCCATCCAGACTACCTCTTTACTGATATCCCGTTATCAACTGCCATGTTTTTACTTAGTTTAAACACAGATATGAAAAATAGAGTAGATAAATAAAAGAAGTGTAAAACAATACAGACAATTCAGTAAATGTCATGCTGATTTCTTTGAAACAGAAATACTGGACTGATAGAGAAAGAGACGAGCTGAGCCAACCTGATAGAGGAAGTCTTCAAACACAAAGTAATAGTCATCATTGCTGGCGGTGAGCTTCACGTCCTGCCAAGTAGAGCATTCAGGAATGAATACAAAATGAGGTGAAATAGACATTGTGTGAAATAGCATCTTGGCATTTTAAGTTGTGCTGCACAGGGAGAAACATTTGTTAATGTGAGTCAAAAACTCACTAAAAAGAATACTATTCATTTTCTGTAATTTCCAGAGTATGCTAGCCTGGCCAGCCATCCTAATTCTTTTTCTCTTTGATACAAAGATTTAGTCTATTTCTTCTAGATTCGACTTTAATTTCCAGGGAGCAGTACTAACGGGCGCAGAGGAACCTGCCTCTGGACATCACTGGACGGCCACATAACCGTTCAGAGAAACTAAGCATGTGTCATAGGTTCAGCAACAACCACACTAGCATAAAAGAAAAATGCATCCAAAATAGCGTGCAGTGAGAGTAGGGAGGCCAGTGAATGACTGTTGTTGGTTTTGCAGTAAAATCCTGTTGATCCGTGGAGTTATTAGCAATTCTGCAGCCATCTTGGGTCACTGCATAAAGCTCATCCCCGCCCCGCTGCGATTGGTTCAGTATGCTCGGTACCTGTGTGAATGGCTGTGGATCGCAGGGGTACCAGACCCATTTTAGGAGAGAGACGTTTAGCAGAGTGGAATGGCTATAGCTGGCCAAGGCTAGGAATATGCAGCTTCATGCACACAGAAAAGAAAAACGCAGACAAACTCACCTTGTAAATAAGGTTATCAACCAGCAGGTCATGTTGTATAACTCCAGCCTTCAGCTGTTCATAATGCATCACATCCTGGAGTGGAAAAGAATGAACTGGTGACAGAACTGAACTGACAAATGTGATTTAGTTAACTTTACAAAATCTACTTTCCCTTTAATTAAATTTTGTGGGCGCTTTTTGTCTCTCCCTTTATACATGCTACTAAATCAACTTTATGTCTTCTCACTGAATGTGATGACAGCAGGATTAAACCAAACTTAATGGAGGTGTGTCGTGTTTCCGACCACATGGTTAGACTCAAACGTGCCTCCGGTTTGAGACAGGTTATCATGAATGAACCAAATAGAGCAATAAAAGTGTCCATCTGCGACAGTCTCTTGACAATGATCAGTGCTGCGGATGTGAGAGCAGAAACAGGGATGGTCATTTTGACAGTTCAGGGAGGACACTGAAACCACTGTGGTAAGAAATGGCCGCATCACTGGAAGAGTTTAAATAACTTCTGCGAAAAGACTTGAAGCTGATTACATATCTTGTTAATATCAAGTGGAAACGTTGGTCAAAGCAGTTCACCCTCCGAGCTGTAATTCTAGAGATTGAGACAGATTCGAAATGGAACACGTAAGCGCTGCCCGGCAAAACTTCAATATATTATCTCAACATCTGTAAGAATAATAAATGCAAATTTTGAACAGGATGAATTGCTCCTTTCAAATTAAAAAAAACGTCTGTGATAAAGCTCATACTTTAAGAAGTGTACAAGATGCAGGCAATTTCATAACTCACACAGTGTGACGTTGACCAACTCTGTTTAATGCGTTTGCCCTGAAGGAGTTCAGAAGCCACGCAAACACTCTCCAGGCCTCACTAAGTTACCTCAACAAATCAATTTTCCGATCATAAGCATAATTTTCCTTGACTTGGCCTACAGAGAAAACTCTGGATTGCAGTGTTTATACAGTTCGTTGCCACACAGGCAGGCAATCGCGACTCAGCTGAAGCATTTGATTATCTTAACATTTGTACAGACAGGACAAGCCAAGGCCAGCTAAGATAAGCAGCACAGCAGCAAATAAACAGATTATGGAGAAATTATAGGTCACTTGATGTTGTATGTCACACGTCGCTTTTTTACTGTGTGGTGCCAAATCTAGTACACAAAAGTACTGGCAGGTAATAGCCACTGAAACAAATGGTCAAGACGCTAAAAAGAAGAAGAAAAAAAAGAGCTATGGCTGAAACAGTTTAAGCTTCAAATAGTTTGGGAATCAACACAGCTGTGTGTGCACGGCCACTTTACAACGCTGACATCTCGGGCGTATTAAAGCCAAGTAATGTACAGTACATTTCTGTGCATATGCAGCGACTTCTGTACCTGTGGCTGGTTTGTGGAGTTGAGGGTGAGGGCCCACAGATCCTGCTCGGAGCCCGGTGGGGCAGCCCTGCCTGCTGTACTGCTGCGCTGCAGCGCTGTCCTGCTCCGCGACCACTGGACAGGACAGACATGACAGCAGGGCACGCATGAGACACCTGTCCTCCTCCCTCTGTACAAAGTGATGCTCACCAAATCATCTGAACCGCTTATTGAGCATGTGGAAAAAAAAAAATCAAATGAAATAATGAAAACAAAAAATAATAATCATCATCAAGGGAAGAAGTGATGATGAAAATAACTGTTAGTTGCAAGGGATACTTTAATTTTTATGTGCCACATTTAAAACAAAAAAAAAAAAACAGAAATAAAACAGATCATTGCGCAGGTCTGTTTACCATTTGTGTAACATTACAATGTCAAATTCAGTATTATCCCAGCATTGTCAACATCAAACAGGCTCACTTTTCAGTCAACAAAAAGAAGCCTGGTGATTTGCCTGTAGGATGACAAAATACATACAAACATAAGCAAGCACAGTCATCCAAAAAAGTACTTGGATAGTATGGGAAACTGGACACCTGCACATTTTAAATGTCTGCACAATAACATACAGTTACACTCTGTTGAGACAGTTGAGAGCTTTGGTAACCCGAGAACAAGAAATAACTTAACTGGATAACAAAAAAAAAAAAAAAAAAAAGGAAAGTAGAATTTTTAAAGTACCATAAATTTGTCAAAAGCAATCGTGATCGTTTCTCTGAAAGATTTGGAGCTTGGATAATCTCACTGGATCCTTCGGAAAGAGTATAAACATAAAAAATTATAACACAAACCTTCCCATAATTGTGATTGCTGCGTAACATTCCAATAAACAGTCAGGCACATGGTGGCAATAAATTTCAGCATTCCCATTCTAGCCTGAATCTGTGTGGTCACAGCATTCAGACACCAAGCCCTTGGCTTCAGGTGCTGGCCAGTCATTACATAAACTAACACACTCCCAGCCCCCTAAATTTCCTGTTTGACTGCACTTAACACTTGGCCAACAATATAAGTCACAAAAAGAAGCCGAAAAAGCAACCAACCTGAGAGTGTGTGTGGCTGTCTTTTAAATACAGTGTGTTTTTGATGGTATTGATGTTGCTAGCAAAAATAAGTTTTTTTTTTTGTTTGTTTTTTTACTTTCATAGCAGAGCAGTGAGTTCAAGTGTCCCTCTAACTGATTGCAGCATCTAAGAACAATGTGGCGTACAATGAAAAATCATTGTATCATGAGGTTTTTGTTTTTTTTTTCCGAGTATTTCTAAGCATTTTTGCTGCAGTAGCATATAGCTCAGTTAGCATAAGATGCAAACTACCATTTGAATGGATGGAAGAAACGTCAAAATGACAACGATCAGCTCCAGACTGATCAAAGAAGATCTAAAGTTACCTGTCAGTACCGTAACAGAAGACACCCATGTGAAGTCAAACTGTCAGCAACAAGCCCCGAAAAGTCCCATTGTTGAAAGAAAATGTGCTGAAGAGGTTACAATTTGTCAAAGAAGACACTGACTGGCCTAAAGAGAAATGGAGCAACATTTTTTGGACCGTTTACAGCAAGATTGTTCTTTTTGGATTGATCAATTTAAATACTTCAAAATACTTGAAGAGGTCGTGTTGTCTTATGCTGAAGAGGAAATGCTCTTGAAACGGGTGTTTCAACAAGACAACAACCCCAAATACACAGTAAGCAGCAGCGTCTTGGTTCCAGACCGACTAGATCAACGTTGTGGAGTGGCCAGACCAATTTCCTGGACCTTGATCCAACAGATAAACTTGTGGGATGACATCAAAAAAGCTGTTTCTGAGAAAAACTGCAGAGGAATTGGTAAATGTAGTCCAACGGTCCTGGGCTGGAACACCTGTTCACAGGTGCCATGCAGCACAGATGTGAAGCAGCTGTGAGAAACAGCAGTTATTCAACTAAATATTAAGTTCAGTGATTCACAGGAAAGATCTTGTGCAGCGTTCCCAATGCATTTGCATTTTTGGAAATAAAAGATAATACAAGGATTCTGAGCTTTCTCACTTTTTATTTTAAATACACTTATTTTGAACATAACTGTATACAGTGATCCCTCGCCAATTCCTGCTTTAAGTTCCGCGGTTTTAGTTATTCAGAAATATATAATATAAAAATAAATCAAGAAAAAATTGCGGAAACATCACAGGATGCTGTGTGCGTTCTCTCGCAGCAAAGAAATGTTGTGAGCCAGCCTGGCCCCTTTAAGAAGGTGGCCTTATGAGTAATGGTGTGGCCTTATGGGTAATGTAGTGTGTGTGTCGTGGGACAGCAGAATGAAAACGGGGTTGAGATGAAAGAGCGGTTTCTTTACTACGGTTCAGAGACCAGAGGCTGTGAAGGTAACAGAAAGACCACAGTTGAGCCTTTGTCTTGTTTCGCTGCAGTGCCTCGCTACTTTTTTGCTGTTTTTAAACATATTTTAAACACATTATTTAGGCTCGGGGGCCCCGGCTCCAGTTTGCGGATTTTGATTCCCCGGAGGGGGGCGCCAGTCCCCATTAACCACAAAAAATAAGGGATCACCGTCTGTGCTTTTTAAATGCCAACACACTTTCAAGACACACAATCATTTTAAAGAAAATAAATTTTATGAATATAAGGGCAACCCAGTAATGTACTATTAAAAAACAAATGATCAAACTTTTTTTTTAATTTAATATTTCTAGTATTCTTCAGAGGAACTCTAGAAGGCAAAAGTCCAAACAAATGTCAGGAAGCTATGAGAAACAATTGGGTAAAAAGTCAATAAATAGAGTGCTCTTAAAGTCATTTAAAACCTTTAATTTAGTTTAACAGGAGGTTCTCTCATGTTCAAACTTACTTTATAATGTATCCCCTTTAAAAAAGAATCCCTCCTTCTGTGCCAGAAAGCATATATTTGGGAGTCTGAACTGACACACATAAGACACAACTCTGTCACTGTGTGGTGCTGCTTAAATCTGAAAACATGTCGCTCAGTGAGCCATTCAGATTTGCACCCTGATGATGTCCCAGATGGACCTCAGTGTAGAATCATCCGGCCTCTCCATCTTTATCTCCACCCACTGCTTGCCCTGCATCCCCTGAAGTCTGCCAAAGATGTACAGCCAGCAGAAGACAAGTGTTTGTGTATCTGTGTGTGAGTACAGGGTCTGGACAGACTTGTCTCAACACGCCTCAGAAAAGTGTTGAACTGTATCCTTGTGATACCTTGGCCAAAGCATGTCACTGAGATTCTATTGAGACTTCAGGAAACTGGGCCAACTTCTTTAAAAAATGGCATGTCTCCTTTAAATCAAAGCTGGAATCTAAATTGTTACAAAACTTTTTTATTCTAGTTTTATTCACAAAGCGTTCCAACCTCCTTGGACACGCAGTTAGAGCTCACCTTTTTTCCCGATTTGAATATACTCGTTTTCAAACAAGTCTGTAAAGGGACAAGAAAGAAAAACAGAACAATTTCATCAGTAAAGTTATCGGCTGGATTTACAAACACAGATGGTGGAGACGATTCTATTTAAGGTATGAACATCAAACTGGAACAGTGTCAATATCTGGAGTTCACAGATATTGTTTGAGAAATCCCAGACACCCATGAAGCACAACAGAGGAACACGAGGTGATGTTACAGCCAGGGTTTTACAGAGTCACAGCAATGTGAAAAAGAAAACACACCCTCGATCAGTTTTAAGGTTTTTATGTAACATAAGCATGATAAAAAAAAAAAAATTATCTGGTCCTTACCAGATCTTAAAAGTAGGTAGATATAACCTCAGAAGAACAGCAACACATAGCCTACTGTATTACATTGTGTGTGTGTGTGTGTGTGTGTGTGTGTGTGTGTGTAAATGTTGATAGTTTGCTGGTCTGAAACATTCTGGTGAGTGTTAACATAAAGACATTAGAAATTATTTTAAAGAAACAACTACACATCAGTTTGTAAAAGGTTACGAGGCATTTTTTTTTCAAACAATCTGGAGCCTATCTTTCTACAAAAAGCATATTCACAAGTGGAAAAAAAAAGTTGCTATCATTCCTTGGAGTGAACGCCTCACCAACCTCACATGATGCAATGCTCTGAAAATGAGCTTAACAACATAGAGCTTCGTCTCAGGCCTCAGTTACCATGTTAAATGTTAAAGTTTGTGTCAGTATGATTAGAAAAAGAAATGACAGGTATGACTTGTTTGAATGGATTTTTAAGAGAAAGCATAGTCTCTCTGAAAAATAGAATCTGAACAGAACCAGAAGTCTTATCTGTTGTGAATTATGGACAGGCAATTGGATAGACAACAAGACTTACACTCACCAGCCACTTTTTTAGGTACACCTTATTAGTACTGGGTTGGAACCCCCTTATGCCTTCAGAACTGCCTTAATCCTTCATGCCATAGATTCAACAAGGTACTAGAAACATTCCTCAGGGAATTTGGTCCATATTGACATGATAACATCACGCAGTTGCTGCAGATTTGTCAGCTGCACATCCATGATGTGAATCTCCCGTTCGACCACATCCCAAAGCTGCTCTATTGGTTTGAGATCTGGTGACTGTGGAGGCCATTTGAGTTTAGTGAACTCACTGTCATGTTCAAGAAACCAGTCTGAGATGATTCACGCTTTATGACATGGCGCGTTATCCTGCTGGAAGTAGCCATCTGAAGATGGGTCCACTGTGGTCATAAAGGGATGGACATGGTCATCAACAATACTCGGGTAGACTGTGGCATTGACATGATGCTCAGTTGGTACTAACAGGCCCAAAGTGTGCCAGGAAAATATCCCCCACACCATTACACCACCAGCAGCTTGAACCGTTGATACAAGGCAGGATGGATCCATGCTCTCATGTTGTTGATGCCAAATTCTGACTCTAACATCCAACTGCTGCAGCAGAATTCAAGACTCATCAGACCAGGCAACGTTTTTCCAATCTTCTATTGTCCAATTTTGGTGAGCCTGTGTGAATTGTAGCCTGCTGCTGTAGCCCATCCACCTCAAGGTTGAATGTGTTGTGCGTTCAGAGATGCTCTTCTGCAGACCTTGGTTGTAACAAGCGGTTATTTGAGTTACAGTTGCCTTTCTATCAGCTCGAACTAGTCTGGCCATTCTCCTCTGACCTCTGGCATCAACAAGGCATTTGCGCCCACAGAACTGCCGCTCAGTGGATATTTTCTCTTTTTCAGACCATTCTCTGTAAACCCTACAGATGGTTTTGCGTGAAAATCCCAGTAGGTCAACAGTTTCTGAAATACTCAGACCAGCTTGTCTGGCACCAACAACCATGCCACGTTCAAAGTCACTTAAATCACCTTCCTTCCTTATTCTGATGCTGGTTTGAACTGCAGCAGATCGTCTTGACCATGTCTACATGCGTAAATGCATTGAGTTGCTGCCATGTGGTTGGCTGATTAGAAATTTGCATTAACGAGCAGTTGGACCTAATAAAGTGGCTGGTGAGAGTACTGTGTTGCCTGTCCAGACACAGTTGCTGTGGATTATGGTCAAGCATCTCCAGACAGTTTTAGTAGAAATATTTGGCATTTTAGTAACACCAAAGACAACATATCAACACAAACCACCTCAGGCTATCAAGCACAGTGGTCGAAGAGAGACTTTATGGCTTGTTTTGGAGCCAAAAGATCAGAGGGGTGTACTACGAAGCGAGATTAGAGGGTTAGCGAGGTATGTTGAGTCTAAAGCCAAGATTTCCGGTACCACAAAGGTGGCTCTCTTTCAACCTGGCTAGATCACCATGGTAACTTACTCTGCAAGCTTAACCTGATCCGGAGCAGGTTATGTGCAGAGTTTAGGCTCAAATCGGCTATAAAAAGCACCGCCCTTTCACTTTCACCCAATCCCGTTGACCTGAGCGCCAGGATTGTGCAATGGAGGGAGAGTATTCAGAGACCGGACTGATCCACTGGCTTCCCATGACCATATTCTCTATGAACGCTAGAGATTTCCAGATGAGGGAATACGTTACATTTGTAATCTGCTAGAGCCAGACATTGGCAGCGCCACCAAACGCAGCCGTGCGCTCACAGTAGCGCAAACGGTGCGCGTTTCTTTACGTTTCTTTGCCACGGGAACCTACATGCATTCAGCTGGTGATGCAGAAAATCTGAGCCAGAATACTGGAATAAAGGTTGTACTTGTTCTTACTGAACTGCTGAATATGTTTGTAGTATTCCCTGGCCATCTGCCCACGCTTCAAATAAAAGAAGCGTTTTACAAAACCGCAGGTAACATAAATTAATAGTCCATTATATTGATAATCAGTGTGACGTGGAATTTCATGTGAAATGTTTTAATATAATTCATTCATAAGATTTCCCAGGGTGATAGGGTACCTATTAAAGTGGCCGGTGAGTGTGTATAACAGATAATATTAAATCTTAAATTAATTTCACATAAATTTAGCAAAAACCTAAAGTGATTTTCATTTATCATTCATAATGGGACAGTCAGACCCACATAATGTTTAAATCTGCTGAATTAAGTTTAAAGTTTAAGCGCTCTAAAAGAGGGAGGGAGATGGTGGTGAAATAAATATAGTGGTGAAATAAATATAGTGGTGAAATAAATATAATTTACGAATTTACACGATCTGCAATTTTTTGCCAGCACTCCTCTCTGGCTTTATTCGCACCTACAGTATTGCTTTTGGCCGTAAAGATTTCTTTAAAATCCTCATAGCCCTGCATTATTAAAACCTGCTCCTCCTGACTGAAATAGACACTAGACACTATATATTGTGTAGCTTAAGTTGTATAGTAGGCGGGCATTAATAAGCTTTGCTTCTGCCTGAGCCTTTTTCAGTCAAATTGTAATTTTTTTTGTCTCTTCCTTGTTTGCCTTGAAAGGTTGACTGAAATAAACTTAAACTAACTAAAAAAAAAAAAAAAAAAAAAAATATAAGGACCGCCATCTATCCATTTGATCCGGAAGAGGCGTCAAATGACGCGTCAAACGCCCCCTTTTATGTGAACGCGCACAGAGCAGAAAGCAGAAAGCCGCGGTTAACAAAGATAGTTGATAACCACCTTCGTAGTACCGGTTATCTCTGATCGCGAGTTTCAGGTTTGTTAAGCCAGCTCATCCAAAGAAAGTCTGGCTGTGTCGAACTTGCTTCGTAGTACACCCCTCAGGACAACGTGTTGTCATCAAGTCCTCAGTATACCAAAGTTTACTGACTGACAACTAAAACCTGGAGCACACCAGGAAACTGACATCAGAATGGACAAAAAAAAAGAGAACTATCAAAATGTTACCATGGCCAAGACAAAGTCCGGATCTTAACCCAACTGAAATGCTGTGGGGGAACCTTAAGGCAGCTCATGCACAAGCAAAAACACACAAACTTCAATGAAGCAAAGCAACACTGTAAGGAGTAGTGGATCATTTTTCCACTCACTATTTTTGCAATTTGGCTTTGGTCATTTCTCAAGTAAATGGGGACACAGTATAATAAGTCATAGGTTGTATATTTATATAATTTAGAGAGCTGGTAAAGACAACTTCATTTTAATTATGTGCTGCTATATAAAACGTTAAAACTGAAAAAGGGCGTAGTTTCTATTTTCACATGACTGTGAGCCAATCTGAATAACACATCGATTCTTGTATTCTTGTGTGGATATAACGTAAATGTATGAATACCTGGATGGATGTGCGCGTGGTCGTCGATCCCCAGCTGCCCGGTGTTCAGGTTCAGCTCTGAGTAGGCTTGTCTCTGCGAGTGAGCAAAACACAACCACAGACTTCCAATTCAATCTGCCATAACACTTAATGGAGCTCTGCTTAACGTGACTTATATGGCTGTATAGATGAGATATTTAAAAGATTCAAGATGCCTTGGTTTTTATAATTTAAGAGAAAACCTTTTCACCCTTAGTCAACAATGTTTTTTTATACAGCAGTGAATTAAGTGTTGGCGTGAGCTGTTCAGAACAGCCTGGTCTTTGAATTCAACAGTGAGAAAAATATGACCTCCCTTTGGCCTAAGTTTGAACCCAAGTCACCACAGACTTTGCGTGGGGCAAAGTCTGCAGTGTCCTTGCAACAGCTGCCTTTCAAAGCTCATAGAGGAGCGTGTTTGATGCAGAGAGCTCTGCTTTTTGGCACCAGTTGTCCAAGGTAAACATATTGTAGGGAGCCGTGGGGGGTGGGGGGCTTTAACTGAGGACAGTGTCACACTACCTATTGCAAAGACTGATGGGAGTAATAATTTCAAGTGCAAGTTGTTTATTTGTTTTACAACTGTTGTTACCTTTTGTGTTTGAAAATGCAATTGCCATGATCTTTAAGGTTTGAACGGAAGAGAGCAGTGTAAAATCTAACAAACAAACGGGGGCGGTCCAATAGGAAACAAGGCACTCTGGCGTGTACTGCATACCACAGCAAGCAGAATCACAGCAAAGGTAATCTTGCAGCATTACACTGCAAAGACTGGCCTTTTATGTTTTGCTTATGCGCAAACAGAGCTATCTTGTCAAACAATGGTACTTAAAAACAGTGTAAGTTTTCATTAAAGGCTCCTATCAAAACAAGCAAGAACTCTAAGTTCCTTCCCGTTAGCTTTAATTGACAAGTGCATCAAATGTGTGTGAGATGGTTTGGCGAGAACACGGCCTCAGGTCTTTAAGAAGCTATCTGTGCTTATTCTGTTATCAAGCAAAGCTGCAATGATTTACTTTGTATCCTTTTCTGCCTTCCAAGTAAAAACTAGAGCCAAAAGCAGATTTATGTGGCACTGAATCCAGCTTTTTTTTACTATTGGTTTATAAAAGTTGCAACATTACTGAAATGGCAGCTGTTAAGTGTGTCCATATGATGTCATCATCAATCCAGAATGCACTCACCACAGTTCAAAACATGCAATAACTTTACTTAACAAAAAAAAAAAAAAAAAAAACAGGAAAAAGGGTTACATGAAATGTTGTAATTATCTAAGAAATTCTCAAACGAAGGGTGATTATAACATTTCAAGGCCTATTTTTTTAAGTCAAAGTTCCTGTTTAGTATTTCTATACAAGTTCAGCTCATGAGGTCAAACATAGACAAATCATCCCAAGATACACACCAACACATATGAGTAATCACATGAAATTAAACAGCCACACAGATTCCTACCAGCTGCGGGATGTCTCTGACGTTGAGGGGAACCTGGATGAGACCCCAGTGGCTGTTGGCGCTGATGTCCTCGCTGCTGTTATGGTTGGGGTTCCGCAAACTGATTAAAACCTGTATAAACAGCAATAATGTAATGTAATCGAATAAGCTTCCAGCTCGTCTTAAACATATAAACCTGAGCTGAAGAAAACAAGGAAGCAGCGAGGAATCTGCTTACCTCCAGGAAGTCTTTAGGGGCATAGACGGGCCGAAAGCGACTTAAATCTGTAGCGACACATTAATAGCTTTTATTACACATTATACTCTGACAAAGTTCTTCACTTGACACATATGAGCGTTTTAAATATACAATTTTGGATTTTTTTTTTTAAAAAAAAAAAAAAGTACATGTCAAGCCAAAACGTTAATTTAATTCAAAGTTTATCAGCCTACAGGCTTCACTCATGCTGGGGCTGGTCTGGGACTTCCACCAGCGTGGCTATAAATTCAGGAGCTGCGTCAGAATGAGGGAACATTAACGTTTGGGACGGAAGGAGGGGTGCTGCTCGTTATCGCAGCTCAGTGTGAGAGGTCTGGATAGCTTCTATATTCATAGTCCAAAGTGTTTACAGCCTGAGGACGGCACATCCTAAATGTTATTATACGCCCCCAAGCTGTGATAGCAGTGTTAGGACATCAGATTAGCAGATCCTCTGAAAACATGCAGGGTCCAGTTGTAGAAATAAGATCAGTACAAGCAAACATATCCTAATTAAAAAAAAAAAAAAACGCATTCAGACATTTAAGCATATGAAAGTGGGACTAATAAACACAACAACTTGTTGACTAAAAACTACAACAGTGATCCCAGCATGCTGTTCTCTGATATAAGTCTGATATAAGCATACAACTATGTATGACAAAAAGAATCAACAAGAGGTAACTAGAGATGTTGCAGAGTCAAGTTCAAACCCTAAGAAAGCCTTTACAGGGTAAACACATCTTCCACAGCAAACATGGAAGTGATAGATCTGGTTTAGAGATATTAAATATACCATCCCACATGCACACACGTCAACACTAATCTTTCATTAAAGCAGATTGCTCAGGGCCAAACCCCTGTGTAATATTTTTAAGACCTGGTTCATCTGTGCCCATCTCGTTCCATTTGTTGGCAAGTTCCTTCTGCTCGGCTGCAGGCCTCTGTGGAGCGGGCAGAAAGAGATCTCAACAAACAAATGCCGGGGGGAAACTCATCCTGAAAATGCCACATCAGAACTGTGGTTTCGTCAGTCAGAAATGCATTTATGTGAGTGGATAAGCTTATGCTCACTGCAGGCAAAAAGTCTTGTTATCAGCGGGTGAAAGAAATCTATGTTAATGAGGTTGGCGTTAATAAAAGTGGGCAATGTTCGGTTTTCCCAAGGTCTTTCCAGTGTAAAATGATTATGAATGGAGACATAGTCAGGCTACATTAGCGCTGACTGATCATACTGTACCTACCATGCGAGCCAGAGGCACTCCAAGCTCTGTGCTCATGCTGTTCAGGCTTTTAAGTATTCGCTTCTCCCAGCTGGCCTGTTGAAGAAAGAGCAGACTTGGCTTCAGATATCGTGAAAGTGATATGAAAAATGGGCTCTGAATTTGGCAGGCGAAAATGAATTGTGTCAGAGAGTTACAGGAAGTGAGGACTGACGGACTGACCTGAGCCTTGCGCATGTAGGCCAGCGGCTCTTTGAGATGCTCTGGAGGAGCTGGGGGGTGGCACTGGGGCAGCTGGCTGGAATAAGCAAATGCAGGATTTTATAGTAGAATAATATGAGGGCTGATAAATTCAAAAAATAAAAATGATGTGTATTTACCAAAGGACCAATAGTTTTGGAGAGACTGGTGCCAATAAAGCTACAAACATCATTTTATTAAAAAAAAAAAAAAAAAAGCTAAAAGAAGGAATATCCCAAGGGTCATGTAAACAAAAAAAAGACTATTCTTCAAAAAGAGAAGGTGTGTCAGGATTCGTAGCCTACGAACAGACTGAGACGAGTCAGAACACATCTCCACCAGATACACCAAGTCTTGTGCAAAGTCTGCTCACGGCATATTGAATAACTCAAGGTCTCCGTGCATTAAACAGTGTTCACCCTAATCTAAACATCTATAACCGCACATAAGACCTGACTACTGGCCAGAAAAATGAGACATTCTTCATTAAGGGCCCTGTGTTGCTGTCTGAGTGTGCAGAGACCAAAGAGGGTCCAGTTATCCTGAAAGAGGACTGTGAGCAGCACATCTTTCAAAGCCGTTCATAGAAAAGTAAAGTCACCAAGATGCTTAGATAAAAAAAATTCTATGAAAAATACTTCATTCATTATCCACAAAGGGAAAGTCACTGTTGCAGTAGCTGTCCTTATTTAAGTCTCTTCAATGATACGTTGTAGATGGATGCAACTGTAGGCAAAAAATTTCTCCAGTCGCAATCTGTGTTGCAGAGGACCCTGAAGAAGCCTCTGAATGAGGACACTGTTGCTGAATCACTGTGATGTGTCAAAGGATGCTCAAGGTTGTCTATGATGTTTTTCATTTTATGATATATCCTCCTTAGTACAATCAGTTCCAGAGGCTCCAGAACGCTCCTCAGATCAGAGCCAGTGTTTTGTTTTCTCCTGGCTCAGGCTGATGTTGAAGAGGTTCTGTATAATCCCACATAAATGCTCCACACAGGACTTTGGGACTCTGGGGCTGATTCAATCTCTCCAGCTGCCTCTTCACCTGACTGCTAGAGACAGACAGGTGCGAGGGGGAGGTGGAGAGGCAGCAAGATCCATGCCGGAGGTGGAAGATGAGACAGCTGAGGTGTGACAAGGAAGCTGTGGGTCAAGAGAGGGAGGGAGGTCTGCTTGGGGGGCAGAAGAGAGGATGCAAAGCCTGAAGCCTGTGATCTTTTTCATCCCTGACCACACATCTCATATGTTGTTCTACTGGAGCTTGTTCTCCAGCTTTCTCCTGTTTGCCATCTTGTTGTCTCTAATCTTGACTCAACCAGGACACATTTGAGGCTGCTTTGAGATCATTCAATGCATCCAATCATTCAAACCACATTCAGTGGCGGTCCGGCCCTCGTGTGGCCACATTCTTTTAGGAGGGTAATATACCGATGTAACACAGAGAGATGCTGTTAAATAGAGGGCGGAAAAAAAGATTAGGATCCAGTATTTAAAAAAAAAAAAATGCTAAAACACTTCCTTTATCATCTCCTTCAGCCTAACCAGCATTGTCATTTTGGCATCACAAAAAAAAATCCTATATGTTAAATATTAGTGTCTGCAGTAATGTCTTTACTTTTGTATCATGTAAGTAGTGCCATTCCAGGACATCAAGTGTTGTTGTTCTTTGACCCCACAAGACCTCTAATCTTAATCAAAATATTAATTCTGTGACTTAAGACTCTGGTCTTTAAATGTGTGAGAGAGTCATAAAAATCTTTATGTTTTAGCAAAGCTGTCCAGTGTGTGGCTGCGAGGTGTTCCTCCTTTTATTTACTATGTCCTAAATTTTTTTTGACACATTTCGCTGCCATCAAATTCAAAATGAGTTTTTTTTTTTATTTTATTTCTTCACACTTTCAACATTTAATTCGTTTTCTATGTTTGATTGTGTGTAAAGCATTGGCTTAAGAGATTGGCAAATCATTGTATTTTGTTTTTGTTTACATTTTACATAGTATAACAGCTTCTTTTTTTAACATGGTTGTATATCTTGTAATATTATGAAATATAAGGAAGTTCTGTGAAACAAGGTAACAGGAACATTTTAGGTGAAATGACAACTTAATGTCCTTTTTGTGTAATATTTCTGTAAATTTCTGTACCAACATCTAACAGCAGTTTAGTCTCCATGTGATGGGATTCTGTAAAATCCTTAAAAGATGTGTACCATCTTTCCTTAATTTCGTTAAATTTTAAAATGATGTTGATAAAGAGTACTTCAGAAAAGACGTGCGGTTTTTTTTTTTACTTTTCAACAGTATCCCTAGTGTACAAAAAAAGATTTCAAGCAGTTTAGCATCTCAAGCATCTCCTGTTAAAGGAAATAATTTCCTTTGATGCTGCCTGCTGGCTCTCTAACTCAGCAGACCTTTCATGAATCATTACAAGACCCATGAATCACTGAAAAATGAGGGAGGGGGAGAAAATTTATGTCATGACCTGTGAGAATAGGATTAGCTGGGATGGACTGATCTAAAAAAAATAGCTTAAGCACTGAGAGAAGAATGATGCATAAACAAGATGCAATAAGCAACAGATCCCTTCAGAGGTCCGGTACATTTCCTTAGTATCGACTAGCATTTCCTTTGAACTGCATGACTTGGGTCAAACGTTTTAAATAACCGTCTACAAGCTTCTGACAGGACTGCTGGAATCCTGGTCATTGTCAACCCATGTGCGCTAGAGATGCGCGGATGACGTATATTTTAACCCGCAACCGCTTCTTAAAATCTCTATCCGCCCGCTATCCATTTGCAGGAACGTTTTTTCACCAATTTTCAAAACCGAACCGACCCGCCATCCTTTTTAATAATATGTAAAATATTTTTTCTTATTATTATTATTTGAGTGCTTCAACCGCAACCCGCCCGAATTTAATTAAAGTATTATTTTTTGACGAGTCATCCGCCCGATATGCGGATTATCCGCTCCGCCCGCGGGTGCGCGGATCAACCGCGCATCTCTAATGTGCGCCCAAGTTTTAGCTTCCTAGCTGATGTCTTGAGATGTTGCCTTAATATTTCCATGTAGTTCTTTCTTCATGATGCCATCTATTTTATGAAGAGCTCCAGCTCCTGCTGCAGCAAAACAGCCCCACAACATGATGCCGCCACCGCCATGCTTCACAGTTGGTATGGTGTTCTCAGGTCTACATTCCTCCAGATATAACGTTGGTCATTATGGCCAAACGGCTCCACTTCAGTTTCATCAGACCACAGGACGTGTCTCCAGAAGTTAAGATCTTTGTCCTGGGTGTCTTTTTTCAAACTGTAATCTGGCTTTTTTTATGTGTCTTTAGGAGTAATGGCTTCTTTCTCGAGTGGCCTTTCAGCCCATGTTGGTGGACTGGTTTCACTGTGGATAATCACACTTTCTACCAGCTTCATCCAGCATCTTCACAAGGTCTTTAGCTTTTGTTCTGGGCTTGATTTGCACATTTTGGACCAAAACACGTTCATCTCTAGGACACAGAGCCCGTCTCCTTCCAGAGTGGTGTGATGGCTGGACATTTCCATGATGTTTATACTTGTGTATAATTGTTTCAACAGATGAATGTGGCACCTTCAAGCATCTGGAAGTTTCACTTAAGATGAGCCAGACTTGTTGAGCTCCATGATTGCCTGGCCAAACAAGGAAGCAGAACGTTTGGAGGTGTGGCCTTAAATACATCCCCAGGTGTGCCGACAATTAACTCAGACATCATCAGTTAACCAATCAGGAGCTTCCAAAGCCATAACCTCATCAACTGAGCTGGCCGCCCCACGTTGTTTAAAGACCTTAATACTTTTTGTGTATGTAAACTTTTGACCTTGAAGAAGATAATATAAAATTCTATAAGAAATTATTATTGTGGACATTTAACAAAATGAAATAATTGTGGTAATCCTGACTAACCTGAAACAGAAGTCCTATTTGACTTCAGTCAGTGAGGAAAAAAAATTAAATGTGTGTTTTTGCACAGTGTATGTAAACTTCTGGCTTTAACTGTACGTGTAATAAGAAACTCAGAGAGTGAAAATCCTACGGCACTCTGCCAGGTATTTGTTTGTGTGTGTCTAAACAATGTCTGTCAAAACAATGTATGTCTGTCAATCCTTCACCATCCAAATTATCACTTACATATGCAGCTCTCTGTACACTGCATTCTGTAGCTTTTTTTCCCAACCTGAAAAACAGTGAAACGCGTTACAAACACTGTTTATTACTGTATTGTTATAAAAGAGTGCTTTGCCAGTATGTACAGTCATGGAAAAAATTATTAAACCACCATTTTTTCTTCACTTTCTTGTTCATTTTAATACCTGGTACCACTAAACGTCATCACGTGACTAAAACAGACAGAAAAGAAAACACTGAATGCATAAAAGTAGTGTTTTTGGCAGTACAACGCCATAGCTATTGATGTAAAAACGTAAGTGATTTAGGTCATAATCAAGAAAACCATGGAAAATGGTAAGATATCAGCTCTTAAATAAAACTCTTATGAGCAATCTTTGTGGTTATCGTTATGTTTGTCCAAACAAATGTACCTTTAGTTGTACAAGGCATTAAAATGAACAAGAATTTGGTCTAATAATTTTTTCCATGACTGTGTGTTGCACAACCTGAAAATGCGACAATGCCCACCTGATGTTTTGAGAAAATTGCGTACGTCCTCTTTCAGAGACTCCAATTTTATCTCAGGTCGATGCAGACAATCCTAAAAATCAGTACAGTATTTAACAACTCATTTATATTGCATGAAGACAAAGTAGGAGGAAATAATTAACCGCTAAGGGCAGTCGGACGGCAACCTGCTCCGCATCGTTAGCCGCATGCTAACAGACTCACTTTGGCTTGTCTCTCTATCTGTGAGTGTAAGTGGCTTCCTCTGAGCCGCTGGACGATCTGAGCGATGCTCAGAGATAACTCGGTGCCTTCGTCCATCTTCCCAGGTTAGTTAAAAGACTCGCGCAGTTTCACTTGTTGTGGCTTTCAGCATCCATCAGCACGGCAGCAGCAGCCGCCCCCTGCAGAGGTTACTTAGCAACCGAGGTCACTCAGCGTGTTTACGAGGGAAACAGCAACCGGATACTTTAGTTCCGACCTGAGGATGACTGCGTTTTAGAGGAAAGTCCACGTGCAGTTGATTAACAAAAATTAAAATACTGTACATATACTAGTGATGATCATTTTATTTTTCAATATGATGAACTGAACCTTTTATATAATGCCACCTTCTCATTCATTCAAGTGGTGTCTGGAGCCTAGTGGTACACAAGTGACTCTGAGGTAGAGGATCCTAAGGAAACTGTCACATATTGTCAATTTTCTGCACCCACACCCATCCCTGCAATTTTACTCATCATCAGAGGGCTGACAACCACAGATTTTTAGGTCTTCGTGTGACCTCAAACATTAGTTGAGCTGTTGCCACGAAGAAAAAGGACCAAAAGCGGCTTTATTTGATCAGGCTGCTGAGGAAAGCTGGAGTGAGCCTCTAGCCTTTTCACACAAGCCTGCTTGTTAGGGAGATTTTCTTTTATGTATGTAGTGGTCAAGAGAGGCTTGATGTATAGTGGAGAAAAATGGAGGAGGCAGGATATTCATTTTGG
This sequence comes from Hirundichthys speculiger, assembly GCA_018398805.1. Classification (NCBI taxonomy): domain Eukaryota; kingdom Metazoa; phylum Chordata; class Actinopteri; order Beloniformes; family Exocoetidae; genus Hirundichthys; species Hirundichthys speculiger. The sequence goes on along the minus strand of JAGFBZ010002592.1, from coordinate 1,141,928 downwards.
AGATTAATTACAGTACTGGGTCAAAGCAGCCTGTGCATGCAGTCACAGACATGGTTTGACAAAGACTGATGGAACATATAACAGTATTTACACTTGAAACCAGACGTCTACATATGGAACATGGAACATAGCCATGTTAAATATGTGGCTTTTTGCAACTTTAAGACAATCCGGTGCCGAAATGTCACTTAAAAAGGTCATAGGTCAACATGGAAAAGTGTCCTTTTATGCCCCCCCAAAAAAATAATAATAAAAAAATCCCTAAGGTGTGAACTATTAATCAATTATAATATTGTGATATCACTTAAAGAGGACTCATTGACACTATTAACATGCAAAGCTGCAAGAAAAAAAAAAAAAGCACTGAACATCATCAGAGACTCGAACCACCCAGATGACTCCATTTCCAAGAACAAACATATCAGCATACAACCTGAGACACAGCAGAGCAGTCAGTATAATCACGCACACACCAAGCTTTTCTAACAGCTTCTAACAGAAGTGACTCATGGTAAAAGCCAAAGATCTTTTATGTGCAATAACGTTAACCTATTGGGATTTCATTTTTTTGGTCTACTTTATTGAATGTGCTTATTCTGTGCACCGGTTTTACACACCACAGAACCACCACAGTGTCTTTGTCCTTAATTAGAGAATCAACCTACATCTGGAAACCTCTACTGGACCAGAACCTGGTTACACTTTCCTTGATATTCTGCCACAGCACACCCTCACCTGTCAACATGTGAAGGTATGTCTTGATCATCATCATCATCACCTTTGTATGCTCAGAATGTTGGGATTGAATTAATATAATGCTATCTGTTGGCTTCCCCCATCATTGTACAAATTGATATTTTATAACCGCTTTTCCACTGAGGTATAGATGAAATGAGTTGAAGTGAACCGATAAATTCAAAAGGAATTGTCTTTGCCGTGAGTTCATTTGGCTGTTTGGCCTGTTCAACTTCACTGCATGGATGATGTTGCATTCTGAAGTGGATTTACTTCTGTCACAAAGTGCTGCACATCTCTTGTGTTTGATCAGCCGTGAACGACAGCGACGGGGCCTGAAATATCTCAAACTGTTTGTCTCACGCTGAACAGCTTCATTCCCGTAGGCTTGTTTTTTTTTTTTCTTCCTTTCTTTTTTCCACAGTGAGACAGTACTGTTTGAGCACGTGACTTATTTGGAAATATGAGCGGCGTTTTCGCGATAATCGGATAATCGGAACAATTGCATCTTGATTCAATGAGATTCCATAATACTGTTGACAAGAAAACACACAGCCTGCAACTACATGCCTGTGTTGCAGAATAACGCTTTTAGAAAATAAATGGAGTCAGACTTCCTGTCCTGTAAGTAAGTAATCCCAGAAACAAGCCTTTATAAGACATTTTGCCGCTAATTAAACCACTCAGCATCTTTTTTTTTCCTTCTTTCTTCTGAAGGGGAGGAGTTGGGGGTCCAACAGGCGGGCTGAACTGTCCAGAATGCGGTCCCTCCACATTCTGGCAGCTGGCTGAGAACCAGAGGAGCGCAGCGCAGCGCGCCTGGCTGAGAGCGCGCACGACAACTTGCAGACAATCCATCTTTTCGCTTCTTATTTCATTTTTTTTTTTTTAATGGATGTTTGAGAAATTACCCACATTCTATTCTTTTAAGTGTTTTTTTTTCTTTTATTTCCTTTTTGCAGCATGACTACTGTTGTTCCTTTGACAGATTTGACTTGAGCCAACAGGAGAGAAAAGCGAAATGGAGACGTTTACAATACAAGATATGCTCATAAACTCCACCGATCTGAATAAGATCTTGTGCAGTTTCGGAATCAAGAATATTTCGGAGTGCGAAAGCGAGCAGCACTTGTCGCCCGAGCCAAAAGGTAAAAATGAATTTTTTTTGTTTTATTAGAGTTAAGACGTTGTGAAATAGTATTCAAATCTGATATGAATTTGATCCTGATTAAAAATGAATCATTATGACTCCAGCTTGACTCAAATTAGTGACTGCTTTGGGCATTTTTCTTGCGCCAGTGCGCATTACGCGTATGGCTAAGGTCCTCCATAAAAGCTCATGTAGTCAGGGCACACTGTTTCTGCGTGCTCAATATGTTTGTGCACTTTATGGACACAAAAGAGATCCATAGAATAATGATTAATAAATCCACAGATAGCCTAAAGAGACGCAACAAGAGATAAAACATGCACATACTGAGCGCCAGTGCTGTCACCAATTCATGAATATTAGAGCTTTGGTTGCTTAAGGGATGTGAATACATTTGAAAATATTGACATGGTCTGGATGAGAAGAGGAGTGACGATGAGGGTGACTCAAAATGGCTCACAGCTTGAAGAATGACATTTGCATGTTTGCTTCTGCACCCTCCCAGACATCAACCAGACAGTGCGGATCGTCCTCTACAGCCTCATCTTCCTCCTCAGCGTCCTGGGAAACAGCCTCATCATCGCCGTCCTGGTGAGGAACCGGCGCATGAGGACGGTCACCAACCTGTTTCTGCTGTCCCTGGCCGTCAGCGACCTCATGGTCTCCCTGGTGTGCATCCCCTTCACCCTGATCCCCAACCTCATGAAGGACTTCATCTTCGGCATCGGCATTTGCAAGCTGGCCATGTACTTCATGGGTATGTGGTCATGATGCGTGAGGAGAATTCTTTCTAAGAATGTGACACATCCTGTCAGCCCAGAAAAACTCCAGAGGATGTGGAATGTTAGGACAGAAGCAGTTTATCCATTTTTTTATTTAAATTTGTGACAGAACCAACTATAGATAATATTAATAGCTTCATACAGAATAACTGAACTCTACTTCTCTATAGTTAATCATTATAGCTCAGTTGCACTTCCATCACATGTTTCAGCAGGGTTAATATAAAGATTTAAGAGCTTAAGCTAAAAACAGTCTTGGTCAAAGGAAACCCGTGAACGCCTGAATCTGACACAGAGATCAGTTTTTCCAGCTGGTGCTTTTCTTAATGTCAGCTCTAGGTTCTTGTTTCCTGATCTTTAAAAGTCATATTTATGCCTCGAGAAAAATGATGAACATCACTGACTGATGTGCTTAGCAGAAGTTGGATGCACACATGACAAAATTTAAAACACGGTCAAGCAGTTTCACACAAAATCTTTGCATAATCATAAATTCCAGTGAGAAAGAGAAAGAAGGTAGAATATGTTAATTTTATGATTCAGATTAGGCAATTACATTGTTTTTTTTTTTTTAAAATTTTTTTCTTTAGGTAAACACGAACAGACGTAACTTCTCTTCGATTTAAAAACATACGTTGAGCCCAGTCTTCAAAGTAAACCCAAGTTAAAGGTGCAATCTAGGTGTCAGCGGGCCAGTGACGTGTCAAATATTATCAGCTCAGGAGCTGAGAAAGAGAAACACTCCAAACATGACATTCACCATCAATACCTATCCTGCTCCAGTTTACTGATCAGGACAAATTAATTACAAACTTTCTGCACAAAGTATCTGCTTAGTTAAAATGCCATAAGGCCTTTTCATTCAGCTGCTACATGAACAATGTGATGTAATGTGTCAGGCATTAACACGGACACATAAGCTCTAAATTACGCAGCTCTGTTTTCATGTTAAATATTTTTGTCCCAGATTTGGGCTCCCTGATAAAGTTGTGGGAATGTAAAGAGGCTTCAAGTAAGTATGTGGTATGTGATTTTGTACTAAAAAGAAACAAAAAAAAAAGTGTAAAAGAAAGAGTTTAGCTTGAGAGCATAATTTCAGTTTGAGTTCACGATCAGACAGTCTCTCCTCAAAACTGCACGTCCGTGAAAAAAGCTGTGAAACATTGGCAAGACAAATTTATTTATATTCAAACAGACAGACACACATCGTCCTGTTTTTGTGACCCCTCTGAAAGTATTTTAATTCAAAACTTCTTTCAGGCCGGAATCACTTTTATCTTCCTTTGTTTTTGGAGCAGGACTCAAATGCAGCATTTTAAGATATGGTGATAAAATCAATTTTCTAAACCTAACCATGTGACTTTTGGCGCCTAAACCCAACCAAAAAAACAAAGTGAGAGCCAGGTGTTCGGATAAAAATTCAATAAAGTGTAAAAAGTTATGATTCCACAGTAGAAATACACTTGCATTTTCTGGATGATTCCTTTGGTTGTTATTCCACTGCCACCCGATCAACCTGTGAACAAAGACTCCAAATAGTTAACTTCTTTAACCACTTAACTACTTTGTTGCTTCTGCAGATTTCAAATACGCCACCTTAATCCTTCTTCTTTTTGCATAACGTCTGCTAATTTATAATCTTCTCTTTATTCTGCATTAGATGCAGCAGGAAGTGACTTAGCTTTCCCCTAAAAGTTTGCATGGTCTTATATAACCTGCAGACACACAGTCGCCGTTAAAAACTGTCTGGTTGGTTATGTGTGTGTGATGCATGGCGGCAGAGTGACGAAGCGGCCACGTTAGCCAGCTCCATCTGCATAAATTGAACTTCACATGTGGCCTCTCTTCAAATAGAGCTTGCATTTCAGTTTTGGAGCACTTGAGCAGTTGGTGACCTCGTTGCACAGTGACAAGTTCGCACGGACGCAGCGTACAAATGACCCATGAATGTCTGCGCAGACCCGTAAACCTGGCTGATGGTGTGAAGGTTTCCCAGTGAATTCCTTCAAACCATGGACATGATGAACCACCAGTCCAATTGACATTTTACTGTACAGTACTTCCAATTTTTTTTAAGGGAGAGAGAACAGCAGAGAGCCCAGGACATTTTTGGTTTATAATAGGGGAATAAAATTAGGTTAAATGTAGAAATGATTTTCATGTCACAAAAATAACCTCTAACTAAAGACTAACTAAAGTGTCATGATTATTGTTTCTACGTTTTCCACTGTTTCTAGACACAAAGCCTAATGAAAGTCACTTTATTTCATTGGTCCATTCATTTTCATTTAGGCGTTTGAAATTTTCCATACTGACAGCATCAAAGGAGATGAGTCAGTCTGCTCTGGGACGTTAACAAGCCCATCCGTGGCTTTAATTTGCCCGTGATTCTGATTATTTCCCTCGGCTCACTTCTTCTTGTTTGTCGCAGACGGCCTCTGCTGGGACCTTTGCAACAAGGTGGACTCATTACAGAAGGCACACTGAATACTAATACTTCATCTTTATCCAATTACGGGTCCGATAGGAAATGTGATTTTTAATTTCCCCCCTCACGTCCTGTTGCTCCATTTAGCCGTGCAAGGAGTTCAGAGTGCCGTCGTCGGGATTAGTAAATCATTTGTCCGTGTGTTTATCTGTTTGTGTATCACTCTCTCAGCAATAATTTGAATGTATTTATAGATCTCCTGGTTGTTGTTACAGAGTGTGTTTAAGCTGATCAGACAGCGCAGGATGTGGTCTGTTATTGCTCACTAGATTAGTTTAATGTGACAAAACATTAATGTGGCTAATTAAAAACATTACAGCATGTCAGGATGTATGAGAACAACAAAAGCATAATTATCGAGAAAATAAGATGAATACAGTTTTTCTGTTGCTCAGTTTAATATAAAATAGTTGGAGGTAGTTTGCATGAAACAAGAAAAAATGGCTGGACACTTAGATCCTTTTGTTCATTTAATTGCCAAGCTTTAGGTCAGAGACCTTCCTCAGGGCACAAACAGATGGAGCATACAACAAACTAATCAGTTAAGATTCATTAAGGTGCTCAGTCGCACCAGCACATATGAGTTGTAGTCCAAGTGTGGGAGTTGTAATTTTTCTGTTCTTCCTGGTTTCATATTTACTTTATCCAAGGTAGCTGGCATTAAATTGACCCCAAATGCACCAATAAAATTACCCACCACAAAAACATACATACAAACTTGAGTACACACACACATAAACAAGTGCGAGTTCAAGATAACTGCATAAACATCAGCAAAAACTTCATAAACTGCAGTTTTAAGAGTTAACAAATGGTATACCTCCAATCATAACATAACACTCCATGTCAAAGTCTACATTTAAACATTTGGGATGTAGGGCTTCTAATGTATGATTCCAAAACAATTCCTTTTGACATAGCACTTTATCAATGTTCCCACCCACTTGATATTTTAACTAGCTCAATTCCCTGAAACCATGGATACATTTTCGAAGGATACATGCACGTACAGCACCACAAAAATTCACCACTCAACATGGTACTGTATGTCCTGTTTGTGAAATTGTACTAAAGTGAGAAAATTAGAATTTATGATTATGCACATTGTAGCTTTTCCTCACTTTTGCTAATTGTTTATATTGTGCATGGAGGATTGAGGTGCTTACCTGTTCCTAGAGTTCCAGTTCATTTCATTGAACCAACAAGACAAAGGTTTTAATTAGTTCACTTCAACCTGTTAACCTGTTCACGTCAAGCTAAACTCTGAATTAATTTTATTAAATATGAGTCATTTTAAGTCCCAAAATAACAAATGCAATTTTCTTCAATAAAATACAGTCGATGCTAAAACTATTACCTAAAGAAAATGGTTAAGTCAGTCTTTTAAAGTTGTCGCATTTGTCCAATGTTTTACGTTTTTACTCCGTAAACTGCAAGATTTCTTGCCCAGGTTAAGTTACTGAAGATTTTTTTGTTTGAAATTGAAAAATTCTTCATTTGCAAAACTGTATTTTCTATGATTTCTTACATATATTTTGCACACAGCCTGAAGTGTCCAGGGTGTGGAGAGGTGAACGACAGGTCTTTCAACATTTCAAAGCTGAAAGTTACAGGACAGCAGATGGAAACAACCCAACTTCACCTGTGCTGTCAAAGGCATAGTTTTCTGTGGTGATAGTTATTGTCTAGACACAGTTATACACATTAGTTAGTTTTTTATCCCGACATCCAACCATGACCTTTATCCACTTCATTCCTATTCAAGGTCACAGCTAGAGTCTATTCCAGCTGGTAATGGCTGAAAAGCATCCTAGATGGGTCCCAAGTCCCACACTGGGCCATACAGACAAACAATAAAACTTGCACAACAACATTCACTCCTAGGGTGAATTTAAATTTACCATTTAGTCTAATGTGAATGTTTTTTTTTTCTCTTTGGGAGGAAGCCGGGGTATCCGGTGAAAACCCGGGTACACACGGGGAGAACATGCAAACTCCACAGGGAAAGGCCACAGTGTCAATTACAGGGCTCTAAAAGAAATCCCATAATACACATTTAGGCAGGGGCGTAGCACCAAATTCTGGGCCCTGTACACTCTCAATGTCAGTGGGCCCCTATCCATGCCAGTGCACAATGCACATGAGCAGAAAGGAAAAAAAAGGGGTATTTATTTAAAATAAAAAAGCATAAATACGGTTTTAAGCTACAATCAGATCAGATTATATTGATGAATAGTTCTTTCATTCACCACCTGAACTGATGCATTTGGCCTACTTGTGCTCAAATACCTAAAACATTAGGCTACATGTACGGCTACTGGTTTGTTTACTAATGTTTTGATCCATGACACTTGTGCAAATTTTGATTTAAAAACATTTATTCTTGAACAGGAGACAACTGCACACTCAAATAAATCAAATCAAATAAGCTACATTACTTTTGTAATGAGAAGGTACGGTAGAAATGAACAGAAAAATATTAAGTTTCAATGTGAAAAAAAGAAGTTGTCACTGGTTTCTGCTTTTTACATCAAAGGCCTATGTCATCTTATCAATAGAGCCTGCGATAGTACAAAATGTCAACTGTCAAATTGTTCTTCAGCTTCTTCTGTTCTTCAGAAAAAGAAATAAAGCCTCGCTGACACAATATGTAAAGATGTAATTTACATCCCAGTAAATGCCCACTGATGGGTCTTTTTGTTTGCAAAGTCACTAATGAGATCTGTAAAGTCCAATTGTTTGGCTAATTGGCTTTCAATTGACAGAATGGCGAGGCTGTTCAGTCTATCCTGGCCCATTGTTGATCTCAGGTAGTTCTTAACTAGCTTCAACTTGCTGAAAGCTATCTATCTATCTATCTATCTATCTATCTATGGCAAAAATGGATGGCAAAAATCATAATCACAATTCTTTGTGATTGATATTGATATCACAGTTATTTAACATGATTATTCATTGGCTTTGGTAACATCATGGATTTATGGAGCATTGACAATAGCTTTTAAGCACTGCACTGCAATGCTAAGGCTTTTTACCAGACAAAAATAATAAATTGTTTTATTGCTCAATTAATATATTACTAGTGTGCACTTGAGCCTACAGTGATATTGGTCGGCTATTTACATGTTAATATATGCAGCAGAAATATTGCTAGGTGGATCATTTATTAAGTCTAAGCACGGAGTTTCACTTTCTGCTATGTTAGTATAGGCTATAGCACTGAACCAAAAGGATGACTTACTTTAAACTTAAGGTAAACAACTCGCATTTAGGCAGTAATCTACCAGTCAGCAGCTTGCTTGCTCACTCTCTCTCTCTCTGGCGTGCGCGTGCGAACCATCGTACCACTGGTTCATGTTGACAACTAACGTTAACTGGCCCATAACTGTCTTTATACTACAGCCGCAAGCAGCCTGGTTGCCAACTAGCTAAGCTAAAGACTTGACGTGAGCATACAGATATCAGCAGCAGCTGTCTGGAGTGGACTACGTTAACTTTAATTGGACTTTACATAACAAGCAAACTTGGTTCACCTTTGGGAAAGAAAGCAGTCAACAGCTGTCTCCCCTCATTCTGCCTTCTTTGTTTTTCTTCTCTCTCTTTCTTCTTGCAATAGTCCAATTTCTGCTTTTAGGGCAGCATGATGCCAATTCAATGTGGGTTAACTGATGTTACACTTGTCGCAGGTAGCCGTAGGGCGGACTAAACCATTTTGCGCCTCCAAGAGGGGTCCTCCAGAATGTCCAATATGTTGGGAGGACTGTGAAATAAAGTTAATTCTCTCAGCTGATGTTATTAATATATGAAATAAATTGAAAGGGCCCAATTCATTCGGAAAAAAAAAAAAAAGGACTTTCATGGGCCCCTCTCCCTACTCGGGTCCTGGGTAGTCAAGTCCACTTTTCCCCCCACTACCACGCCCATGCATTTAGGCCCCGATCGTACACTTCCTGCTAGCCGCTACCCACTAGCCGCTACCCGTAAATTGCGATATAGGAACCTCTGCTAACCGCTAATGCAATCTTCCACTTCCTAAAGCCGCTACCCATTATGCCGACTCCTTTACTCACATTGTAGGTGTGGCAATGGGCGTGTCTTTTGCCCTTTCCGGAAACTCAGTATCTTACGATCGTGGGTTTAGGGTTGCAGGTAGCGGGTGCAGGTGCATGTTGGCGCATGTTAGAGCGTGTCCAAATGGCATCAATGTACTTTCACCTGGTCACATGTGGACGTGAACAAACGGCTCCACCTCTTGAATTAACTCTTGTATAAAAAGCGTGATTTGGCCTCAGTTGATTGTCTTCAACAGCTTGCTCGCCAGTTAAACCATAGACAACCAGAGCGTGTTTACTGGGAGCGCACCGACTATCTGGGACTTTCAGGTAGCCGATTAGTGCGGGTAGCGCAACCTGCTCTTAAAGGCAATGGCTACTGACGCACTGATTGGTTTGACAGGTGGAAAGCCCTAACCACTCCTATGCATAATGTAGCGGGTAGAGCAGGTGGGATAGTGGGTTTAGGAAGGTGGAAGATTGCGTTCTTTGCGGGGGAAGGCGCCTCCCACTACCCGCTATCCCTTAATACAGGCTTTAGGAGATCTGGCGGAAGATCGGACCCTTAATCCCCAAAAGGAGGATATTTATTGTTGCAATGTCAAGCCTCCTTTGATCCATCTTGGGCTCTCATCTCTCTGCAGGGGTCTCAGTAAGTGTCTCTACCTTCAATCTGGTGGCTATCTCCCTGGAGCGCTACAGTGCCATTTGCAACCCACTGACTTCCAGGGTGTGGCAGACAAAATCCCACGCTGCCAAAGTCATCACCGCCACCTGGGTTGCTTCCTTCATACTGATGCTGCCCTACCCCATTTCTAGCACCCTCAAGCCCTTCATCCGCCCTAACAACAGCACCGGACACATGTGCCGCCTTGTGTGGCCCAACGACATCATACATCAGTCCTGGTGAGCTGAAAACAAGTTAGATGGGGAATTATACCTCACATTCATTCCAACTTGGTGGCATCAAAAAACAAGTATTCAGATGACCACTAACCGATTGTCTCATCCAGAAACTGATGGGATGAGACAACCACTAGGGAAAGTATCCTGGCAACACACAGATTAGACCACTCAAAGTGAAAGCATGCAATTTTGATTGCCATTTATCTGTGTGGTTTGTTGAGTCAATTAATTTACAAGTGACTCTCAAAAACAACACATCTGCCAAAGTATGCACAGAGCTCTTTAGTTTTGGTATCAATTTCACTTAGATACGACAAAAGGCCACTTTCATCCACTTATTCCTCCAAATATGTCCCTTCTAGGTATGTGTCTCTGCTGTTGATGCTCTTTCTGATCCCTGGCATTGTCATGATGACAGCCTATGGACTCATCTCCTTGGAGCTCTACCGGGGAATCAAGAATGAGCTCCACAACAGGAAATCAAGGGGTGAGGATACTAAAAATTAAAGCCGAAGCATTTTTGTACTTCTTTTGTTGTAATATTAAAACTCATCAGGAACAGCTGAGCACCGCAGCTCAAGCTTACTTTAAAAATTCTTTTTTTTTCAAGCTGCGGGGTAATACGCACAGAATGATACAAGCATGACGAGAAAGCGTCTGCGGGAGCCTGAGGCTTCCATGTTAATTATATTAGAGCAACAAGTCATTCACAGTGCAATGAAGTGAGCCATTGATTCCTTTCTAATGGTGATTGAATAAGTAGAAATAAAAGACTCACATTTAGTTACACATAAAGCATCTGTTAATACGATTTGGTCACCTTTTTAGATTATTACGCTGATTGCTGGGTAATGTATTAACTGACTGCATTTTAAAGCAGACCACATATACTCTATACTACTAGATCATGCTGATTTTCTCTAGATATGTAAAATAGCAGACAATAGTAGTGCCTGCTGTGGAAACTGGCCAGAATAGCAGAAATTTCCAGAAAGCAAAGAATATTTGTCTCAGGCTTGGTCCATATTTGCGGGTTTCTTTGGCCCATATTTGGCTTTGACAGGCGACATTGATTCTTTTTATTTTGGCCTTTGGGCTTTGTCTGGCCCTGACAACACTGGCCAAAGGTCCCATGTTAAAACCAAGCAGCAGCCATCCCACTTCCAGGCTGAATTCAGTCAGCAAGTAGCTGACATTTTACATTGGTAGAACATGTTATTTATGCTATTTTTAATCAAATATAGCTCAAATATAATCTTTGAAGCTAGCAAAACAACATTTGTGATTTGCAAGGCAAGCAAAAGAGCGGGACGTTTTTTTCAATGCAATGGAGGCTCTGCTAAGAATGCATTCTCACAAATGTAAATTTCTCTTTTTGTACACTTTCACCTCACAGATAGACAATCCAGCACTGGCAGCATCAAGCCAGGTGACAGTGATGGCTGTTACTTCCAGCCATCTAAAAGGAAGAGCTTAACCACAAGCGTAGGCAGCTATGCTAACTCCAGCAGCAAGTCCATGGTGGGACGGGTGTGCGGCAGCAACTCTACCTCCAACCTCATGGCCAAAAAGCGCGTGATCCGCATGCTCCTCGTCATCGTCTTTCTCTTTTTCCTGTGCTGGACCCCCATCTTCGTGGTCAACGCGTGGCAGGCTTTTGACAGGCGCTCGGCCTACCGCCTGACGGGGGCTCCCATCTCCTTCATACATCTGCTGTCCTACACCTCGGCCTGCGTCAACCCCATCATTTACTGCTTCATGAACAAACGCTTCCGCCAGGGCATGCTGGCCACCTTCACCTGCTGCAGCTGTTTCCAGAGGAGCAGCGGAAGGAGCAGCAGCTCGGGGAGGTCAGCTGGAAGCAGAACCACCAGAGGGGAAGAAGGCAGATCGAGAGCGGAGCAAAAGACCACTGAGCAGAACGGTCATACTCCAAGTGGAGCCAGCACTCGCCTCACCTACACCGGCGTCCGTGAGTCAGCCGGGAGTGACCTGACGTAATTTGGTCTGCTATGTCTGCGCGTAGGAGTACTGGCACGAGCGCGAACACATGAAGGGAATCTGCAGCGTGCTTTAAAGTCCTGACAGTGCTTACAGGCCTAGTTTATGAGCAGCTATGGTACTTTAGCTCAGTGTGACATGACATGGATAATTTGGTTTACCGTGGAGCATTCAGCGTTATCACAGCAGATCAGCATGGCCAAATGTTTCCCTAAACCTTCAGTATCCAGAGCACTGTTTAAAGACTGATGCCACTCAGCTACAGGGACCACCAGTCTGATCTGGATTGTTCTGAAGCCGCGGTAAACAAGTTTATGTCACATTCTCCGTACACCCCCATTACACGTATCTCATGCATAAGCAATTATTTAGCCGTTAGTTCACTGAGACATTTTCAAAATGAAAATAGGAGTTAAACAGGCATTCATTTTCTTACTTTGGTGTCAAGAATACTAAGTTGTTGTTGTCTCCTATTAAAATTGTTATCATCAGGATTTAATGGTTTCATCTTTCTGATGCTTTAAGAAAAGTGTTAGGGGCTTCACCGACAAAAACCTGAAGAAAAAAAAAACGAATAAATATGTTCACTTCAAGGCATTTGAGATAAAGGGACAAGGATGAAGTATAAACTTTAAAACTCAACTGTTAAGCCATCGTGACATTAAAGGGGTTATATGTATTTTCAAAGTTTAGTCACAGCTCACGTTGAGCTTCTCAACCTACAGACTATAGAAGTCGCTGTAGTAGTCTTTGGTACCTCTTTAGTGAAGGTTGGATTTGTGTCCATATTCCTTTTTCTGTAATAGTAGTCCTTGCTATGAGTGGGACAAGCAATTGCTACCAATTGACATGACATGATTTCAGGCTGTCACAGACAGAAGTTCACCATCGTGAAAGAATTGTATATCATCTGTCCACATCAGCTGTCCCACATCCTACAACGTGAAGCCATTTAACGATGGTTGTTGAATACCTGATACGACTCTGTCTACTTACTAGCCAATTAAAATGCAACTTGAAATGACCTATTAGTTAATGTTACCTAGTGCCATTCCAAAGAAAAATCAGAATCCCAAGTTGTCATATTCTCCCTCACCAAGACTGGAACAACATTCTACTCTTTTGCATTTTTTTTTTTTTTTTTTAGTTTTTTTGGCACACATTTAAGTTACAAAAGATTTTCATGTGTTGTTTACTGTCAGGACATACTGAAGACATACTTCTACAACCGTCCACATCACTTATAGCCTACAATTCAAGTGGGCTCATTATCAAACAGACGGCATATACTATTCTTCAAAACACAGAAAATTGTTTGCTCTTTTGGATGTACCCTTTAATGAAATATCTCTGATTAGCAAAAAGAAAAAAAAAGCAGCTTTAAAGTGCTGGACAAAAACAAATTTTAAATAACTTTTCCCCCTTTCAAAAGTGTTGTGATATGACCAGTAGCTCTTTAGCAGCTGGATGCTTGTCTGTCTCCAACAAGTAGACAAGCATATTAAAATGTTATAAGAAAATAAATATTTTTTGAATTATGTAATTACAATATTTATTCAGACTGTTGAGTGAATGACAATTTAGAGTAAACTACATCAACTGTCCACAAAATTATGTCTCAAAAAAACTGGTTAGCCAGGATGTGCATTAGCTAGCATTTAGCAATGCAAGTAAAAGAGCAGGAAATAGTTAGCCTGTCCAAAACTGAAAAGCATCCGTCAGTAGTTCTATGACATGTACAAAGATGACAAATTTACACTTTGCAACTTGTTCTCGAATTGTAAAAAAATATGTATATATATTTTTTTGCTTTTTCGGTCCAGTGACATCTATGCTAAAGCTAACTGCTGCCGGAGCTTGGCTAAATAACAGAGCAAGCCTTTAACCCAAGCTATTCATCAGCAACTGTGATGGGTGAAGTAACATATCACAGTTGTTCTTTTTTTTTTTGTGATATTTGATATTAAGGATATTTAAAAAGTTGAACAAACCTACTTCAAGTAAAAGGAAATAATTGCCACATAATCTTTTAAACATGCTGAGGTAGGTGTGCCTGTATCTAAAAATATTTTTCTCTTCTTCAGCAGCAATCACCTGCCACACTGAGACGTAATTACATCCAGTACCTTCATAAAAAAAAAAAAAAAAAAAAAAATACATTGCTGTACAAACAGTTCTTGTCCTTGACCTCCTGTTTGTGTGTACCAAAGAGACTTCTGGACGGGAGAGGCCTTATCATCCTGTGGGATTTCCAACACCTGCAACATCTCTTCAAAGGATTAATCCCTGCCATGACCCGCTTGATTTCCAGTTTTACTGTTAAATATAGCAGCATCGATGTAGCAACTTCCTCTTGTTTTCCAAGGATCTTTATGCGAGTTTCAGTATTAATAACACCTCAGTGTTGCTCTGTAATATATCAATTTTGATGTAAAGTTATATTATTACACAACAGAATAAACTGCATGTCTATTTTAGGCCAATAACAATGTGTAAAGTTGCTCCTACTGATTTAGCTGACTTGTAATTTGCAGACCCACACTTTTAACAATTCTTTTAACCTGCCTTTACATGGCAGCCATATGAAACACACTGACAAATATACCGTACAGATGAAAGGGACACGTCTGGGGTTGTACTGCAACCATGAATCTTTGGAGGCAAAAAGGAAAAAAAAAATTTTAAAATGTTCTTGCTTGAGCTTCAATTAAAGACACACACACAGATTTTATATCACCTTTTTTAATTTTCATTTTTATGCCAATATTGCAAGTTTTTTTCTCTTTTTTTCTTCTTTTAATGACATACAGATTTGAGCATGATCTGGAGCTGCAATATGTACAAAAACAAACTAATATGTTAAAAAAAAAACAAAAAAAAAAAACGTCCCCTTTGTTTTGACGTTATTGCTAAATGTTACAAACGGCACAGGTTTCTACCATCAGCAACCCTTTGAGCACTGAGTATACTACCACATTGACATCTCTGCTTACCATTTACTAGAATAATACACAGATACAGTGGGAGAAGTTAAAGATAGTTGGAGGACAAGAAAGGAAAGAAAAAAAAAACAAGAAGGCAGGGTGGGAGATGAAGACAACAAAAAAGGTGATTCGATTGTAGCAAAGCTAAGCAAAAACAAACTGTTTAAAACAAAAAAGATGAGAGATCTCCAAGAGTAAATACAAAACATGAGTGATCAAGAGTGAGGATGAAATGTGTGAGGGATAAAGAAAGGTTAGCGCTCTGTTGTGCAAACAGCCAAATGAGTCTTAAGGAGAAGTAAGGCTGAGTGCGACAGAAGGGCTCCACACTCCTTTTTTTAATATTTGTTTAAAGCTGCCTCTCACTCTGCCCCATTATGTTTAGCAGTGCATGAAAACTACATTATAAAAGACATTTGGCATATTAGAGGATACATACATTGTTCAGAGCTCATAAAAACACACAAGAACAGCTGTTTTTTTTTCTTTTTTTTTGAGGTGTAAAACAAACATGACTGGACACAGAGGGGAAAACTGTTGGGATGTTCTGTAAATATGCTATCGAAATGGCATACTGTAACTCTGAAAGCTTTGTCGCCCGGCTAATATTGATGAATGTAGTCTAAGAAGGCATGTAACATTTTTTTTTTTTTTTGACTCTGTTGCCAAGACCAAATATAAACTGTAAACCAACTCCGATTGTCAAGGCGACACATTTGTGAAAAGCATGCATCACTGCTTTTATTAGTTTGAGCCAACGTGACAAAGCTGCTCTGTTCAGACTCACAGGAAGAAATGACGAGGAGCCGGGGGTGAGGCAACATGTAAACAAAACCCCCCAAAATATCTGAGCTCAACAGGCAACAGCGGGGGGGTGGGGGAGGTGTGACGCCAGCGCAGAAGCTCTGTAGGAAACCAGCTGATTTTAAAGACGTAGAAAAAACACTCAGGTTAAAAATCTACAGTTAAGATTTTTGTGACCTCCATCTTGCAGAGTAAAGGGTTCAGGGCCGGCGCGCGGCCCGTTACGAAAGCTCGGTGTAGAGAAGCGCCACGACCCGGTTCTGATGCTACACTGCTGCTGCAGCACTTTTAGGCTCTCCACCACTCTAGGACAGGAAGGAGGTGGAGGAGAAGACGAACCTACACCCCCCTCAGCCAACAGAGGCAGCACGGGCGATAATGCACTTTTTTTTTTGTCCTTTTTTTTTTCCTTTTTCATTTTTTCTTTTTCTTTTTTTGCTTTACATAAAACAAGGGGAGACTTTGTACCAATAATTTAAAAATATCAATATTACAATATAAAACATTTAACATGAATGACGAACAGGTGGGCAAGGATGGCAAAACGGGGGCATAACTTATTTTCTTCTTTTTTTTTTTTTTTACACTGAAAGGGGTGCAAGCAAATCCTTTTCTGTTCCTATTTCAAAGTAACAAAATTCTGAAATTCTTCATTTAGATTCAGCAGACATTCAAGTTACAGTATTGTTCTTTTCCCCCCAAAATGTGTATACAGTCGTACTGTAATATTTAGATTACAAGTATTGCCTTTGAATGAATGTTTCCCCACAGTTAGACATTTGGTTCCTGATGGAAGACAGAAAAACCCAATTGTTTCTTGTTCTTGGACAGGAGCTGGAACACACTTTCAAATGGAGTGAGTCTGACTCACTATACCATTACAGCGACGATATGAAAGACACACACTCACGCACGCAAAGACGTACTTGCTGGCTGGTGAACTAGTGCTCAGGCAGATTAAAAACACAAAAAAAAACCACAATGAAATGACCTGTACAATATTGCTGTTTGGAAATGCACATTTTCAATCAATAACACACATTTAGAAGGCCTTTATGCTCCCGCGGGAGACGCAGTCGCCACGAACATGTATGAGTGCAACTAGTTGGACAGTGAGTTCACAATGTACACACACTTGTTCTGCAGAGACAATAAACCACAGGATTATTTCAAAGAAAAGAAGGCTGAGAAGAGCTTACAGTGCTCATGAGACATTGTACCAACAGTGAGAAGGTGCAGAGCACCGCATGAGACTTGAACAAACACTGAGGAGGGGGGGGGGGGGAGGGGGGGTTTGTGGTAGTACAGCAAGAATGAAGGCCAGGAGATCCTTCAGAAGGCTGCTTTGTAAGAAAAGGTGGTTCTGGAGTCGGAGCTCCTGTGATACGAAGCAAGGCATTGGGTCTGCACAGCTTCTTCCAATGCAAGTAAACAGCAGATAAGAAAAAGGTGTTGTGTTTTTTGTTTTTTTTTTTGTTTGTTTTTTTTTTCCTTTTGAAATTTAAGTTTTCAGTAAGGCCACATCAAATTGAAAAGTGTCCATCTATTTCTTCTTCTTTTTTTTTTTTTGGAATATAAATGCCACCAGAACTAGAGCGCACACTGGAAGACACCTACGCTAGGTTCTGTCTGAGACGAGTTTCACTACAATGTTTGATATGCTAGCAGTGAGCAACAGATAGAGGACGTTAGATATGTGACTGGTTTAACTGTGTACACAGTAAGAATATACAGTACTAAGGCTACCCTTTTCAGTTAATGATTACGCTTATTACATGAGTTTGGAAATGGCAAATGGACTTGTTTTTGTAACCATCTTTTTTTTTCATTTTCCCCACATATTCTGCAAATGTTTCTATGGCTCCAAGTGAGATGTACTGCTGTGTATGCTTTCCAGGAGACATAGCGCACATTGAGTATTGTAGGCAAGGCAGAGGCGTTGCTTAAAGCTTTTCTTTTTAAAGACTTCATAAAAACCAATGATAAAAAATAGGCCCTCTGAGGTTATTCCCCATTCAAAATGAAAACAAAAATACAACCTTCGCTTATGTAAATAAACAAACCAGACTTCAGATTTTCCCCAAAAAAACACGCAAGAGTATCAAAACAAAAAGAATCAATCCAAAGACTGAAAAAGCAGGCGTTTTGTAGTCAGATCGCAAGAACGTACAGGTTGGGAATTTGGACCTCAAACAGGGAAAACAAAGCCCAAGCTCAGAGGAAGAATAGAAACTATTTGGTAACAAAAGTGTACTATATGTTTAATACAAAAAAAAGGTATGGAGAAAAATGTACCTTTACTAAAGCTTATACAAGATCATTGGTCCATAAAAACTATGCAATCATCACGTTTTGTGTGTCCCTCTGCATCCTTGCGCTCCTTCAACAACAATACATCCAGCCTCCTTTAGGATTCGCAAATCAATGCAAAACAACTTAGAAACAGGAGGAATCATTATAAAACAAGCAGATGAAGGGTTCAGGTGAAGCAGGGCGGCACAAAAATATTTTTTCCCCCCATTCAAGACTTATCTTTTGCATGGTGGATGTATTGTTGTTGTGGTTTCTCACAGCTGAAGGAAGGTGCTGGTGCTCTGAGTCTGAAGGAACTCCAATCATTCCAAACACCAGGACTAGACAGGCAGGTCCTTAAAGTAACCACAGGAGATGGGACATGTCAAGGAGCACCTCTGCGTCAGCCGACACCTTCTTGATGTCACTCTTTCAGATGTCCCCTGTGTTTGATCCTTTGTCCCGCTGGCATTTTCAATTCAGCTTCTTTGTAGCCAAACTTAATACGCAGCACTTTAGAGTGAGTCAGTTTCGGTTAATTCCTATAGTCTTTGTATACCTTATGGTATATTTGCTCTGAAGGCATACTGTAATGAGTGGCCCCCTGTGTGCGTTAGGACACCACAGCTGCGGCGGTGGAGGATGAGGACGTGACTCCTCCGCTGGAGGTGCTGTTGGGGCCGTAGACGCTGGAGCTAGCCTCCTGGCTGCTGTTGTTGAGCAGACTGGAGTTCCCGGTCCGCAGGATGGCCCCGGCGGCGCTACAGTGTGGCCTCGGGCCCGGCTCCGGCGTGTAGGTGAAGGTCAGTGTGGTGGAGTAGATGATGCCGTCGTTCCTCACCAGCGTGACGGGCACCTGCACGGGCTGTCGCACCCAGCGCCAGCCCTCGCGGAAGGCAGAGATGTCGGGAACGACGCAAAGCATGCTTTCTGCACACCTGGGTCGTGTTGAGCGGGAAAGAGGAAACACCAGCGATAACGTTAGACTGAGCCCATGTAATCAATGTGCACATGAGGTTTGTTTTAGAAAAACGATTTTTTTTACAAATTACAACCTTCCCATTAAGTGTATTAATCTATCTTATTCATTAAATGGATCACACAAACAGAAGGTTGGGATGGCCGTAGCCTATGACGGCAGCAATCTCTTCCTTTGTTACCATCTGTTGACACGGCACTAGAGATGCACATTTTTGATTTTTTTTTATGACCGTTAACCGACACCCTTTAACGATTATTAACAGTTAACTGATGAATCCGGGAGGGTTGGCTGCTGCGATGTTACGCGCGTTGTCGTGGACGCATGCTAACACTTCCCCATGTATACTCTTGCAGCGTCAGCTTGCCGCAGAGATGCCGCCGTCACTTTTGATTAATACTAGCGCGGTCTCCGCTATGTTATTCCACGCCACAACGCAAGAGCAACAATCACGAACTAGCTAAACTTACTAAACTTATCTCTTGCGTTTTTCCACTTCCTCACCGTCTCGGCCGTATCCAGACCCACATTCATCGCTATCTCCCTCCATGAATTACTAGAATATGTGCTGTCTTTGTGGTGTGGAGAACGAGGATCGTACAGATGTGGGTACTTCCTCATTTTTTCGATGACGCGCTAATCTCTACGCAGATGTAGAATTGACCAATCAGAGGCCTGTTGCACCTGTCGACACGCCCCCATGAGTTGATTGAATTACCTAGCTTAAAAACAAAATTAACCGTTAGTATTAATCAGTTAGAGTTACTGTTATCGGTTAACGGTTAAACGGTTAACCATGTGCATCCCTACACGGCAACCAACCACCAGTTTATGAAACATATGCTCACACCTGTATCTGAGGAGAACAGGGAATCTGAATACTGCTGCTGTAACATGCAAAGAAGCAACAATTTTATGGCAAATTCAATTCCAGTATTCATTTAAAAGAACATAAACTCAGTCAACTTCAAATGCAATTGAACCCTGAAACATGGATGCTTCATAAAGGAAATGTTAAAAAGTAATACAAAAACCCAACCACGTCATATCTAAGCCTTTTAAAACATTCAGTAACCAATCTAGCTGCTCCTTCTAATACCTCCTGTGAGTTTTCCATCTCTGTGGCAGACTCTACGCACTCAAGCTGTTCAAACAGATGAATCATCTCTTTTCATCCTGCATCTTCATTATGTATGAGAAGTAACCCATCCCATGTTTGGAAACAAACCACAAGTTCTTTCTGAAACATGGATGTTTAGTCAAGCACTTGGATGCATGTAACAATGTAACAATGAACCGGTCATCATAAAGATCGTGGCCTTTTAGTATTCTATGATGTTTTTGAACACAGATAAATTGCATTATTTTCCATAAACTGGAACACATTGGTCATTTGCAGACAAGATGCACTTTATTATCGCTATGGCTTTTCAGGCACCCTGGGAACTATTTGCCAGAAGCCATTAGTCAAGCTATGTCTGATGTGTGGTCCCACATCAACATTTATTTCAAGAATCTTGCAGCTAAATCTTTTTTTTGTGTGTGCGCCACATTTCATCATTAAAAACGTGCACAGAAATGGTGATTTTGGTCAAACATTGACCAGCACGTGTACTGAAGGAACCTGATAGTCACTGCACACTTTGAAATTCCTCCACCGTGGCTCTAATTTCATGCTCAGAGGATGGCTCTGATAAACATATAAAACCTGATCAGGATATAAACTGAGGGCAGAGAGGGTGGGGAACAAAAAGGGCTTTTACAAGAGTGTACGTGGCCTCTTAAAAACGTCTTTGCTCACTCAGCACTCACTGTTGAGTAGCTGGGCAATGACAGGCGGACCCATGTGATTTAGTATTAACTGCACCACCACAGCTGGGACAAGCATTTCTTCTTTGAGAGAATTGTGCTTTTAAGGGCATCGACAGTATTCAACATAACAGCTGACTTTTACAATACTAATTCAGTTATGTCATTCACGTACTGTGATTGGTGCGATTGTTGAATTCAACACCTTCACAGTCTTTTTTTAAATTATTATTATTTAAGCAGTGGATCTAATTTTGGTAAATTACAGCACGAAGCTTAAGAAAGAGAAGACATCCTAATAAGAAACTTAACATAAAGCCCCCCACCTGTACATGGTCTCGGCCTCAACATCTCCGAACCAAACCCGAAGATTTGGAGTGAAGTTTTGTCCCGTCAGCTCCAGCATGGCGACATCTCCCCCTCCGTTTAACTGAAGGCAGGCGAGACAATCGAGCAACCTCAGTAAAACAAACGAATCTTACGCTGCAACGGCTTTTATGTTCATGGATCTGCCATTACAAAGCTGAAATGTCCTGCTGTGTCTCCTCTGCGTACCTGTAAGCTCTCAACCACAGGCACGGGGGTGACAGGCGAGTGCACAGGGCCCATGCCTTCGTAGAAAGTGTATTCTGCCTTGTCTGTGCTGATGATTGTCCAGGAGGCGCCATCGTTGATCATCTCCTTGTTTGGCTCCTTTGGGCATGGAGTGGCCTAGCACAGGGGAAAGAAATTCAGAGCTTAAGATCACCATCACGTCACCCTACTGATAAAACAAGGAGCAAAGATTACTGTTCAGAGAAGCTGTTAAAGTAATAATTCCCCATGCTGTCATGTAAATGTGATTAATTAAATCTGAGTGTGGCATGACCATGATGAGCAGGGGCTACAGTGACACTGACTTGAAACTGGATGATCCTTTCTTGGGAAAGGCACAGGTACATGCGCTCTGTGTCCTTCAGGTAGAAGGCACACTTATGGAGCTGGGAGACTGGGTCGTCGGCGTCCAGCAGCGCCGTCTGCTTGTCCACCTTTCGGATGATCTGAAAGATGGGGGAAAAAGGAAAGGTCAATTTATAAGTGGAGGACAGATGGAAATATAGCCAGAAGAATAAAAGAAAGGTAGAAGGGGAAGGCAGAATACATAGACGAATGAAGAAAAAGGCATTCAAAGAAAGAAAAAAAAATACAACGCATTTGGAAATAGGTCAAAACAAAGTGAGGTTTTAAAAAAAAAAAAAGGTTAGGGATAGATTTAAAAATAGATGGATGGAAAAAGGAAGTGAAATGCCACTGGCTGCTTTAGTAAAAACATGAATCATATATTATGACTGCAAACTTCATCCTGAAACAGTTATTTGCATAGGAAAAAAAAAAAAAAGTCCACATTATCCAATTTTCAACATTCTAGAAACATGAACTTACAATTTTCCGTAGTTTAATTGACCTGATACCTCTACTATGTGCCCATTTAATAACAGTAATAGCTTATTTGGCTTACTTTAAAATCTGAAAATCGAGGGAAAAGGCTTTGGCATGAAAAGTAGAAGCTTTAATTTCCTGGGATTTCTAGCCACTGGTAGTCAAATTTTGTCACTTATGGACAGAGCCCGGTAGATATATTTTCCTTCTGCCTTCGTGTGTAGCACTTTCATTGGAGACCAAGAAATAACACCGCATGAAGTATACCTTTAAACATAATACGAGAAGAAAAGGATATATCCACTTAACATTTTTGTGACAAATCTGGTCTTACGTTTCCCAAATTACTGACTTACGTCTTGAAATTCTCTCTATTTGAGTTTATTAGCCCGTTTAACCTCTTAGCTGCTGCTGCAGTGAATGGGTCTTCTAACTAGGCTCTTAAACATTTCTATTCATTTTTCACTTTCCTAATTTCAATGAGTGGGATTTTTTTACCAGTCTAGGCAGAGCCATGCCAGTGACAGAGCACACCAGCTTGACCGTCTGGCCGTAGTGAATGTAACCGTCTCTCACAGTGAACTCTTCTCCTTCTGACTCCTCATCATCCACTGGAACATGAAACGCAAGAAAAGAGTGTTAAAGTGGTGAGCTGCTGTCAC
This sequence comes from Hirundichthys speculiger, assembly GCA_018398805.1. NCBI lineage: Eukaryota > Metazoa > Chordata > Actinopteri > Beloniformes > Exocoetidae > Hirundichthys > Hirundichthys speculiger. The sequence continues at coordinate 1,118,865 of JAGFBZ010002592.1, read as the reverse complement.
AGATGTAAAGCCGCATCTTCACTGAGACTCACACAGGTGGATGTAAAAAGCGCCCCACTGCTGGGAGCTGGCATGGAAGTTGCCGCCCTCCACATGTAAATAACGTGTGCTGACTGTTTGGGAGCGCAGTCGGTTGAACAGTGCCACCTTGGTCCCTGATGCGATGCACACTGCAGACGGAGGCAAGCACAGACACACACAGGCAGGTTACGTAAGGACCCTGAGATGACAGGCTGCACACAGTGTGATAAGTTGCAGTAACAGCTGGCCAGACACAGAGAACTGCACGGTGTAATATTAATGGTAACTGAAAACTCATTCCAAATATATCAACATTGCCATCTAGTGGGTGGAAATTATTTGACCTTGCTTTGATTATTAGGAAAGCTGCGCTGAGCTGTATGACCATATTATTCCACTAAAACTCACCCAAATCTCTCAATTATGTCTCACATTTTCTCAAATTCTTTTTAAGACTTCTATAAAGTTCACAGGACCAATTTTCCATTTTTGGTCAACTTTATGATTTTTGAAATCCTTTGCAAGCATCAGCAAGAACTCATTGTCATGAGTTTGGCTAAAAGACCTGACCCAAGTAGTTTCTACTGGAAAAAGCCTTATGGCAGCACAAGGCTTTCTGCAGGAGGCTAATACACTATGAACTGACATAGTCTTAATGATTTAAAGAATTCTGACTGGACTGTGTTGCGTCTGCAATGAAAATCCACCCAAACCAGTTTCAGGCAAGTGTGGTTATCACACAGAGACAGAAAAACCTGAAGTGATCATTTTATAAATGTTACCTATGAAACAAAAACCACTGAGAGTTCAAGACAGTAAAAAACCATCGATAAGCTGTAACATTAATACTTCCCCAAAAAGGTCATAAAGAATTATAAAATAATCCTTCAGGGATAAAATCATAAAACCAAAAGTTTTATTTTTTATCCTCTCCCGAGTTCCACTGTTATATTTTTGGGGACTAAAAACAAAAGGATAACATTTGGACTATTTCTTTCCATGTGCTGTAGTAAATAAGGGTCTATAAACTTCACAAATATTTCTAGAATATTTGATTTCTTTCATGACATTAACTGGGAGGTTCAGGTGAGTTTGTATGGAAACTGAAGAGAAGAGAAATATCAAATTCCATGAATGTTCAAATCTTAACTCATAATAGCGAGGCTCATTCAGCTCTGTGATTAAAGTATCATGTTTCTTTTGATGATTTTCACAATAAAAGCATCCTCTAGGTCTGCTAGAGGAAATATTTGAGGTTCCTGGGCAGTGGCAGGACATGTTTCCTTAACGTCAGCTCTGACACCGCTAAAAAAACCCCTCAGACAACGGCAAAATGCAATCCACAAATACTGAGAGCTTCACAGACACCTCGGTAATGGATTTCTTTATCGTCTCCAGAATAATTTTGGGGCTGGAAACGTGTTTCAAAAACACCCTGCTCTGGCTGCAGCATGACCATCTCCTGCTGGAAGGATGCAGTGGAAATGCAAGTCCCAACACAGCCCAAAAAAAATAAAGAAAATTGAATGATTTTGCAACTGACGCACACAAACCCCAGTAAAGCTTTGAAAATCCCTGTTGCTCAACGCGTATGCTAAATGATCTGCTTAGCACATACAGTATAAATGAGATTACGACTGTTGTCAGAGATTACACTCGTTGCCAATTTCGACACAAACTTTGGACATGAAGAGTCGAGTCAAAAGTGAACGCACAGGCCAAACGTTGACTCAAACATGTGCCACATGTGTACGACTCACAGTCAGCGTTTTTGAGGGACTGCTTCTTTTTGGAAGGCTTGGAGATGACTTTGATCCTCTTGCTGAGGAACACACCGATGTCCGCGCTGTTGCCGTAGAACATCTTGACAGATAACATGAAGTGCTTTCTCTTGTCGGAGTCAGATATGTACAAGGTTTTGGCTGTGCAATAATTCTGGTGATGAGGAAGAACATGGCAGGGTAGGGGAGGAAACAGAGGTAGGAAATAAATCATCAATTATAAGACTTTTTTTTCTCTCTGCTGTCATCAGTGGCTGTAGCTTTTCCAACATAACTTTCTTGTAACTTCAGTTTGCAACACATTTCTCACTAGGTCCATTTCAGTTACACATGCCATTGCAATTAAATTACAAATATAAAATACATTAACTTTTTTTTTTAAATAAATATTTTTATTAACATTTTTGCAAAATGCAGAACATACAAAACTGCTCAGACACGATAATAATAATAATAAAAAAAAACAGCAGAGTGTGGGCATATAGCTACAATAAATAAAAATAAAAATAAATAACAGTGGGCAATACATTATAAATACATTAACTTGATAAAAAACATCAATTTTGAGGGAAAAAAAGAACAAACCCTTACATATTACAAAAAAAGTTTACTCTTTCTTTATGTAGTTTTTCTGGTTTTCAAAATTAAATATTAATAAGAAAAAAAAAGGAAACACCTTCGTGCACCCATAGGTCACATGATGTTCCTAAAAATAGGTCAATTGGCTCCCTTGGGTATGATGTAGCAGTGTAATTCACTTCATCTTTTAGAGTAAAAAACATTAATAACTGGAGTAGGTGTATAAAAAGGAATTCACTTTCTGGACATCCATTATTCTTCTGGACTTCTCACCAAGAAACTACACAAAAGATTTATTGCATAGCAAGTAAATTAATAAAAACGCAGTCACCATTATACTTTACTAACATTTTGAAATATGGCTCAAGTTTTTGTTTCGTAAAACTAAAGTAAAAGCAGTTGCTCAAGACTCACTAATTTTGACCTTGAATTTTTAAAATACTTTTTTCTCTTAAAATAATAAGAGACAGAGGGTGCTGTCATTTTTAGCAGTACGTTACATTTGTATTGGCCTCTATAGGCCTTAAAGTAAAAAAAATATTCAGAGCCTGAACTTTTTTCTGAGGGTGCAGTGGATCCAACGCATACACATTATTGGCAACTTTTTGGCATTGTGCTTGGTAATATACAAGATGACCTACAATATAAATGTGAATTTTAGAAAGTAAAGGTTATTAAGTTATGAGTGAAAACATATGAAACTCAGTCAAGCCAATTAATCAGATTCATTAAGCAACTATTTAATTCAATAAAGGGCAATTTATAAAAAAAAAAAAAAAAACACAAATTGCAATTTTTCCATCATTTTTGTTCAAGACAATGGCAAATTAAGTTATAGGAAATAGATTCCATTGGGTCATCTCCTCTAACATATTTGCAGAGGCAGTTTATTAGATTATTAGATGTTATTACTCTGGATGCATTATCATTAAAAAAGCGAACCATTACATTCAGTATTTTTTTTTCCATGTTTTGGATGGTTGCTTCATCAGCATTCAGAGAAAACATCCATCCTTGGAGCTGATCAGACAGAGGTTTCTTGAATCTAGAGCTATGTCATGTGTGTTCATATAACTGGCCTGCTGAGTGGAAACAGACAATTTTGTAAAGCATTTTTATCAACCGCTACTTTTTTTTTTTACATGGATCTACGAGCAGTTGAGCGATCGTTAATGATAAGTCGTGTTCCGCAATGACAATCTATACCAGATGACTGAATTTTTTTTTTTTGGCTTTGTTTTGTCTAAAGGTAACATGCAAATGAAATTAACTGGAGTATATCCCCATTTTTTTTTTAAAACATGATGGATAGCAGAATCTGCACACCTTTGCAGTTTTATTTTCTCAGCTACGACACTGCTACTTGTCTACCTCAATGGGACTAGAGAATCCTCGTTTTTTTCTTGTAGTTTTTCCTGTTATCTATTATACACTTCTTCCTACTCCTTTTTCGAGCTTATGTGTATATGAAGATGTTACTATTTGTTTTTTGTTGTTTTTGTTTTTTATGTTTTTTTTATGTACATGTTTGTTTGAAATAAATTCAATTCAATAAAAAAAAAAAAAAAAATAACAGGGGAAACCCGGGTACCGCAAAAAAGGTATCTACAGGGTGGAGGCACTGGTCGAAACCGGTCCTTACTGCTGCATTTGGGGCTTTTGCATATCATATAAACTTCCGGATTTGAAGTGACATTTCAGACTCCTACTTACTCATTTACAGCGAGGACAAAGTAAGGACGCCAGAGGAAGAATATCAACAAGCTGAAACTCAAATGTGTGTGTTGTACCTTTCCCTCTAAGTTGAGCTGCTGCATTTCTTGGTCACTGTTGCCAATGCCAATAAAGGCACAAGGCTGCGACTCCTGGTCAGAGCAGCCATCTCGCTCCATCTGTTCCTTCTTTTTCTTCCAGCCACTGCCCATCAGATACACACAGGGAGGAGGGCAGAAGAACCTGACCACAAGAAAAAAAAAAATTATATATTTTTTGATCCAAACCTTTAAAACAACACAAATAGCAATTTGTTCTCCCTTTCAGATTATAATTAAAATGACTAACATCTGACAATGATGCTTAAAAGACTGCAAACACGGCAATTCATATCAGCAACTCAAGACAGGAACGCCACCGCTTTAAGTCATGTGTATCTCAGTTTATACCAGTAGAGGGCAGACTGGTACCAACTTCCTCCCAATATCAAAAACCTTTATTGACACGCTACATATACAAGTGCACAAAACGCTAACCTAAAACTGTAAAACTTAAAGGAAATTAACACGAACAGTTAAGCAAACATGATCTGTGAAGAAATGTAAGCCAACATTTGAAAACACAAGTATTTTTTCTCATTTCAGAGATATTTATTTCCTGCTATAGTCCCTTTGAAAAGCATACCATAACTAATATGACAAGAAAATAACTATTAAAATAAGAGATGAGTTCAGCTTTGCAGGATGTGAAATCAGCTCATTCATTACTGAAACGGGACACTAAAAATGAATTCATGTGCGTCAGTGTGGAACTGGAAAGCGACCTATTTCGCAACACCAGAGTCTGTCTCTGTGGGTGTTTGTCTACTTTCACCTCCTATAAAAAGCGCAGACAGCGAGAGGCAGCACGAAAGAGGGAGACAGCACGTTAGCATTCTCTGTACACCCACTTTCTGGGGTTTCATAGGCTCCCTGCTAGTGATACAGAAAGAAGAGGTGTGACACAGCCGCAAGAAACATGAATGTAGGTTTTGCAGGTCAGTCTTGAGTCTTATTCATACATTTGTCAGCGCTGCAGCTTAAATATCTTAAAGCGCTGTCATACCATTTAGAAACTGACAAACCAGCATCACTGACAGATGATGCAATTCATAAGTGTTTGGACTGACTGAATGGTTCCTCTTGGAGGCCAACTGCTGTCACTTTAACTGGACAAGTCTTCTAAATATTATCTGAGGAATTCATCTTTGCCTAATGTTGTGCTTCAACACTCAGAAGTGTCTCGGAGTTGGCGTGCAACATCTGATTTACCAAGAGATAGGTCTGATGAGATTGCAAGCAGTGCTGCAGTTTAGCCAAAAAAACAGGCACAGAAACGGAGAGCTGAAGAGAATTGCAAAATGAGGGCTAAGAAAAAAAGATATATAAAGTTTAGAGGTAAAGAGGATAGAGGGTAGAGTTATAGGAAGAAAAAGACAAATTCAGCAGAGTCAAACAGATCTAAAGCAGAAGGGGATGCAACACACTAGGTTTGTCTCTGAACGGAGACCTGTCCGTGCTCGCCCTTGAACCCTGACATCCAAATTCTTCAGGATTTCACCAGAACATCTCCTCTGGAGACATTTATCTCCCAATCCCTTCTTCCTGCTCCCTTGCCTTGAGGCCCTCTCTGGTCTTTACCTGAAGGAGACCTCACACAAGAGGTTATAACTAATTTCCTCCTGCACTAAGCTACCTGCTCTGCATGGAAACAGCTGGGATGTCGGTTCCATCGATACCCTACTCTTATTTCCTTGAGTGATGTACACTACCTGGGCACAAATCCTCGCTCCACTTCACAATGGCAGCCAGTGATTACAGGACAAGACTACATCGTAGTATCTTACACACCAAATTATATCAGGCAGCAGCTGGTTATTTTAGCTTAACATAAAGAGTGGAGACAAATCTACTCCTGGCAGACACTGATCGCACAGGAAAACACAATACTGTATTTTCATGTTGGTTATTGTAAACAAACAAAACATTGTCCCGTTTACATTCTTTAAACCAATCTAAAGCTATTTTCACACCTTAAGATAAGGACAATGTCCAGGCCTCCCCTGCCAGTTGCCCATTCATACATACACTAACAGGACATCGAGTGTGTGGGATGTGATCTCATTACGATAAATGCTTCTGGGTAACGCTCAAAGGAGGCAGGGCATGATGCAAAAAGCATTTTCAGGAAATTGTAGTGTTTTGTTTACCGCATGTTGAGGATACCAGATGAGATCTGTCACTTCAACGTGGCTGCTTTTATAAAGATATCAGTACGTGTCCACAATATTGACAAAAGAGCAGAAAGCAACATTCGGACAAGTAGAAACAAGTGAGAGGAAGCAATCATCATCAGCTTTGAATTCTCCGAACAATTACCTGCTCTATTCACAGACGTGGACTTTGAACTAGGACACATGCCCTCACATGCAGAACTTTCAGATAGCGTCAAGAAAGTTTTTTGGCCTTAGTGGATGTGGGTAAATGGCTTAAATGATCAGAAAAGAGTGGAAACGTTTATAGAAGCTGTTGTTTATATTCAACTCACCTTTTCTCATTCCCGTAGGACTTCTGTGCAACTTTTGCATGCAGGATCATGACAGTTTGGTCACCTCGCTCCTTTAGGTAATTCCTCATCGCTTCTCTACAAGGAGAAAAGATGAAAGACAAACACGAGAGAAAAAAAGAGATTAACAGCTCTCTTTGTCATCTGGTGGGGTAAGGCGATATTTCTTGAGGCCAAACTGAAATCTGAAGCAAAGGAAACATCCCAAGTTGGTGTGAGGACCACTGATGATTATCGTGCAGGTTTTAAAAAGAAATGCCTTTGTAGACAGATGAAATCAAATAAGACCACTGAAGTGTCAACTATGGAATGAGAACAAACAGACATACAGTGTACTCGCAATGACCTCTGGAATGCCTCAGAGCCTGACAATCTGCTTGCCAAAAAAGCTATGTTCTCCCCCAGCTGGGTCTATTTGAGGAGGGGGTGGGATGAACCATTAATGACTGGCACAGAACTGAGAGGGAACCTGGATGAAAAGAGAGGGGTAGAAGAAGATGCTGAGAAAAAAAAAAGTAGGGACTGGAAGAGTGTGGTAAGGGAAGAAACCAAAAAAGAAAACATTAGTGCTTGACAAAAAAAGAAAGAAAAAAAAAAGAAAAACAGAACTTAGCTCACCAGAAAAGATTCTTCATTCCGTGTCAAAATATTGCAAGGCCCCTGTTCCAATTATTTCGTCAAAATCTCCCACTTCGTCCTCACACACACACAGACTTATTGTTTTAATATTCTCAACAGTCATAAGGGCTCATACTGGACTGAGAACACAGGAGTTTTTGAAAGATTGTGCTTGGATGTATGATGAAGATGCATCATAAATATGAGCATTAGCACATCCTGACTCGGTGTGCACACATGCACAGATGTCGGTGACACCTGACACGCTGGGATGCTCACAGGGCTCCCACTCAGACACACACAGCTTTCCACTCTGCCATACAATACTGGGGTTTAGACAGGCCCTTTGTTATGAAAAGCAAGGGGCCCCCCCTCACATTACGGCTGTGAAGAGGAGAAAATCTAAGAGGGACTGCGTTTTTATCGATTTTATAATGGATCTGAAAATGTTTCCTGACTTCACTGCGGGACAAGCCTCCCCCCGAATATTTCAGTCTCACGACAAAGCTACATCATGCTTGTTATTTTTTATTTATTTTTATTTTTTATTTTTAACCAAGCTGCCTGCAACTACAATTAAAAATGTGGAAAGTGCAATCCTTGAATTCCTAAGTTCTTTTAACTGATCTGAAGCAGCCTGTTACTGTTCAGAGACCACATGGAGAAAATTATATCCAGCCAGGAAAAAAAAAAAAAGAAAAAAAGTGCGTGTATATCCACCAAATCTGTCAAAAGCAGATGTTTGATCAGAGGAGTTTACATTTGAGCATGGATGTCCTGAAAGTGTGATTTGATAAAGGATGTAATTATTTCCTGGAAAGGGGACAATACTCTCATATATACACACTTTGCAGGTGGACTCTTGGCTCATTGTTCTGACTGATTATGCAGAACACACAACCTGGACCTTACACCTCCTCTGAGTGGCTGTGACCTGCTGCTCTTCCAGGAAGGATGACATCAGAGATGTGACACACTCACACCTTCCTATGCGGAGACTGTATCTGTACCAATCTCTTCAGACTTTCCATCACGCTTCTAACACACTTAAAGTGAGTTCCACTTGGTACACTAAGACCTTAAATGTTGTTTAGTACAATACTAAAATGCATCTTTTCAGTTACAAAACTCCAGGTATGGCCTTTTTAACGTCAACAAGTTCTAATTAGGTTATGTGAGCCACGTGAAATTGAAAAACACAATTAAAAAGATGAGATAATTTAGAAAGACAGATATGCAAAAATGCCCCAAGACTTATGAAAGTGGCAAATCTGCCTGAGATGATTAAGACCATGAAGCTACTCCCTCCTCCTTCTTCTTCTTCTGGTATGAAATTAAGCTTCCTTCTATTTGTTTTACTTTCAAATGAAAACACGTCTCCTTATATTAGATTAAACAGGCAAAACACGGTGTGGATGAGGTCATGTATAATCTTGGAGAACGTGTCCAGGATAATACTCGACATTTGTTTTGTTATTATTTTTGAGCTGAGCTTAAATTGCAATCAAACTTTGCCTTTTTGATTGAAGGAAGAAAAACATCAAGTCCAGGGGGAGCAAAGGGAGTCTTATAATTAGTATCAGCCTTGCAACTGGGACAACAGATAAAAAAGCAAAATGCAGATAAACTGTCCAATAGTTATTTCAAGACTCGAGTCAAAGACCAGTGTTGGGTAGGTTACGTGCAACAGCTTTGCAGTCAACACCATTTCTCTGTGAAAGGTCTTTCTGTACTCTTTGGCTGTAATAGGCACTTAGGAAGTCCTTGGAATAACATCAACAGTCAAAAAAAAAAAAAAAACAGAAAAGCCTTATAATCACCTGAATAACACAAAACTCTGCAATAGATACAGCTACACAAGTTTGTGTTGTGTAGGAAAATAATTTTTAAAGCCAAAGTATTTCATATCCAATTCTCCAGAGGTAGCAAAGGTTTACCAGGATACCAAATTTAATCAGACAGAATTGTCATACAGAATAAGAAACATATGAGATGAAGAACAAGACATCTGGTGTAAACTTCTGGCTTCTCGGGTCTAAATATATTTAAAGTGTGAATCATGAATAACACATGCACTACAGAAGGTGACAAGAGCTATTCAAATTTAAGAGGATCAATGATCATCATGATATGTTATTTATCTGTCAAGAACAAACAGTCTTGTATAATGTGTTAGGCAAATCACATACTGCAAAGTCACAACTGTATGTAATGACAATTTAAAATTTGGACTGAGATATGACAGATGAAAACGGGAAGGAAACGGTCCCTTCAACAACAAACATTTTTGTGATCATCTCAGCCAACAAACTATTAGGACAAGTGAGTGACAGGAGTGCTGCTACAAAAAATGCTGTCTTTAATTGATGACCCAGGGACGCAGGGATGATACGGGGACCTCTGAGCAGCCAACTTTCTACTAAACAAAACAAAACAGACTAATATAAAGCAGTGAAAAAGAAAATTCTGTCAGCTCTAAAGTTTTACATATCAGGACAAAAGACAAAATCATGCATTCATTACCGGGGCTTAAAATGTTTTAAACACAACCTCAGATGAACAACAAGATGTGACAAATTAAAACAGATCATTATGTGAACAAACTGTGTCCAAAATCCAGAAGCAGTGTGTGGAAAACCAAATACATCCCATAATTCAACAGCTTGTAGAACCACCTTTAGCAGCGATAACTTGAAGTAATCGTTTTCTGTGCAATATCATGAGTCCATCACATTGCTGTGAAGGAGTTTTAACAGTTGTTCTTTACAATGTCCTTGCAATGTTGCATGTGTTTATGCACAGCTATGGCACGTGATCTGCATACCTTTCTGTAGTACAGGTAGATTTACTGGTGTGTTAGGGATAATTGTTCTGTTGCGTGATCCAATTTCAGGCAAGCTTAAGTTGTAGAATACCTTGATTTTCAGTGAAAGTCACGGTCGACTTGATGACTGCAAGACACCAGGGTCCTTTGGCCCAAAACAATCATCGGAATCATCACCAATCCACTAATGTGCTCAACAGTTAATAAGGCATTTTGTTCTGCCATGTTGTGCTTGGTGTTGCTGCACATTATGCCAGACATCTACACTTTGGTCTCGTGTGTCCAAGACATTTTTCCAGGAGTCTTGATCCAAAGCAACTTCGCAAAGCACGTTGTCATTAGGGATGCACATTTTGGATTTTTTTTAATGACCGTTAACCGACACCCTTTAACGATTAATAACCGTTAACCGATAAGTCAGGGAGAGTTGGCTGCCACAATGTTGTGTGCGTTGTCGTAGACACTAAGTCCCCATGTCTCCACTGCATCAACCAGTTTAGCTGTGAGGTTATCAGCTGTGTGTCTACCTTGCATGTTCTGGGTTAACAGGACAGCAGAATTAACTTTCCAGTTCTCATCAATATAGTGACATGTAATTGCCACGTATCTCTCTGTTGTGAGCGCGGTCCAGCAGTCCGTTGTAATGGCCATGAACTTAGTACTTGTATATGTGGGACAACAACCAACACATGCATGCCTATGGCAAAGTGCCCTATTACCGCTCACTCAGTTCCCAGCCAATCACGCAGAATTATTTACAAAATAACATAAGTCTTTTAATTAAAGATCATCCAAATGTTATAAATAGTCAGTTAATCAGTTAAAACAGATGAAAACACACACCTCCAACAAAATGCTCGTAACATATGCGACTTGTTCTCCCCGGTCGCCACTATTTCCTTGTGTCAAAACCACGAGCGCGTCGGAGTACAGCGATCCACTTTTCTCGGCGTTCTACGTCGGCTGGAAATCTGCGGAACGATAATCCAGGTCCCCTTCCTCTGTAGTTTGTGCAGCCAACAGCTACACAGTTTAAAATCATGTTTTTGAACTGTTTGCTATCCACTTGAACACGACAGATTACTGCTTAGCCGAAGGGCTTTGTTTTCACTCCAACATCGTGGTAAGTTGCTGCGACTGCAGTGTGTGACGTCAGGTGCAAAAGGTCTATAGCCCATTAGCTCCTGGAACCCTTCACCACTGACCACACTGATGGGCAATATGTCTTTTTCCACCATTGAACAGATTTTTTCCATTATCTTCTCAGACCGCCTCACTTTCTCCTGGCCATCGTGGAGGGCAAAGTTCGCTGCGATGGTTCTCCATCATCTGATGCTGGATGCTTGTTTCTTAAGTGGTACTGCATTGTGCTCGTACTGCTGGAGTATTTCAGTGCTGTACCGCATAATTTACAAATGATCTCCTCCCCTTTCCGTTCGAACCTACCTCCGCCAAGGAGGTTACGTTTTTGCTGGTGTGTATCTGTTTGTCTCTTTGTTTGTTTGTCTGTGTTCAAGATAACTCAAAAAGTTATGGATGGATTTTGATCAACTTTTCAGGAGTTGTCGGGAATGTGAAAAGGAAGAACTTATTTCATTTTGGGTGTGATCCGGAAGAAATCCTGGATTCTGGATCACTTTCAAATTTTCAATAATTGTTGCGCTTGGGGGAGGTCTGCGCTCTCAGAGTGCTTTTCTAGTTTGAACATGATCTAAAATCTCATTCTAAATTTATGGACAACAACATTTGCTTCTCTAAGATCATTGCTGTTGTCTTTTCTCTTTGATGTTGGCAAAATCTTCGCCAATCATCAGCAGGTGTGCAAATAAAGTGCATTTGATTGGCAGCACATGGATACTACTTGGTGTACTTAATTGTGACACACTGCTTACTTGGCTTAGCTATGTTCAATAAACAATGAGACGGTTTCATATGTTGTGTTGTTGTTGTTCATTTGAGGTTACATTTAACTCATTTTAATACATAAGGACTCGTGATGAATAACATATTTAGTCATGAATAACATTTTAGAACTGAAACAAGATGTGCTCTCTTTTTTCACTGCAAATATAGACACAGTGGATAAAGATTCTCTCTCTTCCTGAGTGCTAAAGACGGAAGGAGAAGTGAGAGACAGTGACCAGTGTACACAGCTCAACATCCTGTGGAAAAGTAGCGTGCAGACAAAAAAAAAAAAAATTCAAGCATTTCTGCATTAATGTAAACAAGTATAAAGCACACAAACTATTAAAAAGGGTTTTAACACATCTATGGTCAAATAACTAGCAATCAAAGATGAGATATAAAAATTCTGACACGCAAAAGAAGCTGAAGCCTTAAAATGGGGACCCAAACCACCACATGTTATTTGATAAAAGGATGACAGAGAAACTTCATCAAAGCGGAAAGAAAGAAGCAGCGTCAGGGGCAAACAAAATAAAGACATATTTTCACTTGTCTGCGTGCTTTTCAGCATGTGGTCACAGGGGGTCTTGTGACAGTCTCACTCTGCTGTAGACGCTGTGACAGATGTATGGGCAGATGTCTGTCTGCTCTGCTTCATCTGTACCCTCAACCAAATTCCTGCTCTAACTCTAACGCACACACACAAAGGGGGGAGGGGTAATAATGGATGTGTGCACTATGAAATAGCTCAATTACAATGATCAGACTTCAATTATGTGCGCCCTTATGCATCACAAAAAGTAGATTACACACATTTATCAGGCTTGGCTTAGAACATAAACAACCAGCCATTCTCGGATGCTCAGCCTCTTTACATGCATTTGCTCCATTTGTGCATGTAGGAGACGTGACCTGCAGCAGCTTGCATTAGATATTTCACTAGCAAGAAATATTACCATAACTGGAAAGTTAATCTTAGGATTTCAGCGGTTCAGCTACGAGTCTCAAAGCCCAGAGTTCAACAACAAACAAGCCAGACAAAAACAAATATCTTTTACATTCAATACGAAGAGGCCGATCAGGGGCCAGACGGGTCACAGTATAAACCTTCCAGCAATGTAATTAACGAACCACTTAGCAACTTAACAAAGACATCGCTCTACTTCACAGCAGTGTCTCTTGTGCAACATGACAGCAACATCAGAGCCTGACTGTTAGACAAACCATGAGCTGACATCATTTCTAAATCAACTGAAATAGCCTTTCCTGCATAATGTCCTTCAAAAACCGTTTTCAGTATCAGTCTATATACATGCCAATACCAACCCAGTCACTTATATTGGTCTGGTTCTAACAATCTGAAATTATTAAGAGCAATAACAGATAACTAAATTGTGTTTAGTGCAACTCTGGCAATTTTGACAAACTTTTGAAATAAAGCTCCTCTCACCTAGAAAAGCTGCTTCAGCCAGCAAATACACTCCTCCGTGACTGTCTGTGTTGATAGGCTATTACTTCTGACATGTAACCAATCAGAGAATGCCGTGAGCAGGATGTTGCTTAAGACCACACTGGCATGACTAGAGAAAGAAACCCTTTTCATTCAGAATCTGTGCCATAATGAGACTAAAAAGACCCACTACTGGCCATCTGTCTCTTAAAATGATCTGCATCAGCTACTGAAAACTATCATCCATTGACAAATAGCAGCCATCTTCACTTCTGGATCAGAGGTGTATTAACTTTAGCTGTCCTTAAAAGCTCCTGCAGGACCCAGCACTTTCTTTGTGGGCCGTGCCACTGCCAAGAGAAAACCATGGTGCGACAGCTACTCGGAGGATGGCAAATGATTTAAGAGTGAACATGCAGACATGAGAGTTAACAGAGTGAAACAGAAAAAAAGGAGAAAGAACATCATTATACACAGTGGTAAAACCACTCAAAAGCAGACTAAGAGAGATTCGTTTTGTGTTTTTAGGCTGCTGGGCAAAGCGAGTCCTGCATCCTTCATGTTTCTGCCCTTCTAAAAACCCTTATATGAATCCAAAGGCCAGTGCAAGCCAGTGAATTGGCAGCACATGAATGACGAGGGGGACACATAAAAAAAGGTGCTGGGGCCTCTTTTTCTAAAACCATGCTTGGCTGTTCCAGGCAATATGCAACCCCTCAATTTCCCAACTGAGCGCCACGTGCAAAAGCAGAACACACACATACACGAACACACTAAGACATACAGAAAAGCTCATGCTCCTTCCTAAAAAAAAAAAAAAAAGGCAAGAACCAATAAGCAAACAAGTGCACACACACCCATTTGGCCTTCAAATCTCATGCAAACCTCCTTAGGCAAGCCACAAAATACATCAAAATTCTATGTTCACCCACATGTTTTTCCAAATTGGACTTGGAACAAACTTAAGAGGAATGGGATAATCAAACTTTCAGCATGGCTAGTTCAGGTTATGATGAAAGCCGGACATGGATCAGTGATTAGAGTGCAGGTTTGGACTGCGAGTCCTTGGATAACATTGGTGACATATTGCTTCTCTGGCTTATCCAAAAACAGCCATGAAAAGCAACACTCATTTCAACACACGTTTATCAAAACATGTCCAAAACCTCAGTCCACAGAGATCGGAACTGATAATTAATGACAGCAGAGTGAAAATGATGTAATGCAGCGGGGAGCCGAGGATAGAAGCTGTCCGGTGGTGGAAGTACTGTAAGGACAATCATCCCAGCATTAGGATGCTGGGTGTGTTGAAAACTGGGTTCCACTATGCAGCAGTACCAATATATCAAGTACTGCAACACTGCAGTCAAACTGCACAACATTCATTATGTGGCCATTAGAGATGCATTTCTGTCTTTGATTGCTTTAGCGCTTTTACACAGAAATGCACGCCTGAAACTAGGAACTTTAAGATATTAATTATACAATATCTATTTTTTACTTGTTTAATTCTTGTTTTCCTTTCCATTCAATTAAAGAATTTCCCAAATTTAGATAAATGGTCTATCCTACACAGTTATAAAGCCATGACTTGGAAATACTTGTTAGCATTAATCATGTGCGATGTGATTTACAGAAAAAAAAAAAAAAAAAAAACACTCAGGAACCACAGAGATAGACTTCCTAGTTAAGAAAACCCCTCTCCATCAGCAACCTGACCTTGTAAATATGGTAGGAGCTCTCTCATGCATCATCTTTTGATACAACAGCATATAGCAACTTGTCCACCTCATCTAGCTTCACACCCCGTCTCCTCTGTATCTATATCACAGCCAAGCTACTACTGGTTGCTAAGAAGTGGCCTGATATGCCCCTTCTTAGTCACAGTACCCAAAATACATGCTTACCTGGCAAAAGTAATTTGTGATGCCAGATAGTAAGAAGTATGCTGCTTGTTTTACAAAAAGAAACTAAGACACTGTCATCTAGTCCAGGCTGCAGCTCTCATAACCCAGACTTAACAAAACCTACAGCTTCGAATTCATATCAATCAACATATCTGGATGTGCTACACACAGATAGTGTGACAGCAGTAGGAGCACGTGGACTTGCACAGAGGGGGGAATTTCCTCAACGTTGCAAGTGCTTTATTTGCCCAATTATGTATAAACGTATGAGCAATATCTGCAATACTGTGGGCACTGCAGGGAAATACCAGCCCTAATACCAGTGCAACAACAAGACTTTTAGGGAACGTGTGTGTAAAAACACTCACCTTGTTAGGCGCTGTGGCTGAGGGCGCTCCCCAAACTTCCTGGAAAGACAAAAAGCGAGAAAGAAAACATGAGTGGGTTGGTTATCAACCACAAACACAGGAAGAGTAAACACTGCGTTACAAAATGGTGCACATGCAAACAAACAAGCACAGTGGCCTTGACACACACTGATCAAATAGAGGTAAAGTGGAGTGATGTGCCTGTGTGTTTTCCTGGCAGCAGGCACATTAAAGCAAAAGGCAAAAGACTGAACTTCACCCAAACTTAGGTGAAACTATCGAGAAAGGAAAAAGGTCAAAGATTAAAATTAAGGTTCAAATTAAGCTACTTTTTTTTTTTTTTTTTTTTAGTCGGCACACAGATGAAGCTTAGTCATGTCATGTGGATGGTTTGTGATTACAGCCGCTTCAAGGTGCGCCTAGTGAAAGATGACACATCCTTATCTTTATCTGGGTTTATATGCAGCCTACAGCCCTATTGTTTGACTAAACTGGTTGCAGTGCTCGTACTTTTTGACCACCAGCCACTGAGAAAGTACCAGTGCAGGGCCAAGAAAACCAGTGCTATGCTGGTCCCAAAACACTGCATAGCCAGATGAGAGAATTGGCTATGGCAGGGGTGGGGGGGGGGATAACTTTAGAAACCAAAACACCATTTTTAAAATCAAGTCTGTGTCAAGCTAGAAAAGAAGATATTACGGAAAAATAATTTAAGAATGGACACCAAAATCAAGTAATTTCTCACAGCAGGAGCTGTAGACTGAATAATAATTTAAAAAAAATTAAAAAAAATAAAAAGAAAGAAGGAAGGAAACGGAAACTGTGTCTGCATTGTCATTAATAAACTGCTGAATGTGGGCCGCCGGGTAGTGCATTGGTTTAAGCAGGTGGCCGTACTAAGGCACAGTCCTCTTGCAGTTAGTCGCTGGTTCGACTCCTGGCCTTTGACCCTTTGCTTCATGTCTTCCCCAATTTATGTCTCTCTCACAATGTGAATAAAGGCCACCAGAGGCGAGAAAAAAGAAACAGCCACCCACTGCCATTTATGGATGCCATGTAAAACAGGGGGTATAAATCCTATCTGTAGCAGCGGTCATAAATACCAGTCAGCATTTGAAACTGATGATTAGTGTTTATGAATGTTATCTACTGCGCTACATAAAACTGCTTTCACTATTGCCATTTTAATGGCAATAGTGTTGGGATGCTCATAATTTTTTGTTTTTGATGTTTTAATATCACCTTTGAGTGTGATCCAAAAACACAAATCCTGTTTGTAGCAGTATTAGTCAACATTTGGAAATACCTGTGAGCACAGTAATGAGCATTCAAAAACAACAACCACCACCTTTATAAAGGCAGACTGGTGATGTCAAGACACGTTTTTGAAGGAAAACATTATTATTTGCATTCTTTGTGAACCATCATCTTTTACAGAATACAGAGTACATTAAAGAGAGGTTGGATGAGATGCAATGATGTCATGGCTCTGTAGTGGTTCCACATGTGTGTAAAAGCAAATCAGTTCTTAAAAGGTTCCAATGAAGAATTAGCTCTGAACTGGCTCTAGCACCAGGACCCGTTTCAAGTTGATCCAAAAGGGGAATAAGTGATCCCATTCACTTTTGCATCCACAATTCACGAAAACAAAAATGGCTCGTGTCTGTTTTTGTTGTGAATGAAAACATGAATAAAAAAGATGTGAGAAAAGCAAACTTATTAATTCTTAAACCATTAACATTAATATGAAGTACATTCATCATTCAAAATACCGATCAAGAGCGCATGAATGTGGATTTTCCTTTGTTGTACAAGCCAGCCAATGTGTTGTGAATGTTTCCAAATGAGTACTGCATTGAAATGTGATAGTGATGCAAATATTTTTTTGGTTATAGTGGTACACATCATTTCCAGTATTGGTTGTTACATTGAATACTCCAAGTAATAATCACTCTAAACTCATAGCCAAACCAACCAACTTTTTTCCAGCTACAAAGTGCATTTCAATGGCGGAACGACATCTGCGATAAGTGGTTCCCTTTAAAAGCAACGGGAAGTCAGTTCTTCTCGTGGCAGTACTCCACCTTTCAAGTCCATGAAATGGGGCTAAGTAGTTTTTCATAATCAAACTGACAGAGAAGCAAATAAAGAGAAGCTTCAGGGCAGCAATACTGCTAATAATACCACGATCTAGAACTTGCTAAATATTATGTGACATTTTGTCACTTGTGTAGTTTGGTCTCTGGCTACATCTTACTTGTTTATAAGAAAAGACTCTGTACATTTCATACATAAAATCCCATCAAAAGCAAAATTTGCAAATCTTTTGATACTATGGCACCGATTATACACTTAACCTTACCCGTTATCACTAGCCGCTACCTTCAAATTGCATGTATAGGAAGGTCCGCTAACAGCTAATGCCATCTATAGCTGCTACACATTTTGCATACTCTCTCACTCACTTTGTAGATGTGGCACTTGTGTGGATTGGCCTCATGTATGGTACAAATGCGGTGTTAGACATGGGGCCCGATCTCTCGCTAGATCTCCTAAAGCTGCTATTTAGGGAAAGCGGGTAGCAGGAGGGCCGTTCCCCTGCAAAGAACACAATCTTCCACCTTGCTAAACCCACTATCCCACCTGCACTACCCGCTACATTATGCATAGGAGTGGTTAGGGAGTTCCACCTGATAAACCAATCAGTGCATTCAAATTCAAATTCAAATATACTTTATTAATCCCCCAAGGGGGAAATTCAGGATTTCAGCATCAGTAGCCACTGCCTTTAAGAGCAGGTTGTGCTACCCACAAACCCCTATGGAGCGTCTTTTCATCCAGATCGGAGCATCATCATGTGCAGCTCATCTGGGACTCTGCTGTAGAGCTTCCTCCTCTTCCTTCCTCCTCCTCTTCTGCACTGATATATACAAAAAAATATTTTTACACAGACAATTCCTATCGGCTACCTGAAAGTCCCAGATAGCTGGTGCGCTCCCAGTAAACACGCTCTGGTCGTCTATGGTTTAACTGGTGAGCAAGCTGTTTATAAGACAATCTCTGCTATTTTCTCAGGGATTCAACTGAGGCCAAATCATGCTTTTTATACAAGAGGTAATTTGAGAGGTAGAGCCATTTGCGCACGTCCACATGTGAGCAGGTGGACGCACACTGATGCCATTTGGACACGCTCTTGTATGTGCTGACATGCGGGTGACTACCCTAAACCCGCAATCGCAAGATACTGAATTTGTGGAAAGGGAAAAAGACACGCCCATTGCCACACCTACAATGTTAGTAAAGGAGTCGGCATAATGGGCAGCGGCTTTAGGGACCGGAAGATTGCATTAGCGGTTAGCAGAGGTTCCTATATCGCAATTTACGGGTAGCGGCTGGTGGGAAGTGTACGATCAAGGCCATATTCTTCTAGCTTGCTTATTATTTCTAAATTAATCTGATCACAAATAAAACTTTTTAACAGGTTTTGCTAGTTAAAATTTAGTTTAGTTTTAATGTTACATACACCCACATCATATTGTCACTTGCACTTATATCTCTTGTAAAAAGCAAAAAATATAAGATAAATCTATGGAATTTTTTTTCTGACCATCTCACACAAACAAAACACGGCTTCAAAGAATGACCTTCATATCACTGAAACAGAGGCAATAGGCAGTATTTTGAAAATAAGATGAGAGTATTTGGAATAAGAAAGACAAACTAATTCATTTTGACGTATTTATTTGAGGAATCCAGAGATGATTAAAGAAATTTTGATTCCATTTGGTCCAAAAATGAGTAAATCACTGACAGTGTTCAACTATATCAAAATAAATCAAATTAAAGTTTTTTATGGAAGATGGTGAACATTAAGAAATCAATCATTCATACACTTTAAATCAGCATGCAGTCTGTGGTGTACAGCTTGTCCACATGGCATACAGGAAACTGCTCAACATTTCTGAGTCTGTGTGGTTGGGGTGCTGCTCTGAGGCCTTTCAACACTCTAAACCCTCAAAGAAGGAAACCAACAGGTGGTCATGTAAACTCAAAACTAGAAAGACAAAGATGCATCAAGGCTCATTTCACTGTAAAGCATCTCTATTTTGCCTTTTCCATTCAGCCGAGTGTTGTGGCATTTTTGGCTTCTTTGATCTTAGTTTCAATTAATCATAAATTCCACAACTGTGGCAGCATAATATATCTCTAGTAAGAGTGGAAAATGATTAATTAAACTTTTGCCTTTTTCAAGCCTAATTAATCACTAAACAGCGATTGCGTCATTGCATGCAGCGAGGAAACCACTGCCTACACCACATGTATTAAAAACAGGCTGTAAATATGCAACATATCACAACTGAAAGTAACCATTTTAACAGATTTTCCTGGTGTACCACTGATGTTTTCAGAATGTCATAAGCAACACCATCTGGACAGAGCTGTATAATTGCGTTCCTCTGTGTTAAAAAACAAAGAGCACCACATTTGCAAAGGTGGAATGGAAAGTAGAATGACAGTCCAAGTGGGAAGTCAGTTCTTCTCGTGGCAGTACTCCACCTTTCAAGTCCATGAAATGAGGCTAAGTAGTTTTTCATAATCAAACTGACAGAGAAGCAAATAAAGAGAAGCTTCAGGGCAGCAATACTGCTAATAATACCACGATCTAGAACTTGCTAAATATTATTTATCTTAAGATCTTTAATCTTCTTTTCTTTTTTTTATCCTATCAGGATCAGAGAACTGTTTATTTAAGCAGGACGTAAATACGCTACCAAAATTTAAAAAGTTCGGATTGAAAAGCCAAATCACAACAAATGCTGCTGTTTGATTAAAATAACAGCAAAAATGAAAACAGTTGGAGGAAGAGACAGAAATATTAGTTGCAACTCTCTTGGCTTTTCTTCCGACAGGCTGTGTTTCATCTCTGGGTTTGAGCAGTGCACGTGTCTGGCATGATTCAAACAGCATATGCCCTACAAATTAAATAATTACAATGTAATTTGTCTCATCAAGTTGGATTACAGCTTGTGTTATGGCATGCAGAGAACATATTCAAAAATGTTTTTTTCCACCTGCAAAATTTCTTTAGCAGTGTGTCATTTATTGGCCAAATGTCCGCCTAAAGTAAGCATCATCCTTAGAGACATCTTTTCCTTTTAGGGATCACAAGGAGAAGCTGGTTTTCAATAAGGCTTACGTTTCCTGTTTGGGAGGATTACTGTGTCCTAGATGGAAACAAGGTGATACGTTTTATAGATATACAACTTATAATAATAATAATAATGTGTGGTAAATATAAAGTTTGTTTCACACCATATAAGATGTATCACATCTCCGAAACCTCTATGAAACGGCTGATCATCCAGTGACAGAAATTCCATTACTTTCCTTTTAAAATGATTTTCTTGTTTTTCACTGCAAATAACAATGAAAGACAGCTGCAGGTTGTGTGCTCTGCTAGCTTTACTTTTAGCCCTGTCAGCTTCACAGCATTGGACATTTTGAGGCGAAAGCTTCCAAAAGATTTGTTGAAGTCCATTTCTTCAGAACTTAAAAAAAAAAAGACCATAAAATCATGCTTGGTTATATTAGGTTTTGTATTATTCAGGAACTTAGCTTATCAATAAACCCTGTCATCAAACGCAGAGCTAGCTGCCATTCAGACAGTTGAAGGTTTTGGCACACAGTTCAAGAAGTAATCTTAAAAGCATTAAAAATGGTGTAAATAAATAAAAATAACAACGGGGAGAAAAGGTAAAGGGGAGTAAAAGGGCATCGGAAGAGTGAAACTGAAGGGGTGACTGGTGCCAGAGCCAGAAGAAGAGAAGGGAGGAGGAATAATTATAAAGGAGGGCAATCAATAAGGTTCCCACAGTGAAACACTGATGCCTCAACTGGCTAATGGATTCCAGACGGCTCTCTCCGTCTTCCCTGCACTTCTAACTTCGCTGGAACTGCAGGAAGCAGTGGTGGAAGAGATACTGCAGGAAAGGTGTAGAGTGACGTTTAGGGCAAGATAAGGCAAGAAGAGGTGGATTCTGCCTTAGGCAAGGAGAGGAAAGAGATTTATGTAGAAATTATGTTAAAATGTTTAAGGGTAGAGAAAGAAAATGGAAGAGACTGCAAAAGATATCTTTCATTTTTTACTAATTTTAATTCAATACAACTATCATCTAAAGAACTAGATGTCTATAATTTTAGATTTTTAGATCTTAATGTGCACTTTATAATAACTACTCACTCAAGTGCAACCTGCAAAATTCCAGACATTTATTTTATATTGAAAAATGAGAAGGGACAGAGTCCTGCGCTATGTTCTGAATAATCAATAATTCACTATATAGGGCGCTACACAGTAAACAATAATCCGGTAGAATTTCACTCTAACTACATTCACACAAGTCCAAATTTGTTCCATCATGCAAACAAAACCAACCTGCACTAGCATCTGAGCTAGCCACCAGCCACATTACACACCTACAGTTATGGAAAAAATTATTAGACCACCTTGTTTTCTTCAGTTTCTTGTTCATTTTAATGCCTGGTACAACTAAAGGTACATTTGTTTGGACAAACATAACGATAACCACAAAGATTGCTCATAAGAGTTTTATTTAAGAGCTGATATCTTACCATTTTCCATGGTTTTCTTGATTATACCTTAATCACTTAAGTTTTTACATCAATAGCTATGGCGTTGTACTGCCAAAAACACTGCTTTTATGCATTCAGTGTTTTCTTTTCTGTCTGTTTTAGTCACATGATGACGTTTAGTGGTACCAGGTATTAAAATGAACAAGAAAGTGAAGAAAAAATGGTGGTCTAATAATTTTTTCCATGACTGTATGTCTTGAAACAAAAATGTACTCATGTATTCTATTGATCCAGTTATGCCAAGGGTTTAATATGCATCTCTGAATTTTGTTTGACTGTGTTTTCCTAAAAATCAATGGTGAGGTGTTTTAGTGCTCTTGGTAAAAAAAAAAAAAAAAAAAAAAAAAAAAAATCTCATGTTGAGATTGGCAATATTCAAGCCCTTTAACTGGGTAATGTAGAAATGTTTTGTAGAGATTGATTTTACTTCATTAAAGTGCTTTATAAATGGGCCAAGTCTGTCACATGTTAAATAGAATTAAATTCTGTTACAAAGGATTAAACCACAGTGTGCATTTCAATTCACATTCAACAAGCTCACTTTAGCACACTCATTTGTGATGCAAACACTTGACACGAAAATAAGAGCAAGTACAGGAAACCGCAAAAAGGTAGAGGTGCAAAGGCAAGGATAACATGCTGATTGTTGCATTTGCAGTTTCTCACATAGGTTTGCCACACTTCACTGCAAGGTTCATCAAAGTTCAGGTTCAGAATGGTTTGACTTTGCCTTACATATATTTAAACACATTTGGTGTTTGAGGTATTTCATCATAAGCTACACCGAGACTCTGACCATCATTCAGTATCAAAATGACTCAAAGCCTGAAAGCATGAATTAAAAAAAATAATTAAAATTCTGTCTAGTGCAATTCTATTGATTGAATTGGTTGCCTTGTCTTCTATCACCTACTACCAGTAAAT
The DNA here is from genome assembly GCA_018398805.1 of Hirundichthys speculiger. Classification (NCBI taxonomy): domain Eukaryota; kingdom Metazoa; phylum Chordata; class Actinopteri; order Beloniformes; family Exocoetidae; genus Hirundichthys; species Hirundichthys speculiger. The sequence goes on along the minus strand of JAGFBZ010002592.1, from coordinate 1,095,517 downwards.
CTTATAAACAGAATGAAAAAGCACTAAAACAAATGAGAGAGCAAGAAAGAGTGTGAGCAACCATACAACAGAGGAAACCACTGCCCCGCTGGGGGGCAGCAGTGATCGAAACCGCTGCATTTGGGGCTTCTGTGTGTCATGTAAACCGGAGGAAGCCATTGAAGAGAAAGATCTGTCTGTAAGGCTCCACATGAATGCAAGTTCTGCTCCCTGACATGTGATCTTACTTGGTGGTTGGGTTGCCGACAATGAGATATTAATGGCAAACAGAATTACATACATTTTATAACTGTGCCTTTAGCAGTAATGCAAATGCCCAACACAAAGCTGCTTTGAGTGTTTCATATATATATATTTATATAAGATGATAGATAAGATGTATGCCTGAAAGCATTTCAAATGGCTGAAATTCTACCGATGAAGTCAATCTGCAAAAGGATACAAGGGATATCAGGCTGCAAAATTCTGGGAATTATTTAAGTGTGAGACATTCCATCAGAATTGATGGGAATTAACAGCAATAAATTTGAAATTTACTAAATTAGAAGGTTGGCCTTCAAGAGTGATTTTAAATATCGTTGGCAAAAATATATTTTAGCATAATCTTGACCGAAACAACCATGAAAGTAGACTTGAGAATATATATGCTATTCCTCAATCAAACCCTGTGCACTGTGAATTCCTCCATCATATGCATCATATGTCTGGACCTCTGGACTACTGAGGCCATATTTTTGAGCCCAGAGCACAAGAACATTTGAGCCAATGGACTACATTAAAGTAATGTATGGTTTGATTATATTATGGGGTAAATACATTTGATAGAGGGTGCTGATGAAGCTCAGGCAGAGGTCAATGCCTGAATGGATTTAGCAAAACTGAAGAAGCTAGGCTTGAGAAGTTTGAGTAAAGATGCATTTTAATGTACATTATTTTTTCGTGAAAACTGTGAAAAATGTGAAAAGGGTTCCATTTTGAATTTGACTTTTTTTTGGATGGGGTGTAATTTCACTTAATTTCTGAATTGGTGGATTGGTGAATGAGTAATATTTTATTCAACATTTGTGTTTTTGTTGTTCAATGTAAGAATTTATTATTCAATAAAAGAATTAAAACTCGATACAGTTCTACTTAAAATTGTAAGTCTACTTAAGAGTGTAAAAGTGTAATGTTTTTTATTGTATTATTTTGTTTAGATGTCTACCTATGAGAAAACAAAATGTTTATATTTATGTTTGGTTATGATACAGTTCATTAATATTACCCCAATTTCCAGTTAATTCCCAGAATTCCCATAGAAGGTTTCCAAGTTGGAATATTTTCAAAACTCCCAAGCTAAACTTCCATGGAAACCTTTCTGAAAGTGTCCAGAAAATTAACCAGAAATTTCAAAACCTTTAGTCCAGTAGTTACCGACACATAACAGTACCAGTTAGGGTGAACCATGACTCTGAAAATGCACTTGGAAATAATGCAATTAGCAAACTGCAAAAGGTTGCAATTAGATATCATGCAGAAGGCCTGAAACCCCCACCAATGTTGTCTTCAGGGACTAGTCTTCCAACCAATCAAAAGAGCCCAAATCTAGATCTAAATCTTTCAGAGAAATGGCCACTATTCAACCCACAAATGCACAAATGACAACAATTTGTAGCTAACAAAGATTTCCCACATTTTCCTCATCTTTTCCATATCCGTTTATCTGTTCCGGGCCAATCAAAAAGCAGCTGCCAGCTTACCCCATCGCTTTCCACAGAATCAGAATATAGTCCTGAAGGTCCAGGAATGGAAATGTTATCAACGTTAAATTGAAAACAGAATGCTTTTACTTTCACCGTCCCTGTCATCTGTTGTGTTGCATCTTGTTTATTCTTTAACTGACTGAATAAACTGCAAATTTCAAAAACCTTTGTATCATTACTCTCTCTCTCAGGTGCAAACAGGAGCATTTCAGAACACTGTCTATTCAACTGGATTTGTGAAGTTATGCATTTACGGTACCAGAACATTTCAAGATTACATGACAGAAATCTGCCCGTTTAAAGACATAGTTCTTACAACATATTGGCCCACTGCTGTCATCCTTTTTAAAAGGATGTGTCATAAAATAAAATGTTCTTTTTAACTTCTGAAAACCTTCTGAACTATTTACCTGTGGCCTCCATGAGTTAACATCATGATATGTAAGCTGAAGTACACTGGCAGTGTTTTATTTTGAAAATCAACCCACGTGAACAATCAATTTCAGAGAGCATAAATATAGAAAGCTGACTGCTTTCAAATACACATAAATGGCTTCAAATACTGAGATTGACAAATTCCTAACATATTCCTAAACACTCTAAGGCTGCTACCTTTTCAGTCAGAGAGTGACAGGCCACATTTTTGTGGCAACTTGTACAAACCAAACAACATCAGATACCACTAAACACCTCACATTAAACCTCCCCTTGAGTGTCTTTCCCTCACAACCACAAGCCACTATAAGCATCTCTTAAAACAAACACACTTTTTTTTCTAATCTGGACCAGACACATTTGACAGTATGACACCACCAGTTATTAGGGCTGTCCCGATACTAAATTTGCACTTCCAATACTATACCGATATTTCAGCCTTGAATATCGGCTGATACCGATATCAACATGCTACAGATGAAACACACTTTTATTATTTATTAGTATTGGAGAACATACGATTTGTTACTTATAATTTTTAAAAATGCGGAATATAAAGAATACATTGAAAAATAAATCAGGAGGCCCTGAACAATGCGTTTGCTTTCTCCACATGTGTGGCAATAGACTTTTTAACTTCTTTGTTCATCTGGGGTATAGTTTTGTCGACAATGTAGTGGCAGCTAGGGATAACATAGCGTGGCTTGAGGTGCTCAATTAAGCATTTAAACTCGACATTACTTACCACCGACGGGCTGATCATCGAGCACAATAAACTGGTTAATCTTTTCTGTTATTGCCAATGTCTTTTTGCCACTGCGAGGGAGTTTTTCATGCATTGACAATGTTTTGGCCAGCATTGGTTGTTGGAGGGAAGTAGAGATTCAATTTTACTTCATCTCGCTGGTCTTTTTGAAAATCGTCATGCATTTCTTTATGGTTCTTTTTCAAATGTGCGATGAAGTTGGTCGTATTAAATGTCCCTGGTTCTGCACCACCACGGGAAACTTGTGCACGGCAAACTTTGCACTCAGCGTCAGCATCTTTGTTCGTCTTTAGGAAAAAATACTGCCACACAGCCAACATTATTTCTTCCTAGGGCACATACGCTGTTACTGTTGTGGTCACGTGAGTGCTACATGCTGGAGCCAAGCACTCTTCTTTGGTGAGCGCACCAGGTGTATTACCGTCACCTACCGCTGTGTTTGAGTATGAACCACAGTCACCTATTTGCATAGGGCAGTACCGGAGTACTGTGGCAGAATAGACTGCTTTATATCGGAGTGTTAATATTGGAGACTTTATATGATGTCCGATAAAATCTGATATTCTTTTTTTTGGCTGATATCGGACCATATCTGATACCAGTATTGGATTGGGACAGCCCTACCAGTTATGGATAAATAAGAAATGTGGTTTTACTGTGAATTGGGGAAATGCTTTCTATACAGTTAGTAAACATCTCTTGTGTTTTCTTTTTTTAAAACAAGTTTCCACTTGTCTTTATCATAACATTTCATAAAGTTGATGGCATGTTAATAGTACCAACCAATGTAACTCTGGTTGCTGTGCAAACAACAATAATCATTAAAATCAATATTTAAAAAGCAACTTTTCTATATTCGTAGATTTTGTTGATTGGCAAAAAGAATATTGTGATAGACTAAAATGTCACCAGAAACAGAAATCACAAACTCATTGACCGTAATCAATAGGAAACATACTGCAACAATTTTGACAATAAACTGAAAAATATGCCTACAATGACTGGAGACCAGCTGTCCCAACATCCCATATAATTAAAGTCCTAGAGAGACTGTTATTAGTCTATGAAAGAAAACAAGCAGATACATCTAAGAACTCATTCCCATTTGCTTAATGTCTTGGGGATGCAACTGAAGATGCCATCAAACCTGCTTCAGTGAGCTCAATTTCATCTGGACAAAGCAAGCAGCACCTTCGAGGATCATGTTCTTGATTTCTCCAGTGCACTCAACAGAATTTGGCCTGCACTGCTATGAGAGAAGCTCCAGAAAACACAGGTGGATGCCACTACTATCACTAGCACGATTTAACGCCTGACGCCTGACTATAGTTTATGCAACGGCAGGGTGGTGTGTCTGAGTAGCTGATCAGCAGCACCGCAGGGGACTCTACACTGCTTCTCTTCACTCTGTACACTTCAGACCTCCACTATGACTCAGGGTCATGTCATCTGCAGAAAAACTCAAAAGACTCTGCAGTTGCAGGGTGTGCCAGTGGTGGAGAGAAGGCCAGGCACACAGAAATGTTGGACGACTTTGTGGCCTGATGTGGAACAATGATCCCATCTTGAATTTAAACAAGACACTGGTGATCAGTGTGGATTTTAGGAGGACCAAGAGTAAGCTGGACACCATTTCTGTTCTGAGGTGGTGGAGGAGGGGTAAAAAAGTGCTCACTTGAAAGTAGGCTTGGGCGGTATCCAAATTTTGATACCGTCAAACTTCCCTCACATTTTACCGGGGTATACGGTATTCCCGCGACTATTAAGGCGAACAAACACCACCGGCGGAGGCCGCACGTCAAAACAGCCGTCCCCATTATGTGCGCCGCCGCGGGGCTTAACGCCTGAAAAAAAGGCGAATTTACCTCGAAACAGCAGTTCAGTGCTTCAATATAAAGTTGGCTCAACTGCAGTTGTTATTTATTTGTGTATTTTTTGCTTTTCGCTGTAGTTTTAACTGTTCCTGCCAAGGAAATGCTGCCGAGGTGTGTGTTTGTTGAAACGCGCTTTATAGTAAAGTGTCTGATGCCGGACGTTTCACTTCCTATAAATTCTTCAACATAAAAGTCCAACATTATTAGTTTCATTAGAAGCTTTTATTTTGAAGCAGCAAATTCAGGAAGTGTTGTTTTCATCGTCAGTACCTTAACAGGACGAGTCAAACCGAGATGAGCTGCGAGCGAACACGAATAAACGGTAAAATAAAGCGGAACACACAGCGATACAGGAGAGAAACTAAACTTTAAACCACAGAAATCATTCATTGGATTTTTTTATGACGGTATTGAAACTGATACCGCCGCTATATTTAAATACCGGAAGTATACGGTATTACCGTAATACAGCCCAAGCCTACTTGAAAGACAAACTGTGCTCGTTGCTTCTCACATATATGTTCAAGTTAAAGACTCTGCAATAACATATCTGTGGTGTAATGATAGACTGGCAGTAGAGTGCAAGTCATCTTCGGATGGGACTCATTGGGTTCACTGGGAGGGTTCTTTGACAGGAAGCATGACTACAATGTATGAGTGACACAGGGGGGTGGCAGTTGCTAGGAATAAATGCTTGACCACCCACTTCCACATGATAACATACAAACATGTATTAACACATGTCACCACATGCATAGGCGGTGGGGAGGTGGTGATTGAGGATTTCACATAAGCAACGGGATCACTGCTGTTTAACAGGGATGTGTTTGGCAGCTGTGACTGATGGGCCAAGTACTTCTGAGGAGCAAAGAAATAAATGCCTAAAGGATGAGGAGAGACTGAAACAAACCCTGACATGTCCTCAGAGTTGTAGCCTGAAATGATATCCACTGCGTTGACCCGACAACACCCTGTTTTTCGTGAAACATCTTAATTTTTCCCCTCCTTTTTTGATGCAGGTATGAGTGGATTTTCATAAGGAGCAAAACTATGTGGCAAATTTCGAAGCTTTCAAACAAGTAATGGCTCAAGTGATGGGAACAAACTTGTGATTCTGCCACTCAACCTCACAAAAGCAGGTGATTTTCTTTCACTAGTGCTGCTTCTTTCACAATACTCCTCATTTATAAAACTGTGCGTAGCATCCTTACTGAAAGTTCCCATGCATACAAAAGCCAAAAGTGGCATGCCCCTAAAAATATTCTGATTTATAAAGCTGAGTGAACACACACCTCCAAACAATTTTCCCTTTATAAATCCCAGCCCACCTGAAACTTTGCACAGGTGGATTCACCTCATATCCTGCCCTCTACATACCCACATTCAACCATAAACGGTCAATGCAAAGTATCTCATGAATCTGCCTGGTCAGCCATCATGTGCAGTGCATGCAGTCTGTCCCAAAATGTATGTGTGCAAGTTACAAAATCTATACTGTGGTGCACATTCTTCCATTGTTTTGTTTTTTTTTAAATAGATAACAGTCTTTGTGTGGAAAGTGATGTGGGCAACTTTCAGGCCCTGTTTTGTGTGGATGCAACATTTATAAATAAGGTGCCTGGTGCTTTTAAGGTGGTCTTTTTGGGCTTGCCATCACTATATATTGCATTGTGCAACAACATTTTTTTTTATTTTGCCGCTTGTCAGCTGTTTGACAACTCTGCAGTGTTTATCACATCATACCAACAACATCAAAACTTGCCCTACTTTTGAGCCGCTGTGTTCGGGACAATCGACATCTTTCTCCGCCTCACAAACTCCCTCTCCCTGTTATGACTTTATGTTTAAAGCTCCATAGCAACAGGCACATTTGGGTTGCTGGCGTGACACCAATAGTTATGGTCACGACCAGCGTATCATCTAGAGTAGACTGGGTACCACAATTTAGAAGGACTACATTTGGTCAGTCAGCATTTTCAGTAAAAGTGGTGGAGAAATGGAATGCCTTTCTATCTACTGTTACAGAGTTAGACAGTTCTGCATCATCCAAAAAACCTCTTAAGCTCTGGTTAAAATCAAAACAAATGTGTAATCACAGGTAAACAGGCCTTCACTTGATATTTTATGTAATATATTTCAGACTCTATTAATGGGTTTATCTATTTATAATTTTCTGACAAATGGTTCTCCAGTATATATATATATATATATATATATATATATATATATATATATATATATATATATTTATACACACACACACACACACACACACACACACAAAAGCTAGTCAGAGCTAGGGATGAGCATCATCAGGATTTAACTGAGGTCTTTATCTTTAATAGTATTACTCTCTATAATTTAAAGAAAAACATTTCATGCTTTGCTTTACCATCATCACATACTAATATGTAAAAAGTCTTAGAGCATTGTAACCAGCCCATAATTTCTAACTCAAGCTTTCTGTCATTTGTCCTCTTACTGTTTTGTTTTTTTCTTACATTGGGTAAAAAACCATGTAAAGAGTACCATTGAACCATTTTTAAACTCATTTGGATTCACCTCAGATACACTTGCTGCTCTCTGTGAGCTCACTGGGTCTTAACTTAGTTCTGCACCGACTGTGTTGCTCACTATACTTTACATCCACCTGTTCCAATGAACTCATTCCATTATGCAACTTACTACAACTCTTTGAAAACCTTATCTCCTGCTCCATCTCCAGACAATATTGTTCTAAATGGACAGAAACGTCAGTAGTGCAAAGCCCGGCAACAAATCTGGCCATATTGTAAAGCGCAATGCCGCATTACAATCAGGGTCTCACTACTTAAAAAAAAAAAAAAAAAGGAACAACATTCAATAGGTCAAATGTTTGAATAATCTTATAACAAAATGATGCCATTTTAAAAGTGCAAAAAAGAATCAGGAATGATACTTGTATATATTTGAACACTTTCACAACAAAGATAGTCTTCTCTTAAATTAAAATATTAATTCAAGGGGGGGAAAAAAAACACCAACAGGCTACTCAAAAAAGTCCAATAAAACAAAGTAAAGAGGCAAAACACCTGCTCTGCTTACCATTAGATCTGCTTGACCTAAGAACATTTAAGACTTTTCTTAAATTAAATCAGATAACTTCCATTTCTGTCCTTCCATTGCAACTGCAATAGCTAGCGCCGACTATGTAGCCACAGTTTGATTGGCTCAGGTCCAAGCATGAACATTTCTCAACTTTTGATGGAACCAGTGCTGCTACCGTGACGTATGGAATCCACAGTTCAGTTGGGTAATGCTTGACATCACCCTATAAAAACTGATTGAGCAGCAATGCTGCGACGCATGTGCGTAACCAAGGAGTAATAACTGGCTCACTCTCACACTGCTCTCAGTTTACGGGTATGTGTACCGTACTCTTTGGTGTAGCAAGCATGCTCTGCACTCGCTTGGTCAAGCGCATGTGAACTACAATCATTTGATCACAATGAATACTCACTGTAATCTTCTTCCAAAGTTTCTGAGTTAATAAATTGGTATTTAGGCCAATGTTAGATTTAATCACAAATGACAACACACAGGTGCCATACATCATTGTGCATATATGTATATATATCAGGGTTTCCGTTGTCCGGTAATTGCCAGACTTTGTCCGGTAAAATATGCCTAAATCCGGTATTTTATAATCTCTCCGGTCAAAATATCCGGTGAAAATACTCCTCCCAAGCACAATTTCAGTTGTAATAAAATAGGTAATGGTTCAAGTTGGCAGCATGGCCACGTTATTAAAATGTTATTTGCCACTCCAGATGTGTGTTTTTTATTTGTTTGCAAATTGTTTTATCTTAGAGTATATAGGCCTTCATCTTTTTATGTTCATTCATGTGTCAGAAGAGTGCAAGCTACTGCAATATTTATTTATTTTTTGAAGTTATGCCTGTGAGTCAATTGACGGGACTTATTTTATTTGAAATAGCCTGTTTTTCAATAAAAATACTATTAAATAACTTGCATTGATATCGTACTACTGCATATGATTTATTTTTAACCTCAATAAATTCATATAGCCTATGTGACCGGAATTTCAAACATTTGTCCGGTAAATTGAAAACCTGCCGGTCACATTGTCCGGTGCCAATTTATATGCAGCCTGGGTTCATCTAATAGGCAGTGTATTCATGCACTCTAGACCATGTTGATGGACTCAATCCAGAGTACAGTACATTACTTTGACTCTTATATATGGATGCATAAGACCACAAAGGTCAGTCAGATGGAATGGGTGTAAAGGTTTACTGATATAAACCAGAATAGGGTTTTCCTACTAAAAATGTAAATACAACAGTATGTATACTCATCACACACAGCCAATTTGAGATTTCTATGCCACGTCAGAGTAATGAAAAAGTGGATCTGCATCATTACTACATAAGAGGCACGTTAAGTGAATGATGTCTGCTCACCATTTAAACAAAGTAGTAATAACGTATTCATCAAGAGTTTCAAAAATGATGAATTTCTTGATTAATTTATCTTCAGTAAGCAGTTTTTAAATGTAATTGCACAACTTCAAGATAATTTTACAAGTTTAAGTTTCGGTCTTCAAGTAATTAAATAGGTTTTAGACATATGTCACTCTTGCACTCCAGGGTGGATAAAGTGCACTCTGATACAGGCCGGTTGTGAATATGAAACCGCATGTCTAACTGTGACTATACTGATGCAAGTGCATACACACAAAGAGAGCTCCAGGACAGTGCACACAAAAAGCAGTGTGAACGGAAGATGAGGGATGGGGTGTGGGATTAGGGCCATAAAAAGGGTGTCTACTTTCCCTGCCTGAGGGCTGATAGCAGATATTGCAATTCCTTGGAGTAGCAGTACACCTCATTATTAACACCATTCTCCCTTGCAGCTTACACCAAACTCCACAGCCAAGGGCCATCTCAGTGACACCAAATATATGAACTGTGCTCTAATCAAAGCTAAAAACAGATTATTTATACAGCATTAGCAGGGAGAACCTCATCTGAAGGAAACTGTGATTCTTTCTTACTTTTTTTTTTGAGTATTTGTCAAAAAATATCCAACCACAACTTTAAAACACCACAAGAGAGTTAAACACTCATGATTAAACCTCATGATCACTAGTTCTGGGTATCCAGCAATATTTGGTGTAAACAATATTATCTTAAATCAAGATTATGCCACTAACATTGTAGTAGCATAATAATGGAAGTGCACACATTCAAAGAGCAAGGAATTTAAAAAAAAAAATTAAATTTGGGAATTTGTGTGTTAAAAAAAAATACTTAAAAAAAAAAAATCAGTTGACCTTCCATACACAGGGTAAGCTCTACCACCAAGCTACAGCCTCTCCTTGTTTATGTCCAAAATTGTATTTTGCGATGCGAATATCACAATAAGGACATGATGAGACAAGACAAGAAATGACTAAACTCCTACCTTAGAGTGATATTATCAAGACATACTTCACATGACGCGTTAACTTCCAGTTTTGAAGAAACTACGTGAACTCCACTGCTTCAGAAAGCAGTGACTTGGCACGAAGGTAGAGACACAAGAATACCAACGTGCTGAACTTCTCAAGAAATTTCAGGCTATGTTCCCTTCAATTCAGCAAGCAACAGATTGACACCCCACTGCATGACAAGTGGTGATCCTGTCTCCTTCTACTGGAATAACTGGAGGAAGCCACAACAAAGAGGGATGTGTGTCTGCAAAGCCCCAGATGAGTGCAATTTCTGCCCCCTTACATGCCATATTCCCTGGTATTTGGGATGCCTCTGTTGGCATAATCACCTTTTCGTAGCTGTCCTTGAAGCTGCCGAATAACATACATTTTTTTTTAGGAAACTTTGATGAAGAATCTGCAACTGAACCAGCTGTTTTCATAAACACCTCTATCTTCAAGTGAGAAAGCAAAATAAAATCAACCATTACCTGTCAACTGCCATCAAATGTATTGATATTTTCCAGTTACTAACAGAAAAGCACGATTATTTTCTGAGGATACAAGGCTTTATGAATGGCTTACAAGAGGCTTTCCGAGTTAAAATACATCTTCTGAAGGCAAGGTATCTTGCACTGTGTGAAAGACAAGACCAGGCTGAGATTCAGAGACTGCGTTCCTTGTTACAGTTACATCTTTTCAAGACTTCAAGACCCGACAGAGAAAAATGGGTGGAAACAAGTCTCACCAAGCATGTGAATGTGCTTGTCAGTGAATGAAATTTTGAAACTCAAGCCCGCTGGCTGCATTAGTCCTGGCAGCCTATTGAAAAATACCTGCATACTGATGTCACAACCCCAACACTTACACACACACACAGCTGCACAGCTTTTAACACATGGCAAGAATAAATATCAGGCTCTTCCTTTAATACACACTTACATCCTCAGCAGCACAGAGATTTTCTGTGTGTGGCCTACATTATGGCTATTAGACACGCATCTTTGAAGTACATATTTAATCATTGAGTTTGAAAAGCTGTTGCAGAGAAGAAAGCCAGGATTTGGGCACTAAACTTTTGTCAGAAACCCCTTGTCAGGTGCTTGAAAGAGTATGAGGGAAGCAATGATCAAATACACAAACAAAAGTGGAGGAGAAAACAGAAAATCTCCCAGACAGCAACTGCGGCTTGAGTTGGAGGCTCGCTCCATGCTTGGCAGCGCTGCCTGGCATGCGCCACCGTGCACGCCAACAGTTTGTAAATGTCAATTAGGAGTGGCAAGGGCAGAGGCACTACAAATATTGCCACAACCTTGCCCATTAGAAAAACAGTAGTGGAATATTCACAAATATCCACACGGGAGAGCGAATACGAAGTCTGAGAGAAGCCCTTTTTATCTTCTTTTATTTAAAACTTGTTTCCCTTCAGTTGCAAAGTTGAGAGAAAGTACCGTTACCATAAGTACTTACAATATGCTATACTTTCCAGTGATGTATTTTATACACAAGTGAACTCATGAAATATCTTGACTTCACATTAGCTGTGATATGCTGAAGAGTATTCTAAGCCTGGTATTGATATGTGAATAGTCAATGTCAATCAAGAGTACATGTGCTAACTTGAACCCTCAGAGGGATGCAATGTTGAACTGCCTGCATTACAAGTGTCGAAAACTTCAACAATAAATTAGTAAGCTCCTCACATCACAGAAGCCTGTGATGAGATGAGAAAGAAAATGGACGCATGATCAGAATCAAAGTAGCACTAATGCAAGTTGAAACAGGGAGAAGTGAGTTGCTACTGATGAGCTGTCTGACCCTCAAGGCTGAGTAACTACAGATGGCAGAGGTCTGGTAGCTGCCCTGAGACACCCCACTGGGGGGAGAATGAAAGGCAGAGCTCAATGGTGTGCGTGTGTGTCTGTGTGAGTGCACAGAGTTGGGTGTGTCGCATCAGCCCTGCACTAGCAAAAGCTCGCATGCACATATACACAAACAGCACTAGCTCCATCTGTCTTTGACATGGGAGAGCTTAATGACAGAGGCAGAGAAGCCAAAAAAGCCTCCTAGTCCCGTCTCCTTCCCTCCCTTTATTTTCCTACCCTGAACCTCTCTCCTTTTGACCGCACTCTCTCCAACATCAATGCTCCATATGGAGCACTCAGGACACCTCCTAAAAACACTTCTCAGTCTGACACACAATCAATAAGACCTCTAGGCACACACTTACTTGCACACTTGTATACATTGAGTGAAATCAGGCGCGTAGGCTGAAACATACGGAACAAGTACGTACTTCATTGCTTATGCACTTAAAATAAGCCCCGAAAACAAAGTAATGACATTTCCAGTGCCCGCTGTATAACCACCCTGCATTTAGAGACACACAGAATCCATGAGGTGCTCTTTAATCAAGCCTCCTAAGTGAATTTCTCTGCTCTACCTCTGTGTCGTCTATACCGTAAACCACCTGGCTTCATTCAGTCCTGTAGATAACATGACCTAAACCGAGACCAAAACCCCTCATCCAGTCACAGTGGATCCATGAAGTGGTCACCAAACCCATCTGTCTCAGTTTAAAATGGTTTCAACAGTACAATAGTATCACTGAGTAGAAGGTTAAATTCCTTCTCTGGAGGTCTGATAGGGCTTAAGCTCTGGATCATGATGGAAACAGTGTAGCTGGAAAAGCTAAAGAGGCTTGGTGAAGGGACAATTTTACAGCAAAAGCAATGAGCATTGTTAATTCAGAAGACAGAGAGATAAAACAAACAAGAGCAATTCTTAAAGGAGACAAATCTGACAGGTTCCTGAGGTTTTTAATAAATATCTAAAACATGTTTCGGTTAAAATGCCACATAGATACAAGACAAAAGCTCCCTTTTCAATCATGTCTTTACATCTCTTTCCAAGGCAGCCACAAATAGGGGGTGGACACAGATCCCCTCTTTTCAAATCAGCGTTACAATTTTACACAGCAAACATTTTAAATATTACATTTATTGTGTAAAGGGGTGCTGTTAAATTATGTGCCTCAACACACACACACACACACCAATACTTGTACAAGTTTGTATTGGACTGATTTGTGACTATCCAACCAGAACAGTTCTAGCTTAACACACCTGCCACTGAATATTATCAGACAAATGTGTGTGTGTGTTGGGGAAGTTAAAAAAAAAAAAATGACATGACATGACATGAAGACATGAAGAAGATGATGATGATCAAAGTTTCTTCACAGTAAATGAAAGCAAAGCAAAAAGGTCCACGTCAAGACACAACAGTGTGTGATGTCATAAATCCATGCATTCATGGTAAAAAGATAACAAGCGTGACTTCAGTTCCAGAGAAACCCCAAAGCATGGCTGGGGTTTAGGGCTGAGATAGCTCACGTGCTCCAAGTGAGGAAAGAGATGGGAGGGGACTACGCAAGGGAGATTTGAACCCTGAATGAACCACCCCTTCCCGCTCCCCTCTCCCCCCTTCTCGCTCTCCTGAGTTGATGACTCACTGCTGGGACGAGAGGGAATGCAGAGGGAAAGTATTGTGAGGAGTCTGCGTTGACCACAGCAACACTACAGTAACTCTTGTTCTGGTGTAAAACAGCCTTCAGTGCTGGAGCAGGTAATGGATCTGTTTGGGGGAAGGAAAAGAAAATATCGATGTTTTGTAGCTAAAACATTTTCTGTACGGTAAACAGAATGTCAACTAAGGTCAATCAATCTAAAGTAGAAGGGATTTTGGTGTTTGGTGATCTTTTTTCAACTGCCGGAGCTCCAGATTTCATTTTATTTGTATACTGATTCATATAGATTATCAAGCTCGCTTTGATCCACAAAGAACAGTGTGTATCCCTCAAGCCTCCAAAACAGAGGTTTTTAGTTTTTATCAGCACTGGTAAAGCAACCACTATCTTGCCGTGCCCTTGCTTAAAAAAAACTACCCCGAAGATGACTGCTCTGCAACAGGAGGATGACCTTTAGCCCACATGCTGAGATGATCTGTCACGTACACAAGAAAATACAGAGATTGCAGTATGTTTTAGTGTATATGTGGAATGAATTTGTCATCTTAAGAGGACTGTCTGGTTTCAGTGTTGCTGTCACGACAGGGAAGGGGCTTAATGTTCCTGCTGCTTGTTCCTCTTCAAAACTTTCCATCTTCAAAAAAGGCAAATGGCATCAAAAAGATGTTCAGCATGAGTTGTTTCCTGTAACATTGCCTGGATGCATTAAAAAAAAAAATATGTGTGCTTGTATTAAAATACAATAAAGTGGGAAGTATCTGTTCCAAACATAGATCAATGCAACTAAATGAAAGTAAATTCTCATTCATTTGTCTACCAGACACTTAGACGAGTTGGGGCTGAGGCTGAAATATTTGAGGATCAATTTTAATAAGTCTTGCAGGGTGATGAATAGACAAATTTTGCTAGTGACTTCTTTGGGTAAACCAATGGATACAAAAACCGAGTTTGTTTCCTTCCATGAGCTCATGTAAAACCTCACATGCATTCTTCAGCAGTGCATCCAAAATGATGGCAACTGTAGAGAACATCAATCTGCAGCCACAACTGCAAGATGATCAACCACAACATAAACAACACAATCAAGAAAAAAAAAAGCATTGTTTCCAAAACCACAATCAATAGGCCGTTTTACAAAACGATACAAAAGTCCATTACTTCACTGTGATTCCAAGCAAAGGCCAAAACCTCCTGACGTCAACGGCCACAGGAATGCCATCAGGCAGATTCTTCTGTAAAAGTCTCCGTCAGGCTTAGTTAAACAACCAGACAATGCAAAGAAATATTTGGAGATAACAGTTTGCCTTTCCTGGAATCCAAACCCCTCTCCCTCAGATATTTTCCTTCAGTAATTTCACTTGATAACCTCTTCTTGCTCTTACTGTTGCAGAAGAGAATGCAGACTGCTCATCAACCTCAGGGCTGCCATCATGTGCCTGGACTGGTGCCAATACAGAGCTCCATGTAGGGTTGGCTTCGCAGATATCATGGGCTGAAATACAACATTTAGGTTTACCCTATAAAAAAATGTGCAATGGCTATGGAAAAGCAATTTCTTTTGGCCTTTTCCATTGTAGGAGCTGTAACAGCGGAACATCTTGTTCTGCATATTAATTTTCGAAGGGTTTCTGGCACAGCCCTCTCCATTTATCTGGGCTGGAGACAAGCACTTTGAGTGGCTGGGGCAAAGGGGGCAACATGGACATTTCAGTCCCCTGCCCACGAACACTTTGGCACATGGTGGAGTTGAGGATTGACCTCACTCTATCAATGAGCTATGGAGCACCCCAATAAGATGTGCAATACTACACACTAGGGGTGACTCAATTTGTCCTCTGAATTGATCAATATCATCTGATGAACATAAACAGCGACTTGATTTTTCATCTCTACTTTTAATTTTGATATTAACTGGATAGAATATTGCAATATATCGTAATATAGTGATAATATCGTATCGTGACCCAAGTATGATGATACATATCGCATTGCGAGGTCCTTGCCAATACTCAGCCCTACTACACACAAGAGTGCTTTCACTCTTGTGGGCTTCAGTTTAAAACTTTAAAACAAACTCGAGTTGGTTTTCCTATTTGGTGTGGGGTTTTTATTTTCTGTTTTTGTTTTTTTCCATCCATGTTAACACAGTATTCACAGTCAGACGAGAGACCCCCCCCCTAAAAAAGAAGTGGTCTTCATTAAAATTGTTTTGGAAAATTTTGGTTGCGATTATGAGAAAACATGCAGAACAAAAACAAGATTACTTCTTCAGTGACTCCAGTGCATCAAAACATTCCTCTCCAGTCGCACATTATTTTCAAACTGAATTTTACGACGAGCGACAAATACAAGCAATATAAAGAATCAACAGAAGAATAAACAATTCGTGCAGGTTTGCAAACTCATAAAACAAGCAGCACACACGGCAGCACATCTGTTTGATTTACCCAGACAGGAAAGGAGAGTGATGTGAGGTTATCAACAATCCATATACGATGCCACTTGAAGCCCCAAGGCAATAACAACATTTGTTTGTGGAGGGTTTACTACGGTTTAGCCACTCCCCTCTTATCTAATACAGTAATGGCGACAGTTGCTTTCAGCTGTGGGAGGTGGTTTTGTTAGGGATTTTCCCAACACGGGGGATCCTATGTATACTTGGGACCTTAATATGAATGGAGGAACTAGCCCAGCGTGGTTATCCAAGAACACAAAGGACTTTCCGACAATGGCAAGACACTCGAGCAGTGTTTCTAAGCCCTCACACTCATTACTGGACAATCAAATGGAAATTATGTGGTCCAACAGAATAATCAAAATAAAGTTTCCGTTACTTAGCTTTGCTTGCTGGGGAATTCTCCTGAACTCTCAAAGTAGCATTATCAGCACTTATGGGGTAAGTCAGCGTGTAAATATGGCACTCCTGGTTAAAGAGAACTTACATCATACACAGCCTCCTCTTTCAGTGACAAACAAGTGTCAGTGTTTTTTCCTCTTAATGTCAGCTGCTCCGACATAGGAAGTAGGTAAGAGAAGCTCACTGGAGCGGAGTGAAAGCAGACAAGAGTCAGACTGGGGGAAATCAGCTCATGTTTTCTGAATGAAACATCCTGAACGTGGAGGGACAGCGGGGGCAAAAACTGCTGACACAGTAGAAACCACCGTTCCCTTGGCGAAGCTGTAATCATTACCAACAACAAAGGAACCGGGGCAAGGGAAGGCAAATTCTGGGGCAATTATGAGGAAGTTCTCTTGGAAGTGACTAGTGAATGTGAAAAAGACAAGGAGTCATTCCAAAACAAGAGTCAGCAGAGAGGTACATCGCTCAACCCCGTGTTGTATTTGTCTTAATAGCTTTCTGTCTCCTGTTTACTTGCACATCTTACTGAAGCAGTGAATCAGATGCCAATGACAGGCAGCACCAAGAGGACTTGGGTCTCTATCAAACTTGTTGTCAGGGTTGTTTTGAAAACCACAGTGGCTTAGATTTAGATCATCCCACCCTCATCAAAGACCAGCAAATCTTTTAGAGGACTCAGAGATAAATTTGTTGAGCTCAGGCAGAGAAATTACTATCCTTGCACAAATATGTTCTCTCTTTTGTGGTTTTGCATAGAAAACCAGCAACTTTTATCAGTCTTTGTTTTTTTCTTTCCAAACATGCACTAACATAAAAAGGGTGAATCACATAGGTGATCAATGAAGGTAACAGAAGGCAAGTAAAAGTGCATGTACACACTGTACTATGTTAATATACCTGATGTGTACACACTTGAGCAGGTACAGGGAGTACTCTGAGAATGAGGAGTGCCAAGCTGGCAGCGATCCAAGCCAAATTACGCAAAAAATGTGCATTTCTAACCCCTGGGGTGTCTCCCTGCAGAAGTTTCCCTGAGACAGACAGAGACGAACAGCCTTAATAAGGAAACAAGACGCTGAGTAAACCTGGGCATGTGGTGCTTTAACAGGCCCAACCTAACTTGACCAAACAAGTCGAATTTGAACCCTGAACAAAACTATAGGCTTCAGGGGGTATTTCTGTCATGTAGATTTATGGTTTCGTTATGTATGGAACTTCAGAACAATAGGCTACTGTATACACAAGATTAAATCCCCCTGAATATGTTTGACCAAGGCATTTACTTTGCCCATGATTCTTGCCCTGCACCCCTGGCTTGTAACCCCACATGGTTCAAAGACTTTCACGGTGTTGGCTAGATTGAGCTCTGCCTTGGAAGCTGCAGGATTCTGAAGTGATGCACCAATCAAGAGGCTTGTATCAACTTGGTCATTAACCTATCCATCAGTGCAAAAGCTATAGTTGCACAGTGTGGGTCTGTGTGCACAAACGCTGGTGGACAAGGGGGCCGTTGCTTTGAGAGAGAAGAGGGGGGTGACCCAGCATGTCTTTTAACTCTCATCTGAGCCTTTGCCACCATAAAGGTCAGCACGTCGACATCTGCTGCTCTCTCTGAGTCTCTCCTTTTATAAAAGGAAGCTGAGAAGAGGAGAGGACCCTGGGGAATGGTTGCACATGCACCCACATGCACAAATCAACTTTTATGTCTCAGTACACTCACTCTCTCTTCTGTATATTCACACTCACTTGATCAAATCAACAAAGCCCCAGAGCCTAAACCACATGCTCAGGCTGACAAATACAAGAACACAAGTTTGTGTCTCAAAGAAAGGACTCGATGGTATCATTGCACCAGCACTGAGATGTTTGGCTTTTGGCCTGAAAGAGGTTTTTTTTTTTTTTTTTTGGTGGTATAAGGACAGACAGGGTTGAGCTAAATGGATTCATGACCCCATGGACAAAGCAAAGACAGAGCAGTGTTGAAATAACGGATTCATGTTTTATCATCTCAGGTGAACAGCACTGCTCTTTCAGCCACACGTTTGGCTCCTCTGGCAGAAGAAAGGAAAAAGGTCAAGGCATTTTCATTTTCTGGCCCTCATGCACGTAGACATTGGTGGGCAAGAGGGGGTTTTTTTTTTCCACTTAGTATTAACATATAGTGTCCAGAATATAACAGAGTTGAAGCTGGGAAAGAAGATTCTATGTACTGTGGCAAAAATTTAGGATTTCACTTGCATATGAAGACTGCATTAAAACGCATGCAAGTGAGAGGAATCAATGTCGTTTTCTTCTGAGCTGGAAAAAAAATAGCAAACTGAGCAAACATTAATCAGCACCAATTTCAATTAATTCATTAAAATATAAGCCGAAACAAGGTTCATAAAAGTGACTACGGGAGTTCTCTACTTTATATAACTTGTTAACAAATTTTGAATGATCATGCCACATATCTCAGTATTTCAAAGAGATCACATATTGTGATTAAATTACCTTTTTTTTATCTGTAAAGAAAAAAAAAAACACTTTTGTTTGTATTTTGTTCTTGAAACCATTCATTTGGGTGTCTGAAGTCATTACCAAGTCAAAATGTCTTTTACAATGCTGTCACATTGTATGGGCAAACCGAGATCTGAAAATTCCTGTCAATGAGCCATTCAGACCTGCAAGGTACTGTGGCATCACAGACCCAGATCAAGAGTACAATTATCTTGCCTCCCATTTTTATCACCACCCAACGTCACACCATGCTGCATTTGCTGTACCTCAGCAATGGGTAGCACAAACCTCCAACTCAAATTTACAAGAGGCAGACTACACCAGAGATGGATGGAGGTGAGTCCAAAAGATGACTCTGCCTCCATGAAGTGGCTGAACAGAGTTCTGTATCTTTTATACTGTGTTAGTGTGATATTTTGACTAAAACATGTCACCTACCATTCATTGAGTTCTCATGAAACTGTGTAAGCGTTAGTGCTGGGCGATATGGAAAAAATCATATATCACGATATGGACTATTTTATATCACGATAACGATATATATCACGATATACCATAATAAAGTATGTTTTCAGTTATTCTCTGAAAAGTTTGACAAAAATTTCATTACTTACTTTTCAACTTTATTTTGAAAGGACATTTAGCTGAACTGTCACAAACATACATTTTAGTGCAGCAAAAACAGGCAGGTACAGAGGTACAGTAGCTTTCACATTTTTTTTTAAGTGCACAACAGTTTCTGAGAGGAAAAACACATTTTGCACTGAAGTTCAGCTATAAAAAATAAACAAATTATTTTTCAACTTTCTGAAATCTATAACCTTGTAGTGCAAAGTTTGCAAACCAATATTAAGTGTCTAAAGTAAACATCAGGGTTGAAGAGAACTCTGTTTAAGGCATTACCCATGAATAAAAGTGCAAACATAAAAGGCTACTTTGTAGAAGTAGATATGTTTCTATCAAATCTATCGTTGCAGGTTATTTAATTACATATTTGCTGTAATAATTGATAAAATTAGGTTAGAAACGATAGAAACAATAGAAGAGAAATGGTACGATACACACTTTTCTATCGCCCCCACGATATGTATCGTCATATTGCCCAGCACTAGTAAGCGTTATTTAAAAAAAATCTCCTTTGAGTTATCAGTTTGAGCATTTCAAAATAAATCCAAAACACCAATCTCACAAAGGAAAATCCTTAGTATGGTGTTCTCCAAGATTAATATATATATATATATATATATATATATTATATATATATATATATATAGAATAGAAAATCAACATATTTGGCTTAAATCAAAATTCCGTTTTCAACTACAGTACATGACAATGATGGCATTAATGTTATTGATGACTGAATAGACTGTAAGTGGTATGAATTCAAGCAATGTACTTTCAAGCCAACAGGGAGTGAGTTTGACAACCAAAACACAGACTATGCATGGGGTATCACTGCTGCCATGTGTTGGAAAGCAAGGGTTTATGGTCAATAGTCTGATTACTTAGTAACGCCTACTCAGAACATACAGTATCAAAGACAGTAAATATAAAAGTGAGACTCATCAAAAAAAGCTTGATCATTAACTGTTTAACAAATCAGGCTCCAACTGTAAACAAAAGGAGCCTGAAATAAAAAAATATCAATCAGCAAACTACTAAGATTCCACTTCTAGCGTACGGCACAGAAGACGGTATGAGATTCAACCCTCAGTAAAAAGAAACCATACATTTGTCTACAGTACCAATAGCAGTCACAAAGCCACTCCCTATAAAAGGCCAGGAACAGCCACACAAGATGTGGAGACAACTGGTTGAACTTGGGATCAAACAAGGTCTTCTGTAAGTTGAGAATTTTCAGCAAAACCCACCTCCGTCACCCAGGCATGCAACCATACCGTTTTGCTCTTCCACACTGACCCCCACCCCCCCAGGAAAACAAACAGCCAAATACAAATGAATCTGGAGATATCATCTGGACAGGTGGCCAGCCACCCAGACCTGACCCTGCTGCCCTCTTACTCGCCCCCGTCCTCCCTCTGCTTCCTCCCCCTCACACAGACCCAACTGAAATCAGTTCAGGTCTGGTGGAAAGCCCCAAATGAACATGCATAGCAACCCCCCACCACCACCACCACATACACACACACACGCACCTCCAATAAGCCCTGCAAATGTCTGTCACCCACCAAGCTGTCTGTAGAGATTAAAAACGTCTAGAGAGCAAAAAAATGGATTGTGTCTAGCCACTGTGGAGGCAAGTTCATTTTTTAGAAGAGTTGAGTGTTGAATAAATTAATAAATAAATAAAAGAAAACCCAGGGTTGAAGCTTCGTCTTATATAGGTCTATATTGAATATTGCACCCACAATTTTGACGGTCATTACTTGAAATGAAAATATACTCGTGACATGCCAATTGCATGTACAGTTTAAAACATTAACGTAATAGAAGTTGCACGAAAAACTTTCCAGCTGCTAATATGCCACGATGATCTCGACTCACACAAAAAAGGTGTTACTGTGATTTCAATCATGACACTGACGTTGTAGGTTACAAACTAAAGCATCGGCGATCATAGGGTTAAGAACGCATGGCTCCACGTATTTTTCGTTGAATTTTATCCTTAGGCACTCTCAGAGAGCCTGTAACAAGAGCGAGTTTCCCTAAGATCCAAGTGTCTGCTTCTGTCGTAAATAACACTTTCAAGACAACTTGCAGAGATGCGAAGCGATAAAAGTAAACAATATTCAACGTACTGTAGCTTTGAGGTTGCATGTGTTATTGCTAAAACGCCATGTGGAGCAAGTACTAAATACGGCCAACATGTTAAGAAACGCTGGCTTTGGAAAAGCATACACTGGTCACAAAAGCAGCAGCGTGTTTCTCTGTAACACCGCCAGCTAACGTCCATTATCGGACAGCTAGGCGAAGTCGTGGATCCGATCCGCAAACGTGCTGCCCGGCTAGCTTGTGAGCACGTTTCGAAAACAAATGCGTGGCTAGGAATTCAGCGACTGCTTTCAGCGCTAGCCAGTAGGAGAAGAGATGTGGTATATCGGGGCTATTTTTTTATTTTATCTGCCTCCCTGGCTGTCTTTAGCTCACAGACTAGCCAGCCAGCTAACGGCTCGCCGTTGTCTGGGAGAGAAGACCACCGGGGATGAAGTAACGCTTAGCTGAGGCTAGCCCACTGAAACACCGCAGCAACAGTCAGCAAGTAAGGATAACTGCTCACAGAGAAACACTCGCACACACACTGAGACAAAGAAACGACTTTTGGCCACCAAACCGCTGGGCAAATCACTTCAAAGTACACATGCTTCATTAAGTCAAAAGAAACTAAGGCATTTCAAGTCATTAATGTGTATTCTCCTCAACTCCGTTCCCCACCGTCAGCCCTGAACCTCAGACTCACCCTGTCACAACAGGCGCCATCTTCCACAAACTCTCACCAAAACTCCAATACTCGCGATATCCTTTTCTCTCCCACAGCACAACAATCCGCCGAGACAACAGAAAGCAGACTGGAGGTATAGGGACGATGGAGATAGAGAGAAAGGGGGTGGGTGAGGAAGACAGAGAGAAAAGGGGAGGTGGCGGGTAACAGCAACACACAGTGAGAGAGTGAGCGAAAAGGGCAGACGCCACAACAACAGGCGTGGGAAACTTCAAAGATAACGCGAGAATTGGAAAACTCTCACAATAGGCGGCCACAGAGGCAGCGTCCATTATCGCGAGATGCGCGTGAAGCAGAGTAGTTGTTTATCTTGTGGCGCTGAAATACTATTCCCACGTGTTTACCGGGTAATAAATTACAGCGCCGATCGGTTTAAGGGGGAAAACCGCTTGTGGCGAGGGAAGCCTCCGTTTTCCCAGGCTCACACACGTTTTGATATGCGCCATGCCTTCTCACGATGGTTTTTACCATTAACAGCTCTATGTGCTTACGGCCACAGTGGATAATATTTTACAATTAACAGTTAATGCAAGTTGCTCTTAAGGGCAACTACAATTTCCAATAACAGATCAAACACAAGGGCATTTCACAATACATCACCAATTTGGAAAACACTACAAAAAAAACTGTCAAATTGTAGTAAATCTGTAGAATTTTTTGAAATTGTCTATTGTGAAACTTTTCATCTTGTTTGGTGAATTTCTTTTGCCATTATTCTGTTGTTAGTTTTTTTGGATCCAAGAGTAGGAAAAGAAAGAAATCTTTGAATCCAAGAAAAAAAAAGAAAAAAACCCACATACAACAAACACTAGAGTTGATGAGCCTCCAAGGACATGCTGACTGGAAATAAGAGTTTGAATTAATGGTGTAATTCTGCACACTAAATTTACATTTCCCTTGGGTAACATTGCATTGCCTGTTTTAGAATGTGGAAACAATGGTGTGAACACATGTGAATGGACCATACAGGGCAGATTAGTGCATTGCCATCACATTGGGGAGTCCCATGACCACCCTCCACACCAAACCTCAGTCAAAAATACAAGGGAGCCTATTATTTAGAATCATCATGCTTGGAAGTGTGGCATAGGCATTATTAGCCTCCCTGTGTGTGTGTCTGCCTTAGTTTCTCCCACAGCTAGAGTGCATTCCAAAAGTTTGTGTTATATCATCTCCACAACAAACAGGTCAGGCCTTTCTTGTTTATCTGGGAGGGGCCGGAAAGTCATAAACCTTCATGTAGGTCCACTGCCTTCATTTAAATGTGTTTGGCATCTTTGTTCACCTAACAAGTGACTTCTGGTGGGAGTTCTTCCAACTTCAAAGGAAAAAATGAAGGCTTCTGAGACCACACTGATAGCAAGTGAGTGTTTTTGTTTGTTGGATGTTGCTTGTGTGATCTGCCTGTGGCTGTTTCGGATGGGGAAATGTGGCTTTTGGGGAGTAAATAGGGGGGAGAAAAAAATTCGGAAAACAAGATGCATTTAAGTGTGGTATTTTTTAAGTTAACAGCTGGCAAGAAGAAACAAATGTATAAATTAAGAGCAAACCAAGACGTTACATTTCATGAAATCACACCTCTGTCTGCGTCTGTCTACCAGAGACGTCTACTCTGTCAGGGTGCAACCACGCCATTGCACCGAAAGTAGCTGATGCAATATCCCCTTGTGTACGCTGCATAAATTGGCACATTATATATATATATATTTCAGATGCATAACTCATTTTTTTTTTTTTTACAGAACTTCACTGTGCTGCCAGAAGAAAATTTTTAAAAAAGAGGGAGAGAAAAGAGCAGTAGAGAGCATGCCTGGCCTGCGGCTTGAGCAGCAAAGTTGCAGAGACGAGGACCTCATCCTGCCCTCAACCGTTTTTCCTTTCCCCTCTTTTTTATAGCCAGCAACGAACCTCCGCTTACACTCAGAGCTGAATAGGGAAGCATAAAGTCTCCTCAAATGTTTTACAACTGAACACACTTGAAAAAAAAAAAGGACTAGTTACACAAATGCAGCTACTTTTCATAGAAATGGAGGGCAAAATAGGAAAGCAGAGAAGGGGAGCTTTTTATTTATTTATTTAAGTCTTCCTTATGGCTCTTCCTGTTTCATCTTTATGCCTTGGTCCAGCTTTTTCCCTGGTTTTCTTCATCATCTCAATCTTTCCACTTGTTCTGTTCTCTCATTAGGTGTAAAAATCATTTATTTGGACAGAGACAGAGCCAATGGAAGTAATCATGGCTAAGCCATAAGCCTGCATGTCGCTAAATCCACTCACTTGACTGCTTAAGCTTGTGGCTCAGAATGAAAGAAAGATTAAGATTGGGACAGAAAGAAGGAAAAATCCTTGTCCCCACGTGGAAACACCATTTACTAGTACATCATCCCATCTCCATTGTCTCTTTATGGAGTTGGCCTATTTGGTTGCACCAATCAGCAGGAAAGTCTCTTTCTATTAAGATGAAAATGCAAATGTTTTGTTCTGTGATCCAGGGAATTTTCCCATCCAGCTTATCCCGCTGAACTGAAGCTCCGCTGGCACTTATTCAAAATTGAAAGGATAGAAAATGGAGAAATTATTTTTATCTGCAGATTTGATGAGTCAAAACAAACCAATTAAGGAAGTGCAGTTTGAGTTTCGTGATTAGTAGCTCTTAGGATCCAAAGTCATTTGATGCAGCCAGGAGGATGGTGAAACTTCCTGAAATTAGCGGACGTGCTGAGGCACAGTCAAAGCGAGAAGCAGCGACAGACAGGTAGGTCTAGACACATTGGGTCAAGTGTAAGAGTGGATGAATGTAGACGTGAATGATGGGTTGAGCGCCAGACAAAACAGGAAGTCAGAATTTGTCGTCAAGCTGACTGTAAACAAACTCGTCTCTTCTAGCTGAGTACAGCACCTGATGCAATAGTCCGTTATCTTTCTTCATAACTACAAAAAACCAAATTAAAAGCTTCATGTAAATCTGGATTTGTCGCAGCGGAGAAGGGTGTATCTGCCTATCCAACCCCCAGTCATCTGTCCCGCTCCCTGGCCACAAGGGAAAACCCAGGGGTGGACAAGAGCCGACAGTCTGACAAATGAAGAGGACAGTGACTCAGAGAGGGATAGGCCTTCTTTCCCCCTCTTGCCCTCTGTTCAAAGCCTCCCGTTTTTGGCATGTGGCTGTGATTAAAATTAGGTCCCAAAGACATCACAGAGCTTGACTGCTTTCACAAAAAAAAAAAAAAAAAAAAAAAATGACAGGGTGATAAGTTTGCAGACTGTCAGGGGAGCAAAAGCCAGCCCGTTTTGCAAGTGCGCTCTTTTGAAAGAGAGGTGAATCAGATGCAAGAGGAAAGAGACGTTTCCCCTTTCCTGGACTTCAACGGTTCGCAGCAAGTTCAGGCTGCCAAATGCGTGCGGGGTGAGAAATGCACATGCACGCTATTTGGCAGCTCTTGCATAGCCTGCATATGACTTTGGGTTGGGGGTGGGGGGGCGCAGAGGCATCACACTGACTGACTTGTACCACAGTGGCTCTGAAGCTACTGGCTTCAGAAACACAGTCCGTGGCTCATGGCTTTAATAAAAGCCTTTATGATCTGCTGTTTGTCTGCTAACTGATTGCACCCCCAATTTGCAGTGCAGCACAATCAATCCACAGAGTGTGTTCTTTACAAAGACTTTCATGTTGCTGTTGTAGATCTGAATTATATGGTTTCACAAGCATGGCACAATCACAAGGACTCATAAATCTATTAGTGTGATGGTTATCTGCAGAAACAACAAGCACATAGATACAAAAAGCAAAAGACAGATGTCTCCTCTGCAACCATAGTACTATTTTTTAAATCATCCTGGTGGGGACCGAGCACTGCAGATTTCATTCTTGTTTTCACTAGAGAGAAGCGTTTTCATAAAAAGTTATATGAGCCCCAGTCTGGACTGAGTTGGCTTTGTTTCTTGTCGCCATCTTTTTAAATAAGCATTTGCCGCAGGGTTTTATGCTTTGATTCAAAAAGCAGAGCTCTGCAAATATGTCTAATCCATTATGTTATGGAAAGTTTTTTTTATTTTTTTGTTGTGGAAAAAAAAAAAACAGCAATTAAAATCTTTATTTTTTTCAAGATTTGCAACTTAACAAGTGAAAACCCAGAGTTGTGGTCATCAGCCATGTATTTACTTTAAGTGTATATGAAACACATTGTACAATAACATTTTAGTACTTTAGTACATCAGTAGCATTGATGGAGTTCAATGACAGCCTGGAAAGGACACAATGAGCCTTTAAGGGCTTTAGCTGCTTCCTTTAAAATGTATTACTTTTATTAATTTTGTTTTATTTTATATATTTAGTTTTATTTCAGTTTGTGCTCAGCAACTGCATTACTTTCAAACTTATTAAGTAAATTCATTAGTGTCTTGATACTGGGTGGATCAGTGAATACAATAGGACCTTATGACTTTCAAAGTATAATAACGGAGCAAAGTTTGTCAAATCCTGTGGAGAATTTCCACATATTTTCGGAGGATAGACTCATTTTTGTTCTTTTTTGCACGCGCATGTGCGTGCGCACACACACACACACACACACAGACATACACAAAGGACTGAACTCAAATCTGCTCGCTTTAGGAATAGTTAGACATTTTCGAAAAATACACACATTTCTCTTGCTATCACATGTTAGATGAGACAAATGACACCACAGTTGGAGGGAGTAGCACTGTTTCGCTCAGCACAAAGGTTGGACACAAGGAGAAACAGCTGGCCTGACTGTGCAGTGGCGACAAATCCACCCAGCAGAGAACGTAAAGTTTGCTAGTTAACATATTTTCAGTGGTCTTTGTTTAATATATTCAAAAATAGAAGAGGTAGGATATGTGCTGGGACGTGGCCACCCCATGACTGACAAGTCCCTAATGTACAGCCATGCATAGTGTCCTCGGATTTATACATTAACACAGATTCTAATAGCTGTTTGAAATCCCCAATTAAATCAATGGCTACAGAGATAACGATGTGTGAGTCCACACTGCTGAACAACTCTTTCCTGTTGCTTGTCTTTTCAAGCATATATTTTTATTCATATTTTTGTATGAGTCAACATCCAATTGGATGATATTCTGTCAAATGCCATCTAGGATGATAAGGAACAAACAAACTTCAGAGGCCAACAATGGCGAAGACCGCTTGGGAGTCTACCTCAGATAAGTCATTGCCTCTTTTAAAGTTTTTTTTCTTTTACTATTTACTAGTAAAAAAAGTCTACTATTTAGGTCACGCTGAAAAGGATAGAGTGATTTTCTTTACCACTGTCATTGTTAAAGTAGACATGGTTTGCTTTTTCATGTTTTTTCCGATGATGAATTTTTACCTCAGACGTAGTCGTAAAAAGAGATGTTGTTTCATCCATCCATCATCTATGCCCAGTTAATCCTATGCAGGGTCACGGGGATCTGCTAGGAGTCTATCCCAGCTCTCCACCCGGCGAAAGGCCAGGTCGCCAGTCCATCACAGGGCCACATGTAGACAATCAACCATACACACTCACAATCACTCCTACGGTCAATTTAGAACCACCAATCAACCTGACATCCATGTCTTTGGACTGTGGGAGGAAGCTGGAGTACCTGGAGGAAACCCACGCAAGCACGGGGAGAACATGGAAACTCCACAAAGAAAGGCTCCTGCGGAAATTTGAATTAGGAACTTTCTTGCTGTGAGGCAACAGTGCTAACCACAAAGCCACCGTGCTTCCTGTGTTGTTTTATTTCTATACAAAATAAATAAGTGTATGCTGTAGTTAATCAGATTTTACCACAGGTTACAGGGGTATCATGATATCACTATCCCAGCCAATAGGAAATGGCAATCAAACAGGTATAGTGTTAACATATGTGTGGACGTAACCTTCATTTTTAAAAGCAAAAGTTTTCAACAGCACGCCAAGGAACAAATTCTTATCATCTCACTCTCAGAAAGAAAGCAAGTGTCAAACTTTGTTTTCCCATCAAGGTCAGAAAGAATGTTTTCTGGAGTCTGATAGTTCAGTCGTTATCAGACATCCACACTGGGAAACCACGGGAAAACATCCAATAGACTTCTTAAAACTTGCTGGTTCCAATTGTCAGTGCAGTCTGCAGACAAGTTTGTGATAACTACCACCAAGACTTCACAGTGTTGTGAAGAAAGAAGACAGCCTTGAGGAAAATGTCATAATAAGTGTATGTTATCGAACCCTCCTAGCATGAATCAGCAACAGAAACAACAGTCACAAATCTCACATGATTAAAATTTAGTGTTTTGTGTTGCAGGCAGATCAGGAACACATTTTACTCTTTATCTACCCTTTCCTCAGCGATGCAGCTGTAACGGATCCACATGAACTTCTGAAGCCCTTTGGATGCTTCGCTTTACTAAGTGATGTCTGCATGTTACAGTGGGTGGCACTTGTCATGTCGGATCTCAGAAAATCTGATTGTGTGCAGGCCGAAAGAGTCTCTTCTTGACCCCTTTTGATTGTGTATAAATCCAGTGCAGGATTTATGGAGGCAATAAAGAATATATGCAGCAAGAATCCTTTAACCTCAACACACAATTTACATTGTTTGTTGTTCGGATGTGGTTGAAATATCATCTTCTCAAAGGTTCAGTATCGCGGTCGACTAGGCCAAAAGCTAGTGTTTTCAGAGCAGTTTAAAGAAATAGAGCAGATTTTTTTTTTTTCCCCAAAATTCAAATCCTTAAGAGACTAATCAGGAACAGGGTCAAAAATGTCATAACAATGGAACGTTCCAATGAAAGTAAAGCTCTCCACTTTGCGCAAAGCCTCCCGGGATATTCACATTCAGTAAACTAAGAGCATAAGTCGTTTAGTTTGGCCTGGCCCTCCTTGTCAGTTAAGACCTCTGAAGCCAAAGCGTGGTGAAGGCTCATAGCAGAAGCAACCTGATAAGATTACAATGCAAGAATGTTAATGTGGTTTTAAACAAAAGTGACAAGCTGTATTATATCATGTCAAAAAGACTGATGGCCAGTTATTTGTGGGCACAAAGTGCTTTGCTCTGCCCAAATCTCAATGAAATACAGTTTTTGTTTCTCAAATAGATTACCTTGATAAGAATAAAAAAATTGAAATTGTTCCTGAGATTATTAAAACTAATAATCTTATATTGCTCTCCATTTTTCTTTTCATCCTGCACTCATGAACTTGTAAAACATGATATAGTGTGTATTTATGTGACTTTTTAAAGTATGTCGGCTGCCGTTGCAGTTGTTTAGGAGATGGTCTTTGGATAGGCAGCCTCACTTTGGTAACCACAGCCTATTTGGCTGCTGGGGGTTTAGAGGGAACAAACCTCAGCCAAGTGAACCTCTCAAACCTTGGCCTTTGCCTCTTTAACTCCCACACTCTGTTTCTCTCCGTCTCAGCAGGCACACACAAGCACACACACACCAATATAATCACACACAAATGCTCAGCAAAAGCCGTTTTGCAGCCCTGCCTCATGTGCAAAAAAAAAAAAAAATTAAGAAAAGCTCTTTCTGACAAACAAAGAGAGAAGAGCTGATACAGTACGAGATATCCACGCACACACGCCCACACACGAAGCACGCAAACACCCACACAAACACACTCCAGCCAAGTCGCTGCACTGCTGAGGCCATGACCCTCTGCGCCCTCCTCCCAACTTCTCCTCACCGGCTATCTGTCTGTGGGCTGATAGAGACAAGGTGGGGAGGTGGGGGGGTGAGGGGTGGTGGCAGGAGGGGCAGGAAAAGGACTGGTGATTAGGATTTGGGAGGTGGGGGCACGACAGGAGGGGTGAACATACCCCTGACCCCCTGTCCCATTCCTGGCAGCTGCCCTGCTGCTCCAGGAGAGAAGAGAGTGAGCGCCTGCATGTGTTAGTGATGTTTCCACACCCACAGACCAGATAGTGGACATCCGCACTCAGACAGGCAGCACGACATGACGGGGTTTTAGCCAAAGCATGGCTGCATGGATGTTGGCCAGATGGCCTCTAATTTGGGCTGTAGTTGAATAACTGGACAGTCACTTGTAGACTAAGGCTTATTTAAGAATTTTTAGCATGCTAGCATGTTAAAGGGGACACATGGGGAAAAAAAAAAGCCCTTTTTCTGTGCTTGAGAGAGGGTTTAAAGTGACTACAAGCTCAAAAACTCAGTCACAGCATCATCCCGTCAATTAATTTGGGAGCCGTCTTCAGTCTAACGTGTCATTCAGTGGCCGGTTTAGATATGAAGGTCACCGTGACATCACAGACCTCGCTCGGAGTAGTCACCGTGCATGAAGTGGATCGTGGACAATCATGCGTGATTTATGCTCGACTACATAGAGTTGGTATGTGCATTGTTGTGCTTGCAACTCGTAGCGCTCGTGACAGTGCCAAACTATCACTTCCACCTCATGGATGAGTCTTAGTTTCTAACATCAGGGGGCGGTTTTGATCTGAAGGCTACAGTTTGATCAGGGTGACTTTCTGAGTAAAATTGTTTGCTGCGTTACCTCTATGAAGCTAGGCAGACGAGTAAACTCCATCCATTTGAGTTTCTTTTCACCTGTAGGTTGGAGCTGTGAGATTAAGATCCTCTGTGTGTGACTTGATAGTCAGTATATTTATTTTGATTAAGAAAAAAAACAAAAAGAACAAAATAAAACAAGTTTGATTTTGCAGCCCAGAGCACAGAGTGAAAATTAACTGGTCTACCCGGGGTTAAGCTCACATCTCTGTCAATGGGAGCAACAGCTGAGCTGGATTTTTTTTTTTCTGCTTTTTGGTCCAGTGCAGAAAGATTTGGGGGTTGGGGGTCAGCTTTGGTTCTCGAGTACAATAAAAATCATGCTGGGAACAAGATAGTCGCAAATATACGACTGACATGGCAGCGCAGACTGTTTGGATTTAAACACCAAAAGCAGTGATTTATGCTTGTTTGCCTGAAAGTCTGCAGTCTGCAGTAAAATCGCAGATCCCATTTCTGGCTTCGTGCGGACCATTTGAGGCAGCATTTGCAAGTCTGTATCACTTTCGGCCAAATTACTTTTAAATTGTTTTTGATGTATTTTGGAAGCATATGTGCCGGTAGATACCCACCCCAAAATGAGCACACACACACACACACACTCAGTCACATGATAGTCACGAATAACTGCTTTGCAAAAGTCCACAAAGGCTGCAATGTATCCAACATATATTCACATAGGAAAGCATGTTTCAGAAGGCATTTTAGCGTCAGCAAAAACTTATTATCTCTCCACATTTATATGGCATGACCAATTGAGTACAGCAGATCAGACTCCGCCAGTATTACTGTACGTGAGAAGGGTGACTGGGGTCGGATGTCAGGGCAAGTGAGCGGGTGAGCAGGAACAGTGGTGTGAACAGATGAGTGAGGAAATGGGGTGGCGGGCATTCAGTAGGGGGAACCTTTAGAAACGCAGGTGCCTTAATTGTCCAGCTGATAAAGCCTCGGCTAGTGGGCAAACCTGTGAATGAGTGGCTGTTAAAAGGAGGGATGAATGAGGTGCACGTGAACAAATGAATGAGTGAATCAATGAGCAGCACGTTCCTGGAGGAGTGCGTGCTCTGTGGGGAAGTGGGAGAAGATTATGGATATGGGGGGGGTTGGTGATGTGATGTAATTAAGGTGAAAAGATTCAGAAGAAGAAAAGGATCGGCTCGGAGAAAAAGACGGAGGCAGGCAGGGGGAAATGGTGAGGCAGAGATAGTGGGGGTGGAGTTTGGGGGGGGGCGATGAGGGGCTGTGGTGGGGGGAGTTTTAGTCAGGCCTGTCTCAGACAATGTGACATGGCACACGCTATTAATTCTGGCTCAGTGGAGAGACCCTGCCTCGCCATCTGCTCAGGGTCAGGGGCGTCCGCTGGGGTCGGCGTCACATCCACACCCCCACACCCCCCCCCCGCCACCAACCCACCTACCTACGCACACTCACACAGACACACACACTGACACAGAACCCACCCCCCCCCCCGACCCTTCCATCCTCGCCTGACAGACACCCGGCCAGGCCCGCGTGCATTTCCATAAAACAATTGCAAGGCAACCTGCTCCCATGTCGGGTGGGTGGGGTTAAGAGGGGAGTGGAACGCCGGCGAGCTTTCCTTAACAATGGCCTGTCAGATGAAAAGGCCCTTGGTGAACTTGATATACATTACAAAAGAGCCACACCACGGCAGTCCCCGGGCTCATTTTTGCCGACCTGCGGTTGGATTTGAGCTTGCCGTTCATTTGTTGGTTTGCAGTTTATGCAACCCCCCCCCAACACGTCCCCCAACTCCACCACCTCCTTCCTCTTAAACCTCAACAAAACTACATTCACAGTTATGACATGTGCGCGTGGCAGGCGGCTGCTCCGTGGAGGTGGCGGTTGCACGTTCATTATCAAATAAAGCAGAAGTGGCATAAAGCTGCAGCACAGACAGCACAATGACAGTTGCCGGTTAGTCCAACAGTATTTTATATAAAGGCAAATATAAACAAGAAGAATCATTAGTTGTAGCATTTTCAAAGAGAACATTTTCTGGTTCCTTTATTTTTACTTTACTGTTAATGTAACATGTTTGAAGTTGGAACTGCAGATCAAACAAAACAAGCTACTTCAAGAACTAAAATCACCTTTGAGAGGTTTCTGATTACAGTCCATTCACTTTAGTTTTATGTTGCAGGCCACATTTGAAATACGTAAAATCCCCTGAGTTTTAGAATAAGTGACACTAATAACAGCCCAGCGGCAATATTTCACAGTGATGGAGGACCTGTATTTAAGATGATGACCTATAAAGACCAAAGGTCCAAAGTTAAGTCATGGAAAATTGTGGAAAATTGTCCCTTTCAGTTTATTGCAGTTCAGCTTTTTCTTTACGGAGTTTATTAGTAACAAAAAACATTTATGGAAGCTTTACACCTAGAAACCAATACTTATCAAGAGCTAGTATCATCACAACAGATAATAACAACAATTAATAATGTTATTATTATTATTACTATTCAGCTTGCCCATATTTAACTCTATCAAATTTCGCATTTTTACTGTACTTGCTGAACCTTGGCAGTGGCTAGCACAAAGCTGTAGCACCACTTGCAAAAGAGGCACACCCCGCAGAAGGATAAGAAGTAAAGTCGAATGACTGACCTCACCCACACATACCAGCCGTGCTATGAAAAGAGCTGAAAAGATGTGGTTGAAAAGAGCGCTTTTGTACCCTCTGTGGTATTTTAACCAAAACATGTCAAAGTAATTGAGTCAGCTTTGAAAAAAAGTGCATAGTCTATCTCCTTTAAGGCTATAAAAATGCACCCTGTGTTTATAAAATGAGCATGTTTGAGTGAGCTAAGACTATTCTTGTTGGAAAAGGGTTGTGCTTAACTACATAATAACTTTACATGAAATATAGTTATTGAATGTGTGCTTAAGTGCATACTGTATGTTACTTGTTGATCTCTTTCAAATTGAGAAAGGCACCCATAATTCATCACAATTTCAAATCATGCCAAGTAACAAACAAAACTAACACTTTGCCTAAAAGTAACATGCCTCTTTCGGCACATTTTATCTATATATATTATTATATTAACAGGTCCTGTTTATAAAACATACACATACACATATTTCAATCTGATGCTTTTAACTTTAAAAAAAAAAAAAAAGAAGAATTCTCTATTTCTTTGACCTCCTCAGTGACTGTGTTTGTCTGCAATGCATGTGGATGGGCGTAGAGTTTAAGACCCTCCCGGGCCACCCCCCGTCAAGATAAATCCTTTAATCTGCTCTTGGACACGTCTGGAGGGCAAAACAAACAAATAGGATCCCCGTTCTATTTCATTCTTTTGCCACACACACACCCACCCACCCACATCCATGCACATAAAGACACCCCCCCTCCCCCCAGCTTCTCCCCAGGCTCCATCACCAAACATGATATCACAGGGAGCAGAGGGTGACATCAGCCCTGTCAGGGTTAAGGAGGTGAAGCCATGATGAAGTACATTTTGGAAAGATTTTGGAAAGATTTGAAATCATGTGCTCCTTCGGTTTCACTTCATAATCATACGTAGTACCTTCTGTGATTGAGCATCACTAGCTCTAAAAGTAAAACTATTTGTCTCGGACTATTTTTACTGGATAATTTGTCATTAGGGGAGAATTATTTGTTTGTTTCTGCTAAATCTATAACAAATGAAACTGCTCCTGAACCACCAGACAAGCCTTTTTTTTTGTACTGGTTGGTTAAGATTATCCATGCACCCACCCGTCCATCCATCCATTTTCTACCACTTCTTTGATACCAAATTGCAGAGGTGTTTTGGGGCAAACTAAGAGAGATAATCTCCCAGGTGTGTCCTCGGTCTGGCCTTAAGCATCTCTCTGGTGAAGACCTCACCTGGAAAGGTACCTAGTAAGCACTCAGACCAGTTGCCCAAACCATCTCAACTGATTCCTTCCGATGTGGAAAAGCAGTGACTCTGCTCTGAGCTCCTCACCCAATCCTATCCCTGAGGTTTAGCCCACCCATCCCTCAAAAAATGTTCATTTCTGGTCCTTGTATTCTTTATCTGCTTCTTTTAATCACTACTCACAGTTGATGGCCAACGGCTGAGGGTTAAAACACAGATCGACTACTAAACTGAAAGCTTTGTTTTCCCTCTTTTGTCACCACGATGGACAAGTAGAGCATCCTTAGTGATGCAGATGCTCACGAATCCATCTAACTCCCACTTTGTTGTATTACCACTAACGAACAAGATACTCCACAAGATACTCAAACTCCTCCGCTTGAGCCAACACCACATTCCTCAGCAGAGCTTGGCCTTTTCCAACCGAGGTCCATGATCTCAGTCTTGGAGGAGTTGATTTTTGTCCCAGCTGCTTCACACTTGGCTGGGATGACTAATAGAGGTCTCTGTTGATCATCTGCTAAAAGCAAAAATGCAATCCTAAACTGGTCAAACTGGAATTCAGTGTGTACTGATAAATGTTATGACCACAATCAGTGCAAATTCCCAACCAACGACCAGTGTCCACTATCCAACAAATCTATTATATCACATGGATCCCATTTATTTTCAATGGAAAGCAAAGAAGGTCAGTCCCACGTGAGTGCATTGTCCAGTAAAAGTAGACAATGTTTCCTACATCATTCAGTTTGATAAACAAGTGATCTTTTTCCTTAAGCTTGTACCTTTAAGCAACAGTTAAGGGGAAGTGATTGCTCTGACACACGGCGTAAAGGCTAAGCAGGCACACCTTTGACCAAAGATGGATATGTGGCAGCCAAGAAGTTTGCTTTGTGATACTTCCACATCACAAGAACAGTGATGTGATCAGTGATGTTAAAATCCTTGCGTTCTGTTTTTGTTGCAATTTTTCACAGCATTCCCCCCCCTTTTTTTTATTTTTACAAATGGGGTTGTAAATGTGTACCTGCTGTTTTTTAGCATTTATGACCTAAAGGCCAAATGGCCAAATGGCCGACCAAATTCAGATCTCGGGCTTTGCTTTTCTGAACTTAGATGTTAACAAATCCATGTCTTGTATCTGCTGTACACAGATGGAGTGTAGAGCAAATTTTAGGGGACGTTAAGCCTTATTTTAATGTTAATGTTTTTAAAATTGCATTATAATAGTTCATATGACCTGCTTTCCCATTTGGTCCTTATCTTTCATCTGCATTCATTTTGAAAGTTAGGTAAAATTTCCATAATTGTTCTTCGCACACAGCTTGTTATTCTATTTTTATGCACATTCATTCTATGTCCTTGTGATTGTGCGTCGGGTGGTGTGGATGAGGTTTAGGTCCGTTAAATCGGAAATCTGTCTGTCTGTGTGTGTGTGGGGGGGCTCCGACAAAGGTCAGTGGAGACAGGTCAAAAGATCAACGTCAGCCCCTGATAGGAACGACAGCTGCTACATCAGCTGATGACCACAAGCGAGGGAAAGAGAGGGCGAAACATGAGCAACGCAAAGCATTACTGATCTCGTAAAAACCACCGCAGTGTAAGTTAAATGTTGATAGACAAGGAGCCTGCCAGGACCTTATTTTAGGCCAGAAAAAAAAAGTGAATTATTTATGTGTCTCTGTAGTCTGCACTCTATCCGGCCTCTCCTTCCCCTTCCTCTGCCTATAAACATTAATATCTTCAAATAAACTCATTTTTCCCTTTTCCCCCTTTCTTTCCATTCATTTTTAGCCTCTCACTTCTTGCACCTCTGACTCCTCGCTGGGTGGGAGATGCGATGGGCCAACATAATGATGTCACTGTTGTTATTTTCAAGGGGGATGAGCTCATTGGCTGAAACCACAGCAGAGCTGGCATCCAAGTGTCAGGGGCCGAGCGGCCTGTGTTACTTCTTACTTGACGGTGGCCTTCATTTGCAGTTCGTCTGCGGAAAGTATCTGGAACAAGATGTCTTAGCACTTAATCTGTCCAGCCATGCTCGTATATGAGCATTATGAACATGGAGTTAATAAGAGAGGAAACTCAGACTTTGAGACACTGGGAAAGGTACAGCAGAGACAGAAAGTTATAGCTCCAAAGAACATAAAAAATTAAGAAAAAAAACACTTATTTTCACATTTTTACAGACTAATTTAAAGGGCTGAGGGAACAGATATGGCAGAGCGGAGGCCAGCAGCCACACGCAAGCTGACCATGACACGGAAAGAGTGACACGATTGTGCAAGATGTACCAGAGAGTCGATAAAACACAAGCGGCCACAGCAGCTTGAAGACATTGCTCACACAGTTCATTAGCTTTATGCTGAAGGGGGGAAAAATACACATTTTAAAGGCATTAAAAGTATTTATTTCACTTTTCTGTTGTTATCACAATAAAAGTCACAATATCTCAATCTTAGTTTTAAAAAAAGTTTAAAAAGGAACTACATATACATATATATATATATATATATATATATATATATATATATATATATATATATATATATATATATATATATATATATATTAGGGCTGGGCAAGTTGACACGTTATTATCGCGGTAACTCATTAATTGATTAATGGTGACTTTTATTTTATCGCGCGTTAAGGCATGTTGCTGACATGCTTTTGTTTTGAAAAGTCTGTTGTTTCTGGCTGCTGCTGAACCGGAATACAATTTGCAGGTAAACAGGCGGTAAAGCTAAAACAGACATGGAGAACGGTAAAAATCAGTGTACTTTACAATTCGGGTAGCAACTCAGGTAGCAATATTAACAATTCTGTCTGAAAAAGAAAATTCTGGACTGCAACAAAACTTTCACGTCATTCCTCCATGTTACATTAGATCTGCTCAAGGTGTTCACTGTCCTGCTGTTCTCTTACAGGTTACTTCAGTGTGGCTCCATCTAGTGGCACATATGTGTAATGACAACAGAAAGTCTAGTCCTCGATTATAAAACAAATTCAGTTCTGTGGCCCGTTTTTTCATTTCGTATTTTTGATCCAAGTCTTAAATTAAAATATAAAAAAAACAGGCATTTTTTTTCGTTTTTTTTTGAGCGAGGGTAAAAAACGAAAAATGTAATAAAATGTCACTTTTTAATTTTTTTACATTTTTGACAATTGAAAAGGGAAAGAATGAATGATACACGGATTGGTAAAGTAACTGAACTTTAATATGGACATTTTCATTTTAAAGTTCTCCCAGACGGAGGATTTGATAGAAACAAGGTTATTTGTAACAACTGACAAGTTAAACTCTCCGTTGAAAGTTTCTGCTGTTACCTCAGAAATTTCTTGTTTTAATGTTCTGATTGAGCTGAACCACAATCATTTTTGTTGGATTTTTTTGTAGACTTTTTTTTATTTTTTGTAAAAACAGGATGACCATAATGCCCTGAGTAAGCTGACTAAGCTTTATTTTATTTTACATTTTTCAAGATGAGATTTACATAAAGTAAAGTGCCGATGTCAAAAGTGTTATGTTATGGCACTTTAGTTCATGTGGCAGCAGAACATTTTAATTAAAGTGCATTTTCCACTACTTTTGAATACATTATTTGATTTTGCGTATACAATGCGATTAATCGTGATTAATCAGGAAAATAATGCGATTAATCGCGATTAAAATTTTTAATCGTTGCCCCCTCTATATATATACACATATATCACACTCAGTCTTTGTTTGTATTAATGACATGCACAGACAAACACACAAAAGATTTTTTCTACAAATCTCAGAAGGTAAGTAAATATCACAGAGAAATTATAAATACATACACCTCCCTTGACTGATTTTTACCCTCTTATACTTCATATTTTCTTGAACACAGTCAACTCATTTTATATTTATGATTCCAGTTGTCATAGTCATTTATTTATATTGGTATATTTTTCAGTGCCAGGTCTCCTTCCAATTTAACAGAATCCAGCGTAGCCACAAACTTGAAAAATACTTGGGAAAATTTGAAGGGTTATAATAAAACGCCAGCATTTTTATGTATTTATTAATTTTTTTATTAGGCCCTATTTTTCTTGAATCTTCTACCAGGGTGTACTTCATCATAGAGAACAAGCAGAGTAATCCAAGAGACAACTGTGGTTTCAAAGGGGGAAAGAAATCATTTAAAGGTGGGGTGGGTGTTGTTTTTTTGCAACACTTTTTACAATATTGCCTGAAAACCTTTTCACATTTCCATTGCACCCACTGAAATAAAATGTTTGCAAAAAAAACTAAACATTTTGGTCCAGTCTAGAAGGTATAATCAGAGAAAAACTCTGACCAATCAAAATAGTGATCATCACTATTTTGATTGGCTGCCTAATACGTCCATCAAATATCACCCCTCCCTCCCTCCCTCCCTATGGTTCATGCAGTCGTGAATCATGTGAAGGCGTGGTTTCGAGGGGTGAGCTGAAGAGGAGGAGGCGGAGCCTTTGGGAGGAGGGAGGGAGTGTATATTTTCAAAATCTCACTTGAGTTGGAGTGCTGGAACCGTTTTTCAAACAACACCTACTCCACCTTTAAGATCACTTCAGAGAATAAACCTTCCTTCATTCTGCTTGTAACAGGTGTCTCTGCTCCAGTAACTGCAGTTTTTTGAGTTGGTTTGTGCTGCGTTGGCAGAGTTCTCTCTCCTATTTATTATAAAAGTTATCCTCTGGAGATGATGACCTGCAGCATCTTCACGAGTGATATCTCAACAGAAAGGGATCCTTATATAGGATCTATATAAGGTTTTAATTATAGTTTATCACTTTAAAACTAGTTTTTGCTGACCACTAAAGATTTGCAACTATTTTTTTTTCTTTTCCTAAAATCATGACTGAACTCTGAAAGATTCCCTTGTAATTTTCTCACCCACCATGTGAGTTTGCCGTGTGTTTCATACTCACCAGGTTGCATTAAATGACCCCTGTGCATTCATATTCATGGCCACATCCATCTCATACAGCTGTTTCAAAGCTAATTCAAGTTCCTGCACAGCTAAAGCCTTTCTTATTTGCCACGTTGGAGCTTAGATGACAGTAAATCACAAGTGGCAAGTCTGATCTTCAGTGGAAGAAGATTTAAAACAGACCGGCTTGCATTTGATTGAATAAGGTGGAAGTTTTATGAACACAAGTAAAAAGTTAAGCTGCACCTAAGTGCACTATTCTAAATCATTAGATCTACTTGTGCTTTAATGATGTGGCAGTAATATAAGGATTCAAATCATCAGCATTTATTTCTTCTTCATCTTCCTGCTTGGGCTGCACTTTCTTCATTGCTTTCAGTCTGCTATATAAGTATTAATATTCTCATACTAATTCAGGATTTTTTTTAATTTTTTTTTTAGTTAGAAACTTTTGGCTCCGGATCCATGATTGTGTAGAGCGTACAAGCATGTGTATGGAGTCGGAGCAACGTGGGACGACTTTCAGAGTTGCTATCCAGCATCCAGCCAGATCATCTAAAAAAACCCAGGATATGTTTAGCCTGCTTAACATATCCTGGACGCTTGTTACAAATCAACCTTTCTTGCTCTTAACGTACTTGTTGGAACTTTTAACGTGATTTTCGTTCTCCGGAGTGCTTCAGCCCTTTGTCTTTCCTCCTTATGTGTTCAACAAGCATACAAGTGTTTATCTCAATGTGTCTTAATGTCATCTGTGCGCCACTCAGCTTATCTGTGAGTGTATATGTGTGTGTGTTCGCGAGGGTCAGTCTGGGCAGCCGTCCAGGCTGCCAAGAAGAAAAGGAGTGAGTTTCACCACAGGAGTTGGGTCTGGGCTCTGTGCCAGTCAGCCTTTGACAAACACATGCACACACACATACACGTGCACGGACACACACACGCACACACACACAGACAGCCTAAGGCAGTGCGCCCTGTGCTGTTGATGCCTGCAGGCAACGTGACCATTCGCTGCCCCCACAGACACACTGAAGAGGATCCAGAGTTTGAAGGATAAAGAAGAAGAAAAAAAAAGGACCATACAGAGCAGAAAGAGGACAAACTGATAAGGTGGAAATGCTGGGACGGGGCGGCGGGGTTGCACAGAGACACAGGCTGGTAGTTATAGATGGAGAAAAACAGCGATGAAGGAAAAAAAAAAAGATGGCAGATAACAAATGGAAAGAAGGAAAGAAGAAGTGTGCATTGTATGATGGTGTGGGAGAGAAAGAATGGGAAAAGATAAAGGAAGGAACAGAAAAGCACTGGAAAGAGGAAAGGGGTGACAGACACAGACAAGTGCTTCAGGGATAGCGGAAAAGGGATAAGATAAAGAAGTGCAGGCAGGAGGAGTGTTCGTGAGAGAGGACAAGAGACCGTGACACGGAGAGGAAGCCACACGGAGCTAATGTGATTCACGCTGGTGGTTTCATGACTTACAAAATATATTTTATATATAAAATGAAATATATAATATATTTATAATATATAATGAAATGTTCTTTGAATGTCCACACTTTCACATGCTTCATAAGTTTGGTAAATTTTGCTACCTTTTCTGGGCAGCGGCAACAGAAAACAAATTGGTTTTTTCTCTCTCTTTTTTTTTTTTTAGGATAAACAGTCCAAGAAAAAAAAGTATCAGAACCACAGATA
The DNA here is from genome assembly GCA_018398805.1 of Hirundichthys speculiger. Lineage (NCBI taxonomy): Eukaryota > Metazoa > Chordata > Actinopteri > Beloniformes > Exocoetidae > Hirundichthys > Hirundichthys speculiger. Next base: position 1,053,818 of record JAGFBZ010002592.1, on the reverse strand, counting down.
ACAAGGTCAGCTTTGCTTTTCTTCACAGCAAAAAGTGTGAGGCTTTTGTTTTATTGTTTTGGCTGCTGCTGCTCTCATTCCTGTTTTCTGCTGTACAGAAACTGGCAGACAGAGGCAAAAGCCTCGCAGCGAGACAGGCAGGCAGTCAGAGAGACAGAAAACAGAGTGAGACCGACAGAGAGACAGAGACAAAGAAAGAACGTCTGTGTCGGTGCCAGAGCGAGGTATAAGGTTTCCTGAGACTTGTTTTCCTGACTTAACTGTTCTGTTAGCCCCCCGTCCACTTCCCCAGTTACACACAGAAACGCTCACACATGTACACATATCCATACACACAGACTTTGCCTCTTCTCAAATCAGACTACATATCGCACGAGATAGAGGCTTTTGGAAAACTGAGCCCAGTTCCCCTGGGCTGTTCCCAAACCCGCACTCCGGTTACACCACCACGTTCCACAGTGCAGTTCCACAGTGTTGGGCTGAGTTTACTTAGGCAGACGCCTCTCCCCTCAAAAATGCTGCACAATTACCCCCAGAGAACTTAATCTGTGTTATTGGAACTCTCCTCCTATCAGTCCCCTTCCATCTAAATATTATTGCAGGCAGAGATAATAAAAAGTGGCAATAAATATGTGAACTAACTCTGGGAGAGCACAGCAAGTCCACTTCCTTAGCAGTTTACATTTGAAAAGCATGTGTCCACAGAAGTGTGAATGTGCAACCACGGGCTCAGTGGAAATGCGAAAGTGATGCATGGACATGTGTTCTTAATTGAAAATACAATGCAAGTCGCAGCTTGGTATGATTAAGCTACTGTAAAAGAGCAGTGAAAGTTACAGTCCAGTTCCATTTTTGCATAGTGGAGAAGATTCAAAGAACATTTCAGATTTGTTCCTCCTAAAAGTCAGAAAGGGATTTTTAGGGAGTGCTCAGAGCTATTGCGTTTCCATCAACCCACTCTGAAATATTTGATTGGACCTTGTATTACAGGCTGCAGTGAAGAAAAAAACCTTTTCTGCAGTTGCAGGCGTCTTGTCCTCTGGACTATGATCTTTTGGTCGCAACACTGAACACTGGCCACCAGGAAAAAGAGCTAGCAACGTTGAGAGACAGTGAAATATATCTTCTAAAGATGTGCAAATCCCTGCAGCTCTGGGTTAATCACCTGGATGTTTCGACAGATGAGGGAGTCCCAAACTCCAAACTCTGGGAAGTTGAATCCAAGTTCCAGGGCTGCTATTCTCGTCAAGGATGTGTAGGAAATGCAAATTATTTACAAATAATATTATTTAATTCACAACTTTCCACCTGGATCCATGGACATACCACCACACACGTCCCATCACACGCAGCCTCTTGATGTGGCCCTGTACGGTCCATTCATAGCCCAATACAGCTGAGCTCTTGATGGGTGAATGAGATCAAATCCCGGCAAAACAGTCACCATCTACCAGGTTGCAGGAGTTGTGAACCAAGCCTTCATCTCAACAGTGACACCACGCAACATCACTTCTAGGGATTTTCCCATATAATCGTGACATTTTCCCCAATGAAGTGTTTGCACCATCCATTCCGTCAGACCGACCAAACCCTGAGCTACAGCCTGCCACCGGGGATAATCTGGATGGTCCACCTCCAGAAGACGATATGGAAGGTCCACACCCTGCAGATGATCCACCTGAAGATGCAGATAAGTCACCTCATACTCGCCCACTCCCTCGCCAGCTGACACGGATGTGCAACAAATGACTAGCCGACCTGGATATGTGTCTCCTCAAGAAAATCATGGCACTTCTCAAATGTCCCCCCCAGAAAACAAACCACACAAAAGTGTGTGAAGACAACCGTCCTCACCGATACTCCTGAGATGCAGGCACTTGAAAAGCTTTTGAAGAAAGAAGAAAGAAACTGGAAGAGAAAATGCAAAACAGCAACCAAAAAAGAAACCGATCGAGAAGAAAATCACAGATAGCAGCTCCTGAGGAGAGTGATGTTCCTGTGCCGCTTGATGAAGCATCTGATGATGATGATGATGAAAGATCTGAGCTTGAGAGAGGTCAGCCACATTTCTGGCATAAAGCAAAACAATGTGGCACATGTTGCCTAAAAGCGATGTTGTGAGTAAGCTACCGCAACCTACGAGGCCCGGAGGGACCACGCCAACCATCAGTGCAACCTTCAGGGCTGGAATGTAGAAGGCCTCGCTATGGAGTGAGAGATGTTCCCCTACTGTGAAAATGGTTCTTTCTCTCATTTGAATGGTGAATAAAACATTTTTGAATGATATTTTGTTGTATTTGTGTTTGCTCAGAGTTACCGTCAGAGTGGAAAAAGTAAGTGGATCATTTTACCCCCTTGAAATCTGGGCTTTGTCTCAGTTTTGATCTGGGGAGCTTGGGGTAAAATGAGACACTTGACCACTTTTTTTTTTTTTTTAAAACATCATATTTTCACTGTCTTTAGTCCTGTTAATTGTGTTAATGTGTTAATTTTAGAGATACATCACTTTAGCTTTCACATTACCTCACTCTCCCCTAACTGTAAATATGACAACTAAACCGGAAACAAGTGGAATTATTCTTTAAGACAAAGTAATTGAAGTTCACTTACATGGTTATGCTTTGGATTATTACTTTTAGGCTGTGCAGTCTGATATGTTCCACAGAACACGCTGTAGGTAGCGAGAGGGAGAAAGACATCACTGTGCAGCAGAGTGCATGAAAAATCATGAAGCCACATGTACAAGGAGGTTTTCCCTCTCTCTCGTCTCCTCCGTTCTCCCGCTAAGCCAAACCACTCAGATACCTCAGCCTCCGTCCAAATGATTCATTCAACCATCCACCCAATAAAGAAAAACTAAAACAAAGAGCGAATGCAACACAAAACAGCCAATGCTTTTCCAACCACATGCCTTTCCAAACACAGTCTTTAAGTTTCATGCACCCTCGCGTACCCGCAATATGAAACAAAAAAACACACATATAATATTTACTCAACCAGTTAAAGATCATACATACACATGTACCAAATTACACACTGTTCAGTTCATCGTTCAGACGCACACTCCGTCTTTTCCTACAGTGAAGCCCAAAGACAACACGATCCCGGCACCACAGGTCCCGATCCACTTCCAGACCCAACCTGAGATGACATCATTGCTCTTGCCCACCCCAATTCCCCCCCTCTCTCTCCAGCCATCCTGCTCTAATAAGGGCTATGTTCCAAAACAAATTATCCATCCTTGTCCTTAATGACAGGGTAGGGCTAAGTGATGCCAGGGGGCAGGAGGACTGGAGGTACTTTGGTCTGGGATGCTGCCCGTTTGAGATTCCTCCCTGAAACATGTGGTTTGTTTCTCTCTCTGAATGGAGCTTAAACAGAGGGATGGATGGATGAGGAAAGCAGGGAGCAGGGAAAAAGGCAGACCACAAAGTAAGCTTATAGCCCAAAGGGAGAGATCATTTCTAGCTCAGGTAGGATATGATTCTGCTTTCAACTCAGGGTGGCTTCCTTCTGTGGATGGCATTAAATGGCAGAAATATACCCTTTACACGTAATATGAGGATGAGGTTTAAACATGCAACTCAATCGTTTTTACATATTTCCTACTGACATCAGGGCATATGGGTGCTATTTAATCCAGTGGTTAGGTTTGGGGTTATGCACATGACATGACCAAGGTTTATTTTTGACCCTCAATTGCACGTAAAGGCAAATAAATGAAGGAAATAATGAAGTTCTTTAGCAGTTGTGGAAAGAGAACCCGTTTCCAAGGTATTAAAGCAGTCCAAATGGTTAAAATAATAGGATTTCCGCAATCTTAAATTAAAATTTATGAATCTGTTCTCTGGAGCTCTTTCAAGAGTAAGTCAGTTGTTGAATTATGTTCTTACCAACAAGCCCCAAACCCTGTCACTCACCCTGTCACAATTTAAATGAATTCCTAAATGTTTAAGTCTGAATTTATTAGGAATCAGTTTAATTTGAGAGTTTTGATTCCTTAAATTTATTTTTTTTCTTTAATTGAAATTATGTGAAATAATTGTTTGAAAAATTGAAGTTATGTAAAGTACTAAAGGCAACTTAAGGCAAGTTTTTTTTTTGCATTAAAAAAATTTGCATTTAGGAAGAATAAGCCCAGATAAACCCAGAAACCTCAGGACAACACATTTCAGTACAATGCTACATTGTAGCTTATTCACCACATCACTTTTGCAGACATTTACATGGACTGGATCCAGTTAACACTGTTTACTGTAACCTTACTATGTTGTATGGGGACACTGTGTAGAAACACTAACAGTGTATTATATAACAGTTGTGCGATATAGGCAGATACAAGGCTGTTAGCTGTCTGCTCCATAAGTGGTCCAGACTATAAATTCTTAATGTGATATTCACATATCCTGGCCAGTCATGCCAATTCACTTCATGAAAATTATATATTGTGAAATGCATCTGTTACTCCTCCCTTTCACAGCCATTTCCGCTGATACGGTAGGCACCGAACTAATTGCAACTGGGCATTTGTGGGCCTTAAGTTAAACAGGAGTGTCTGAGAACAACTATGAAAAACACAAGATGGCAGCAGGATCGCTAACAGCACCTTGGATCAACAAGCTTTCTCTACAAAACCAACAACTGTCATTCACCGTGTTGTGTGCCTTTTGTTGATACTAGGCTGGTTGTCGCTCTGCTCAAGAGGAACCAGACTAACTCTTTGTATCAAAGGGGAAAAGAACTGGGATGGCTGGCCAGGCTAGCATTCACTTGTACCACACTGACATTTTTGAGGGCTGAGTTGTTTTAGACGTCTTCCTGTGGCTCCTGTTAGCTTGGCTAGCAGCAAGTTAGCTAAGATTAACAGGAGCACTTGTTGACTCTCAAGTTCTTCAGAACAAGTTAATGATAACTGAAAATAACTAAAACCATTATTGAAATAACAAATTAAACAAGACTGCGACCAGGACAGCGTATCTCCTTCCTTTCATAAAAGATGTTTCAGTGTTTCATCTGCTAGACAAGTTTACAAAGGAACCGATGGAGCTTTTTTTCTTAGCATTGAGAGAATTTGAAGAGCCCCCACTATGGTGGCCACTCAGGTAGTTCTGGGTCATTTCACTGGGTTAGTAACCTTCTGAAGCACAGAAGACTATTTGACCCGACATGTAATCTTCGGTTTCTAGAGATCAAGTCATTGGCTAGATAAGACTTCAGTTTCTGTTTGACAGTTTGATTCGGCTGTGACAATCTAAAGTCCAACAATATTCATCCATAAAGGTCTAATGGGTCGTGCTTTTCTGGATGTTCACCGCAGGCATGCTTAACTTAGGAACAAAATCACCCTCATCAACATAGTCTATACAATTATCAGACCACAGAAGCCCTTCTTCTATGATAAGGTCCCAATTCAACAAGTCATATTTCTTGCAATAGCAAATGCAATGTCCAAGTCACGTCTCATGTCTTTATGTAAAAGAACGTCTCTGCTTCACCAAGTTAAGTTAACAGCAAATCTCTTTATATAATCTCTAATAGGTGTCTGAGTACCAATTGTTACACTAAAATGATGCTAAAAGCCTTTCTGTCTTTAATAGTCCAAGACTTCTTTTGGTTATTGTTTGATTTATTTGGATGTTATACGGTTTACCTTGATCAAACCACGAGATCTGACTGTTTTTGTATGCAAGTCTTTAGTGATTTAAGTCATATGTCCCTCATTTCTGTGTGGCTTCTAAACTCTAACATCTGTAGCACTGATGTGAAACAAAAACTTAGCATTATCATAAAATGAAAAGGGCAATGCAGAGAAACAAAAGACTTCAAGCTACATTCAGAACACCAATCTCTCTTATGGGTAATTTCCATTTTATCCGGAGTCAAAAATCCCACAACACAGTTATTCTAAAATACAGGATACAGATTTTTCTGTTGAGAACCTTATGAATTTTCTGACTAAGTCAAGATGGTAAATCCCTCAGATACAATGGACCTCCTCTGCTGGGCCAAAAACACAGGATTACCTTCAGGGCAATCATCAGGACACTCAGGCTGTGTTAAATCTGCTCCAGCACTCGGAGTGATGCTGGCGTTTCATTTAACATTAGCCGCACGTGAAGGCCGCCTGCTCTAAAGCCAGTCCTTGTTCTGGGTCAGCTCCCCGAGGATGTCCTTCAGGCCCACAAGCACACGGGGACACAGATACAAACACACACAGCAGCAGGATGACTCCTCTTTCTCCACCCGCTTGGCAGGGAAGGAGCCAAGAGCAGACAGCCTGTGTTCCATCAAGACGTCCAAATTTCCACGACTTTCCCCGAATTCCCGCATGGAGCCAAGTCATATATTCTGTGTCATCCGCAGGGCCCTGATGAAAAACCCACGGGGGAACACGGAGGCACATCGCGTCTCCTCGGCCACACGCCGTTCACTCTAAAATGAGACGTACACTCCAAATATGGCTCACTATGCACAGCTTTGTTAAAACTATTTCATTCTAGACAGCATCTGGCATGCACCGGACATAAGCTGAACCTATTAAATCAATTATTCCTGTGTGAAAACCACTAATGATAAGATACAGTTCACATAGCAGAATGAAAATGGCAGGGTATTCAGTCCAACTATAACGAGACTATGTTAGATCATAGCATTGCACATTTTTATCAATCTTTATTGTATTACATGCGTTGTGGAATAGCATTGTTCACATCATCATTTTTAAATGCAGCCTCAGGATTCAACTGTTTATTTTGATACAGTCTCAGACTGAAGTGGAGTACAGTGACATGCCAGGAAATATTAATAAAAAATGGCCTACGAGTGCTAAAAAGCACTTTTAAAGAGCTTTCCATGTTTTTCTTTCTTTTTTTAATGTAAGCAGTGGCTTTGATAGGCTGCAGAGTCATTTGAATGAGTGTATGTGTCAAGAATCACTTTCTCTCTCCTTCCACTCTTGTCTTTTCTAAGCCTTTCTGAGAGGTTTTGGAAGAACAGCATGATTGCTTGCAGCTCAGGCCTTCTTCGTCAGTAACCCTGCCTAAATCAACATTCATCCTTCAGCTCGTAAGAAATTGCGAAGATTATAATGGGAGCGTAAAACAGAAACCTGCCATACACCGTGATTGACGGCTGAGCCCCGTGCACACGCACTGGCTGGTTTGTGTTTCGTAATGGTGACAATAATATTTTAATCAGGGTCTGTGTGTGTGTAATATATTAATCACATGTGGTTAAAGCATTTTGTTTCCACAGATTCAATGGAACATGGGGCAGCATGTTAGAAGAGGAAAAGATGGACTGCACGACGAGGCTCATAAGAAGAATTTTCCTCTTCAGTGAAAAAAAAGGAAAATTTAAAAATACAGGAAATATTAATTCTTTTTTCCAGCTTTAAACTTCAACTAATTGCTTAAACATTTCCTCTACAGATCCATATGTGGAGAGTAGCCAGTAGACAGGCTTTTGGCACTATTCTGACCACATTTGAAAATTTCCTACTTACCTCACTCAGAGGTGTTACTTAGCAGAGAGTTTACCCATGAGCTCTGTTTACAGCATCCAGGGTTCCTTTATTTGACCATTTGTGCATATTTTTGTGGGGAATTTCTACAAATGTTTTCATTCAAATGCAATGGTACATCTCTCTGTGACAAACGCAGTCCATTAAAAGATATAACATAATAAAAAGTGTTCCATATTCAGGCGATATGAAAACATCTTTTCCATGAGTAAGACATTGGCTTACTGTTAAGCGATCCCCAGGGTAAAATCAGGGTGATGATGAAGACGATGAATGCAAGAGAATTGTGATGATTTCCTGTGGCTGCATCCGCTTGGGTGCAAAATGGTGGTTATAAAGTGAAAAAATTTTTAAAAAAGCAAAATAAATGCGGTGAAAATGGGCAAGAACAGTTTGAGGATCCCAGAAGAACACTTGCATCCTGCATCTGTTTAAGTTTGAAATATTACTTTCATCGTAAAGTCCACAAGACTTTTGTAGGGTTTATGCAACACACGTATATGATTGTTAAAATCTCTCTGTCCCATAGTATCTTAAAAGTCTGGTTCTATCTGGTGGTTTATTTTGGCTGCACATTAGTTCAGTATATTAGAATGTTAACATGCAGCTAACAGGCTAGCGTCGAGAAAATGTTCCTCTTCTTAGTTTGGAACACAAGCTTATCCTTATTATTTCTGCAGTTTCCGGACATGAGATACATAAAAAGGATAGAGTGACATTTTTATCTGACTATGACAGGGCAAAGCAGGTGGATGATAAGAGGATAAGTGGAACATGGATGCCTGCACTGACTAGCTTTAACATTAGAGCCACAACGATGGAGGTTCCTCTTGTGCAGATCTGACACGTTGATGCAGAACTTTTGTAGTTGCCAGACAGTCCGTCAAACAGAACCGCTTGCAGGTTGTAGTTGGAAACTGTTTGGAAAAGCTAGAAGTTATTTGCTCTTGTTTTAATGAAAGAGCATTTTCTACTTGCTATATAAAGATGCTGTGTGAACGTCGATGCTAACCTTTGATTTCGGCTGATCAGTGTTTGCTAAATTTAATAGCAGTCCTTAAAAAAGATGTATGTCATTAAGCCATGAAGTCATGAAGATTTATCATCCAGGAAACGCGTCTTTGTGCTAATTCACGAAACATAAGAATCTTGATCTGTTTGTGTGAATCAGAAGATCAAAGAGGTTCATCATCCAAGGAGCATGAATGTTTACACAAAATGTAATGAAAATCCATCTAAAAGTGGCTGGTTTTAGTCAAAACCACCATCGGAGTCATGTCATGGCATTACCATGGTTACCCAAAGCAACAAATATTTCCAAAAAAATCCCCCCAAAAAACTGAATATGTGTTTTTTACAACTGTTAACAGATTTAAGGAGACAAAAACAGGTTATATGATCAGATGAGCACTGTTTTGTGGCCAAATGCCTGTTCAAGCTGTTTGTATGGGTCTCAATGACATCAGCCAACAAGAGGCAGTAGAGACAAACCACCATTGCGTCATCTGTCCGTTATCATTCACTCACACCGCTGTCACACCACGTTAGATACTCTGTTTCTGCTCTTGCTTCAGCCAAAAATGAACAAAACACTAAAGGACACACATAATGTTTGCAGTTCCAGTAAATTCCACAACCGCAGTTTAGTCTCCGGGGGGATGCTGGCCTCCGTCTAGATCAGCTTCTTCACCTTCTCCCCTGAATGACACCCGTGAGCGCAGTAAATGTAGCCCTAGCTCGTTCCAGATCGTGATGTCAGTTGCCTTGCCCGCCTGCTGCAAACCTGGCCCGTGCCTTTTTTCCTTGACACTGCTTCAGACTCGTATTATCTGTTTCCACAGTCGTGCGCCTGCTGATCCAAGAATGTGGAGAGCGCTTTGGTACATTGTTTTACAAGGCGAAGCAGTGCATTCAGGATGTCAATTGTGAATTAAGAGGAAGCTGGTGGGGTCTGTAGGTGATTGTATTGTACCAAAATTTATTTTCAAGTTGTAAGTCTAGCACAGCTTTACATTTTTGGTGACACGTTTAGAGAGGATGCAGTGACTGTTAAGGTGATCTGCTTATATGGTTCCAAGAACATGCAGAATCACATATGCTCATAACCCGAACATTGGCATCTTACTTAAATGATTTAAAGTACAGAGTTAAGAAGTCTTTTTTTCTGTACTTTGTGGGATTCATTTTTGTCATTTAAAGGTTACCACCTCAACTTTTTTTCCCTTTTTTTTTTCGGGTCTTTAATCTGGATGCAAGACAGGACTGTGCTGCCAACAAACTGCCTCAAGTGATGTCATTTAAATATAGTCTATGGTTTCGTGATAAGACTAATTCAGATTTCCTAGGACGGATCTTAATGCGACGTCCAACCAGGGTCTTTGATACAGATGGACCAGAAGACTTTAAAGTTTAAAACATATATACTCTGGATCTTTTAGGGCCTGCTCCTTATCTCTGCCTAATTGTGGCTGCAGTACATTAGCTGTACATTTCTTGGTTTAAATTGGTTGTAATCTGGAATTTCGCCTACTTGGCACCATTAGTTTCTTTGGAGCGGTTCTTTAAAGAGCTTGCTGTGACCTTAGTCAGCTATCACATTCAGGGAAGAAGAAAAAAAGTAAAGAAAGATGTAGATTAGCTCTTGATATTATGCAAAATTCCTCTTCTTTTGTCAGGTGTGTAACACATTCGTACTTTCTTAACCAGCTGATGAGGATAGTTGAGTTGAGTTTTCAACTTCTTATATTTGCTTCTTAAATTACATGTTTTGCAGGTGGATTCCTGTTGTAAGAGATGTTTTGTTTAAATGTTTGTACGGATTGTACGGACATTCATTTGAACTATTTTAATCAGGACAGAGCGACGATGATCCGTAAAACTTTAAATCAAACAACTGTGTCTGAACTACAAATGTGGGGAAAACCATATTCTCTTTGATGGAGAGGAAATGAATGAGGAGACCAAAAATTCCTAAAGCGTAACACTTACAGAAACAAATGAATGCCATGGTTGTCTGCCTTTGAAGTGCCATCAAAAGAGCTCTCTGAAGTTTTTTTGTGTCTCCGTTTCTGTTTTTCACACTTCATGTAGATGGAGCATTCCTTGTACTCATACAATCCCAGACCTTCAAAAACTCTCCCTGCTGTTTCTGCAACTCTGTGGTCAATCAGTCGACCCATGCTCCCATGGCAATTAGCAAGAAACCTTAGCCAATTAGCCTTAACAAACTGCTCAGAACGCCAGAAGACGAGCACCGCTTTTCCGAAACCTCCACAATAGTTGGGAGAGATTTGTGTGATGGCTTAATGGCGAGCTAGTAAAAGTGCTGCAGAGGCGACATTGTTCAGTTCATGTTGGTTTATAGTGTGCTGTGACCCTATTGAATGTTTTATAGAGATGGGTGTCTATCTACATTTTCCACTGAATGGGACAAGAGCCCCATTTAGAGCCCTAGACAACACAGAGCCATAAAAAAAAAAAAAAAAAAAAAAAAACCTGCGATAGACTTGAGGGCCCCTTCAGAAAACGCAGGTCCAAGGAGTGTGTGAAATGAAAAGTCAGTGCCACACTGATTCAAGACACTGGTTCGTGGAAAAGCAGGAGTGAAAAACCGAAAGACCCGGCTCCACAACTGGTCGTGCACTGCCTGGCAAAGTAACAGGGATCGAGTGTCTTTCTATTCTGTGTGAAGGTGACGCGTCCCCTCAAGAATGTGGTTCTCTTCCTTTCACCGTTCGCTTCAGTTTCCCCTCTGGTTGCTTACTTCACTCGCACACAGCCACGGAGCTGTCGCTTGAGGAATCTGGAAAACACCAGCGGGGAATGAGAGGAATTTCTTCTTTTCGTTTTTCCGTAACCACCCCCTCACCCCTGGCTCTCTTTACTTTGGATGCCTCTGCACAGCCGGGCTCTTGAGTTTTCTCTTGTTTCTGAACACTGCCCAACAATAACAACCTCTCATAAACAATGGGGCTTGTTGATTGGAGGGCTGTGAGAGAGAGTGGCCATTGCAGGCCTGTGCAGTCAGCTCTGCTGGCAGCGGGCCTCAAGAACAGTCCTTAAATCCCCAAAGTACAGGCTATACCGAAGACTGTGAAAGATTTAAGGGTAACTTTAAAAACGCACCATCTCTGAAGGACCATAAACACATGCTTTGGTTCTTTCTTAATCCATCTTTCCTCCAAAAGGACTTTGATAGACCAAACTCTGAAAGGGGATGCTGGTCAATGTCAAGAAACCACAAAAGTACAGAAGGAAAAAAAAAAAAAAAAAAAAACTTTTGGAATTCTCTGCTTTTACAGCACCCGTGGTCTCGTAAAAAGAGTCTGGATCACATTGAGTGGGTTTGAACAAGTCCATTGTGGATTTGCCCCGTCCTTACAGCCTATGGGCATTTGACCAGTCAAGCACCAGTTAAACCCCGCGTCTGTGACAGGGAAATGATCATGCAGACTGATGGGTCTTGGAATAACTTTGGGTCTAGTGTTTCCATTTTGGAACATGATGGCGCACACTGCTGGACCTTGTCCCTCCTCTGCTGAAGGAATTTTATGACTCCAAAATAAATTTAGTCAAAATAAAATGTCACAAAAGTGTCTTGTTAATGAGATGGGTAAACAAACTCCTGATTTTATTAAAATTTCCGACAGGCCGCATACCAGAGTGACACTTTCAGAAATACAGTGTTTTTCAAAATAAAATTCAGCTCAGTGCCGTCGGGAACGCCAGACATGGTGCGCCCTCATGTGGACGACTGGGAACAGACATGCCACTCCACCTCAGACTTTAGTCTTCATATAAGTTATTTGTTTCACGCTTTATTCAAGGTGAAAGCAATCACAATCAAAATTAATATTTTCATAGCATATTTCTCTCTCTTTCACACACACACACACTGCACTCATCACAAAGACATTCTTCACTCCAAGTGTTCATCAGCATCACTCTCTGGAATTTCTGTCACCGGTCATCACTTGTCCACAGGTTTGAATGGATCAGACCACATCTTCACACCTTAAGAGAAAAAGAAAAGCGTCAGTATGTGGTTGCAAGCAGCCACATTTTCATATTATTAAGAAACTGAAATGAAAATGTTTCCCCCTTTTGTCAGCAGGTGTTTTTTTTTTTCACAAAAAAAAAGAAACGGGAGTTCGCCATATGTGGCATATTAGCAGAGTGTCATTCACTATTCATAGCAACGCATGCTGGTTTAAACTGAGTAAATGAAAGTTCGAGTTTTTCACAACTTCCTAGGAAAAATTTCCTATACGTTTGTAATTTTCATAACGCTGTACTTCAAGCAGGCTCCGATTATAAAATGAATTCCTTTGTAGACTTTTTTTAAAAAAAAAAAAACATATTTGACAAGTCAAGGCTCCTGTACGTGTCTAACTACGGAGCAAACTACCAAAAGGCTATTCTGTTAGGTACCGCAGTTTATGAAAATTAATATGCTAGCAACCAAAAAATGTTAAAAAGAAGAGCATATTATTCTGGTTAAAAGAGGAAAATGAATTAGCCTCTGGTACCTAGTGTGTAATCATAATTTCAGTTAAAGCAGCACAAAGGAACCTTTGTAATTTTTAGCTCAGTGGACCCCCCTTACAGGCACTGAGGTAGCTTGCTCTCAGTATTTGCTTCCTTGATAGGGTCTCGCTTCTTTGTCAAATAAAATTTGAAACTTTTTTTTTAGCATGAAAAATAGTCCTTTGTGCGTCTTAACAAACTGATTTTAAATATATCATTTCCAGTGAATGTTTTTGGTTTTAAAAAAAATAAATAAATAAATCTGAAGAAAAAAAAAACCCAACATCATTTTAATGGTGTCCATGCAGCTGTGGCCATGGAAATGACTATGAGCCAAGTCATCCACGTATGTATATTGGCAAATCAAATCAAGGATGCTGCCACATTTTCATGGTCTTCTATTTAAAGTTCTGCATTTCATATGTTAGAAAAGAGAATATGGCCAATAAACTGAAACACAAACTTTTTTTTTCCACCCTTCTCTTCTTTTTGACATACTTATCCAGACCTCGAACACGGAACCCTGTAATTTACATAACAAGCATTTCGCTGATGTATTGTGGTTTTCTCTGGCCTACTTCTGTAACACATCTACAGGCCTGGACAATACAGATATCATCATCTAAGTATTTAAATAATCCTAGCCCTCGGTCACGTCCTTCAAATGGCTCTTACCCACAGGCTGCACATCTGCCTGGTTGATTCCTGTCCGGTTCATCTTTTGGACTTCTCCTGAGAAGAGCAGAACAGCACAGCATTTCAGTTAAACATGTGAAGATGATTCTTGAGGTCAAAGGCGTGGACTCAATATTTTTCCGAGTCAGTGACAGGTCAGTAAGTAATACTTCAGAAAGAAAAAAAAAAAGAAGCTGAAACAGCATCATGGTTTTTAACGTCCTTTTGTCACAAAAATGAATTCACTGGCGTTACGCTCGATGTGCCAAGAGTGAGTCGCTGTCTTCAAGGAGTGCATCAAGATGGTTTTCAACCAAACATGCTAATTATAGACCAAACTTGTCATTTATGCGAGAAAAAGAAAAAGCCCTAAAAATGTCTTACAACTTCATTTTCCTGGCAGAATATTCCGGCAAAACAGGAAAACAAGAATTAACTCAATGCTGGTGTACAAACTCATAAGGCAGAGGAAGCCTCTCTCTTATTGGTGATTTTTCAGATGGGATGACTGATGAAAAAAATTCACAGTCAGAAATTGGTGAAAAGCCCAACTCCAGGTTGGAAGTGAGGTGTTGCATCAAGTGGGGGAGTTTAAGTATCTTGGGGTCTTGTTCACAAGTGACGGAGAAACGGATCAGTGCGGACCCAACGTCTCCCTGGGAGAGATATTTCAGGCTTATCCAACCAGAAGAAGCCATATCTGAGTAAATATAAGTTCTTTCTGAAGCATTGCATCTTCATCTTCAGAGACAGATTTTTAACTAAAAGACTTCATTCCATGAACTGAAACCACGACTGTTTTAATTCATCACCTGTCCACCTTTTTACTGGGTTAAGTACATCCTTTATGTTTTAGAAATAGTAATAAGGATCCTGCAAGCACCGACGTTGTCCTTCTTTATGTTGAAAAGCTGCATAACAACCTTCAGTATCGTGATTTCTGTTTGCTAAATTCTCATATCAAGTATCGGTCCAATCTCTACTTAACAAACAAGACAAATTAAATTATAAACATTTCAAGTCCACTCTTGGATGCAGAAAGAAAAGTTTGAACAAACTCCAAGATTTTATAGAAAATACAAATAGTATAGAGACCTTTAATATCCATTGGCTACAATTTCATTAAATGAACGCACAGCCTATTGTATTCTTGACTGTTTTACTTTTTTAAGCAGGTGATAAAAAGTGACTTGATTTGCAGAGAAGCAGATTTTGACCTTCAACATCTTGTTTATCAGGAGATCTTGAACAGTCACTCGGGAAGTATTCACAAGCTTTCTTGGATCTGTGCACTTTAAAACTCACGCAAAGTGAAATCAGTAAATCAAAAAAAAAAAAGTCAATCTGCAATGTCCAGGAATGTGAACGGAGGTGCTAATCCAGTCCAGATCTGCGTTGTTTACAGTCATGGAAAAAATTATTAGACCACCATTTTTTCTTCACTTTCTTGTTCATTTTAATACCTGGTACCACTAAACATCATCATGTGACTAAAACAGACAGAAAAGAAAACACTGAATGCATAAAAGCAGTGTTTTTGGCAGTACAACGCCATAGCTATTGATGTAAAAACTTAAGTGATTTAGGTAATAATCAAGAAAACCATGGAAAATGGTAAGATATCAGCTCTTAAATAAAACTCTTATGAGCAATCTTTGTGGTTATCGTTATGTTTGTCCAAACAAATGTACCTTTAGTTGTACCAGGCATTAAAATGAACAAGAAACTGAAGAAAACAAGGGTGGTCTAATAATTTTTTCCATGACTGTATATCGTTTCTTGGCATCGCAGGTTAATGCTAGCATTTTCTCTTTTCATTTTTAATATGAACCTCCTGAACATCTTTTCAGCCAAATCCAACTACCGGTAACCAGGCAACAACATGGTGGCACGTGCACATAGCAGGAGAAACAACCCGCAGCATCATAATCCGTGTTGCTCGCTATTTGCTTCCTTGATAGGGTCTCGCTTCTTTGTTTGTTTTGTGAATTTAGGGCCCAAAGTGAAGTTAAATAATAGGGAAAAATGTGATATTTAACTCTCATAAACATGAGGTTAACTAGCTAAATTGTAATATCTTGTGTGAACTTACCCAAATTCATCTATTAGTTATTCTTCCTGAGTAAACTGTCACTTAACATAAATGCAGCTGAACAGCATTAACAAACACAACACCAAAATCTCTCCAACAACATATAATGACAGTGGATTGTGTAAGTAATGAACTACTGGCTACTTACTGTACTGCTCCTTGTGCGTGAGAGGATACACAAATATGGGGTAAAACGCAGCGGCCACCGCCGTTACAAACCCCCCAAACACCAATGCTATTCTAGTGTTTTTGGACATTTTTCTGTTGTGTCTGAGGACACACCGTCACCTACAAACAGGCGCCGTGTTTTCAATGATTGTTTCCGGTATAAAGGTTACGACAGCGAGCTCTTCTGGTCCGTCGGGGCTTCCGTACTGGCTGCTTCGTCAGCGTCACACGCGCTGCATCACAACAATAACATGACGAGGAAGTCTGGGTCAGGAGTTTGCAGTTGATAGAAGCACAGCGTTCTTCCTGGGCTGCCAGAATGCGATTCTTAGCCCTAATCTCGTTTGTGTGCTGTTTGCGTTACTGGTCTGGAGCCATAATGGAGGATCAGCCCATCCAAACATTTGTAATTCCCCACAGTCACATGGATGTAGGCTGGGTGTACACAATACAGGTAGGTTTCTGTGACCAGACTTTTATTTACTTGTTACACTTTGCATATATTGTACACTATGCAGTGGTTTGATCTGAATAAACATGTGCTTATTCTGAATATGAGCTTGTACTTTCCAGGAGAGTATGCACGCCTATGCAGCCAATGTGTACACCACTGTGACTGAAGAACTGTCAAAGGTCAAGGAGCGCAGGTTCATCTCTGTGGAGCAGGAGTTCTTTCGACTGTGGTGGGACACTGTGGCCTCAGACTCAAAAAAGAAACAGGTAAAGACACATTATGACAATCACATGATCAATGAGGGGGGAAAAAAAATCACTTACAAGCATGTTAAGAAGTCAGCATTGGGCACCAATTCATGTGACAGCCAAATATTAAGCTTACTTCTTGGCACAGTAGACATCAGAATAACATAATGTTACATCAGTAATGGGTAAATGAATGCAGCTTCCATCAATCATCATATCTAATGCCTAGAAGAAACTAAGAAACAGGCCGGCTGCTATCTGCAGCAAAATCTGTTGAGAGAGCAAATCCAGCTGGTGAAAACATTGCTGGATATTCATTCAGTGTCTCACAGGGAGGTAAACAAGGAAATATCAGTTGCTGACTTCACAAGACAGACTGATTCAGTTAGTTGTGTCTTCTGATCATGTCAATGTCAGCTAAAGCACAAAGTTCAAAAGCCGCGTTTTAATCAATACAACAATGACCAACTCTTATGTGTAACAGATAAAAAATGTACTTGGTGTCAGTGCATAACATAAATAAGAACAGAGTTGGTGAAATCACTGCAGTTTCTTGTCTATTAAATCCTTCAGATTCAGATGACCTTTCTCACTTTCTTTTTCTCTTTTATAGCTCCCTTCTTTTTCTGTTTGTGTACCCTGTTGTTTGCCAGTTTTTCTCTTATTGTCTGTTCCATTCTGTCTCATTTGGACGTCAAATCTTCTGTCAATTCTCATTAAATTCAAATTAATTATTGCAACATATCTATGGTCTAATGTAAGATGTTCTTGCATATTTGAAAGTGCTAAGATAATACATTTGTATTTTTTTTTAAATAAATAAATGTCACTATGCTCAATTGAAACACAGATAACATTGACAATTATGGAATCTATAATACTATATGTGCATTCAACAGAGCGAGAATTTTGTCTAAATATTGTCTTATGAATTAGATTTATCATGGTGATTATTCTCAAATCATGCTTTGATTAGTAGTGCGTCATTCTTGCTGTATCATAAGATGTCAATTGATTTTTGTGTGTGAATACCTGTCTAGGTGCGACAGCTAGTGAAAAATGGTCAACTTGAGTTTATCATTGGAGGCCAAGTGATGCACGATGAGGCTGTAACCGACCTGGAGGATGAGATCTTGCAGCTAACCGGTAATTCATTACCTTTTCCCCACACAGGCTAACCCTCAGTTTGCAGCGTACTGACTCTGAATCTCCCTGCTGTTTCAGAGGGCCATGGTTTCC
This sequence comes from Hirundichthys speculiger, assembly GCA_018398805.1. NCBI lineage: Eukaryota > Metazoa > Chordata > Actinopteri > Beloniformes > Exocoetidae > Hirundichthys > Hirundichthys speculiger. The sequence goes on along the minus strand of JAGFBZ010002592.1, from coordinate 1,035,894 downwards.
TCTATGAGACGTTTGGGGTGCGCCCTCAGTTCTCTTGGCATGTGGATCCCTTCGGAGCCTCCGCCACCACACCAGTCCTGTTCGCTTTGTCCGGCTTCAATGCACACCTCATCTCTCGTATTGACTACGACCTCAAAGACATCATGCAGAAAAACAAGGTACGAGCCACCGTCCAGACACAAGCACTCAGGCTACACCCGCATTCTTTTGCATGAAGATGCATGTTTGATGATGATTATTTACTAAATTGTGTCCTTATTTTCTATGACCCTTATTTAATAGAAACTACAGTTTGTATGGCGAGGTTCTCCCTCGTTGAAACAAGAGATATTCACTCACATCATGGACCAATTTAGTTACTGCAGCCCATCACACCTTACATTCTCCAACAGGTACTCCATCTTTACACCCCCTACTGCTTTAGGTAATATATCAGAGAAAACATCCTTACAAAGGTTATTAAATTAGTCTGTGTACTTACTTTAATTTTGATGTCAGCTGCTAAAAGAACCTGTAAGCATTTCTGAGCAAAGTGGAGGCTGTCATTAAAACCAAGCTTTTCATACCCCTCAGGTCTGGCTTCTACTGGAACGGAGTCGCTTTGTTCCCAGACCCCCCTAAAGATGGAGTCTACCCAAACATGAGCCTCCCTGTCACCAAGGAGACGCTACAGCCTTATGCCAAGACCATGGTGGAGAACATCAAGCAGAGGGCTACATGGTTCAGGACCAACCATGTGCTCTGGCCATGGGTGTGCAAACCTTTGTTGTTTTGTTTTTACATATAGCCTTCTAATACTGATGACCAGGCAGATGCACGGGGGTTTTGCTTTATCACTAAATACGTCTGTTTGACCATGTTTCAGGGCTGTGATAAACAGTTCTACAACTCATCAGTGCAGTTCAACAACATGGACCCTTTAATGAAGTACATAAACCAGAACAGCAAAGAGTTTGGAGTTACAGTGCAGTATGCCACTCTGAGCGAATACTTCCAAGCCATCCACCAATCAAATCTTACCTGGGATGTCTGTGGGGGCGAAGATTTTCTTCCCTATTCAACTGGTAAAAAACATGTACCACTTAAAAAAATAAAATAAAAGTAGGCACACACCCATTTTGTCTATTGTAATTTGTATTTACAAATCCATTGTGCTTCACAGAGCCGTACCAGGCATGGACGGGATTTTACGCCTCTAGAAATTACTTGAAAGGACTGGCAAGACGGGCCAGTTCCCAGCTGCATGCAGCTGAAACTCTTTTTACCCGATATCGAATCAACTTCCCAGATGGACCCGTAGCTAAAGAATGGGCGTTGGGCAAACTCAGATCTCTACGCTGGGCTGTTTCTGAGGTAATTCTTCCTTTGATCGTAAGATTATGATAGAAACCTAATAAGGTTTATAGTAAAATTGAACCAATTTCAAATACTATTTTGCCTTTTTTTTTTTTCCAGGTCCAGCACCATGATGGCATCACTGGTACTGAGTCTCCCAAGGTGGCAGACATGTATGTGCAGAATCTCGTGCAGGCAATGATGGGAGTGGAGGAGCTTCTGGCTGCACTCTTTCTGCTACCCCATGATCTCGCCATGTCCAGCGTCCTCAGCAGGAGCGTCCACAAAAAAGGTGTAAATACATGTGCAAATACTGGTGGAGGACTACCCCATAGTCAAGAAAATGTTCAACAACAAGGGAGTTATTGTACATTTGATTTCAACTGGGAACTTTTTAAGTGCCTGAGACCCAAAAAGGAAACAAAAAAAAAAATCGAAGAACTCTGTAACTTTGGTAGTTTTTCCCATTTTAAACTGTAGCTTTTTACATCTTTTTATTGAGTGCTGCATTACTGCCATGTTATCTGTGCCTTCTGCATCAATATTGAATCCAAACAGTGTCTTCTCAAGTAGAAAATACTAATGCTCAATGTGGGAATGATCCTAAGTTCTCCAAACATTTAGGCTGATATTTAAGTGCAAGTTTAAGTTTATACGTGTGGCGCTCATCTCTGATTTACAACTGATCAAACGTCACCAGGTGATAAACATGATTAGAGAAAATGCCTGACTTTAGTTTTGTACTTGAATATACGATTGTGAGTACAACCACAAAAAATCAGTGTTCTTGGTTACCGCGGGCCTTTTAAATTTTTTTTTTTTTTTTTGCATTAACCCATCTACATTTTCTGTTGAAACTTAGTTGCAGAACTTGTTATGATGATGGGCTGGGGATTGTATATTATTATTATATATTTCTTAAATTTATGATAATTTCTTCAATTTTTCATGTGATTGTCAACTTGTTCTTTATTCTAGGTGTTAATCAGGATCTGGTGCAGCACATAATCATTTACAACCCATTAGCGTGGAACATCACCACCATCGTCAACATCACTGCAACATTCCCGGGCGCAGCTGTCTATGACGATGATGGGCAGCCTGTTCCCGCACAGGTACGTATAGCACCTGTCATTTAGTTTATATGGCATGTCACATGTGAGCTGTATAATAAGAACAGTTTCTGTTGCAGATCCAGAGGTCGACACAGTCCAATGTGTCCTACGACCTTTTTGTCATGGTCGAGCTTGAAGGGCTTCAGCAAGAAGATACTTGATCAAGTTCTTCGAGAAGCCATGCTCTGGAAAGTCTAAGTGTGCACACACTTATGAAGCAAAAGGAGTTTCATTTGAGAGACGCAGTGTTAAGGACTGGGATAAAACAGGAAGGCGGCTTCTGCCTGTTTGAATGAATGTCACAAGGCTCATGTTTGACCAGGACACCAATCTGCTACACAGCATCGCTTATCTGTAAGTTTTTATGCCTCCTTTGGCTTAAACATGAACATTTTGTCAATCCGTTTGTACTTCACCTTGGTGCCTACTGTAAAGCTCCTGTAAATAACCTCAAATCTGTCTTTTATCACTCGTAGTCCAGACAATAGGCGAGTAAGGGTGACGCAGGATTTCTGGGAATACAATGCAAATGGGGATGTAAAAGCAGGGCCCATTTCTGACAACTACATCTTCAGTGCTAATGGTTCAGCCGTGCGGGCCTATAAGGCTGTGGAAATGGAGATTATCCCGGGGAAGATTGTCACTGAGATAAGGCAGTACTTCTATAGGTTGGTAGAAGTAACCTATTAATTTTGCATCTGATTGGTCTTATTAGAATTTTAAGGTTTGATTTCTAAGCAAATGAACTATATCACATTCTTACTCTGACATATTCTCTCTTCAAGAGAGGAAACGGATAAAGACTACGCCTACTCAATCATCACCCATGTCCCAGAATGCTTCGGGACTCGACTGCCATGTCACAGACTGGAGCAAACCTACTCACTGGGCCCCCTCCATCTCAACACAGAGGTTGTCCTCAGAACCCACACCTCCTTGATGAACAATAAGACCCTGTACTCGGATGATAATGGATTCCAAATGATGAAGAGGACATACAGGAAATTCAAAAATAACACTTTAGCAAGGGTAGGTTCTTGGATAAACTGAGCTTTGGAGAGTTGGTGCATTCATAGAAATGTATTTATTAAAACGCTGTGCATTGTGGGATAATTTTCATACTGTGCAGAATTATTTCCCCATGGTTCGGACAGCCTACATTGAGGATGAACTCAGTCGACTGGTGCTCCTCAGCGATAGAGCTCACGGTGTGTCCAGTCAAGACAATGGACAACTCGAGGTATAAAAAAGAAGAAGAAGAAAAAAAAGCCACACCAATACCCACACTTGCTTTGTGAATTTTGATACAGAGAGACCCTAATGTGTTTTCATCTCAGGTTATGCTCCATCGTCGTCTTTGGAACAACTTGCCGTGGAACCTCGGGTACAACTTGACTCTAAATGACAGCTCTGTTGTGAGGCCAACCCTTTGGATGGTGCTGGGATCCATAGGTGCAACTTCTAAACTGTACCAGCGTGACGCAGTTGAGCTGCAGCACAGACCAGTCGTCATGCCCATTGACCAGCCTCGTAAGTGCTTTCAATTAGAGATCACCATTTGACAGTTTCTAAGATGACAATTAAGAACAAAAGACACTAAGGTTTACAAAGCTTGTCCATGTTTGGGGTTAGGAAAGCCCTGGCATGAGGAGCCCAGACGGACCTCTCCTATGCCTTCAGTTACTTTGCCACCCAACCTTCACCTGCTCAGCCTCAGCATCCTTGGGTGGAACTACAGCTCTAATCACAACTGTTCACCTCAGCCATATACACTCAGGTCAGCTTGAGAAGTCAAGGATGCAAATCTTGCTGATTGTTCCCTGGCAGTTCTGACATTTTGGCATAAATTTTTCTTACATGTAGTTAAGGACTTGCACTCAGAGCCAGACTATGATCGGGTTCTGTTGAGAATTATGCATCTCTTTGAGGAGGGAGAAGACCCTGATCTTTCCAAGCCAGCCACCATAAACGTCAAGGTACTGATAGAAAAATTAATGTAGTAGTTTTGTGAAAAGAAAACTTTGAACTTTGAGAATGTATTTATAGAATTGGGATAACCTTTGTTATGTTTTTGCCAATCATTTCCTGTGTGAACAGGAAGTCCTGCAGGGCATAGGAGAAGTGAAGCTGCTAGAGGAGCGTTCTCTTACAGGAACCTGGAACGTCACCAGTCTGCAGAGGTGGAAGTGGAAAACTGCAGATAACTTGGAAAAAAGTGAGAAATCACATAAACAAGCAAAGAATCCAATGACTAACTTATCATTTGTCTACTTCTGATCACAGTAACAAGTTTTATTTACTTTTTGTTTGCATTTTTGTACCTTGGCCTGACATGTTTTTTTTTTTATTTTGTTTTCATGTCTTTTTTTTTTTTTAGAGGAAGAACATTATTGTGGGAGACAAGATAAAGATTTCACTGTGACCATCTCACCGAAAGAGATCAGGACCTTCTTTGTACACTTCAGTTCCAGGAACCTTTAGGCTGAACCTCGTCTTCCGTGAAGAACGCCACCCTTTACATAAAATACAACATTGCTTTTAAAGATCATAATTTGCCACTCTTTTAATTATTGCAGTCTTTGCACATGATGTTTTTATTTTCCCAATATGCTGATGAACTATGACCTTGTGACTCACAGAATAAAGTGATTATTTTTTGTCAAGCTTGTTCAAAAGTCCATCAAATGTGTGACTTCATTCTCGCAAGCTAACAAAAAAGTATTTTCTGACAACGAGGATCACAGATCAGGAATGCAAATATTCTGATCCATTCATTCAACTGAAAGTTGCAAAAACTTAAACTAGGGTGTCACTAATATATTTCTATTAACATCTTTAACTTCCAAAATTAGCATGTTATTTTCTCTGTCCAGTGGAAGGTATTTTGAATTTGTTATGAGCATGCCAGATTTCTGACACACAAAAAAGATTTCATCAAGGCAAACAATGACCATCTCTGGAAAAGTTGCACTCATGAAGTGAATCTGATGCTAATTACTGTTGTCAAATTTTTTTTTTTTTTTTTTAAGAAAAAAAAAAATCTGTCACTGCCTATAACCACTTACGGTCTCTGATGTAGGGTCTTGGGGTTAGTTGAAGCATATTTTAGCTGTCAACAGCCTAAAATCAGGGCTACATCTTTACATCTTGGGCAGGTTGCTAATCCATCATAAGGCCAACAGATAAGTCCAAAATCATAAGTTTTAAAATTAGCTCGCTCTCCCCTATATTGTTTTCATAAATTAATTAACTACATAGACGGTAAACATATTTTTAAAGATGTTACGTTTCGTTTCTGTTTATATTTTACACAGTCCCAACCTTTTTGTCGTATATTTCTTCGTGTGTCATGCTCGGGTAATAACTGCACCCACGTCCAAACACTAAAGTGTAACACTTTCACATGAAAGAGGCATCAATTTCCTTTCACAACCCTTGTGAACTACTGTACATATATATTCTCCAACTGGTTATCAGCTGAAAAACTGAAATAAATAGTGTCTGCGTCATTGAGAAGCTATCTAACAGAGCTAACTCTCACCTGGCTGAGCACCGACGTTTTTGCCTCGTTTATGCTTCAAAGGCGTTCGCTGCAATAATAAAAGCCAGACTGCAGTTCCCCAACGTGGCCGCTTGGTGTCTCCAGATCCGCTTACGACACGGCATTAACGGCTGCGACTGATCCGACAGACAACACCCGAGGAGAGACGAACATCGGCTTTTGCGCCACCGTAGCAATAAATCATAAATAAGACCATAAATAGAAGAACAGCTGTATTTACTGTTTTTGTGTCGACATGCAGAAGATCATGACATGACCGAGAGAGAGAGGACGTTTCAAGTGATTTAGTGTAAGATGAGCAGTGCCAGTGTAAGTGCTGTTTCTGATACATTGCGCAGGCTGTTCTTGTCATTTCTTGATTCCTAATTCTCTTAATTATCGTTGTGGTCCCATTTTTTGTATTCTTTGAAAAAATAAAGTCTTTATTATTGATGTAGATGCAGGATGCTGTGAGGTGGTGCTGCATGTGTTGCTTAGATGTACTAGACAGGGAGGATGCTGATGATTCGCAGCTCCTTAAGGAGCTGAAGGTTTTTTCTTTTTATGCAAATAGAAAAGAGAAAGGGAGCAGAAGAGGAAGCTACAACACTTTCTGAATGACTTGGCTTTACTTGGATCATTACAGGTTTGACCAAGCACAATTTACATAGATTTCAAACAGTCGATCAAAGCATAGGTATCAGTCACAAATATGTCACCTGGTTTTTGTTTTTAATCCCCAAAGGGATTTAAATACTTCCAACCATGGCTAAGGGGGAAAGAGGAGTTGCTACTGACTGTAGTCAATGAGGATCTGGTAAGGTTTCTCTAATTCAATGTATGACTGTGTGAACATCCACTCCCAAAAGTAAACTGCTTGTGACCTTCTGATGTCAAAGTAAAATAACAATTCATTTCATTCATCAAAACATGGTGTAGAAGAATAACATATAATTCAAGTCTTTGTGTTCTGAGTTTCTATAAAAATCAACGTAGGGGATAAACTATATTATACATGTTTCTGCAGCTTTGTGTCATTCCCTATTCTTGAATGAAACAATAAGCCTCCTTTCCTGCCCCACCTTGCAGGGCTGGCGTTCCCCAGGTTTTGCAGTGTCCAGAGCCTCCACGGGCTCCCTCACCAGCAGCTTTAACAGCAGTGACATCTCTCCCAGCAGCAGCTCTCCCAGTCTGGCCAGCAGGAGCAGCTCCCCCCTGCCTGGAGAGCCTCAGGGCCCACAAGACTTACGGACTCACACACACACCAAGGGACAGCCACAGACTGCCAGGTGACTGATGCAACCCTGCATGTAACATATTGCCAATATTTGCCCATCCAGATTATCAGAATCAAGTGTTCCAAACACTTCCATGACCACAGGAATATAAAATTAAGCACCTAGGCATGCAGACTGTTTCTACAAACATTTGTGAAAGAATGGATCGCTCTCAGGAGCTCAGTGTATTCCAGTGTGGAACTGATAGGATGACACCTGTGCAACAAATCCAGAGTCAATCACTACAGACCTCCAACCTTCATGTGGCCTTCAGATTAGCTCAACAACAGTGCACAAAGAGCTTCATGTTAAAAGGAGATGTATTTTACCTTTAGTTTTTTTTTCTTTTTTCTTACAAATACATTCTAAAAATTTCAGATTAAAGCATGTGATGTAGTCAAACTTAAAATGCTGAGGTTAACATGTTTAAAAATGATGCCTGTGAGCTATGAGTTCAGGACCGAGACCGCCATAAACTCTTGCTTCCCCGTCTTTCTGCTTTCTTCTGTGCACACTGGGTTTTCTTTTGAATATATATATGGTAATGTTAAACCAAATTTTCAGGAAACCTAGTGCAATAAAATATAAATTTATCTATCTCTTTACAGACAAGGGATGGTTCATGAAAATAAGCAGTAGGTGGCGCTCATTTTTCAGGCAGAACTGCAGAAGGTGGGGCAGTGAGAAAAAGTTCTGGTAAATGAGCTCAATGTGCATTTTTAACAAATTTGATGCTTTTATTCTTTATTGACATGAACTTTTCCTATCACTCACAACGTTTTTTGCAATATTTTTAGACTCCCCCCTGCAGCTCACTGCAGCTCACAAGCACTGACTGCTGCCGCTTCCTTGGGTTCCAGAAATGGACCAATCAGAAGAAAGTGGCCTGTTATTAAGTTAGGGGGGTGTCTTAAAGATGTGGGAACTAAAAGGCCTTGTTGCTATAAGTGATCTCAGTCACTGTGAGTTACTGTACTTTCAGACAATGTTTCTCACATAACACAAACAATCTGAAAACCAATCAAGATAGTCTGATAATTACTGCACTGCTGGTGAGGCATTTAACAGCGTTTTTGGTATGATCATACATTTTCAAAGAAATCATAGTGGTTTGTGATGGCTTTCCTAGGCTGTGTCACCCAATGAAAATAAATATACAAGCTGGTATGTAGAACTGCAATGAAAGTGATCTTGTTCTGTGTTCCCAGGGAACCCAGCAGTGAGGAGCATCTTCTTCCTGCATCTCCCAGTGAAAGAGAAATAGCAGTACCAGTAAGTACTGACCAGTGGAAGACGGCCGTCCACTGCTGACAGTTTGCGGCCAGCTTGGGGGGATGTGAAGTGCATGATGGAGTTGCAGATTATTAATCAGCCAAACTTCCTCAGTTATTTTAATGATCATGGCTTTAGAGAAGCAAGGGCACTTTTTAAAAAATACTGTTTTTATTGTCTATAGGTCATGTAGGGGTGTGGGTGATGCCATTGGGGTGCAAAATCATGAGTGTAGCTCCTGCTCAACTATTTTTATTCTTCATATTTTAATTGTATTTAGCATCATATTGTAGTGATTGAAGACTATTCATGACATTGATCATGGTCTATTACCGTCATGGCTGAAAGTTTTGGCATCCTTGCACATAAAGACCAAACATCTCCAAATGTCTGTAAAATAAGTTGAAATTGACAAAAGTATTTTGGTGTCTCAAATTCTTTATTAAACTAATAACACAAACTTTGTTTTTCAAATCATAACTTAATATTTCATTTTAAATAATATATTACACAGAAATTGCTGTGGCAAAAGTATTGACACCTTGAATTCAATATTTGGTAGCACATCCTTTGGAGAAAATGACTGCTGTCAAACGCTTCTTATAGGTTTCAGTGAGATGCCTCCACCTCTCTACGGGCAGTTTGGTCCACTCTTCTTTTGCAAACTGCTCCAGTTGACCCAGATTAGAAGGGGGCCTTCATCCAACTGCCATTTTTAGATCCCTCCACAGGTGTTCAATGGGATTGAGATCTGGACTCGTTGCTGGCCACTTTAGAACCGTCCAGCGTTTTCTGTTGAACCATTCCTGGGTGCTTTTTGATGTGTGTTTTGGGTCGTTGTCCTGCTGGAACACCCATGATGTTTGACGAAGACCCAGCTTCATGACACTTGGTGAAACATTTCTCTCCAAAATACCTTGGTAATCGCCAGATTTCATAATACCACACACACATTCAAGGCACCCAGTACCAGAGGCTGCAAAACAACCCCAAAACATTAGTGAACCTCCTCCATGTTGGACTGTAGGGAGGCTGTTCTTTTGCTTGAAGGCTTCATTTCTTTTCCTGTAAACACAGAGTCTATGTGATTTACCAAAAAGCTCCAATTTGGTCTCATCTGTCCACAGGACATTTTCCCAGAAGGATTTTGGCTTGTTCAGGTGTGCTTTGGCAAACTCTAGCCGGGTTTTCTCGTGTCTGTCTTTCAGTAGAGGCTTCCTTCTGGGTCTCCTACCATAGAGCCTCTTTCATTGAGCTGGCGACGGATGGTACGCGTTGAAATAATTGTACCTTGTGTGTGAAGGTCAGCTTGAATCTGTTTAGCAGTTGTCTGAGGTTCTTCTGCCACCATTCGAACAATCCTTCGCTGCGTTCTTTCGTCCATAATTCTCTTGCGGCCACTTCTTGGAAGGTTGGCTACCGTCCCGTGAGCCTTAAACTTCTTTATAACATTTTGCACAGTGGATACAGGAACATGAAGGTTTCTGGAGATGGACTTGTAGCCTTGAGATTGTCTATGCTTTGCTACAATCTTTTCTTTGACTTCCTCAGACAATTCTCTGCTTTTCTTTCTTAAGTCCATGCTCAGTATGGTCATGCGGTGACTCACAACAGCAGAATGAGGGGGGTTGCTCCTTTTAAACTGGTTGGATGACTGATTACTAGATTGCTGTCACCTGTAAACTCAGCACAGGTGAGTTCAAGGTGAATGACCTGCTTGAAATTCATTTATTCTTTGTAAATCTAAAAGGGTGTCAAAACATTTGTCACAGCATTTTCTGCGTAATCTATTATTTAAAATTCAATATTAAGTTCTGATTGAAAAACAAAGTTCCTGTACTATTATTAGTTTAATAAAGAATTTGAGACACCAAATACTTCCGTCAATTTTAACTTATTTTGCAGACATTTGGTGTTGTTGGATCTTTATGTGTAAGGGTGCCAAAACTTCCAGCCATGACGGTATGTGGGCTGTTGGATTTTTTTTTTTTAACAGGCAGGTCACAGCATTGGAAAGTCAATGGTGTTTTATCAGATGTTCCTATATCATCCAGTGGATCGCTTCAGGGCTGTGTATCACTTTCGTTTTCTATACTTAGCTTTCCAGAACCAGTAATGAGGCCATCACATAACTAAGTTTGCTGATGACTCTGTTGTTCTGTCCCTAGTGACCCATAGAAGTCCTGACCATGGTCCTGTGGTGGCATATTTCTTAGTTACAAATGTTCCTTTTTTCAATATCAGCATGGCCAAAACCAAATACATGATTGCAGATTTTTGGAAGAATCCGAGAATCATCTCCCCCTGATGTTAATGGTGATCAGTCAGCGTGATTAATAATTAAATATCTCGCCACATTAATTGATGATAAAATTATGTTTGAGCCACAAGTCAACACTGTGTACAATAAGTGCCCAGGTATCCGTGTATGCTCCAAAAGCAGATAACAGTTTCATGAAAGTTTTAATCTTGTTTTGTTGAATCTGTGATCACATTTTATCTGCTGGTAAGGATTAATCAACATTAATAATATAAAACTACAAGATCTTGTTACAGTTTTTGGCAAGCTGGAAGGAGTGACCTTAAAGAGCCTGGATGACCTGTATAACATCAGGACCTTGGGGAAAAGTCCATGACGTTAATGTTGCTTCCTTCTGGACACAGATACATTGTGCAAACCAATATGTTTTTAAAAAGCCGTTTGTAAATAGTGCTATTGTCCTACTTAACAGAAAAATTATTTCTTGATATCATTTGGTGATGAACCCTCCATTCTGCTCCCTCAACAGGAGGTGAACTGCACTCTGTTTTTATTAGCTGGGTACATCAAGTATGGACGACCCTACGCCTGGATACGCTCCAATCATGAGCGCCTCGTCAACATCGGCGGAACTGATTCGATGGTCAAGGACACACCTATGAAGCTGAAGTCCATTGCAGATTGGCAGGCACGAGGTATGGAAAAAATGTGTGGAATCCTAACAAGAGAAAGTTACTGTTTCAGAGAGCAGATTCAATAATTACACAATGTTCCACAAGCTAAATCACATGCAGATGTCCCTGCTTGACGTCAGCCTTTGTAGCCGATACCGTTTGGTGCAGATCAGCACTAAAAGAAAAAGAAAATAAAGCTTATGTTCCAAACAATTTATTGTGACGTATAAGACTTCTGAAAAACAAACTAATATGTTTCTGTCCCTTTTGCAGGCATTCGTGTGTGGGATGTTGTAAGTGAACTCGTATGCCTGTGCACTGTTCCCTCTCCCTCCAACCCCTTTGCCTTGGACATGCGTTACATCAAAAGCCTTCCCCTGCCAGACCGCTTCCTCGTCACAGGAGCTCTTCTTAATTTCCTGGAGATGTACGTGGTGTACGGGAACCGGGATGAGATGCATTATGACAAAGGTGTCTTTCGTTTATATCAATACTCTTCCTATTAAAGTCAGCAGGTGATGCTGTTTAGCCACATTGGGAAGGCATCTGACCAGCAGCAACTTCAGTTTTCTACAGTATATTTGAATTTGAAGGTGTAAATTCATACTTTTGATGATATACATTTCTCATTTCAGTGGTGGAGGAAGTGAAGCCTTTGAGGCGTCTTCATGTCCAGTCCTTCCTGGAATTACAGCGACACAGAAAGAGCTCTGAGACGGTTAACAGCCCCACAGTGCAGGACTCAACATGAAACCTCCAAAAAGGGGTAGAGGATGGACTTAATGTGAAAAGTCTCAATTGCAGGACTTTTTGTCAGAAGTTATTTTTCTTTTTGTGTTATGCAATAGATTTCGATCCTTATTCAGGGTGAAGTTTCTTGCTGAAAGTAGAAGTTAAAGTATGAGAACACATATCCACACAAACACTGCATTAAAAAAAAACTTTTAATATCTCATAAAATACATTTTTAGTTAAATATGGACAACATGAAACAGTACATTGATGAAATACATCTTGGAGCAGGCATATTAACCCTTTTTTGAGATGAGGGCTGTGCCATTTGTAAGATATATTGAATATAAAATCTTAAAATTGGGGTTTAAAAATAAAAAAAAAGTGGCACATCAGTCAAGAACAAACAAAAACATTTCCCTTTTTCAAAAAAAAGGAAAACATTTCTAGCTTACTCATGGTCAGAAAAACAAAAATGAAAGGTGAACTGTAGCCTCATGTTGAACCACTTATTTTCAAGTCTCATTTGTAAACGCAGCTCTAAATCACCACCTCGACCGCATGTTATGCAGTTTAGCAAACAGGAATGATCATAACTGTCACTTAAAAAAAAAAAAAAAAACAACATGCTAAGTAGTTGAAGCATCTTTCATGGCTTTGACGATGTGACAAAATTTAGAGTCCAGGTGTTAAAAGCACACTGTAGCATTTAATGACGAGGCTGCTTGATATGCAATGTCACGAGTGGGCATGAAGAATTTGAGGCTTCAAAGAAGAATCCTGATCTCCCCTTTCGGTATGCAGGTGCACGGTCGCGCATTCCTCAGGGGCTCCACGAGGGAACACAGTGTTCCCAGTGTCCGGACAAAAACAAGCCCAGGAGTCATGGCTGCGGGACTTTTTCCACGTAAATGCAAATTATCTATCACTAGACCATGTAGATGTTTTTTTTTTTGTTTCACCCCTCGTCTTTTTGCAGCATGTTTTTGTTTGAAAGGAGGATTTGCACTTATGATACAGGTTCCAGACCTGCCACACATTTCATTAACACTAAAATCCTTTTTGAGTAGGGTTATTAAAAGAGACGGGTTAGAAAGTGACAAATAACTGCATTAATGAGCGCTGCAGATCAAGAAGCCTGACCTCACTTTTATGTGCCTGTATTTTTTTCCATGCATTGAGTTTGTTCATCCAATACCAGAGAAGAGAACATACAAACTTGCTAATGCCACAGGATAAAAAAAAAAAAAAAACAAAAACAAAACCCCAAAAACCATGACCTGTCAGAAATGTCAGTTAAATAAACTTAAAAAAACAAATCCAGACTCAATAGTCTTTTTCCAGTTTTCCTGGTGGATCATTTGGCCACTAGCCACCATCACTGTTGGTGATGTGTTGGACGCTACTCATGCAAAGTACGCTGCATCAAAAACACCAAAGTCCAAACATTCGCCGACTATGAGAGCATTTCTCACGCGCAATCATGTGTCCAAGTACATACTTGGCAGTCTGATCCCTTATCATCCATCCTCAATTCTCGTAGTCAGCCCTTGGTTCGTGCAGTGCTGTCACCCTTGAAGTTGCCATAATGTTAATGTGGACCCATGGCTGTTAAAGCAGAGGTTCAGTTCCAGCTGTCAGAGGCAGATCCTCTCCTGGTGATGGCTCTGAGGGGGCTTCGAGATGTAGAGCCCCTTCTCTTCCAGCGAACTGAGGGGAGAAGACACAGTTGCTGATTAGAGTTTGAATGTTGCAACAGATAAATTAAGAATCATGCTTAAATAAACCGGATGTGCTTGACATGAGGAATATTCTAGACTAATAGTGGAAACTCTTAAAAAGAACAATAATCTTGGAAACTGGAGACTATTCAAAGACACTCTGGACCTATAAATCTATATTTTTGAAGAAGAGCCTTAACATGCATGTTTTGCAAATATCAGCCTCACTTTTACTTCTACAAGGCAGAGCAAAAATCTTACCTTTTCCCAAACCGGCAGGCAGTGTGGAGCTCTTTGTGTTGGAAGAAGAGTTGGACAACTCGTCAACACGGTTCACTTTCACCTCTCCCGGCGTCAGCGTGGCCGAGCCGTCCTGGTGCCAGTCATTCAGGGCCTGCTGGAACGAACGTGCCAAACAAGCAGTCATGTCCCGTGCCCGTTCCGCCCGGCTGCACCAGAAAACCCGACACTGCAGCTGCTGCCCGTGATGTTTGCAGATGTACAAGAAGACGTTGGGCCGGTTGGCATCTGCTGCACAGTACGCAATGTCCTGCAGGTACGTCTTGGTGAGCTGCCGGCCCGTGCTCAGCTCCTTGACCTCGACGTATCTGGGGCGCACCACCAGGGCGTGATCTTTGCTGAGCTTCTTCCCATTAGCGATACCTTCCAGCAAATGTGTTATAGCATCCTGGGCCTGCTCTCGATCCAGAGAGAAGATTTTCTCTGTGCCTAGGTAATGGACTTTAAACAGAGGATCACCATGGGAGAGGGACTCTGTTCGGTCACGGCGGAAGCGGCGTCGAAAGGCAGCAGGGGAGTTCTTAAGGGTCTGAACGAGATGGAAGCTGCTGAGGGACATGGCTCGTTTCGGGCTGGGTTCTGAGACACTTTCAGCTGAGGTGTAACTGCTCGTGTTGAGCTGATCTTCAGAGCCTCTCCCAATCTTCCACCTTCCGTTTGTAAACGGAGCGTGGTTGCATCCACTGCGTTTATCTGTAAGTGGGCAGATACAGACAATGACGTTAGCAAACATTTTAAAGAGGCACGAGGAATGAACAGACAGTTAAATACGATCAAGGACAGGCTAAGGACTGGACACTATGGACTTTCTTAAAGATTAAATCCTCATTATTGTGACAGTTTCTGCAGTGTCATGCAGTCATTTCCTTGAGGAGGGAAAAAAATGCAAGTCGGGAGTTCTCAGCGCAATGGAGGGGGAAAAAAAGGCTACCAAACTGGATTGGTTACAAAAGTGACGCATGGAGAGTGAAATATTCATCTCCCACAGACAGCAGCCATTAAATATTTACAGAGATCCTGGTTTGGGTTACAAACATACAACCTCCTTGACGGGACTGGAAACATGCCAAAACAAATAGAAAGTCAGTGTAAATAAAACATACACAAGTTTATCAGCTTTTTCAAATTCAGCTAGAGAACTTAAAGACTTCTGAGATCTTGCCAGTTACAATATTATGCAACCACATCTGGTCTCTTATTGTCTCCCATCCTTCAAACTCCTCGAACAGCCTGTTCCCCATTGTCTCGCTCCATTATTTTTTCCCCTCATTTTTCTTGGCCATTCTTTCAACATCCTAGCTCCCTGCTCAGAAGCGAGTCCCAGAGAGAACCACCGACTGTTCGGGGGTGATGGCCATTGTTAGTAAAACCCCTGCGCAGGAAAGCAGCTTTGCATCCACCCCCCTCCCCTAAATATTTCTCCAGCAAACAATGGTATGCTTTTGAAACAGTGTCACATCGCAAAAGAGATGCAAGTTGACCCAAAACATCCACATACCATTGCATGGCTGGGTCACTAAGTACAGTACTTGCAATGCTGCTTGTGCATTAAAAAAAGGGACCGTGACACATGCTTTCCTAGTCTGTGTGTGCAGAGGATTAAAAAAAAAAAAAATGCAATTCAAAATTCAAAATTCATGTATTCTGAATAATAGCCAACCTGTTTTCTGACAGGTAAAGTGTTGTCACAAGCAAAAAATGTCATCCTGTTTTTAAATTAAACATATCTACTTTGAAAGGACAAGCTAGGTTTGCAGACACATTATTGACCAGGATTGTATGTAATTAAATTGAAGTTTTTTTTTTAATTAAGCCGTAAAATCGGTGCCTGTGCCATTTGAATTCCATGCCGAATTAACAGCCATGGGACTGTGATAACTTAAATAAAAAAAATGAATAACGTGACGTCTACTTTCAGAAAGAGCGAGAAAACTTTTAAATTACAAGGTTTTTATAAAGCGGGTCCGCTACATCCGAAGTGCCGCATTCTACAACACCGTCCTAAACAAAAGCACATTTTTCAGTAGTAAAACTAATGCTTGCGTGCATTTAATTTGATTTTTCTTTTTAAAACAAATGTATACATGACATAAAAATCACTCTTTGTAATATTTCCGACGTGAATCTTACCTGGCCACAGTTTCATACAAACGACGTCCTTGTGCGGATCAGGTGAACCGTTGCGTCCCGTCGCCTGCAAACACACCGGACAGGTGGAGGTTTGCTAATCTGCTCATCCGCGCACAAACGGCTAAACACACCGGACAGGTGGAGGTTTGCTAATCTGCTCATCCGCGCACAAACGGGCTAAAACAACTAACGGTGCCGCCGTCGACTACAAATTTCAAACGCCTGTCGATAAATGGGAGAGGAAATCTATAAATGTAGGCAGAGCTGCTCAGACGCAAGCAAGACGACAGCGTGACGGCCGAGCAGTGATGAACAGACTGAATCATGCTACTGTGTAACCGCTCTGCGCGAGGCGAAGCTTTAAAGTCAGTGAGTCACAGGAGCTCGTGGGACGACCGTTTGAAAAGCGCAGGCGCGAGCTCGACACACGTGGCCCTCAGAGAGGAGGAGGAGGATGGAGTTGGAGGTGATTGTTTACAGGAGCAGGGATTTACTGTACATGGCAAGATGGACAATAATTGACCCACCTTTGTTTCACTTACTGGCATTAGTGTTTCAAGGAGAATTTATGATACATGAGACGTGTTTGTCCAAGTAGTGTAGTTTAAAATAACTGCAGGACTTTTCCCAAAGATGAAGTTTTAAAATGGGTTGTTTATTGCTTGCTTCATTTGCACTCGAATGCAGAAATTTCTGAATTTGAGTTCAGAGCAGAAATTAATAACAGTTCTGCTGTATTTTATTAAGTCAGGTATAGTTATTACAATTCAAAATATACCGTATTTTCTGGACTATAAGCCGCACCTGAATATAAGCCGCACCCATTAAAATATAAACGAAATATATATTCTGTCACATATAAGCTGCACTGGACTATAAGCCGCCGGTATCCAGGCTGAGAAATAAGATATTTATATCGAACCGTTTTGTACCATAAGTGTTTATTCATATACCTGAACTGATTTTTCCTCCTCCTGTGTACTGAAACCACCCCACACAGCAAAGACATCCGGAACAGACCTGCGAAATGGACCCGAATCGGAGTCCGCTTGCACTCAGTGCCGGATCCGCTTTGGAGCCAGATTGCGGACCTGCTGTGTCCGGTCCGCATCTGCGATTAAAACCTTACTTCTGCGGCGGGTCCGCTCAGAACCCTGAAATCCACTGGGACAAACTGATAAATCCAGGTGTGTCCGAGTAGCCACCACGGTCAGACACACCTGGATTAATCAGTTTGTCCAATAATAATCGGTATTGATGCTCACAAAAGGAATGTAGAGTAGCATAGCCAACGTAGGCTACTTAACAAAAACAGAATAGCCTTTAACTACTTGGCTTGTTTTTTGGTTTTTGCACTTCCCGCTAGAGCGCCCCCTGAGGGCTGATGAAAAATTCATAGAAAAGCCACATCTGTATAAGCCTCATGGTTTAAAGCTTGGGACAAAAGTAGCGGCTTATAGTCCGGAGAATACGGTAGATATAGATATACAGATATGGCACAGTGTGTGTGTTGCTACGCTGTTTGTATGTGCTAAATGCCAAGTCCTGCAAGAATTAGCAGCGCCAACAGCTGGACTCACTTGTGAAAAGGTTAAAATTCCAGCCTTGCAGCTGGAAAGGGTTCAGCTCGGTTGTGTCATCATTCCGAGCACCAGCTTTAGAGATAAATGGATTGCGCTTAGTCCAAGCAGAGTTCAAAAGATTTAACTCAGTGTTTTTCATTGTACAAGATGCAGCAAACTTATTACTGAAATATCTCACCGACAAAGGGTTGCCAGCTCCTAACATTTTTTTTTCACTTTCTGTAATTCACTTAATTGGTGAGTTGGTAGATTCTTTCAGCAGCCCTTAAAAGATTGGGTTTAGAGTAATATAGATACTTAAAAACATGGTCTATTCTTACAACAGCGTGATTTCACAGACTCATGACACCACCCTGAACCGGCGGGAGAGTTCACGTGTCTTTATACAAGCACATGTGGAACACCATACTGAGGAAACATCTGAAACCCACTACCCCTCTTCATCATTACATTGCGTCATAGCTCGTCTCTAATGGCGACCGTTTGCCTCACTGGCTCAGATCAGCTTCAACTGTTTATCCTGGGGGGATTTTAAACGGTGGCAGAGGAAAACTTAAATCAGTTCCATGTGTGTTCGCGTCTTTGAGTGTGCGGCCGGGGTGTGCCTGATGGCGGGGAAACAGTAGGGCCTCTGTTTCTTCTGGGTTTGGCCCAACAACAGTTAAGTTCTGGACGTCACACTCGCCTCAGCGCTTAGCATGGCACACTGGAACTATTCTTGGGGCACCAGTGACATAATGGGCCATCTCAGGCAGGACCCGCCCTCGACAACGGGCAGTGAGAACAGACTCAGCATCCAAGTCATGGCATGGACAGGGCTGCAGCTGTGGTTCCAGAGCATGTTGCGGCGCGCTGCAGTGAAGGTACATTCTATTCGCCGCACCAATCAAGTGAGCCATTCATTCAGTGAAAGCACAAAACTGGGTCTTCGTTTGCACACTTTACTGGTAAAGATTCTAAGAGTCAAAGCACTATTGAGATGGAAATAAAGTGGAGAGCAATGATTTACATGTTGAACATTCACTGTGTAATTCAACAGCAGAAGAAGATGATCGAAGAAGGTGTCTGAAAATGTTCATTGACATTAAAAGTCCAGAAATAAAGTTTTAAAATCGTTTATTTGTTAACATGTCTCAGTCAACCACATTGGCCACGGTTACATGATGTTTTTTAATTCGGAATTAATTATTCTGAATTAAATAATTCCGAATTAAACAATTTTCCTTCGAGTTTACATGGAAATAGTAATTCTGAATTGAGGTTTACATGGAAAACACGTTTGATCGGCTTTATCCAATTCTGCTTAAGGTCTGGGGGTTGGGAAGGGTTCTGATTGGATAGGGGGGCGGACGTCTTTACGTACTTACATCTACCGGAAAAAAAACAAACTTACTCGATTAGCAACAACATAGAGGACTACATTATTAGCATCCTTTTTGGATTTGTTTTGATTTTATTTTTGAAGCAGCAGCACGACAACATCATGTTGATGATTTTGTCGATGAAAACAAGCCCAGCGCAGAATATAAGCGTCATCGCGACAGTCGGGCAAGGGAACAAGGATGCGCAGAAAGACCGGAATTAATTTAAAGCGGAATGAGTGTATACATGACCGCTGAATTATTCTATTCGGATTTAAAATCAGAATAAACCAGCCACTTACTTCGGAATTAAGTTTAATTCGGAATGGACATTTTCATTCGGAATTAGGTGTTTACATGGTAATTTTTAATCATTTTAAATCGGATTTAATTTTAATTCTGAATTAAAGAGGAATTAAACTTCCCATGTAAACGCACTAATTGTCAGGATTTCCTCAGGGGTCTGAGTTTCCAAGGTGCTAAATTTCCAATTTCTTGTTTTTGCAGTGTCCTAAGTCCCCAAAGGCCTGTTATTCAGAGCCTTAACTGCCCAAGTACCAATGTTCCAAAGTTTCTGTTTTTCTATTTATTTACCTTGTTGGTTTTTGTACATGAAATGTTTTAACAGAGCTACCCACAACAAAACCAACACTTATTATTTTATCTAATTAAATTTAATCCTTAAGCAGGGCTGAACTGTACTCAAACTGAATCTCCAACTCAGATGTAAAGTCAGTCTTAAACTGCTTTCACACTATAGAAACATGCTGGTGATGCTCTTTTCATTCTGCCTCCGCCTTTGAAACTGTGCATTCACAGTGATCCAAGGAAGGTGTAATATTGACTTCCCAGTGCGTGCTTTCACAAATGTAAAGATGGTTCCTTTCCTCTGCTTTACCGACCACAGTCAGCAACAAATCCCTAAATGTCTCTGGTCACTGGCTGCCGTATTCAGTCCACCTAAAATGTGTTGGAAGAAAAAAACAAAAAAACTTCTAGTGCCTGAAGTTGTGTGACAAATTTTCCATAGCTGTCTCGGCCTGCCTAAAGGATGCTGTCAGCCCGCTGAGCTGTCTCTCACTGTAATGAAAAATATTCAAACTTTTGTCAAAAATCCTCTGTGTATGCTGGCAAGTAGGGGTGTAAATCACAAGTTTCATCCTGATACAATATTAAATTGATTAACTGGATGATGATTTGGTGTTTGGTGATATCACAAAGTCTACTACGTGATTTTAATTTGATTCAGTTCAGGAGCTAACGATCAATGTGAGTCGATAGATGTTAATTGAACAAAATCACTTCCATTCATATCAAATTCACAGTAGGAAACTAAAATATTTCACAATATTATGTCAGTCCTCAACTAGACAGTTAAATAAAATAAAAAAAGATCTGTTCCTTTAATAAGAATAAACTACAAAAGGCCTCTTGATAACATGTATTTGATATTTTCATTTTGTATCAATACTGTTGGATACTGTTCATCATGAAATCCACATATCGATGTAGATCAGAGTATCGTTATGACTCCAACGGCAATGCAATGTTCCACATCTGGAGCTATGGAGGAGAGTTCAACAAGCCCCAACTGAGCATATGATTTTTAGGCAATAGTGGAAGTGGACTGATCACACTTTGAGGAAGCTCATGATGAGCATCACTAGACAAGATTTGACAAGTAAAAAATAGCAGAGGAAGCCCTAAAAACCACTGACAGTGAGACAACCTTGTTGAGGTAGGACAAATGAGAACAGCTGGAAGGCAATTCAGAAACTAGTCAAGACCAAAGTAAAATGGAAAACATTTTTTGATAGCGTTTATTGATTCTAGGAATTAAAAAGACAAAAAAGAGGAAGATTAATCCTTATCCTAAGTTCTCACAACAGCTAAATACTGACGATGAACATGTGTTTCAGGTTCCCATTATTTTCTATACTGTATAGAGGTGGAAAACAGCATGTTCCTCCTTTTTCTGTCTTTTAAATCTGGGGGAGCAGAGCACAGTGGGAACGTAGCATAACATTATTATCAGCGGGCCTGGCTGCTGCGGACACACCCAGTAGTTCACACACTAATGAGCGGCTATTAATTCAAATGTCCTGAGTACCGCTTGTGACTGAAACTAACAAATGAGCAAAGCTCTCAGGAGGCAATTACAAGTAACTGTGGGAAACCAAGCCAGTCTCGGACTACATCATCCAGGGTGACGGTAGAACTGGCTTTCAGAGAAACACATTGTTACTCTTAATAACCCAAGAGGTTATTGACAGGTCAAAGTCATAGAGAGTTTTACTTGAAATTTGGGGATTTCAAGTGAAAAAGACTTGTATATAGTGGAGTTTTTCCTTGCCACTGCTTGCCTTAAAGGTTTTTCTCCCACTAGAGGAGTTTTTTTTTTTTAATTTGCCACCATTTTTTCAATTAAATATAATAATATTACTTTAGTTAAATAATATTTGCTCGGGAGTCATGAGCCAAGCCCTTAGAGACAAGTTGAATTGAACTGAATTGTACGGTGTTGTGATGTAATAAAGGGAAAGGGAAACCTTGAACACTCATTGATGAGAATAGGTGTCAAATCCCCCTGAAACTAGATAATAAATGACCCACATTGGATCCAAACTAGTGAACCAAATGCTCTCAAAAGCTGGGGCTTCAAACCGAAGGCAGCTTCCCTGAATCATATGGAACAAACTGACAGGAGCTGCCGTCATATTTTCAGGGTTGTGACCTCTGCTCTTGTTTTTACAAAGTATCTTGAGAACAGGGATATAACACTTCCACGAATAGAAGCTGGGCAAACACAAAATTTAGGAAGTAAAATAACTGCATATAATCCTATGTCCATCCATTGTCTAAGTGTTTTACAGCCACTTCTCTTTTTCTAAGCGCGCTAAATCAGATGTTGACATTTTATCTGCGGTGTTTGGGCTTGCCAGCTATGAGGGTTGCATTCCACTCTGCTATCTGTCTTATTGAAGCAAAACAACACTCTAAAATCTGTTCCCAAAACTACCTGCCATTGATAACGAGAGCCGTGAAAAGAATGCTATGTACTTTTACCTTTATGCGTATGATAGTTGTCAGAGCTGCAGATCATCGCTTTGATGGACCCACTGTTCCAAGCAGAAATATCTCAAACGCTGCTGGAACACAACTAAAAAAAAACACATTGAGTCTGGTTTTCCCTTTTTTTTTATGTACTACCAATAAGTTTTGGCATAATTATTTTCTGAAGGTATTCCTCCGTAAATGGTGAAAGGACTGCCATGAAATTGCATTCCAAACTCATTTGCAAGAGTGAATTCTAATCATTGTTGTGATTTGTTTTTATCCAGGACTATTTGTCCGGACAAAACTTTATTTTGGACAAGAAGTTACTGTTAACATTTCTGTTGAACAAAAATATGAGCAAAAAAAAAAAAAAAAAAGACACAAACTGACCAGAGGGAGATGTAGAGAGACTATAACAAAATACAGTGTGGCCTGAAAAAGCATACAGATGCACAATTACTTCAGAGATACACACTTAGCAAAAAGGAGACTTGAAATTACTGCACAGACTTGCCAAATGGCTGAAAAAAAAAGACTCAGAAGCACGAAGAGATAAAACTGGCAGAAAATGAATGCTGAGAGGAACACACACGAGCATTGTGGGAAGTAAGTTGAATGAGGTCTGAAAAAACAGGTATAGTAACTGCCCTCATTCTTCTGTTACCTCCTATTTATTACAACAGAGGTAGTATGGATTGTTTTCTCCATGTATGGTATGACAACAGTCCTGTATGACAAGTTTGTTCACCAGATCAGGTCTGACCCAGAATCAAGGCTTGCCATCGCCGTGGAGGAGCATTATGTAACCATCTGTCTGTGTCGAGCTATTACGTATCTTCAGCCTCGTCAGCGTGATCGTGAACACAGGTGATAAAGAGAACGCAAACATTACAGAATGTCAGAATCCTTGGGAAACATCGACACAGTGAGAGTGAACAATTAATCTCTGTTTCTTTTCACACTTTTGTGAGTTTGTCCCACTTATGTGACAATAGCTGCTCCTCCAGTGCAGATGACTCGATTTAATCACGAGCACGTCTTCACTTAGCCACTCTCTGGTCACAGCTTCCTGAACAAGTACAACAGGCCTCTGGTTTCACAGAAGGAAACTGCTTTCCTTATAGAGAAGTTAATGGGGGTCTATTGTATTTGCTGGAATCAGTCAGGCTTTCCTGTTATTTTAGAAAATTCAAAAGAATAGAGTCTGAGATAATGAATAAAGAAAGAGGAAATACAGAAGCGGGTGGTTTCAGTATTTGATAACACTGACAGGACAACTACGTAATGTGTTGTGACTTCATAGTGTGGGGAGTTTAACATCTTCTGTGTCCTTGTATGTTGATTTGAAACCTACTTAATGTCATGCACATCTCCCTTTTTGGCTCCAGCCCAGGCTTTGATGCCTCCTTACCGCAAGCCTTTAAGGGAGAGGCGATTTCCTCAGGATGTTGCTGCAGTAGCTTATGTGACTGTAATGGGAGTGGAGATATGCTACGTGTATTTCTTGGGCTGCAGATTTCTGTAGAACCACAGAACTCTGTGTGAAGTCGGATGGACAGATGCTCGTTTGTTGCTAACAGTCTGCGAGGCCGGCGGGGTATTTTCTTGGTAAACACTGCATGGACGGCAGCTGAATAAAAAGGTCAAATTTTGCACCAAACTGTTTAATCTCCTTTATTTTCAATACAAATAAAGAGGTTGGAGGTGGCATCTACGTTAACTACGTTAACTAAACGAGTCGAGGCAGAGGACGGGCGAATATTCAGCTCTTGTTCCATCTGAGGGAAAAAGACGAAGATGTCTTGGATATTAAATATGAAATATGGTGGTGGTGTTGTTACGCTGGGTAACCTGAACAGTGATTCCAGAAATGTTGTAGCTAGCAGACCAATCAGAGGTTGGCGCTATCCGTAGGATCACCGTCGTTTTCAATGGAAAGTTCAAAAAATTGGGCATGTCTCTGTTATCCGTTTGAGAATACTTGGATCCCAACCAGGACTTGTCCAGAACCGTGGATTCTGAACACAGAAAGGGCCAGAGCCGTCTGTGTTTTCTGAAACGGTTGAGAGCCTTTAACATCTGACCACAGGTGCTGTGGATGTTCTCTGAGTCTTTGGTGACTAGTGTCATCCTGTACGCTGTTGTCTGCTGAGGAAGAGGGACTACAGACTCAGTAAGATACTCAGGGAGGCCAGCCATCTGTTTTGGGGGAATTGGACTCTGACAGCAGTGTTAGAGAGGAGAATGTTGTCCAAAATTAAAACTATTTTGGACATTCCCTCACACCCTCCCCACAGTGTGCTGATCAGCAAGAGGAGCTTGTTCAACATCAAAGTGATTCATCCACGCTGCAGGAAATCATTCCTGCCTGTCACCATAAAACTATTTAACCCAGAGCTGAGTATACTGTCTATACTCACTCATTTTACATATACATTTTTTTTCCTAAGATACCATGTAGATTGTTTACATATGTCAAATCTGTTTATTTTTGCTGGGATCTTTATATATTTAACTCTAAGGGTGGATATTGTATTTGGATATTTTCTCTTAATGCTATTAGACTTTTATTTGTTATTTGTATTAAGAATTTCCCCTTTAGGATTAATAAAGTAATTGTGATCTGATCTGAACTGATTGTCTTGTTTTTTTTTGTTTTTTTTGTTTTAATTGTTTTTAGCCACACTAGCAGCATTTTTCAACATCTAAGGCTGTTTTTGAAACTGCCAACCTCGCTGCTTGTACCTTCTTCTTATTCAGGGCCACTGGGTTCTGCTGGAGTCTATTTCAGCTCTAGCAAAAGGCAGGGGGGTACACCCTGGACAGGTCACCCGTCTATTCCGCGGGGCCACATACAGACAAACAACAATTACCTTGGGTAAATTAGTTTGTTTTTTTTTTGACTGTGGCTGGAAATCAGAGTACCAAGAGAAAACGCACTAGTGCTGATCTCCGAGCCACCATGGTGTCCTCTAGTGACTTAATGACTCATAGCAACCTGTCTGTATAAGATATCTAACCCACTTCAAAGCTCATAGACAACAATCATGAATGAAGCCACAATGCAGGTGAGCAGTTCACATGTGAACCAACCTCCTGATCTGCTCAAACAGGTTCTTGGTTAGTTCTATGGATCCCCTGATATGTCATCGAAGCTGAGAGCACTGAATCGACCTGATTTCAAGGCCCTTTAAAGGTGTTTAGATTGTGAAATTATAGTTTCAAGAATCACCAGTATAATTATCAGTAAATTAAACCAATCACAACATTCTTCAATTACATTCATTCTTTTTTTTCTGCTCAAGGTTTCTTCCTCTTAAAGTGGAGTTTTTACTTGCCACCGTTTGGCTTAACGGTTTTTTTTTTTCTCCTGCTGTGGGAGTTTTTTTACCTGCCATTATCATTGTTTAGGATTTAATATTATATAATATAATTTTAGTTAATGATATATTCGCTCGGGGGTCATGGTCTGGGTCCCTGTAAAGCGCTTAGAGACAATTGACATTGTAACAGATGCTATACAAATAAAATTGAATTGAATTGAACATTGGCTTATGAAAAAAATATCATGATTTAGTGTTTCATGAGATAAGTTAACATTTTTCAGTGTGAGTCTATAAAGGCACGTGCAGACTGGTGAACAGAAGACCAGTAAAAGTCAAGTTGTAATTTCTCTGCCACATATCCGTTCAATAAATCCTTAGATTTGTGCTTGATTTCATTCCTCTGTGTTTCATTTGGATGTTTTAAAATGAACATTTAGGCATTTTTGTTTATCTTGCCAATGCTTTGCTTTACAGTATATACAATATTTTTGTAATAGCAGGTTCTGGTTGTGTTCATACATTCAAACAATCACTGCACACCTTTCTGTGTTCCCTTCATGCTAGGAAAGCTCCTACTCTGAAATAAAAGCTAAAAAAAACAGTATAAAAACAGTTCTATGAATTGGCCACTGTTCCTTCTGTGCACATGTCATAAAAGATGGGGAACTTTCTCTGACATTCATAAGAACTATAAAATGATTCCTATGTTTTTCCGGAATCTTATGGGAACCAGAAATTATTTAGAGCCAGGACCCGGTGACCCTTGGAGGCATTTCAGTTTGAGGCCCCTAAACTCCACAGGCTTCACTTGGTAGATCAGTTCATTTCAACCTCATCTCATTGCTTTACCAGTAAAGTAGCAACTTCTGTTGATTTTTTTCCCTTTAAGGGTCGCCACAGCGGATTATCGTGTCGTGCCAACTGATTTGACAATGTTTTTATTATGGTTATTTTGTCAGATGACCCTTCCTGACAGAACTGTTCCTATTTATCCAGAACTGGGACCTCTATGAGACCCTTGAAGTGTGATTTATACTTCTAAGTAGCAACTATTCACATAGCCATGAATGGGACTGACATTATATTTGCTGTTCATACTTGGCTGCTGTTGTTTGTGTTGACCTGTATTTGACCTGTATTTACGCCAGTAGTTTTCATCCATTTAGGCCGATAAACAAAAGCTTTCCAATTTTAAAACAGGTTTTAATTCAGACTAAGCGGCACGTCCATCTTTTACATATCGTCATGGTAGAGGATTCTGGGGTTTGTTTTTAATCTATGGATGCGTCATGTGCCATTGGTTGTTACAAGCTTCTCCATCAGTTCATGTCAGCAAAGAAAATCCAACAAATATAGAACGCCAATGTGTTGAATAAAATTCCTGCCAGTAAGTGTTTGTCTGTGTACAAATATGTATGACCTCGTAACATTTTGACAGATACCTTAATGTTTGACACTTCAGTTTGGGTTCAGTAAACAGTTTAAATGTCCTTTAAGGCTAACAGTTTGACAGGAAATGTAGCTTTTTGCAGAGCCCTCACCTGGAATCAGGAAGGGAAGCTGAGGAGTTTACAGAGGTGTTATAACTGGAGTAGAAATATGAGACTCATAAATGACACTTTATGTGTTTGGGCAGGGAATGAACATTGTAATTTATGCTGATAGCACCGATTCCATGTTGAACTTATTTTTACAAAACCCATATTTGTACCTTGTACATCAGCACTGAACTCTGACATGGAGCTGTGCCAGAATGCTTAACTTTTTTTTTTTTTTTAATTATTTTACTTACAGGAAAGTTAGTTGTCTATTTATCTGTTTCCCAAAAATGTACCTGCAGTGCCATTGTTTAATGTTCTACTAAGCGTCCAACTCGGCCAGAGTCCCACGGTGAGCGAGTGGCCAAGTGACCTGACCTTCACAGGAATCACATGACTCAGCCAGTCTGGGTGAGGTTATGAGACGGGGGTTGGCTGGAGAACAAAAAAAAAACAGAAAACAAAAAGCAACATCTGCCAGCCAACTGATCCGAGACGCAGCTGGCTGCAGATGCCCTAATAAGGCACGCAAATGAGCCCGTGTGGAGCACGAGGAATGACACCGTGTCTGCTTTTCTCTCATCCAGTTATCTTACTTGAAGGTTGCATCATTTTGCTTATGAGCTAATTTCCTCCTCCCCCCTCCTCTGCTAGTTTGAACAAACCATGTGACATAAACTTTCCAGACAGGAGGAAGGGTCTGTCTGCGGGAATTCCTTATTTTTATAGAGCCCCTTTTAAAGTTTTGTCAAATTTCACACTTTCTTGACACACAAAAGCACACTATTAGAGCCACTTTTGCAACACGAACCTTTATTCAAAAACACAGATCAACCACAAAATCAAAGGCTGTTTGATCAGCTCTTATCACAACACCACTGGACACCGTTATGTCTTCAGGAACAGACACACTACTTTGGTGGGGTTTCTAATTGAGGAGGGAACTTATTTGGAAAGCGAAATAATGTCCTGAAAAGGACTGTGTGGGGGCAGAAGAGGAAGGGAGGAAGGTTTCGAAGTGGTTCCTCTTGTGCTTTGACTGTATTCATAATTTGGGTGACTATTAGATAGAAGTTGATGAATGTTGTGTTGGCTTCTAATGTTCTCGAGCCCGTGGACCAATCAGAATGTAGACTAAACAGGAAGAGGAGGGGCTTCCTGTGTGGTCCTGAAGGAGCAACTGTTATTTGTGACTATGGTGAGTCTGAGAAGCAGTGCTGAGGGACAACTTCACCGGGGTTTAAAAAACAACAACTGACAATGGCAGAGTCGAGTCAAAAGCAAACCAGGCCACGATGACGCATTAGAACAGTTGTTGAAAAGTTACATTAGATGATAAATACCCCTTTCCAGTTTATCCGTCGAAAAACAAAGGTAGAGACTGCTTCAGACTAAGGCAGGAAACATGGATGAAACATTCAACATTCATTTATTTTGATGAGCAGTGTTGATTTTTCCTCTGAGAGCTAAACATGCTCACTAACAGGTCAGGACAATGGTTGAAATGAAAAGTGAAGTGAACTTTGTAATAACAACACATGACCCTTTCATTTTAAAGGTAGTGGTTTGCAAAATGGAGTTCGTGCATCCTCAGATGACCTGCATGGCACACAACAGTGATGATTATATATTTGAATAAATGAAATTTAGAAAAAAAAGAATTGGCACAGACATCTTTGCTGCTTCCTACAGGAATTAAGTGGGTAAGTAACAGCCAGTTGCTGCTTTTTTTTTCCTCCTTCAGCTCTTTCCCTTTGTAAGGGTCAACACAGAAGATCATTTTGTTCCGTAAATGATTTGGCATAAGCTTTTATGTGAGACAAGCTTCCTGGGCCCGGGACTGGCACCAGGAGTGGCGGGGGGAAAGACAACGAGGGGTTCTGTCTCCTACCCGGAGAGGATTTGGCACGTGGCAGGTCTGGGGATCGATCCCCCGCAGAAGTGTTGTTGCTTTGCTGATCTGTAGCACTCAGGGGTGCGTTAACACCATGTCAAAAGGGGTAAGACATCAGCAATGTTCTTAGAGAAGCAATATTTGCTGCCCATCAGTCTGGGAAGTCCAGTTGCAGACATCCCAACAAGTTTACCGTAGAGGTCAACCATAAAACTTGTTGCATGTCATACTCTGCGGACCTAAGTTAGAGTTTTAAATACTAAAATTCATTATACTACAATTAATTATCATTAAAAGAGAACACAAGCATCATCCAATTAAAACCCTTTTCTGTCGAAAAATCAACCTAGTTGCGTATGAAAAAGCCACAAGTCAAAGACTAAAGTGGAGATGCTTGACCACAATACGGAGAACACTATTTTGCAACAAACAAACAAAAAAAAAAAAAAAAAACACAAACACCTCTTACCAAATGCCAAGCACAGTGATTGAAGGATGATCATTTGGACTCTTTGAGTCCACCAGTAAATCATAAAATATTCTGGAGCCAAATGTAAAGCCGCTGCTAATACTTGGCTGAAATTAGGTCATAAAAAAGACAATGATCTACAAAAGAATGAAAAAAATAGAACTAACCTGTTCGAAGTGGTGTGGTCAAAGTCTAGACCTAAAACTGATTAAAATGTGGCCGTTGGACTTTAAGCAAAGTGGTGCATGATCAAACGCCCGTAAACCTCAATGAACAGCGGCAATAATCTAAAGAAGAGTGAGAGGGTGATAACATTGTAGAGAAAACAAGTACTATAAGTTAGCCTGTTGTCCAGGCAAAGTCTGCATTAAATAACAATACAGGAGGAAAGCAAGTTACTTCCAGTGGAGTTTTCAACCTGTTACGAGCAGGAACGGTGGTGTTATATGTATTTACAGTGGAGTAATATGGACATGCTTTTATGAAGATTTTTTTCCGACACAGACTTGAAATGCTAACGTGAATGCAGCTTGGTTTAGTTTTAAAATGTCATTTTAAAACTAAAACTGACAAATGTGGTTTAACTGTGCTCATACAATGTGTAGACAGTATGTAATGGACTCATGATAATGGTCATCTGAGGTTGTATTTATCTAATTTTAAGATCTGGTAAAGGCCAGACCTTTTTTTTTTTTTTTTTTTTTTTTAATGCTGTGATGCTTAAAAACTTAAAACTGAGACAGAATGTGTGTTTCTTTCTCACTTG
This sequence comes from Hirundichthys speculiger, assembly GCA_018398805.1. Taxonomy (NCBI): domain Eukaryota; kingdom Metazoa; phylum Chordata; class Actinopteri; order Beloniformes; family Exocoetidae; genus Hirundichthys; species Hirundichthys speculiger. Next base: position 1,005,543 of record JAGFBZ010002592.1, on the reverse strand, counting down.
ACTGTTTGTTCTGGTCACTTCAAACCTGCAGTTGTTGAATAAATAAACACTTTCTATAAACTTCACTGTGCTCATCCATGTAATCAGATTTAATGGTTTTTTCCTGGATTTGTGGGGGCCTATAATATATAAATAGATCATGCCAGCGTGTGATAAATCACCTTAAAAGACAGGGCTTGGTCATTGACTTTTCTTTTACTACAGTACAGTTCATTCTCAGCACATTAAGCTGCTTTAATGACGCTAACAGGACTTGGCTCCAGCAGTTTTTCCAAACTGCCCTTTTAAAATTGGAACAGAGACCTCATCATTTTTCTCTACATGCAGAGCCGTGAATAATAGCAGTGTTATATAATATCTTGTCTATGTGTTAGTTTTTCACAGACATTTAAGCTAAAATGACTACTAAAGGTTTGGAATCATTCTGCACCACCCATGTAATTCTTCCACTGTCGTGCATTACAAGGCTTTTACGTCCTTCAGTGACCAGTTACAACGTCCTTTTTTGGACGTCCTGTCCCAACCCAGTATCTCAAAGGTGAAACAGCGTGGTTCTTGATTTTTCACATTATTTACTAGGTTTCTGAATTAAGTTATGATGAAAGTAGGCAAATAACACATTATGGTGATCACAGTGGAGAAGAATACACCAATTATACAAATGACCTTTTCCTGTTTGATCTGCAAATTGATGTGCTTCTTTGAAGCCAGTGAATTTTAGTGGGAGGTTTTATATAATTTGCGTGCATTTGACTCAATACTAGATAACAAGGAAAAATGAGATTTTCATGTTATGTACTATGTTTGTATAGTGTCTGTGTTAGCATCAGTCGTGGTTTTCTAAGCCTGAACAATTTCTTTGAGTAATTCAACTCAACCAAACAGCAAACTAATCTTCATGTGCACTTATAAAGTTACAATTACTTTGGTTTGTCTGTAGGAACCCTATCCATACTATCACTTAAGTGGAATGATATTTCTGAGTCTTGTCAGAGGCTTAAAATAGCAGTTTCTTCTGACATAAGGTTGATTGCCCCAAATGCAGTGACTGTTATTGTAGACAGCAGGTACACATGGGCTTTGAATGTGTTCAAAAATTACAAACTTTAGTCAGGGAATTTGTGATAAAGTGAATGAAGCATCTTCATTTATTGCATGATTTGAAGCACTATGAGTGGCTCTGTGTTTAACATGCGTTCACCCTGTTCCCACCCTGCCAGGAGGATGTTGGTGAAGTGAAAGGAGCCTTCAGTGTTCGGTTATGTTGTTAAAGAGGGTGTGTGCTGTATCCACTGGACGAGCCACAACTTAATCGGTCAAAAACAAAAATGCCTTTTTAACACCCTTCATATTCCAGCTTCCCTACCCATTTCACTTCCCCTTTCATTTTTTTTTTTTACCTACTGTCTTTTTTATTTTCAAATTTTAACACATTCACACCTGCTTTACTGTGTGCCTCAGGTGTTTGTTCATGGCTGTGCAATTAAAGCCAGATGAGAAATTTGAGAGGACACAATGTCCAAATATCAAAGCGGGGTCAAAAGCAATGGAGGCAGAAGAAAATGCTGGAAAGCAACAAACATACAGACAAAGAGAAACCAGGAAACGTGGGGCCTTACTGTATTTAGGTTACAGGGGCGAAGACAGTTAGCTTAGCTTAGCACAGGGAAAAGAGTTAGCCTGACAGTGTCCAAAAGTTACAAAATCTGACTTTAGGTTAAATAAACACAGGTGTTTAGTTTGCTCTAGATGAGCTGGTGCAGACGATTTCCTGCTTCTGGATGTAACGCAATGCAAGACAAACCAGCCAATATGCAAACATGACAGCAGCTCAGCAGAAGATCAATGATCAGATATCCCTCACTGATGATATACCCCCATTTGGTTAAAAAAAACTCTGCTGAATTCAAGGTTAATTTGATTTTTTTTTTCTTTTACAGCATGAGACTGCACGATGACATTAGTGATGCTATCCCTTTGTCTACCTACAAGGCATATGACATCAGATTTACGCACCACTTGCCGTCTTTATCATTGTTTTCTCTTTTTGTAAAAAAAAAAGAAAAGTATTCATTAATATCGTCAGTTACGTTTTTGCTTCCAACTGCTTCTGAGTCCTCAAATGCGTCTGTAAAACCTATAAGGGCCGCCTCATGCACGTCATCAGCAGTTCCAGAGAGGCCACTGATGAAAACGGAGGCAATGCTCTGCTCTTTCTGCTTGCGTCCTATGAAAGGAGCTGTTAGTCAGTCTTAAAGAGACAAACCGTCTCTCTGGGGCTATTAATAGGCACACAGACCACCTATTTTTCTTTCTTTTTTTTTTTTTTGGAGCATTCTGGCTGCAGAAGGTTTGGAGCCAGCCCATAAAAAAATCCCCCTTTCTCCGCTCATTTCCTCCCCACCCTCCTCTCTGAAGAAAACCATGCACTGTAACAAATGGCTCACAAGATGTATTTTTAGCCTCAAACAGCCACTGCCTCCTATTTACACTTCTAACTTGTGAAGAGAATCAGCATATAACTTCATGATCACAGTTAAGTAGATGTTAATATAAGCATATCAGTGCATTGAACCGCAGCCAGCTTAAATAAACTTGAGGGAGATATTTGACCACTTATTCATCCATCAAGTATTTGTTCAAAGCAGATTTTACACATGACTAAAGCAGTGGGGTTTTTGTGCTGTCTGGCCTCAATGAAAATCATTACGATACTTTAGCCAAATGATTAGACAGGGAGGTTAATCTGCAAGTTATTACAGGAAGACTTAATCGACCAAATTCCATCAATTTTGAAGCAAAACCCTCGAAGGAAAAACATTGGGAAAAACACTTTTAACACTCTTTTTAAAAACAACTTTGTACAAAAGAAAGAACGTGGCAAGTGAAAGAGTGATTCGTAAAGACCTGTGCTCATTCATTTTGCTCGCCTTAGGGCCACTTGAAGACATGACGGGGTTGTGTTGATGTATTTTGACAATAATAAACTCTTCACATGACATGGAGGTAAAAATCAGGAAGAAAAGAAATAGGCGTTGCACGTTACGCTGATAACACAGCAAATAAATTTTAAGTGAGTTGAGGGACTTTCCGCCACTGACCATCAACACTTCCATACATGGTGAACTGAGACCCGGTTGAGAAAATATTAAAATTCTTTCTTTACATGTAGACAAATATGTTATCTCATGTTATACATTATACAGTTAGATTTTGAATGGCTTAATTTGACAGAGAGATATTTTTAAGACACATTTCGGTTGGTCAAACCTTTGCTTAAAGGCGATCAACTGACATTTGCAATGAAATGGAAACACTATACAGGTAAGTCAGAATTGTAAGTAGATATGTGGTTGTTCAGTGTAGGTGGTGTCTGAGCAAACTGACAGCCAATTATTTAACACCCGGTGCCTGATAATGAAGTGATGAAGCAAGGTGTAGGAACTGCGGCTCATCTATGGGCAAATGCTATTTCTCTCTGGTGAACTAGAAGCTTTAATGATTTAAATTGATATGACTGGCTTCCCAGAATTAAAAGAGATGTCATTCAGACACTCACATATAGCAGCTGTGAGGTGAAAAACCCAACAACAAAACCAAAAATACAGAAGTTTGCAAAACATGAAACATTTCACCAAACAAAGCTTGAAATGCTCATTTATCAGATTTTGATTTTTAAACCTGTTTTTTTTTTTTTGAAAGTTGTTTCTTTTTTGTCTTTAGTGACACTTTTGGTGTTTCATCCTATTGTCATTTGATATAATTCAGATAAACATTCAGATGATTATTTCTTTGCCCCAGCCGTTCTCACTTCCTCTTACTTGACACTTGGGCTGTTCGTGACCTTGCTCTTCAGTATGTGTGAAACAGCATCACATCATGAGATCATCCTTATTTCTGGTGCTGGAGATCACAGTTTGATGACATATCCACACTGTGCGTCATCATAACTGGCGACTTCATCGAAATATAAACCATCCAATAGGCTCCTGACAACTGTGAAATTCCTTTTTTAGGTAACAAATTATCTCTGAATTAAAAAAAAAAAAATCTTGAGTTTGGTGAAACAGCCCTCCACCCCCTCACATCAACCTACACAAACGCACGAAGGCCATCGTATTGATAAAAGTCATCCCTCATATTCAATTCAGAAAAAAGAAAAATCTCCTCAGTGTTGTGTTTATTTATTATTCAAGGACAGCCACGAAGCCTAGTTGTTTTTTTTAATAAAACTGAGGATTTTGTATGGGTTAAATTGTGACTTCATGTCAGAGTGGAATACACGAGAACACACAGCTCAAGACCAGGACGTTAAAACCTGCCTTCTGTGCCCCCTAGAGGCTTTAAAAGGTATTACACCTTTAAAATAATCCAGGCCTGAGTTCACAACATAACGGATTTTTTTTTTAAAACACAAAGCTGAGATCTTATATCTATCCTGAAGTAAAATTGTCATGACTTAATGAGTTTATGTATTCCGCTTGTTATTCTAATTGTAATTTTACTTTTTCTGTTAATAATAATGTTAAAACGTTGTATGATCTATTCCTACATTTTTTAACTACACTTAATTTCATGCAACATTTATTGAAAAGCAATATTAATTTTGAAAAATACATTTACTTTGTTTTTTTATATTCATATTTCTGAGCAAGTTGCTGATCCTATCAATTCATGTCAGAGTGCAAATTATACAATGACAATTGGGGGGGTCAACATTTTCTAGAGATGACAAAAATGACAATTTTTGTCATCTTTAGGGAGGTCGAAGATGACAAAAATGACAATTTGTACCTTCTTTAGGGGGGTCGAAGTTGTAATTGGGGGGGTCAAACCCCCCCGTAATTTGCACTATGATTCATGTGAACAACATGCACTCTTCTCTTTTCACAAATAAATTATGACAGTCTCAATCTTTATTCTTTTTCTCAAACATATTTTTTTTTCTCGTCAACATAATCAAAACTTCGTGTAACACGTCCTTTAACACACACATTTTTTCAAAAATTTTAGATGTCCACTTTACTAGTGGACAGCATGGGATTTAGGTTTTCACCTACCAAAAAAAAAAAATCAAAATAAAAACTACAGCTTTGTTCACTTTTAGTCCATTTAAACTATCCAAACACATGCAAAAACAAGAAAACGACTCTTCCATATCCTTCTAATGTCCTTTTTATCCAGCCCCTTCTTTATTCCAGCGGAGGATACCTCAATGTAGATGTATTGTTTTATGAAAGTATGGCAAACCTGGCAGCTCTAGAGCCCCCTAGAGGATTTATATGAGAACTGCAGGAGGCTGAGACGCACCGCTGAGAGAAATAACAAATCTATAAACGATCAACACGCCTGAGTGTGTCTCTCGGTCCACAAGAGTAGCAGTTTCCCCCAGCCGCCTCCTTCCTACAGGAGGGGCGCTCTCGGGTCAGTTTCCAGCCTGTTCAAGGAAGTTCTGTGGTGCTGGTGAAAGCTGAGGCGCAGCCCGGAACCCGGTTCTCCAACTATAACCCGAACACCACTGTACCGTGAGCATCACCTCACCACGTCCACCAGACATGGACTTCTCCATCCGAGCGGCTAACGTGGAGGACTGTAAGGACATAATGCGGATGATCCAGGTGAGCAGACACGTGCGCACGTGCACTCGGGGTCATGCATTCGGTCGTACCCGGACTTACGTCACGAGCGTTTTTATTTTTATTTTTTCATAAAAAAGATTCAGCTGTCATTAGATTATTTAGATATTTTTGGGTGAACAGTATTTTATTGAAGCGCTAAATGACTTCAGTTGTGGCCCAGAGGCACATTTGTTTACCAGTAATCAGACTGGATTGAGGTAAAAATAAATAAATAAATAAATAAATAAGACTGGTTCTGACTGGCATGTTTGAAGGTTAATCAAAATGTTTATTAAAAGTGATGACACTTGATTTAACTGTCGTTTTACCCAGGAACTTGCAGAATATGAGAAAATGACTGAGCACGTGAAGCTCACCCAGAGAGGTAATGAAGCCTGTGTGTGTGTGTGTGTGTGTGTGTGTGTGTGTGTGTGTTTTTATTACCTTATTATTAATTTATCTTCCCAATAAATGAAGGTTCAAAGTACTGGGCACTCCCTTTAGAAAACACTTTACTACTAGGTTCAGTCGTTGTCTTGGCATTTGTTAGAATGATTGTTGGATGATTTTTCTGAGCATTTTTACGATTTTCTTCCATGTTTTCTTGATTGCAGAAACATTTCTTGTAGCTCCACGGGACACATGTCGGCACTAGAGGCACCCAAGATACAGAGTTAACCTCAATAGACCATATTTGAATAGAAATAAAATTACCTGTCTTCACTTTCTGTATTCACGTACATAAGCTAATTTAAGTAAACAACCAATCAAATTTCTTTCCAGCTCACGACACAAATAAGCGCGAGCTTTGAATTAGTCCCGCCTCCTGTATGATTTCAGTGGCTCGAGCTGTGTAGCTGTAACTCCATTGGCTGATGTACGTGTTGCAGTGACGTGAAGAGAAATCCCCCATCTGGCTATCTCCTTCCAGTCATACATGTTTGTCTCAAAGATTAAGCAATATATTTATATATTTTTTAAGTGTTTGAATTCCTCCATTGCACTGAGGTATTACAAAATAAAGGCCCCCAAAAAGCTAGAAGCAGCTCTGCTTGATTGTATACAAACAAAAGCTATTAACTTGGATTAACTTGCTATGAAATCACAGTGAAAAATAGGAATGCCTGGTATCTGTAAAAACTCCCCAGTGTTATAAAGAGGATGTAACACATTAACATTCCACCTTAATTTCAGGAAACCCATTCATCATATTAAAGCTTTTCTCTCATTTATTTTTTAGTCTTGGAGCAAGATGGCTTCTCCAAAAATCCGTTCTTTCATGGCATCATTGCTGAGGTGTCAGACCAGCACAGAACCAAAGAAGGTGAGGGAAGATCAATTACTAACAAAGTTTACATCACTTAAGGCACATTCATGGTTTTCGATTTCTGACTTTGAATAATAGCAGATATTGATCCACTCATACAACATGTTTTTTTCAGGTACGAGTGACTGTTTATTTTTCCAACCAAGACCATGTCACAGCAGGAAAATTAAAGCAACTCTTGAAACGAGGGATGTCTGAGGGTTATAGGGACCAAAAACATCTGACTGATAACATTAATTATAGGATTTTTCTCTGGTTGCATTTCCACTTCAGATAGGAGCGTTCAAGATATGTAGCAGACATCCAGCATTTGGAAAGTGTCATTTGTTCATATCATAACAATTATAAAGGATGCTTCAAAACGTTCCTCCAAAGGTGATGATGGATGGCTGTATGATTTGAAAGGATGGGTTTTTTATGCGTTATTAAAACAATAAAATTACCATTTCTGAAAGTCTGGAAAAAACTGAAATATCGCATTGGCATAAGTATTAAGTATTTAGGTATTTTAAGGCATAAGTGTTGCCTTTGCAGAAACACTTGAAATTCCACTCAGGTGCCTCCCTTTATCTTGATTGATTAGATATTTCTACACCTTGATTGGAGCCCACCTGTGCTAATAAAACAGGCTGGGCATGGACCCCTCTATTAAATGCCTAATGGGTGATAAGGTGCGTATCAGAGCAAAAGCCAAGCCAGTGAAGTTAAAGGAAGTTAAAAGCACCTGAAGGATTCTGACCATGAGACTCATGGTCCGATGAAACCAAGACTGAACTGTTTGGCCTCAGTTCTAAACGTCATGTCTGGAGGGAACCAGGCTCGGCTCACCGCCTGCCCAATCCCATCCCAACAGTGAAACATGGTGGTGGAAGCATCATGCTGTGGGGTTGTTTTCAGCAGCAGGTCTGGGAGACTAGTCAGGGTTGAGGGAAAGCTGAAGGGAGCAAAGTACAGAGAGATCCTCAAAGAGCTCAAAGAAACACAGAAGCGGAAAACACTAAGTGAGGACGCCAGTGGGCATATAAAATTATTATTTTATTATTATTTTCCCTTAAGGCCAAGGGGGACTGGCCGTGGCGATGCGTCCCCATCCAGCAGATGGTGCCCTAGGCTGCCGCCTATATCGTCAATGCCAAGAGCCGGCCCTGCACGTGTGTAACGCTTGTCGTATCGTACTCAAAAAAACTCAAGGCTGAAGGTGCTGCATTTAAGTACCGAGTAAAGGGTTTGAATATTTACGTCAATGTGATATTTCAGTTTTTAACCTTTTAATGAATATGCAAACATTTGTAAAATTCGATTTTTACTTTGTGCTTACGGGGTACTGAGTAGTATTGAAAAAAAAGATGAAATCGACTGTAGCATCAGGCAGCAACGTAACAAATGTGGTCTGTGACAGTGTCTTTAAGGAACAATTTAGCTTGCTGGCAGCTAACGTACATTAGTTGTGTATCTGCAGTAACAGCGGGCTGCTGATGTGGCCTCTCTCCTCACACACCTCTTACATAACAAGGTCAGTGCGTTGCTTTTGTTCTGTCAGCCAGAACGAAGTCGTTAACGCATGCTCTGCTGCACAGACGGGCCTTTTCCTTCCATGACAGTGACCTTTTTCCATGCAGTCATCACTGACCACCATCTACGTCTCACTCCCGTAGTCAGAGACGGTGGCATCGGTCAGTTCGATAACGAAGGACACTGACAACTGGGAACATTTGCCAAAGACACACACATACATGCACATAAAATCATATAAGAAGAATAGCTTGTGACTGCGCTGAAATTAGAAAAGAATATAAATCAGTAGTAACAAACCACAGCAAAATATGAATAATCTGAGGTTAGATGAGGGGCTGGCTTGCAGTGCGTTGTGGACAGATCCTTAGTTTTGCTTCAAAAACTGTCGGAACAAATTCATGGACAGAAGAGAAAAATCTACACACACACACTCACATACAAAAAGAAGATAAAATGAGTACATGAAAGATCCCTTGAATGTGATAATGTGTTGTAGATCTTTTAAAACTGCATTTTTTAATAACATTTTTTTAGATGAACAGACCACAATGTCAACATTTTAGCTAATTTTCCTTGTTCTGGTCAGAATGAAAGGACTAATAAATAAACTGCCATGTGTTTATGTATATGTTGGCTGTAATCACTGTGGAGCTTTTATTTCTTATTGTTAATTCATTTCTCTATTTTTTACTTTCAGGTCATACGAAGATAGGCTACGCACTTTACTTTTATTCTTACAGCTCGTTGGTGGGCAGGTCCGTTTATATGGAGGACTTGTATGTAATGCCAGAGTTTCGAGGTAAAGATATATAGTTTCGAAAGCAGTCAAGCATTTTTTATTTGTGCAACTGTGTGTTCTGGAAATCTCAAGCTCTAAATGCTATCTGTCTCTCAGGGAAGGGCATTGGTAAAGCGCTGATGAGCAAGGTAGCACAGGTGAGTATAACTTCAAGGCTTTGTTTTACTGCAGCAAGTGGTGAAATGCACAGTAGTAACGTAGCTGTTTCCTTCTCTGTAACAGTTGAATCTCATTTTGTAATCACTGGAAGCCAAAGCAATCAAAATGCTCTGAAGAGAGTGTCTGTCTCATAGTTTGCATGCGTTTGTAGGAATCTTCCATCCTTATTTCCCTGCACCTATGTCCTGCAGCTGGGCCTCGCTGCCGGCTGCAACCAGCTCAGCTTCACCGTTCTGGACTGGAACAAATCGTCTCTGGACTTTTACCTCAGTCGGGGCTGCGTCGACGTCACAGCTAACACTGGCTATCACATCATGAAGTGTGAGGGAGAAGAGCTGGAACGTCTGGCGCAACCTTAAACCAGAATTTGGCTCATAACCTCAGGACCTTAGCAACCATGATGTCAATCTGTACTTTGCAGAGAGAAAGCAGGGAGGAGTTGCTCTTTGACAAAAGTTAACAATTACAAATTTCAAGCCAGTTTTAATGACGAGCGCTGTGATAAACTCTCAGCTATCTGTTATCCATCTGCTCAGCTTGTTCTGAGTTGTAAGGTGCAAATTCTTTCAAAAATGTCAAATGGCAGATTTTACTAAAGGTTCTTGCTAAATTTTAACCTTAAACGTTTACTGTAGCTGTTGTAATTGTTGTATAATTGTATTTGTGTTTTAATCTTGGAAGGATATAATTTTGACTGAACCTTTTATTGCACATTTGTTTCCTGAGAAAAATCCTTTCTTAAAAAGCACAAAAACACCCGCCTGAACAAGGGTTTCTCTCGCTGTGTAAGTGTGGACTAAAGCTGTCTGTGCACTTCTGTGTGGATAAATACGACAATCACCGGTTAGGGACAAGCAATCAGTCGTTTTGATATTTATTTTGAAAAATTTCTTTTCGATATAGTAGGTGGTTATGAGAAGCATTTAAAGCCATCCATAGAGCCGGTAATGGCCGGTAGTCGTGCACTGCAAAGCTCTACCACAGTCACAAAGTCACCTGTCACTTTGTCTTCCAGATGCCTGCTGCTGAAAAGCTGCTGTGAAGCACAATGTTGGCATCAGCCCTGTTTAATTTGCACAACATGCGCGATTAATTGCATTATTTCCCTGATTAATCACGATTAATCGCATTGTATACGCAAAATCCAAATAATGAATTCAAAAGTAGTGTAAAATGCACTTTTATTGAAATGTTCTGCTGCCATATGAACTAAAGTGTCATAACATTTGTTGTTCAAACACTTTTAACATCAGCACTTGTCAGTAACACATATTTAATGTAAATCTCATCTTAAAAAATGTAAAATAAAATAAAGCTTATTGCCACTGCCAGGGCATTAATGTCATCCTGTTATTATAAAAACTAAAAAAAAAAGTCTACAAACAAAATCCAACAAAATGATTGTGGCTCAGCACAATCAGAACATTAAAACAGGTAATTTCTGAGGTAACAGCAGAAACCTTTAAATGTGGTGTTCAACTTGTCAGTTGTTACAAATAACCTTGTTTCTGTTGAATCCTCCGTCTGGGAGAACTTTAAAATGAAAATGTCCATGTTAAAGTTCAGTAACTTTACCAATCTGTGTATCATTCATTCTTTCCATTTTCAATTGTCAATCAAAAATTTAAAAAAAAATTAAAAAGTGACATTTAATTATGTTTTTCATTTTTTAATCTAACACACACACAAAAAAAACTTTTAAAAAATGCCAATTTTTTTATTTTTTAAATTTCAATTTTAGACTTGGATCAAAAATACAAAATTAAAAAACGGGCCACAGAACTGAATTTGTTTTATAATCGAGGACTGAACTTTCTGTTGTCGTTACACATCTGTGCCACTAGATGGAGCCACACTGAAGTAAGAGAACAGCAGGACAGTCAACACATGGAGCAGATCTGATGTAACATGGAGGAATGACGCAAAGGTTTTGTTGCAGTCCAGAATTTTTTTTTCAGACAGAATTGTTAATATTGCTACCTGAGCTGCTACCCGAACTGTAAAGTACACGGATTTTTACCGTTCTCCATGTCTGTTTTAGCTTTTCCTTATTTTTACATACCAATTGTCTTCCGCAGTTGGGAACTGGATGTCTAGATTCAAACAAAAACATCTCAAACAGGATTTTGGAGGGAAAAAAAAATCTATAGTGCACAACTTTGAACCAGTCCTACTAAACATGAAAGTGGCATTTTTCTGGTCTGCATTTCTGTTCAGTGGCCAGTATCTCTCTTTTCCTTCTTTCTTGTTTTTTGTATAATTTGTCACAGATGAAAGAAAACAGGGAGACTGAGATTATCTGTTCTATTTCTCTATACATTTAAAATCCACTGACCTTATTTGTAACTTTTGCAGTTCGCATTTATGTTCATTCTTTCTTCACAAGATGATGACGCACAAAAAAAGTCTTTTTTATTCATTTATGTTAATTTTTCCATCTTTGCACCATTATATTCACCGATGTGGGGAAGCAGATTTCACATACCGCCATTATGCTCGTACAAAGCGCACGCCACCAGCATCATTACAGTCCAGGGGAACACATGGAGATATTTATATCTGCTCTCGTCTGCGCTTTTCCCAGAAGAACGTGAGACCAACAGCTATAATTTATTCAAATCTCAACCCTGTTTGCAGCATGGCTTCGTCAAACTATTTCAAAATCAAAGTTCAACTATGGTTCCTGTCAGATCCAGCTGCAATAAATCTCCCGAAGTGCAACTTTGCATACTAAACACTGCAACGGCAAGAACAATAGTGTTTATTCACATTTCAGTGTGCTAGACATGTCTGTAATTACTGCATGGTGTCGCTGTCAGTGTAAGTAGATTGAGAATGTGGATTTGTAGCTGTTTCCAAAGGGCCTCAGTGTTTTTGGTTTTTTTTTTTTAAATCCAGTTTTCTGATGACATTTTTATTCACGTGGTATGATACATATTTGACAGGAAAAGCATGACTCTCATGTGGTTCCTGCTTATGATTTTGTCGGTGAAATGATCAAAAATAAAGGCGAGTGGAAACCTTGTGAAAGGATAGCCGACCTTTGAGGAAAACTGGCATTTTAGACTCTATCTCCGCAGAGTTTTTAAGGGCTTTGTTGGGTCAAATAAATTTCCCCGGCTCACAAAGGAGCCCGAAGTCCCTCGGCCACAATTGAAGCATAAAAATCACCAAAAATGGATTCATGAGGTTTTTATGTGACCTCAACTGAATGTTTTGATGATTTTGGACAGGAAAGTGCAACAGCTAGAGTTTTGTGCCATTAGCTGTGTCCAAAGAGGAAGAAAAATAAGAGAGAGAGAGGCAGTAAAGTCACTTCATATTTAGTTTAGAGCCTGCATGGGAATCAAGTGTTTGTTTCACAGATGTATTGTGGGCTCCCTGTGGTCACCCATTCTTGTAATCAATCGATGTGTTTCACTGTCTTGATGTGATCAAAGTAATAAAATCTGTTATACTGAAAGTTAAAGTGATGTGTGAGTCTTCAGTCAGTATGTTTATCCATTTAAAAGATAAATATCTAAGACATGATGGCAACTTCAACATGGACCTGAATAAATTATTGCTTACAAATTCATAACTAAAGGAAGTAATGGGTCACCTGTGGCCTATAGAGGGCGTAGTAACACCACTTGTTCTTTTTAATCCCAGTAAACCGCTGCAGACTTCCCAAGATGCTCAGTATAGCGTTCAGTCTATGCACACATAAACTATATGACAGCTATGAGAGGAAAGGACAGATAATTTCCAATGCAATTTATAAATTAAGGTAAGATGTGCTATAAATTGTGAATACTGAAACATGCTGTAAAGGCGATGCACTTGATTCATAAACATAAAAAAAGACTGTAAAAACCATCAAGTAAAAGTAAAAGAGGCTTCAGACTTGCTTCGGCCTGCTGAAGCTGAATTTCTGAACAGTCTGCTGCAAATTTGTTTGCAAGTACTTCCCTTTTAAAAACCACTATCCTTTTTTTTTTTTCTCCCCAATTTTGGGTTTCAACTCAGCCATTCCACAACCCTCCATTTCTTCTCCCTGAGTCATTCCTCGATGGATTTACTAGCATAATCAGGTTTATTATCCCGCTGAAAAAGCCCAATTGCAGTTCATCTTCAAATTGAGACTTTTTGATATGTCGTACAACTTATAGTTAAATCAATGACAGCTGACACATTTGTCTCTAAGACAACAAGGTAACCCCCAACCATGACAGCTGTACCACATGTTCAGTATTATTGGAAAAAAACAAAACTGTCTCTGGTTTGAATCAAACATTATAGTCTTCCCAAACTTGTCCAAACTAATGGATCTTTGACACGTCTGTCCAGGGAATATTTCTCTAAAATGCTTGTTTTCCAATTTTGCGGGTATGTTCGTGGGCCAAACTGTTTAAAAAGAATCTTTTTAAACCACAGATGCCTCTTCCAGGCAGGTCAGACGTGTCGACTGTTGATTTACAGAGTCAGTTCTATTCTCATCATTTTTGTTTAAATGACAAAAATATTACAGCAAGATATTTCTTTTTACTGTTTGTCTGATTTTTAAGAGTACATAACCTTTACCTGTTGGCATGGTGGAGCAAATGTTTGCCTGCATAAACATGTCACCAAACTCGTCAACTTGTCCATGTCCATGCTAACACATGCACCAACTTCCAGTTTTCCTTTTTGCAGATGTGCAGGATTATGCAGTTACCTTTAATGACCACCGGGAGCTGGCTCCAAAAGTGAAACAAATTCAAGTCAAATTCCACAGATGTCTGCATGCTGAGTGGCAGCACTGCTGCGTTGTGTCAAACAGTACCTGTGGCTTGTTGAGCTGTCAAACTAACAGACCGCCGCAACCCTCTATGGGCTGGCCTGGAAGGGTCTGGGCATGAAAGCGGCTCCGCCGGAGCCAGAAGTCCACACTTCAGATGTTCCTTTCTCCTTGACAGGAAACGGGAAAGAATGATGGATGGACAGCTCTGATCACAATGAATGTAAAGTCATGTAAATTAGTGTAACTGGTTAACATGAGCTAAAATAAGTTGTGGTAACTTCATGCCCGTTTGTCCGTTTCCACCAGGGGATGGGCACAGTCATCTTCTGCAAAGATGGGAATAATCAGAGCTGGTTTTTGAAACCATTCTTCATATTCCTGTGGTTGATGTCACACAGAGAGATCTGCAGTCCTCTTTATACAGTTTATGGTGTGCATGCGTCCTTGTAGACAGTTTTGTGCTAATTTATTGACAGTTCATTTTTAAACATTTCCCAAACAGTTGCAGTGAACCAACAAAGGTAGGGAAGAAAAGGATCGAAACAACAACAACAACAACAACAACAACAAAATCCCTGCTATCCCTGCTAGTTTATTTTATAATGAATGATACTGTACATCGATCTACATCTTTAGTTGAGGGTAGATTTAATATCACATTCAGAAAAATGCAAGGATAGTGCTTCCTGTTTAGCTTTTAATTTTTTTTTGTAAAAAGTGAAATTTCCTCTTTATGGACTGTGTTTGGTTAGTTTGAGAAATTACAACAAGATATCAGGAGACCACTGTACTTTTTTTAAAAAAATCTTTATATCAAATAGTTTTGCTCTTTCTACTTTTTTTTTCATCTTCTTTGAAAAGCTTTAATTTTGAACACATTAAATATACCACTTGCACTTTTTTTTTTTTAAATTTCTTGCAACTTTGCAGCAGAAGCTGTATCCAGACGCTCAACTCTTGGACTGACCTCTAATTGAATCTTCACCTGTGGCCTCTACCGCCACCCTGCGGTTACTACCGGTACTGCTGCGCACACGAATGGCACACACATCTGAGGCATGCCAGTCTCCGGTGATTTGACAGGCGGCGGAAGCTCCGGTGCGCGGTTGTGCGCTCTCTTTTGTCGGTTTTCACGGCGGATGCCAGCTGGTGTCACAACATCAGCGCTCGCACACGGCGCCAGCAAAGTTCACTCCCAGCTATGTGTGTGTGTGTGTGTGTGTGTGTGCTCAGTCTAGTCTGCCTAATAGACTGACCCCCCAGCGCGCCGTTTAAAGGGAAGACAAGAGCGCTGAGTCAACGAATCGCAAGGAGAAGGATGCAACAGTTGATGCGCGCGAGTTGCACAGCTTTTTTTTTTTTTTTGTATCTGGTGGCGGTTTGCACATAAGGAGCATGGGTGGCTGTGATCTATGAGGAGACATGGTTCAGTGTTTTGTTGCTTGAAGTCATCCGTGAGACAAAATTAAAACAGCAGATCTACCCTTAAGACAAAAAAAACAAAAATACCCGCAGGGTCTCTACTCGCGCGTCTCGTGATTTGGACAGAAATGCGTTTTGGGGGACTCGGCGCTCTGCTGGAATGGAGTTAAAGTGTGAATTTCGGATGGTCCTGCGGCGGTGAGTAAGCAGTGCAGTGCGCACCAACATGCATCGGATTCTGCAGAGGAGGCGAGTGCGCAAGCTGCGGGTCGTCTGGGCTTCTCTGGCCATGGTGGCTCTGTCTCTGGCCGCGTGCAGCGCGCTGTTTACTGCGTGGACCTGGCGGCAGACGCGGGACTTGTCTCAGTCCTTCAAGGTCCTGCAGGATCGCCTCGAGCAGGTTTGTAACATACTTATTGAAACAGTTTCTCCTAACGTCACGCATTTTGTTGCAACAATAATATTTACGCGTCTGCAACTTTTACAGACACTCAAGCGTTATGTAACTACTTTTTTGTGGCTGCGGTTACGGGAATCTTTGCTGGGGGTGCACGGTCAAATGCAAGTCCACTTCTTACCCCCCCCCCCCCCCCTCCTCCTTTCTCTCACCCATTTGCACGTACTTTGTTCTGTTGCACCATTTCTCTGCTCGGCACTCTTAATAATATGTGCTGTCAAGTTGTGCGGAGTTGCTGCTCATTTTTGTGGCCACCCCCCTCTATCCCCCCCCCCCCCCCCCCGCCATGTTTAATTGCCCTGGTGCCAGTTGCGCTCCAGTTTTATCTCAATTTACTGGAAAGCCTCAAGTATTTGGCTTCTGGGCGCTTTATGAACCCCGCCTGACTGCGCTGAGGCTCGAGGCGCAAAACAAGCTGCACGACAAAGCGCATCAAGTGTAAATACTTTGCAGCCTCGTCATGCACAGGTCGGGATAAGATTAAAAATTTGTTAAGCATGAAGGAAAAAAAAAAAGCTTTAAACCACGCGTGGGCTCACAGAAAGAGTCATTTTTTTTATGCAGCACATGTTAGACTCCAGCATCACAAGGCAGATTATTTTCTGAAGAAGGAGCTGATGGAAATTCTTCTGGTTTTTGAGTTCAGGATATTTACTAAAACAGGTTGCACTGACTGGATTTAAGATCAGTGGGTCAGGTTGGCTGCTGATCATATTGACAAACCTGCACATACACCCACATTTCAGACGCACACAAATCAGACACGTGGAGTGTTGTTGCTGGAGCCTTTCCCAGGGGGCCCCTTTCTGTCCATTTGAACGTTTGCCAGCTCCTGATGAGAGCCAGCAAGTGAATGTCTGGAGAGTGAAGTGCAGCTCTGTCTCTGTTTTCACAGTAGCATTATTTTTAAACTCACATCTCTCGAAGCAACCTCTCCTCATACTCAATGAAGACCTTGGTCATTCAGCGGGACTCCAGCCAAGGATATAATAATTGATTGAGCAAAAATGGTGTCTTGCTGACATGAGAGGCACGTGAAAGATTGAAAACATGCTTTAGGTGTTGCAACCACCATCTGAAGAAGTGGTAGACGTGAAGCCAGCATGGCAGCCGAGGGGCAGGATACTGGAAAAGGAGAGCGTGCTTATGTGGCTGCCTGGCTGGAAGAGGCCATTTGTGGCTATGTGGGTTCTGTGCCAGAGAAAAGTCATAAGAAACTAACTGGACATTTTTTAATAGAGTGGTTTTTTTTTCCGCTCCTTTTCAACAGGTCAATACGCAGAGGAAGGCCATCGTTCAGCTCATTCTGGAGAAAAGAGAGCTGCTGCTGGAGCGAGTGAAGAGAGACGGTATGGCAGATCAGAAGCTTGCTTGGGTACACTGTCTAGCTTCCAGCGCTACTGACATGTAGAGGTTTTTAGCTGTTCATATCCACACAGACATAATATACTTACCCACTGCAAACTTCTTTCTTTCTCTTTTTTTTTTTTTTTTGGCAAGAACATTTAACAAAAAAAAAAAAAACCCTGGCCAGTCTTGGCCCACATGCCACTTTGGTCAGGTCGAGCGGGCCACAGGCGCTACCCACTGCTAAAAGTTGACACAGGAAAAAGTAGGCAGCTGGATGACTGTCTCAGAAATTACAGGTCTGACCAGGACAGCCTCGAGGCCCAGAAAACCAGCTGGCGCGGGAGCAAGGCCCTGCTGCACGCTTTTGGGCAGTGAAATAGATTCTTTCCCCGCCCTGTGCACACGTCTGACACAGCTATGATTTGTTGTGAAAGCAGTGATATTTGATGACCTATCATTGCTGTATTTATAGCTTTTGCTTGCGTCACCATCATGGGACCGCTTGATTGTCCGAGAGTGAACCTCGAGGTGGTTTTGTGTTGGGTTTCAGCTAAAAGGATATGTGTCCAAATATGACAAAAAGATGGATTTTGAGAGTAGCAGCGTCTCGCACCTTCCCTACTGAGATCCTAGAGTACAGGCTCCTTTCTGCAATAACTGATATTCAATTTGGTCTACTAAAACACAGGAAATGGTGTTCAAAATTCATGGATATCAACAGAAATAAAGTCAAAGCAGCTTTTTTCCAGTTTGTGGAAAGTTGACCGCAGCGGTCCAACGTTTCAGCGGGACACTGCTGTTATGTTCTTTACTCATGACTGACAGACCTATTCAGGAAAACCTGGCCAGCCTAAGGGTTTTATGCTAGCCCATTGCAAATCTAAAGTCTACAGGGTCACCCACCTGTGGGCTATTCCAGCAGGGACTTAATATCCCTGAATGATGGCAGCAGTCCGGTACTTGGCTGCACCACCCTGAAACATAAAGCATGTATTTCAGAGTTCATGCAAAGACTACTCAGGTTGTATCAGCACTTGAAATCACTCCCCTCAGGCTGGATCACAAGGTTAAAATAAACCTTTAGTGAGTAACCAGAGCAGGCGTTCTTCAGCGCCGGCCTTTCAGTGTTGTGTCTTATTTATTGTATTTGTCTGAGACGGGTCCGTGGCTGTTGCTTCACTCCGTTCTCAATCGACCGATTTGGATCACAGAGAAGACAAAAGACCTTTTAAACTCTCTCTTTTTCCAGTACTTCATTTTTCTTACTTAGCCTTTTAGCCTTTCGGCTGTGTCTCTGAGCGTCTGTCATTAATGCTTCCTTAATCACTTTCCCCCCTGTCTATCTTGTTTTTTTCACAGCTCTTCACACAAATCTCTCCGTCTTCCTCCTTCCGTCTTTTCTCTGTGTTCTGTAAATTCCAAATGACCGCGACCAGCTGGCACTAAGATTAGCCCCCACACGGGGGAAAAAAAAGTGATAGAGGCACACGCTTTTGACCGAAAATAATAGTTTGAGGAAATATATTGGGACACGTGAAAGGAAATCCTTTGCCCATCTGCTAACCACGTTAAAACAAACTAGGTTGAAGCTAAATGTCAGCAAATCAACACGGCGTGTTATTAGAGTAATACAGATGGGAATGATTGTTTTATCAAAAGAGGAAAAAACCGCAGATGTGCTTTTCTTTGCATTCAAACTCATATTCTGTCTGTCTGCATTTTGAAGGGGGCACGAGTCGAGGGAGGAATGGAAATGGAAGGAAAGCGGCGTCTCATTTTGAGAGTAAGTGGCTTGGCAGATCCCTTATAGCCGTCTTGTGAAGCATCTGCTGAAGTGTTTGTCGATCATATACCCCTATACAATTGCACCCATAAAATCTTAATTGACTTTTCCTTTTCTGTGTCCTTCATTGTCTTTTACTTTCCAACCAGTAACCAAAGTCTCCTCTCAGCAAGGTAAGAGCCATTAAAATGAAAGATGGAAGATAGCCTTTCAATTATTATTTTTTTTGTTCTCCGTGATGAATAACCGGGCACATCCGTGTTTGTGTTTTATAGTCGGAGAACTTGGTGTGATTAAGGGCTGGGAGGAGAGGACGTTGAATATGAGTAAAGCAGTGAAGTACAACAAGGAGCAAGGCACCTTCACTGTGGAGAGAGCAGGCGTCTACTTCCTGTTCTGCCAGGTAACTTTCTGCTGGGGTCTGCACTTTAATACCAGCAATGAACTGGGAACTCCTTATGGACGTCACTAATACAGCATAAATATGAACTCCGTTTACACTATGCAGCATTTAGTCTTTATAATCAGTGTTTCAGTGTCTTTCTCAAGGACACTTTGACACATGGAGAGACTGAAGACTGAATCTGCAACCTACTTTAGCAACCAAGCCACGGCCACCCTATAAGCTTATCACCTGTCTTCGCAGTGTTCTCAGTTATTTTAGCATTTTTCAGCTCATTGTTTTCGTCTGGCCTGCAGCTTTAAAGGGCTGACATAAATCATTATAAAACGACTTTGTGTTAGAGTAGATCAGCAGAGTTGCAGTCCAAAGCAAACACAGGCATACCAAAAGTGAGTCCCAACTCGGGAGTCCTTCAAGCGGCTCATCAAGCGCCCCATCTCGGGATAACCACAGCAATGTAGATGCTGTATCTTCGTTGTATGCTAGTCTTAGTTGTTTTCTGCCCCTTTTAGAGTTTAAATATTGTTTATTTAAACATTGAGGGAAAATTCTGGTTGATTTCCTGTTATTGAGGCTATTGTGGCTTTAACAGTTAGCGTGCTAACTGTAAACTCTTCAGCTATGTTGTTAATTGTTCTTGGCGAGTGAACAGATGCATGAAACAATGTGTGAATGGCATTTATAGGGGTGTTTTTCCACAACATTCAGTACAGTTTTCTTAAATAGAATATTTCTACATGAATTATTCATGGTTACTAAGTGAAAAAAGAGAAATTAGCGACCTCGAGCAGCCATTTTGCTGACTGTCAATCCTTCCATCAGCTGTTTTCAGCTGTTTGAGGGCTGCTCTTTTCATCTAAAGACAATAAACTGTGCTACCAAATGGCTCTGTGTCAAAGTTAGCAACTTTTAAATGTGTAGATGGTGTAACTATAGCAGCTAAAGGTCCATGTATTTCTCTCAGACATCGGGACAGACCGAAATGGAGCTAAAATGAATGCTGGTGTGTAAAGTAGCACATTTGCTTGCATCTTTTAAATGACTGTTTGCCTTCAGTCCAGAACTTTCTGTTACATTTCATTCATTTCTACATCGTTGTCCTGCTTAATTTAAAAAAGCGCAGTCAAAATGTACCCAGACTTTCAATCACTTTGAAAAATATTGCTTAAATCTTCAAGAATTGTTGTTCAGGAGACACGACAGTACCTGGGAATGAGTTAATCAGCGAGTTAATAAGCTAATAAGTGTGTTTTTTTTTTTCTTTTAAGCAAATCTACTTCTGTAATAAGGTGCCTTTAGTGAATCAAAATCACAGGTTCATAAAAGCGGTATTATATATATTTTTTTATCAGTCATGTCTTAGGAAAGGTGGATATCAGGTTACAAGATGTCAGCTTTTTAACTCTGGAAAATAGTGAGGGGGGGGCACTTCAAATTAAACAAGCAGGGAAAAAAGAACTTTGAACTCAGTATGCTTCGTAAATCTTGATGAGATGTCCTCTTTGTTACCCTCCCTGTATCCTCAGGTGTTGTTTAATGAGCAGCAATCTCAATATGTGAAGCTGGATGTGGTGACCAACGGCCCAAAGCCACAGAAGCTCCAGTGCATGGAGGGCTACGGGACGACCCCCTCTGCAGGGCCGCACTCCTTCCACTTCGTGAAGCCCTGCCAGGTATCCGGCCTCCTGCGACTGGAGAAAGGCACGGAGCTGCAGGCCAAAACAGGCCCGTCTTTCAGTCTACATCCCGTGGCCAATCATGTATTCAGCATCTTTAAAGTCAACTGAACCGCTGTGCTCATCTGATCCATGTTGGAAACTATTCACAAGGACACAAACTCATCAGAAGTCCATCAGAGTGAACGTTTTTGGTATGGATGATGGATACTGTGTGGATCTTTCCTTCCTGTCTTAAGGCATTACTTAATGCTACAGTTTTTCCTTTATTCCCAGTAATTGCCACATATGTGCTTTTGTAAGAAAAACTGACATTTGTGGAAGCTGTTGTGGAATTTTTCTCTGGACTGCAGGGCTGTTTTGGAACGCAGTTTTGGATTAAAACCAAGACCCACACTGTACAAAATTCCTTGATGAATTTCTGCCAAGAGAACAGATGTGATGGAAGTCATTCTGTAGATTAAAGGGCTTCATAGAAAGAAAAGTGATTCCTTGGATGTTCATCTTAGCCGTGGTGTCATGCTTACACTCTCCATATAAGACTGATAATTAAGCTGTTTGTGCAACGTCCGCTTCCACAGCTGAAGCGGAGCGCATTTGTGAGCGCCTCGACACTATAAAAGCTTACTCCATTTATTATTGACATTTTAAATAGTGCTGCATATGTGTGTGTATGGAATCTAACAAATCAAAAACTGTGTTTATAGTGATTTTGTAATCTTGGCAATGCGATGGGTCAGTGAGTATTAGGTGCGACATCTTTTCTTTAAATATTGTGTATGTTTGACCCATTTCACAGAAAGCGCTACAAGCCACGAGCTGGCAAAGAAAGGGAAGCAGTTTAAATGACACGGACTTGAAAATGTTCTCTTTTCAAATGTCACATGATTGCTTCAAAGCAAAGCAAAGGTGCAAGGTATTGGAAGAAAAGCATAAAGCTTTAAATTTTGCTTTATTCTCCTTTCCTGGCTGTTCCTCATCTCTTTTGATTGTGCCGTGAGCATCACTTCTATATATTTGTTTATTAGTCGGGCAAAGTAGTATAGGAGAGCCCCTGATACACCTAAAGCTTTATTACAAGATCTTCACAAAGATTCTCTTCATCAACTTTGCAAAAGCTGTTTTCAATAAGTGATTTAACAAATGATACATGACAGTGACATATCCAGTGATCCCTTAGAGCCTCATCAGTCACCAGAAAGGTACTTTATTATGACTTGATTTGTGTTTTTTGAAAAAATGCCATTCGTGTCAGCAGGAGATTGACTTTGTGTTTTGTAATAGTGGGCTTTCAGTGAGCTAAGATGGTGAACATGGCCTGTCAAATTTTAGCATGTTAGCATGCAGTCCAACAACTGTGGCTAATGTACTTTGTAGCAAGATACCATTGTAACATGGCATGAATATGCAAGTATCCTCCACCACTAGCTTTTTTTTTTCTTCTTTATTTTTTATTTTTTGGCATTATAATTGTGGAAAAAAATTGTAGAGACTGTTATTCATTTGCCAGTGAGGAAAAGCAGGTGCTACCATAACTGAACCAAAGAGCAACAAAAAGAACAATTTCTCATCCAGCAATGTCAACTGAAATAAAATTGTGACACAATCACAATATCTGCAGTTTTAACACGATCAATGTTTTGGTTTTTATTATCTCTATTATCATGAATCTTTCACAACATCCTGAATGTAGACCCTGCCAGTGGACAAGTGTTTGCTTACATAAGCTTCGGCCACTTGTGTGGGTGGAAGCTCCGTGTTGATTCAATACAAGTACAGCCTCGCAGAGCCACGAGCATTTAACAATATCGGCTCTTTTTCTTTCACTTTTGGGACTCACTAGCAGCTAAAAAAAAAAAATGAAATACCCCATTTCTTCCATTGGTATCTGAACACAACCTCTTTTAGCTCCTTTCTCTTTAAGGCTTTCTTCTGACTGTCCAGGCCTCTGGTCCAGCCGGATGTGGGGGCAGAAACCAGTGCTTGTCAGCTGAACTGTACTTCAAGTACATGCTGCGCCTGTAACAAAATAACCTCAAGAGCTCATGCCGTCTCTGCATGGAAATCCTTCTTGTTGCCTGTGAACATGTAGCAAGCTTACACATGAAAACATTTATCTTCGCAAACGCTGTACTTTTTTGGTTTCAGTGCTAACTGATCATTTAAGCATGTTAAATCTGTGCTCAGACTTGCTCAATATTTTTGTTAGATGCTTCTATTAACACCCGATAATGTGTTTGGAGAAGGATGTGTGACCTTTAAACTGGCTCTAACTTGTTATCAACTGCATTCATGTGGAAAAAGTATTTTAATTCTTACATTAATCATCAGGATTAAAAAAAAAAAAAATAGGCAAAAAATAATTCAGTAGATTGTAGAACCACCTTTACCAGTAACAACTCATCGTTGTCTCCATTACATTATCAGTCTCTCATATCATTGTTGAGGAATTTTGGCATGCTTTTCTCTGGAATGTTGCTTTTTTTCTTTGAAGTCTGTGTATTTGTTAATGCAAACTTCAGGTCCTGTCACAGCACGTCAATGTATTTGAGGTCTGCACTTCAGCTGAGTCACTGCGGTGCGTTTGCTGGTGCTTTTAGGATTATTGTCCCGTTCAAAGTTTTAGCTGTCGGAGAGATGGCCTCATGCTTGCCTCGAGAACACTTTAGCGTACGGAGGAGTTTGTGGTCAAATCAATGGCTGGGAGACTCCAAAATCATCACCCTTCCACCACCATGCTAGACAGTTGGTACAAGGTGTTTGTGATGATGGTGAGTTTGGTCTAAAATAAAAATGTTCCAAAAGTATTATAATTTAGTTGGCACTTTGCAAATACCAGTCATGCTTCCATGTTCTTTTTAGGTGGGGGTTTTGTTCTGGAAACCCTTCCAAACAAGATATACTCATATATACGCCAGGATATACGATAATGTTGCTGTGCATTCCATACTCTGATCTTGTGGTGAACTTGCTTTGCTGGGAACATCAACTCCTGAGACAGTTGGCAGTTGTTTTTGATTTTTTCCACTCACAAATAAATCTTTTTCACTGTAGAATGTTGGATCCAAGTTGTTTACTTGATTGATGGGCAGCAATGACTGTTTTTCTAGGATCACAGCTGATGCCTTTCTCCAGTAATATTACAACCATTTATATATTTTTTAAAACCTATTTTTAAGACCTGGTAGGAACTTCCAGTCTTTTCTAAAAGTATGCAAAACTGAAAAAAAATGAAAGACGTTTTCCTTTTTTTTGACTAATTTTATAAAAGCCACACATAACGATCCTCACTCTCTACAAAAGCATGAAAAGGATTCAACATTAAATTTTGGTGTTGTTGTTCCATGTTAATAAGTCTTGAGGGTTTATTTTTTGGTTTTAGTTTTCTAGGTTCTCACTGGCAAAAGGGAAGGGAAATGTTGAGACTGAAACCTAAATATGTTTTATATCCAATAATGCTTGTATCCACTGGAGGACAAACAGATTGTTTCACAGTCACTTCTTTACTTTTGTTTCTTTTTTGGAATTAAACTTGTTCCATTGTTCTTCTGTATTGGTGCTTTATACAATATTCTCTGCTATGCTACAGTGTGTACTCAAGCAGAGGGCTCCCACTCTTGTTTATAAGTAGTTTTTGTGGCCGGACCAGACTGGTTTCTCCTCAGCACTTTACTGCAGCGATTGTTGTGTTCTTAATTGGAGCCAAACATTCATGTTCCTCGAACAGAAAATTTTCCATTTTAATGTAGGCATTTTTGCTGATTTTCTCATCGTTTGTCTTTTTCTATTTTTGTCTCAGTAACCCTCACTCCACATCCATGTGCACATCATATTTCCCTTTTAGTGCACACACAAACACACACACACACACGCCCAGAATGGGCACTCTAGTCACACATAAGTGCGCGCGCACACACACACACACACACACATACACACACCGACAGCCATCTAAATTTTCACTTCCTGAATCTGAACCTGAACCGCATAGTTGAGGAAAAACAAGCCCTGTCCCTCCCCATCAAAACACACACATACACACACACACGTACTTCTGTTATTTTATTTTTTTTATTTTTTTTAAATGTCAAAGTTTATTACCACCTCTGGCAATTTTTGAAGTATTGTCAAAAATAAAAATCTGTCTGTAAAACAATAACACATGCAATTCCTGCACTCACTTGTCATAAATGTTGAATAAAACTTCATTATTGTTTTGAAAAATGTCCAGTTTTGATTTTTTTTTTTTTTTTTCAAATGAAAAAGCCCAGAAGAAATGACAGTGAAGTTGAGCAGGATATATCAAACATTAAATTTCCAAAACGTTATAACTCTGGTATGAGTGGGGCTCGACAGGTCATTTATAGAGAGATAGTTTTTTTCTACTTTAATGGCTTATATCACTTTTGTTTTATGTGATAACCGCCATTAGCATTGTTAGATTAATGGATATTCATCTCTCTGTGTATTTTATCTTCCATGAGCGCAGAGTTTTATAGCCTACAGCTGTCGAGTATGCGTTCACTCTTAAGTATTGTTTCCATCCTCCAAATAAATTGTTTTTCGATGAATATCAACCCACTTCACACCATTTGGTCATCATCAATTGCCAGCCAGGCAAAGTCAGTGAGCGAGTAGGCACGTTTAAAATCCTCACGTAGCTTCAGACATGAATCAGGAATGAACTCTAATGTTGGCCTTGTCTCTCCAGGCTGTACGGTACAGTCATTTGTAGTCAACGTAAAAGTCCACGAAACCTTAGAGGGCAATAAAAGTGTGTCATTTCTTGTTGAGCTGCATTAGAAAAACTAAGGGGACACATTCAGCCAAATGCAACAGAAGTGTTATCCATATCACCACGGGGATAAATGTGATAAGGTATCGTCATGCACATATATAGTCGTAGAGTCCTGTCACTTCCACTGGCGATCAGTATTTTTTGGGTTAATGTATTTATTTTTTTTTTTTTTTTTTGTTGCGCTAAAGGAATTTCAGGTAATATGCTTCAGAACATCTCCGACCCAAATGTAAATATTTTCTACATGATAAATATGACCCGTTGATAGTATCTGAATTGTGAACTCTGATCAATTTACGAGGCCCTCAGAAAGTGCTTCAATAACCCTGAAGCATAATTTTCCTATATTTTACTTAGACAATAAAAGTATTATGCTTTTAATAATTTTCGGTCATAAAGTTATAGTGTTGGATGTTAAGGTCAGTGTGGTTAAAGTTTCATGTAATGAGGTAAACATGTGCAAAAGTAATCCCAGTGAGTAGAGAGCGCTCCGACTTCAGTACAGTACGCTCTGAATTTTCACTTCCCAATTATTTTTCATTCACTTCCATGTTGACATCATCTTGAAAGATATTGCTGGATAAAGATTATCTCCTGCTGGCACAGCACTCCAACAGAACACAGCCAGCCTAACCCACAAAGACTTCATGATGCCCCTCTGGGCTTCCTGAAGTTGGCCAATCATTAGAGAGCAGGTTGTTAAGAATAGGGAACTTAATATTTCATATATTGAATGGCTACGGAAAAGGCTAGTATATCAATCCCATCGTTTAAAAATAACCATAACTCAGTTAAGGCCATTTAAGGGGTGAGCTGAAGTGAAAATACAGAGCTGTCATAGACCTAAAATCTCTTTTACTGTTTGTGCATTTGCCAAATAACAACACCTGAAGTTTGCCCCTAAAACAAAACATTACATTAATGTGAATTGCAGGCGATCGCTTTCCAGGAATCAGCCTGTCAGTGATGAAATCAGCGGTGACAAGCAGTAGGTTGACACTAACTGAACAGTGTGACTCTTCATCTTTAGGTACTAACCATCTGTTCTTCCAGGTTGCTGTTGCTGAGTGTGTGAATCACTGAATCAGCGGGATTTTCTCATTGCTTCCCAAACCAGCAACTTCCTGTTTTTGTCCAGCTTCCACCGTGACTATCGGGGCAGGCTGACTAAGCAATAGTGTTTAAGGATGACTTTGGTTAGTCACAAATTCAATTCTGTTGATTCACTCGGAAGTTCATCCATAAAACCTCTCTTGGCGACGGCTTGACTGGGAAGCTGAGAGTTTCTCTTTGCCCTAAAGGTCCATCAAAGTGCTCGGGATAATAAACGTTGCATTTAATAATAATGTACATATTATAGATCCACACAAATGTGGCTCATGCACCTGTCTGCCTTTACGCTGGCTGACCATCCATCAACGTGTGATTGAACGGGGGGCTTTTGTTGCAGTGAAAACAACTGCAACATTTTTACAGGATAAAATTTGTAGGTACTTCATGTCTTTATGAGGCTTTACAGTCGGCTGTCTCCCCTAATTTAAAAGAGACATGGCACACTTTTTTGTGTTTTCTTTTAAAGTTATCAGCTATATAGCCAGTACAGTGTTCAGATATAAACCATGTTGTGCACAAATGTGCACATCTTGAACATGTGCGGCTGGACCTCTGGACTCGTGAAAATATTGAAATCTTCAGTGCTTTGTTTATTGGAGCTTGGTTTGGAGCCCTGTCAGTGTCAGGAGTTGTGCAAGTACATGAGGTAGCCCCTCCCCCCTCATGGAAAGCGTGCCGAAATTTGACCAATTAGAAGACACCTCAGACAAC
This sequence comes from Hirundichthys speculiger, assembly GCA_018398805.1. Classification (NCBI taxonomy): domain Eukaryota; kingdom Metazoa; phylum Chordata; class Actinopteri; order Beloniformes; family Exocoetidae; genus Hirundichthys; species Hirundichthys speculiger. The sequence goes on along the minus strand of JAGFBZ010002592.1, from coordinate 977,650 downwards.
ATCATCCCACTTTCAGGAATGGTGCGTCACACACAACAGTTGTCTTCACTGTTTTAAAGGAGTTGCATACTGTTTGGAGCTGCGATGGGTGCAAAGCTGTTCTAGAAGTGGCCCAGATGAGAAAGAAATGGCTGGAAACGGTCCACTGTTGTTCTGACATCTGGCCTTTGAAGATCAGCCAATACTTAGTACCGATTTTTTTTTTTGAAAAAGGGATTTACCTCTAACCTTCTCTGGGCCGGCAGACCGTGATCCATCACTAGCGAGAGACAGAAAGCACCCTAAATCTTGACACGTTCATCTCCTACATGGTTTTCACGGAAAACAACTTGAACGCCGGACTTGGAGATATTCCATTTTCCAGCATCCCCTCAACTTATTCAGCTGTTAGCTTGCTTGTATCTCATTCTGTTGCTCTGTTATGCAGCAACACACTTTGAAGTAAAAAGTTCAAAGCTCACAAAGTGTGCTGTCAAACTTGTCAAATGACCAAATATGTGAAGCTGACTGTCATGAAAGATGTACAGTCACAGTCACCTACAGTTTAGGGAGAGCAGCTTCAGAGATATATTTCCAACCCAGCAAACTGCGACTCCAGATGTTCAATTAAACCATGAAATGCAACATTTCCGACAAATGACGGCAGCTTTTCATCCACATCAATGAATTCCACAATTTTGCCTGTTATTGCTCTGGCTTTCTGGCTTTCTATGGTGAATTTCTTTCATTTCTGAAATGCTAACTACAAGGTTTGGCTGCTGCATTTCCTCCATTTTTTTCCTTTGACTTAATAAACTCCTTATGCCCCCTTCCCTGATGGCCATGTAGCTGGGTCTGTCAAACACAGCACATCCCACCACGGATTCACCTGCCATCTCAGTACAGGAAGTCAAAAAGCAGTATTGCAAAATGTCCTGTGCTCACTTTTAAAGCAATGAAGATGAATTGGGATTCAGCTTGTGTAAAAATCACATGGTATTGGACGGCGCACAAACAAAAATACTTGCAGATCCTGACACACTTCTTTTTGGCAGAACTGATAAGCGTTTCGAATGCTGGTATTGGAATCAAAAACCTCCCCATCTTCTTCACCTTCTTACTTTTGCTTAACACTACTTGACAAGTGAATTTTCTTTTCTCTTTTTCTTTGCAAGTTGAATAGCTGTAACATTTTGTATTTGTTACATTTGTAAGCTTTGAAAGCTTTCTAATTTACTTTATTCTGGAGTTTTACAGCTGTTTAACAGCTGTAGCCTGTTAGGTGGCTAAACTGCCAATATTTGACAGTGTTAGCAAACTTCAGACAGTACTGCTACATGCAGTTGACACCACAAGTTTATATAAACTGTATGGAAAGACACATAACTTTGTTTTCCCACCATCTGACATTGAATCAGACTTGCCAGAATAAAGAGAGACATTCCCTTCAGGCATCTGGAAATTGTACCCAAGGATGAACCGGAATTGTGGAGGTCCACCATTCTCTTCCTGATATCTTGGCTGATTCTTTTGATTTTCTCTTGATGTCACATGAGGCAGCAGTGTGTTTAAAATAAATCCACATATGTTCCTTCAGTTATTCAAATGTTGTCAATTAACCTATCAGACGCTTCCAAAGCCATGAAATTATCATCTGGGCTTTCCCAAATTTCTTAAAGGCGTAATAATACGAGTGTATGTAAACTTCTGACTTTGAAGAACGAAATAAAAAAAATTATATATATTTCTCATTATTCTGCCAGTTGGCAAATAGAAATAATTTTGATAATCCTAACTGACCTCAAACAGGAAAGGTTTAGTCTGATTTGATGCCAGACAGTGAGAAAAAAACGGCTGTGTCTTTTGATACAGTATATGTAATCTGCTGGTTTCAGTTGTGATTTAACAGTTCAACATCATCTCTTTTACCTGTTAGTCAGTTTTATGAAAGGTTTAAATTCTTTTCAGGTATTCTCACACAGCTTTCTGCTACCCTGTTAGCAACAGCTGACATCCATCTCTCTTTCTGCTGAGACGCATGGCATTAAATAATGTTCAAGGATTTTTTTTAATGCAAAACATAATGAATAACTAGCAGCGAGGCTGGTCTCGACCTTTTTAAATATAGGATGTCATGATAACATGATAAATTTGTCATAATTGGTGCTGGATTGCATGAATCTTTAAAACATGTTTAATTTAAGTCTGACCATCAAACTACAATAGGTTCATTTTTTTGAGTCCAAGAGGCATCTGGGCCAAATTTGAAGTAAATCCCTCAAAGTCCTTCAGGTATATCATATTCACAAGAATAAGCCACACAAACCAAAACCACAATGCCCCCCGGCACAACTCTGCAGCGGGGAAGTTGTTTAACTGATTTATGTCTTTGTCTGAAATGTATCACCATCACAAAGTCTCTTATGTTTGACTTATGTAGGATACATCGTCTACAGCAGGTGTGTCAGACTAATTTTCACTGAGAGCCACATCGGCATCGTGTTTGCCCTCAAAGGGCCAGATTGACATTGCAATATAAATCAAAATAAATTAAACTATACCTTATTATATTGTTGAATAACTGTTTCTGTATTTAGTTATGCATTCAAGTTTCAAATATTAAAGTCATTATTATATTACACTCAGGGTTTGTGGTTGTAAACTTGCTCTCGCGCAGGTTATGTTTACAGAGTATCCATTACCTCGGTTTCAGAAGCGGGCCTTACTAAACCCTCTTGCTCGGAGTTGGTTACCTCGCTTTGTGAAACAAAAAACTTAACTCAACAATTTTCGAAATGAGGTAAATACAGCCTCATATTAGCAACACATGGCAGATTACACCGTGTCACTACTTATTTAACAAAATGTAAACCAATATTCAGAAGCAGTGAGTGAAAAACTCCATGCATCTCTACTGTTTCCAGTAAGATAAGTAGATCAGGTTAACTAATTAAAGGTACGGTACTTGGTTATTTGATCTTCCCAAGTAATACATCCTCTATACAAGATTTGCTGGGCTGGACTATTTAGGAGCATGCAAACATAATGCCAAGGGGGAAAGACATCAGCACTGATCTTAGAGAAGCAACTATGATTTCCCATCAATCCAAGGAGAGATTATGAATCCATTTCCAAACAATCTGGAGTCCATCATACTGAGTCCGTGAGAGTTTGCATAGTCGCTTCAAAATCGGAGGTTTACATGACATGCAAAAGCCCCAAATGCAGCGGTGATCAGTTATGACCAGTGCTGCCACCCAGTGGACACCATTTCACTGTACTTGGGTTTCCCTTTATTCAAAGCTTACGAGGAAGAATTTTAAAATAATTCGCTTTACTTAGAACCAGTAAAGAAGGATTATGATAGAAGTAGCATATTCACACCTTTTTTTGCTGCAGAATTTTGAAAAAGAACAAAAACAAAAACATTTGCTTGCCTAGCAAATGATTATAAAATAATTTAATTGAGGAGAAAATGAGGCATGAACCATCTATTTCAGAATCAGACCACAATACGAGAGATTTGTTTCTAAGATGACAGAACACAGTCTTTAAGATATTGTATGTTTGTGAAAGCTCAAACACTTGATCACACATCAACACTTTTGACAGGCTCACAGGATTTAACGAACAGAGAAGTCAATCTAAAGACTCGAAGCCTTAGAAATGGGTCAACCACTGGATGACGTTCTTAGGTTAACGCTGATATGCAGAAACCAGTGAGAACATATACAAATTAAACCAAGAATCGATCCCTGAGGGACTCCATGTGTACTGCTTATTTTATCAGATTCAATCAAACACAAACTGGGAAAGATCTACCACTTAAATGAGAGAATAGAAAATAAACAACACCACATCTAAGACCTAAATACTGTTGAGGGATAGGAGGGGAACCAGTCATAACAAAGGTTGCACCGAGGTCAAAAAGTACCTAACCTACCTTAGAAAAGTACCTAAGGACGCAGTTTTATCGTTGTCTATGCTAATTCTAAGATCACTGTCAACCCTGAGAGCCATTTCTGCTCAGGTCGACTCTGTTTGATTCAATGTAGCCTGCTGACTTGAGAAGAAGTCATTCTGAAAATTAGGAGCTTATGGTTTACTCTTTTGTGGCACTGAAGAAGAGATTTGCAGTTTCTTGATTTTGCAGTTCAACTGAGAGCTTATTGAATCAATCAATTTAAGATTTAGTCTGTGAGCATTGCTGAAAGCACTGAAAACAGGAATTCAATTTGTCGATTGAATGAGAGTAGAGGGATGGAGCAGCATGTTAAAGCAGCACAGAGAAACTTGGGAGTTTAGCACTTTGAAACACAGTCTAAGATTGACTTTTTCTTCATCTTTTGCTTCGGCCCCCCTCTCAGGGACAGAAGATCACTGCAGCTAGACAATGCTTTGTAAATGTAAGTACTTATTCCTATAAATGATACTAAAAACTGATATTTCAACATGAGCAAAAGTCCTTTGTGCTGCTTTAAATGACCTTCCAAGCTTATAACAATTCTCTGAAATATTGATACAAAAATATTTAATGCAGCCAGTTTGCGGTGGGAGTGGCAAATTTATTTTAGACAGTGGAAGAATATTTGATTTGTTCCAGTTTATGATTAAATACTGCAGAATTTACTAATAAGATTAGCCCTGGCAGTATAATAATAAATCATCTGCATAAAGACTGATTTTATGTTGGGAGTTGTTGTCTTGAATACATTAAGTTGCATTATTTCTGTTTCAAGGGGGACAATAAACATGAAAAACAAACAAGGAGAGAGTAGGCATCCTTGCCCAGTTCTCCAGTGAAGTGAGAGACTTTGTGATGCAAATCCATTTATGGTTATTGCATCGCTGGGTGAAACGTAATGTGTAATATTTCAATCTGAACAACTTCAAAACCGAATGTGGCATGTAGTAGTGTTTGAAATCAAAATATTTTGGGAAAAAAAACATAACTCAGTGATTTTTTATAATTTCATTCAATTTTATTACAAACAAACAAAAAAAAAGAGAAAAAAGGAGATGCGCCATCACTGACATGTTTTTTTTTTACTGCCACTCATCGTTTGATCGGCACCACTACATACACAGTGACACAAGATAACCAGAAATCAAGAGGAAATCCTGGAAAGAGGACAAAGAAAGAGTGAAAAGAGAAAAGTGCTTGTTTTTGATGTGGCGTTTTAGTTCAGGGGTTGCCAAACTATTCATTAGAGCAAAACACATTTTTAAAATGAGCTTAGACTATGTCCTTGGAAAAAGTGAATAAAGTTTACAGGATAAGTTCATTTCTAGCTATCCTTTTTTTTTTAGTTTTAACTTAAAACATACAATGCTGACCAGAATTTACAGGTTGACATCAGTTGCTTAATTCATCCTTATGACTTTACATTTCTTCAGCTATGTTTATTAAGGCGTTTTTAAATGATGCAACGTATAAAAGTCCAGTACGTCCATGGATTTAATGGATTTAGATGTTCATAAAAGCATTTAGTGTTACATATGGGCCATTTTTATTCATGAATGTCATTTAAAAGCCCCAAATCTAAAATGTAGGCAAAAAAAATGTGTGTTTTCTTGTAATATATTCTGAAGTGAGCTCAACTTCTGTTTGCATTCTTTTGTGATGATGGGACAAATATCGCAAAGTGGTGCCTCATGTGTTGTTTTTCACACATTATGTTGTTTTTCATAGTTTTGTTTTTGTTACAAAAAATTGTTTCTTTTGGTAGAAGCTCTTTCTCAAATAGCAACAGCGAGAACAACAAGAACATCGACAACAACAATACTCATAACTGGTAAGAGTAAAAATACAAGAGAACACGAATGAGTTGTTTAAATATGCAAAAGTATGTCACATGATCTCGTAGAAAGTAACGGAAAATTGGAAAAAAAAATAAAAACAAGAAAAACAGTTGACTGAAAGGAGAGAGAAGGAAAGGCAAGGAGCAGGGTTGAGGTCGATAGGCTTTAATAACACTGACTTGCTTCTGAAAGGTTATAAACATTCATAGGGGGTTTCTGAAAAATAGCGACATCGCGAGGCCTTTTCTGGAACAAACCCCCCAAAATACCTCAAAGCTTTGTACATAAACTGGAACCAGGGAAACGGGATGGGATGTCGAGAAACACTTTGTGGTCAAACAAGTCCTGAATATATTTATCATATCATGCCTTTCTGCATGTGTTATATCCAAATGTGTACCATTACAAAAAAAGCCAAACATAGGCAAAAAAAAAAGAAAAAAAAAAAAAAAAAAAAAAAAGCTGGCGCTGTGCTTGGAGTTGCTTGGATTGAGAAAACAGAGATTCAGCTCTGTGAATTAAAAACCATATTAAAACGACTGTAGGCACAGCTTGATAGCATTTTTTTTCCTTTCCACGAGACAGCATTGTTGTGATTAGAGCATGCTTCAGGGGGATGGAGTTAGATGATAGAAATGAGGATTTCTTCACATGCAGCTTCCTGCTGAAAATATGAGGAGCGAGGGAGGAATAGGAGGAAGGTTATATGGTCTGCTGAGAGATCAGAAAGGTTGCGAGAATCGAGGTGGATTCAGCATTGTGTGTGTGTGTGTGTGTGCGTGTGTGTTTGTGTAAGAGGTTAGAAGCATCCCTAGAGGAGGAAGAGGCCCGTTTAAAGAGGCCGTTTATGAGGAGTATAATGGTTTGAGGCAGACTAAGAAAAGGTCACAAGAAATTAGGAGACAAGTTGGACTGTGCGTGCTGCAAGTGTGTGTGTGCCCATGGACAGTAAGGGCACCTGTGTATGCTTACGTTTGAGTAATAGTAGTTATTTGGGGAGTACCGGTCAGTACAGGAACATCTTTTAAAAGATGCGTGTTTGTGCGCCAAATGAAGCAACTACAATCTCTAGCGGGTGAATACCTTCACCTTCAGTCAATTCGTTTTAATACTTGAGGTGTGGCTTGGTGGTGCTGGCTTCTCCACCAAAAACTTCATTCTCTTGGAGAAAAGAAAAACTTTTTTTTTTTTTTTTTTTGCAGGATGTGGGTTTCAGGACGCATGTGCGCATGAGTGCATATATGTGTGTTGTCTAGTCGTCGATACAGATGACCTCTCCGCTGCGTTGTTCCCGCCGGTTGACCAGCAGTTCTGCTTCCCGTTCCTTCTTTACAGACATCGGAGGCCCATTCAGTACTGCAGGGGAGGGGGGAAAAGAGGCATAAATTCAGTTCAGCCAGTTCAACCATTTTTTTCTCTCTCTCTGTTTTCTCTCCTTCAAGACTGAGGAGAGAAACTGTTTCAACACTGATGATGCATATCATAATAAAAATGGAAAAGTACATTCATGTGAAAATATTTTAATTATATGCTTATTCTGTATAAAAACATATTGAAAATAATGTGGGGCTCAGTGTTAGACAAACACATTAAATAAACAGGAACATGTAACATTTCTCACCGTCATATTGAACAACATATTGCATGTGGGCAATACTAAGTACCCCCTGACTGTTTCCATTGGATCTAAGAGGGTAAACTGTGGCTAGGTGCTGCTTAATTATCAGTGTTCAATGAATTGATTAGCAGGTGTGTGGTCTGGAATCATTCAGATTTGTTAACACAATGCCAAGAGGTTAAGACATAAGCAGCAGCCTTTGAGAAGAGTTTGTACACTGTGAGAAACATTCTTCAAGACAGTCTCCAATCTTCTCTGAAATGGATATCCCCAAGAATTTACACCAAGGTGATCAGATAATGATCAGAGAAATACAAAAAACCCAAGAGAATCATCTCAGGCCCAACAGACCTTACTGGGCACGTTATATGTCAAAGTCACATGACAACACAATAAGCACAAGTAGGGGTGCACGATAACTATCGGACCGATAACTATTGGGCCGATAACAGGAAATTATGACGTCATCCCAACATACATTTTTGTCAACACGGCAGTGCCTCACTCCCTCTGAGCCTTGAATGACCGGCAGTGAATGTTATGTTCAAGTGACGTCGGCATAATCAGAAAAACGATATCTAATAAGGGAAAATCAAGAATACCCCCTCATGCTAGAAAACAACTCGTTAACCGGTCATAATTTTGGTAGTTGCTGACTTGAATTGATCTTCGCAGTATTCTCCCATGTTACACATAAAAAAAAAAAAAAAATTGATAAGGCTGAAAGAACGACTAGCAAATGAGGGAACGTGGGAATTTATGTTACACCTTGAATGCAGCCGGCAGCACAGCGTACTGATCACAACAAACATGGTGGCGTGGAAACTTCCGTTAAAGTTTCAGATGAAGATAGTTTGGTGGTTTATTTGTGACGAATCCTCCGAGCGAATTCAACGAGGAGGGAAGCACAAGCTTTAATACGTAAAACCCGATCAGCCACCTACAACATAACAATCACTTCTATGGAGTTTTGAAATCACGCTAACGTGAGCTAACGGAAGCTAATGTTAACGTGCGCAAGCCAGCAGCAGTCTACCCTCCCTCTCCTCTCCCTCATTCCTCTCATCTAAAGCTTCCATGAGATTAAAAAATAAAAACTACTGAACCCCATTTACTTTAATTAAAGGTATTAATTTAAATGGGACCAAAGTTTGTAATTCTGATGCATGTATTTCCATCAGTTCAAGGAGCCTTTATTTTTTTTATATCAGTCAGCAGTGCACCTTATTTAAGTTAATGTGAGATATCAAATAGGTTTGTTAGCTTTATGAAAATGTTTGAGAGGCTTGCCAATAGTTTTTCATTGGAAAAAATAAATATCTGTTCATTTAAAAAGTAAAAAATATTTTTGATTTTGTTCATAGTATTGATGTAATGATCTTAGGTATATGTGTGTGCTATCGGTTATTGGTATCAGTATCGGCCTTTAGGAGCTGAAAGTTATCAGTTATCGGTATCGGTTCTAAAAAACAGTTATCATGCATCCCTAAGCACAAGATGGCAAAACAGTGGATTGTTTGGACATGCTGCATGGAAAGAGCCTTTTTGTCTAAAAAGATCATGGAAACATGACCAACGTTCCCAAAATGTTATCCAAACAAACCACAAGACTGCAACAATGTCCTACAGACAGATGAGACAAAGAGTGCAATTCCTTCCTTAACCCTCAGTCTCTATAAATGTTACAAAACTATCTTATTGTCTTCGTTATATATATTTATAGTATCTTATTCTTTTTCTACACCTTCTTCTTTGTCGTCCTCGTTTTCTTGACAGACTGGATGTGGCTTTGGCGTAAGGCTGCCCCCCACAGTCTAAAGACGTAACTGCACTCAAGGGGTGTCCCATTTCTAAGTCACAAGATAACACTTACATTTACTTTCAAGGGCCAAGACTGAGGGCCAAATATTGAAGAGTTCAGGGCGAGGGTTGAGATTGAGGGTTAAGGGAGGAATTGGAAAAAAAAAAAACAAAAGCAAAAACAAAACAAAAAAAAACACACAGCCTTTGAGCAGGAACACCACATACCCGTTGACAAGCACGACAGAGCAGGAGAGATGATGTGGTTGTTTCTGGAGTCACGGGATGCAGGACTGGGAAAACCATGAACTACCTTTGCATACCAGGGTACAGTAATCCCTCACACTTCGCGGTTAATGGGGGCTGTGACCCCCCCCACGGAATGGTGAAAACCGCGATGTGGATGTACATGTATATGAACATACAATATACATGTACGCGCTTACGCAAAATCTACGGAACGTACACTCACTTTGATGATCTCTCCTCTGTGCGTAGCTGTCGAAGATCTTGATGATGACGATGATTTATTCCAACTTATCCATAAGTTCTACTTTTTTGGCAAGTTGTCATTATTTTGCGACGGCGTTTCGGTTTCCCCAGAGGCACTTGGCCGATGGCCAGCGTCCTTTGGTATCCATTTTGACTTTAAAACGGCACTAAACCTTTGTCTCACGAGAGCAAGAGATGGGAGATGTGGGGACGTGTGTCAGCCAATCAGCGTACAGACAACCGACGGCACAGTAATGCCCGCCGTTGCAGCCAATCACAGGCCTCGATTTTCATTCGTGGGGCCTCCCTTGTAGGCTCTTTTTGCTTCCTGAGACTCGTTCTTAATGAGATGTGTTTCGCTTTAGCCCTCCGTTTGACCTTTTTTTTTTTTCAAATTTTGGGGGGAATTTTTTTTTTCGATGAATATTTTTGAAACCTCCGCGATGTACTGAGACCGCCAAGTGTGAGGGATTACTGTATTCTAGAGGCAAATGTGAGGCCCTCTGTCCTACAGCTAAAGCCAGACATCAACCCAACTGAAATGCTGTGGTGGGACCTTAAGGGAGCCGTGCATAAACTAATGCCAAAACTTCAATGAGCTGAAGCAATGTTGCAAAGAAGAATAGACCAAAGTTCCTCCACAACAATATGAAAAAGTGATAAAGTCATACAGTAAAAAAAATATTTTTGTGGCTTTATTTTCTATAGATTATGAATGGTATAAAGAAGTAAGTCATGTATTGGTGTTTGTCTAAGATCCAGATTTTTATTGTTTTCATACAAGAAATAAAGAATTAAAAGAAGGATGAATAATTTATGGAAATGACTGTAAATCCCTTCTATCTGCTTTCAGCCCATAAAAGCATATTTCTCATGTTGTTGAAAGTATTAAATGGTTTCATTCAATAAATTATTACAATTATATGTTAATCTTAAAAGTGTCTGCGCACCACCCTGGAAAGACTGGAAATATTATTCATTACAGATGGGTTAAAAGTGCTTGTGACACTGTATCTTATCAATTGTGCTCCTATGGAGGAAAACTGCATGGTGTCTTTGCAGCAAATAGAAGAAACAGAAGTAGTTTACATCATAAATAAAAGTTCTTATAGTTGTTTGAAATGGCCACATGGGAGGGTGGACAGAGAAGCTAGTTGTCAGTGAAGGAGGGAGGGAAGGATGTGATATATTTATACATGTTGGAGTTCCTTTATATCTTCTTGACCTTTTTACTGAGCTCTTGTCAGATAAAGCTTTGATTTTTTTGAACATTTTTCCAGGCTGCTTTGGATGCTGTTCTGCCTGGAGAACTTAGACGGGCACATTTTAACATTTGTGTTTATGAGTAGCCATGACAACACAATGTTGTTTACATGTGGAAGCAGCAGATTAGCTTCCCAAATGACCAGGTGATGATCAGAAAAAGACCTCAAATGCAGATGAGTTTAAGAGCAGAAGTCAAGGATGTAGAAGAGGAGAAATATGGTGAGCCAAATGGAACAACAGATGCTGTGATCTGGGATATGTGACAGTGAAGGAAGCACCTCCACACCCTGGATGTTGCACTGTTGCTTTTACTGTTTACTGAGAGTTCAGGATTGTAACCTAAAAATGAACATTTGGGTGTATTTTCAGGCATGAACAGTGTTTTCACAGGCAAATTAAAGACACTTTGGCTCACTGATCTGGTACAAGAGAATCAAACTATGATTAATTTGAAGCCACTCTAGTCGAGTTGAAGCCTTGCACCACTCTTAAGGGGCGCCGTTTATAAAGCTGGTCATGCTGAAAATAACATTTGTCCCATTTAGCTTCAAATCATGTTTTAAAAAGTGGTGTGAATTTTTGAAAGTCACTTTTTAGCAAATTTAACACAATATTTGTTAACTTTTAAGATTTATTAAATAATTAAATATAAACACAAATGTTACGTCTAAATGTAAAATCAAAAAGTTAATACTAAATAGGGCAGTCCTGATCCAGTATTGATATCTGATATCTGTCCGATATCAGCCAAAAAAAGAATATCGGTTTATATTGGATGTCATGTCAAGTTTCCGATATTAACACTTTGATAAAAAGCAACCCATCGTAGCTGGTTAGGGCTGCCGGCGGTGAAGATAGTCAGAGGGGTGGCAGGGCTGGTTCTAGGCAGGGAAAGTCAGTTACAGAGGACATCTAGGAACACGCCCGTCCACTCTCCAGCCAAGGGAGAGGTTCTCCTGCTGCCAGCGGAGACCTCGTTGCGCTGGACTGGTACTGACTCTATGACCCCATCTGATTTTGCCGGACCAGTGCCAAATCTCAGACCCCAGGGGAGGGTCTCGATCGTGGGGAAAGATAAGTGAATGTTTTAAAGTTTATTAATGGTGTGACTGAGTGTGATTGAGTTTAAGAAGTTTAAATTGGGTGCAGTGTTGGGTTCTGGGAAGGGGATTAGTTACGGTTTTCAGATTTATAGTTAGGTCCGTTCCTACGCTTGCCTTGTTGACACCAGGGGATGGATCTTGGTGTGTGGGAGTTCCTTGTACAGTGTTCAGGCCTGTTGTGAGTGTGTGGTGTTAGGAACCTCCTTTGCAGTCCAGTGGTGGTGCGGTGCTGGTGTGTGGTTTTGGCGTGTGGCTCCTTCCTTCCCTTGACGGATACTAAGTGCAGAAAGTGGCTAGCGCTGATCTTATCTAATGAATTTGGCTTTACTGGCTCCCCCCAGGTCTGATGCTGGTTGCCTTATGAGATTTGTTTACATAAAGATTGTTGCATCTAAGGCTACCTTTATCTGCTTCCTCATTTCATATCAAAAGGGACTCTGTATAAGTACATATTACAATAAAATTTACCTTTTCACCGAAATACTTATTCAGTAATCAATCAGTCACACAATTACTAATTGAGTCTTTCTTAAACCTGAGCTTTTTCAAGTCTCAAGTGTCAACACTAGTTTCCATTTGCTTTTAGATAAAGAGCTGAGAGACACATATGGGGACAGGACTCTAACCAAGGACGAGGAGGCATTCCTGAAGACTTTGAGCCCTGGCCACATCCTGGCATTTGATACAGGGACCAGCAAAGTCCCAGCCATTGGTTTTCACCCAAATCCTAAATAATAATTTATTCATGATGAAAACAAACATCCCATTGCACACACAGCTTCAGCTTTTAAATGAACACAACAATGGCTGATGATGAATTTAACTACTGTTTCTTAGTAGCACTAATCAATGGATCTCTATTCAGCACCAAAAGCAATGGTACAGTGGATAAATACAAGATGACTCCTGTTATGTGAAAGAACCGTTAAGTACTCTTCAGGCCTCTATAAATGTTTTGATGCATTCATAACTGTCTTCTATTACATTGCACATCATTTCTTCTGTGAAACATCTGGCTTGAAACATAAGAAGTAACCCTGTGCTCATACATACATTAGGCTACTTTCATTCATCTCTGTGCCACGACTGCAACATTTGAAGAAAATGGAACATGAAATATTGTGAATATTAACTTGAGTTTTAACGTACACTGAACAAATATATTGCAGCTTTAATTCATTCACAACATGGATCAATTTTGCAACATGGTGAAAATAATGCATAGTCAATAAAAGTATGAAAGGAAAATGTACATATATATGTAAAGTAAAACTACTTAGTGAAGTAAAATACCTGTCAGTGTTTTATTTTATCTTATACACTACATGCATAACTGTTAAAAAAAATTAATAAATATGTGAATGGTCGCCAAAACAACTCTCCCAATGTTTTGGACTAACGCCGACTCTACCATGTTAGCACGACACACATTACCAACAGCAGACTGCACTGAAAAGTTCATTCAAAGTGCGCCCCCTTGTGACTGACTGTAGTAGCTACAGGTTGTAAGTACCACAAAAAAAAAGTGACACTAAACCTGAAGGGACTCGTAAAATCTAGTTATTTTGGGTAGTTATTACCTCCGCCAAGGAGGTTATGTTTTTGGCGGCGTTTGTCTGTCTGTCTGTGTACAAGATAACTCAAAACGTTATGGATGGATTTTGATGAAAATGTGAAAAGGTGAACTGATTTCATTTTGGGTGTGATCCGGAAGAAATCCTGGATTCTGGATCACTTTCAAATTTTCGATAACATGGCGGTCAATGGGGCCGAAAATTTTGTTGCTCAATATCTACATTAATTATTCCCCCAAAACTCATGAAATTTGACTCAGGGATTGACAATGAAAACCTCTATCAAATTTCAAAGGCCGATCCAGATCTGATCCAGAATGTGGATTTTATCGTAATCTGTAAATTGCTATCTGGAGAAATTGTTGCAGTTGGTGGAGGTCTGCGCTCTCTGAGTGCTTTTCTAGTTATCACTGTAATCTATGTCCAAGAGTCAATTTCTCCAGAAAAGACTGTTTATTCATTATTTGACACTATAAACAGACTTTGACCTCCTCGAGCTTTTATTTTTGTACTTCCGGTTGCCGCCATCTTGAATTTGCACGTTAGCTAAATATTTAGTTTCTCCCAGAACATTTAGATTTAACATTTAAGAATAACATTTAAATTGAATTGTGTGTTTAGATTTAATTATTTGATAAATGTTTTAAAGTTAACAAATATTGTGTTGAATATGCTAGAAATGACTTTCAAAAATTCACACCACTTTTTAAAACATGATTTGAACCTAAATGTGACAAAATGTTCCTGTTATTTTCAGCACGACCAACTTTACAAATCGGCGCCCTTTACACTCTTTGCTTTCTAAAGAAAGGTTTCAGCAAAAGCTTCCATAATTGCACAAAAAGCTGGTGTGGATTACGATTCAGAAAGCACGGCTGGAAATTAAAAAAAGGATTAAGATTAAAGTTAAAGGATTTCCACTAGGCTCTTGCAGCGTTTGGTGTTGAATTTCTTCCTATCACTGTAAGCAGGATTTCTTAAATATTTGAGCCATGAGTCAAATGCTGACCAGTATATCTCCTACATGGGAAACAGTAACCATACCCTAAGAGGATATTCACTGAAATGATTTAACAGTTTTTATATTTCCTTGATATTTGCAATTACATGTTTTTCTGCAAAACCATGAAAACAAATCTGAGAGGTTACTTCAAAAATAAATATAGTGAAAATGGTAATAATGGTATGGTGGATGATATGAGTACAATAATTATTGTATTATGCAAATATATATATATATATATATACACAACTCCTCTAAACATACTTAGAACCTTAGTTAAAAAGCTATGTTGAACTCTCAAAGTCTTTTTTAAAATTGGCCATTTGGGTGGTTGGAGACATGAAATCCTGCTAAGAATGGCTTTCAAACCAATGTGCTCATTTTGTATTTTGGTACATGAAAATCAGCAGATCAGCCATAATTACTTCCAAAAAAACAAAAACAAAACATGTCTGAGATGTTTATCTAGAAAAACAAAAGTGATTTTATTGTGAACTTGAGCTGAGAAGAAATACGAGGTGGAACATCCTCTTTCATGAAATAAATCTTGCGGTAAATAAGAGTTTGACATTGATTTACTTTTCAATTATCTTCATCTTGGCCTTGTTTATTGATTGTAGACATTCCTATGTAGCTATCTCTATGTTTCAAAACTCTACAATACGCAACTTCAAATGAGAGCAGCTCCGTAACATCGAACTTTGCATTATAATACATTTTAATTAAAAAAATGTTGCATTATACAGTACAACAATGGATCATATTCTATATACAGTGTCATGTTTACAATAAGGGTAAAACCTCAAAATACATAACCGTTAACTGGGAGTAGGTGAGGCCAGCAATGAGTAAACACACTTTCACACACAGGCACATGAGGACACGGACACACAAATACACACATGCATGAAAACTAACATCTTTCTGCACGGCTGCACAGCTGGCCAGCTGAAGGAATCTGTCCTTCCCACATTTGTGCACTATCATGAGTGTGCTCTGGGAGTGGAACAGCAAGTTTAGCGCTCCTTTCAAAACAAAGCCAGGAATAGACCAACGGCGCGCTGCTCTCACTTGTGCCGCAGGGAAAGATAAACTGTCATAACACCCCCAGGTGCAGATCAAAAGGTGTGATAAAGACTGTATAGAGCTGAAGATGTCTAAGAAAGGGGCTGAAAATGTGTGTGTGTGTCTAAAAACAGAGTGGGGGCCACTTATGGGAAAACATATGGCTTGATGCCAGTAGAGGCCAACAGAGGAGATGGAGGGAAGGAGCCAAAAACGGTGTGTCTGTGTGTGCGTATGGGGGGGGGCAGACAAAATCTGATAAGAGGGAAAACTAATCAAGGTAAAGACTGGGTGAAAGAGCACGAGGAGGAAAAGCTTTGGAGGCAGACAGACAATGAAAAAGCAGCTCCTGAAGGAAAAAAAACTGGGATTTCACATTCATGCTTCAAGGCCAGTGGATCAGCAAGAAACACCAGTACAAATCTCAAGAATGCTCCAGATGTCTTCGAGACAATTCATCTACCAGAGATCGCTGACAAGCGGGATTTTAAGTTTTTTTTTTTGGTTCAATGTTTGGAAAAAAAAAAAAGGGGGGGAAAAAAAAGAAAAAAGAAGCAAAAATGTGTATAGTAAAGTGATATCAAAGATGTTTAATCTAGAAGAAGCTATCGAATGCAGCTAGTTGGTAGCGGAGTCATGGGACAGCAGCGCATACAAATCATCTACCCAGACCCAAGAGACCGCCGGGAAACGATGAACCTATTATCCATCTATTTATTTTTCCGTCATCGAGAATAGACTTTATCAAAAGGGCAAATAAGGCAAAGAAGTCACGAAAATTAAAAAAAAGTTGAGAAACTCGATGAAGCATGAGACATACACTCGATAATCAATTCCCTCTGTGACGTTCAACATCAGAGACTCTCTGCTCTGTCTATCCAGTTCCTATCCTGCAGCTTCACAGTAGCAGCAGACAGCGTTTGACAAATAAATGTTTTCTTGTCCAAGATTACATTGGCAGTGGTATCTAGAGGTAAAGTAAGATAAACCCACGTCTCTCAAAAAGGACACATCTCCAGGAGCTCTTAAACTTCAAACTTATTCCTCTCTGAGGCCTGAAACTGTAAACTACACTGGATGGAGGATTTGGAGCCCAGAAAGGCTCTTAAAAAGAAACATTCCTGGCAAACATGTCGGTCTCGGCCTCTCCCCTGCAGATCCTGCCTACTATCTGACAGAAGTGGTTGTTGCCATCTTGGCAAGAAGCGCTCCATTATTGCTCACTGAAGGGCTTTGAGTGAGTGCATCTGCACCAGAACCTTTCACAAAGAACGCCCTTGTATCTCCGACCCATCAGAAGCTTCAACTCAGAAACACAATACAGCCCAGCTAAAACACGTCTGACAAAGCAATGATACGGAGCTTCGCAAACAACCAAAGTAGAAAAGTTGGAGGTAAAATTATTTCACAAGGATTTCAGTGCTCTTAGATGAGCGAGAAACAGAATCTGTCCAAAACAGCTGGGAAATGCAACGTCAAGATATATAGTTCTCTTACTTTTTGCTTTTTTCAAACTAAAGCTTTGAAGCTTTAATTTTTTCCTTTCGTGTATTTGAAAATATTACATTAAAAAAAAAAAGTTGGAATGAAAAAAATTGGAGGAAAAGATATCCTGAGTTGGAAGCAAATGACAAAGAAAAGAAAAAGATAAACAACTTTTTTTTTTTGTCAGACTGTTAATCTTATCTGATTGAAAATAGCCTGGATCTGGTGAACAGCTGAAGGCAAACTTAATTAAAAAAATAAATAATAAACACAGTTTCTCTGCAGAGACACAATACTACTGGTCTTTCAAACATTTTTCTTCTTTTTGCACCAAACTAATGAGAAACTTTGTGGAGCTCTGCAGTGGGTAAGTGTGTGAGAGTTTTCTATAAGCTCAACTCCCGTTTCTGCTCTGCTCTCTGTGAGCATGTTTGAGCGTGACGCACAAAGTTAATGACTAATTTCACCACCTAATCATCTCTGTGAAACAATGAGGAAGCGAGTGGCTGTTTCTCTGATTTATTGCTCTGTTGTGTTAGTCTGGTTACACACTAGACAAATTTTGAGCCCAATTCCCCTCCCTGCAAATGCTGCATGTTGTTTTGACAATTATATTTGGAAACGTATTAACAAATGATCCTCTTACAAAATGGATATGGCTATCATGCCGGCTACCTTTCTTTAAATATCCCGCGGACAGCTTTGATGACACACAACCGGTTTGTTCTGCCTCTGAGGCACCTTTATCTGCAGGGCCGTGCGAATCTCACAGAGGCAGAACGGCCTCGAGGGTCGGTAACTGAGGTGTAACGGGGGTGAAATGAGTACTGTGTAAACCTGACAATGGGACTTCAGGGACCCAGCGGATCAGCAGACCACGCGGTGGCTTGTCTGCCATATAAAAGAAGGTGCATGTGGTAGAAAAAGGAGATGAAACATGCTTAAATACTGCCTCGGTGCCCCAGGAACTGTAGAGTTTATTGATGATTTTCTGCGGGAGCGTTACTATGAGCAACGCGTCTTACATCACATATGGAGCAATTTTATCTGCTGTTAGTATAAAAAAAATAAAAAATATGTGCAGCATTACATCATAATTTGGCTCATTTTAGACTACAGTATTATAATTAAAAACTGATGCACAAAAGTTTAGCTCATTCTGCAAAAAGTGTCTGGTAGAAAACTTTTTTTGTATTCAAACTCAGGTAGCTTCAAGAAAGTACTGTTTTCCGGTTGGGGAAAAAAAAAAAAATCCAGGTATCATATTGGAACCGATATCTGCAGATGCATAGGATAATTAGCTTCAGAACTACCACGCAACACAAACATTTACATACATCCATTGTCACATATTCTCATTGCAGGCCGCATCACTGCCCTCAGTCTTAAAAGGGAAACATCACTCAGTTTTAGTTTAAAAATGCTCACACTTCTCACGTGAGTTTTGCAACTGATAAACAGTTGTGTTACATCCAGAAACGAGGCAGTAGGGTTCATCCTGCCTCTTCACTGGAGGATGTAACTCTGATGTGCAGCTTGACTGCACACACACTGAGCTGGAAAAATGATGACACTGTCCAGAGTGTTTTATTTTCTCTGGGACCGGGGGACATTTTCCACAGCGTGGAATCCATCACACTGTCACAATAAAGAAGCTTGATGAACAAAAATCTCTCTCCGGGCTTCAAAGCAAGTTTCCCTTTTCTTTCAGTGATAGATTACAGTCTTGTTTCTTCGAGGAAGAGCTGCTCATAAATACTGCTTTTGGTTTTGATGAGGTTTAGAAACAGGAACTGTGGATCCTTCAGAAGAGTGATATTTCCCTTTAAGTTACCACCTCACTAAAAAAAGGTGCGATAGTAGGTAATATTTTAGCAACTTCTAATACAGTACATGTTTCAATGGTAGTCCATCAGAGTTCAAGCAGTGCTGCTACTGACTGTTGGATGAAAAAAAAAAGGTCTCAGTTTTTAGTCTATGGTTCTTGCCTCTATGGTTGGTTGGACTGAGGAATGCAAGGCAGTCCATAGGGAAAAGTGTTTTAAACTAAGAAAACTTTTTCCTTCATTTTCTCTTTTTTTTCCTGTTTTTCCTTTTTTTTTTTTTTTTTTTTTTCCAAGATGATCTAGTTCCAGTTGGTCCCCCTTTAAGTTTGGATTTCATCTGCCTGTACTCAGCACATAAAATTAGTTCTTTGCAGGTTTTCAGGTCGTGTGAGGTCCAAAATATGTGTGTATGTGTGTGTGTATATATATATATATATATATATATATATATATATATATATATATATATATATACATGCATAACATATCCACACAGAAATATACACACACACACATATATCTGTGTGTGTGAGAGACTTCTGGACAGACAGAGGAGTGGAGGACTGTGGAGGAATGAGGGAGTGCAGGGTCAGATCGCGGGGACAGGCTTGTTCACTCAGCCGGCGGATGAAGAATTGATCCGGGGGGAAATCTTTTGGCTCAGAGAAAAAAACAGAAAAAGCATTCTCAAGAAACGTGTGTGAGGAGGTATAAGGCTGTGCTGCATTATTCCTTCCATTTAACCATCATACCAAAACTCAAATACACACACACATATATATATATATATATATATATATATATATATATATATATATATATATATATATATATATATATATATATATATATATATATCAGTAATTTCATTAACAATCTGCTTTTTCCCCTCTTCTTTTCAGTCCAGTTAGATTATTTCGAGCTTTATTTTTTCAGTAGTGCCTTTTCACCTTCCCCTTTTTTATTTTGGATCCACTCCTGCAGTTGATTGCTTGTTTTCTTTTGTGGGTCAAAGAGCCGCCACTGCTTTTCATTTCACATTTCTTTTTCTTTTCTTTTTTTGCCCCTCATCTAGTGAGCTTTCCTTCTCCCTAGATAGTCCTCACATTCCAGTCGGAGTTCTCAGGTCCTCTTTGGAGCTCCTTCTCATGCGTTCAGCTATTTGCCCCCCTTTTTTTTTTTTTTTGATTCACTTCTCCAGAATGGGGCCCTCCCCTCCTTCAGGGTTTCTTTGGTCGGCCGTTGCGCGGCAAGTTCTCCACCGTGTTGCTTAGCCGGTACTTGACGATGATGCTGTGCACTGTGGACTTGGGCATCCTCAGCTCTTGTCCTATCGCCCCCTCTGACTTGCCGTCCTTCCAGAGGTCCACCACTCGCTGCCGCTGCACCACATCATGCTCCTTGGTCTTCTGGCAAATCCCGGCGGCGACTGGCCCCCCGGCGGCTCCACCGGCGGCTCCCCCGGTGGCCCCAGCAGCGGCAGCGGCTTCTGTGGGGGCAGACAAGCGGCAGACTGTAGTGGAGGCTCGGAGAGGGGGAGCAGGATAATGTGACACTTTACTGGATCCCCGTAGGGATTTCTCTTTAAGTTTGTCTCCCTCCTCTGTGCGGAGGTCAGAGGTCAGAGCTACCGGAGCTGTTGGGATGGAGAGGGGGGGGGGGGGGGGGATCACCAGGGCAGGTGTTCGCAGACATGAAGAACCCATGTGCTCCACTCCGTTTCTTTAATTTTTACGCACCTAAAAGATGACGCAGATGTGCAGCTTCCTTCACTGAAGAACTTGCATTGCCATATTTTCCAGCAGATTTTACAGAGCACAGCATGTGTTGTTAAGTATCACCGTGGAGATGCATATTTTGGACATGTTGTGTGCAGTCAAGTGCGGGAGTGTCTGTCAGGGAAGTGGTGTTAATGGAGGGGAAGCTTGGAGGTCAGAAAATCAGAGATTAATTAACTTAACTGAGCCCATTCCTCCTGCTCGTGTTTCCTCCCTCTGGGTCCAAACAATAAAAACAGTCTGGAACCAGCGGGACTCCAATCAAGGGCCATAAATGCGGTCTCATTTTCTGCATGCATGCGTCCTGCTAGAGTGCTCAGGCTGCGCCCCGCTCGGCTGAGCCGAGGTTGCTGGCCCTGGGGCCCCGGTGAGCAAAACCCACGGAGCAACACGACTCGAGAGCGACTATTTCTGAACAACCAGTGCCGGGCCCAGCCCTCCGCCCGTTCACAAGTCACAACACGACGTTTACACAACCAAGCTGCTGTGGTTTCTGTCCCTCTCAAAATACCTTGGTACAAAGTCTGAATGTTTTTTTGGCATCGCCAGACTCAGACAGGCTTGAGCATAATGACATTTTCAGAGATAGGCCCTGGCTCTTTATAATGCAATGCATTTGACAGATGTCTCAGTCTACAATTACAAAAATCAAGATACAGTGAGCGAGAGGCAGAGGCAGCCTTGAGAGCGCTAGCTGTTGTGGTTTTCAGGGCAAAGCTACTGGGGAATATCAGGTTTTACCAGTTATCTCTGCTATCTAAACATCTCTAAACACGAATACACATGCAGGGCAGAGAGTGCGTCTGGAGAGCATATGCTGTTACCAAACTAATTATAAGAAAATAAATTTTCAAACTGCCAGCGAGCTCTGACAGAATGCAGACGAGCGGTTTTGGACAGGAGCCCAAAACAAAATAGTTTCTTTCCTTCTTTTACCATTTTAATCCAAAAACTCCTAACCTAATAAGTAATAAGAGCTTTAATCAGCCTTCACAGAGGAAAATAAACATGCTCCTCCAACACGTTTCACCGAACTTCAAAATTGCACTTTATTGTTGCACAATGTGTCATTAGATGCTGTAACTGCTGAGCCGAGTATTTAGGTTTTGAGGCCGGGCATGTTAAGAGATGAAAAAGCCTTAATATAGCAGCACGGCACGTTTGTGTTTGATTTTTAGTAATGTCTATTTCAGGTGTGTATCTGGCAGCCACTACAGAAACTCGGGAACAGATGTTTTTTTTTCCAGATATGCACTTTCTGGATTTCAAGGTTTCACAACTGGAGCTGCTAGATGAGATAAAGTGTCGTTTCAGAGTGCTCAGAGCAGTCGTGCTTTAGAAGCCATCAGGTATTTCTTTATGCCACACATGCCAGGAGCAATAATGAAATGTGAGACTTAAATAATGCTCGAAAATATGACATCTTACATTTCCCAGAGACAATCATTTTTATGGAGGTTGAACATATTTTTTCCATTATCTTTGCTGAATGTTTTTCCACAACAAAATAACCATAAAAAGACAGAATTCCTCAGATGGTATTGTTAAAAAAAAAAAAAAAGGGGGGGGGCAGCATTTTGGGCTGATTTTTCCCTTCGACGGCTCATGTTGC
This sequence comes from Hirundichthys speculiger, assembly GCA_018398805.1. Classification (NCBI taxonomy): domain Eukaryota; kingdom Metazoa; phylum Chordata; class Actinopteri; order Beloniformes; family Exocoetidae; genus Hirundichthys; species Hirundichthys speculiger. The sequence goes on along the minus strand of JAGFBZ010002592.1, from coordinate 955,247 downwards.
CAAGTAATCAAGTCCCGATCTCCAGTCAGATCTGCTCAGTTAAAGAGATGCTGCCCCAACAGCCCAACGCGTGATTGGTGAGATCTTTCCGATGGCTACTGATTGTTGGGCCTCCGTGCTGTTTAATCACGATGCGATAAGAATCACCAAAGTTGCTGTACCTGAGGCCAAGACACGTCCGAGCTGCAGAAAAACCTCCCACACGTCTCATAACACAAATTCAAAATCTTTCGGTCAAACATTTTTGGGAATTTCTGTGGATCTGTAAAAACCACGGCCCTAGTTGGAAATGCAAAGATTTCTTCTTTTCTTCTTCAATGTGCATCCTCCCATCCAACGGTCTCAGGTAGTGGTAAGCTTGATAATGAAACAAACCAGCTGCAAGTCCTGGGCTGTCATCGTCAATGTGTCCGAGCACCACCTTCATTTAGTTCATTCTGACCTTCTGCAGAGGACCACGGTCCAGGGAGAAGGTCTCCTCCACAGACAACCTTTTACAACTCAGAACAGCCAGTGTAAGTGCCATCCATATCTTTTTAATGGATACAGCACTAGTAGAACAGCTGCAAAGGAAGTAAGTGGTTTTTTTCTTCGCCATTCGTGTGGGTTTGTGATGCCAGCAGGGTTTTCTTAAATGGCAGGAAGAGTTACCAAAAGCATCAAAACAGCACCCATACATGCAGCTGTAAACCCAGTTCATGAAAGCAGTTGCAAGCAGCGGTTCTGAGGGACTCGCTATGTGACAAAATAGCACATGTAAACACTGATAACTGTCTGTGACAGCATTTATAAACGCAGACTGGGGAGGTAAAATTAAAGGAAAAAACAAGCTCACCGGCCCTACATTTCAATTTCATGTTCTAACTCAGGATCTGAGTTTATATTTCCGTCTATGAATTAGACAGACGACTTCCTCCCTCTTTTTTTTAACAGCCATTCAAAATGTTTTGTCACAACAATCCCACGCTCAGCACCTTTGTTCTACATCAACAAAGAACTTGTGCTGCTCCTGGACCAGAGAGACAGCACTTTGGTTCAAGATCATCTTCTGCTTGGGAAAGGAGAACGTGATATTTTCAGATTTTTTTTTCCCCCTCAGACTTGACAATGTTGGCTCACACTCAGATAAAGATAATAATAATAGTAATAATAAAAGATGAAAACAAAATCCACACAATGAGCTAACCTGCACAAGTACAAACCTGTGCTTGAAATAGTGTAGCCATTTATAACATTTGCACTTTTTCACCAAGCAATCAGAGCATGAGACGAACTTCTCCAAGTATTAAATCAATGCACAACATGACCTAAATAAATGAACTGAATCTGCTCTTGTAGTGGTGTTCTGACAATTATCAGCTTAAACTCAGTGGCAAGATTTGATGAGTTCCTGTGCCCGAGGCAGGCAGTACGCTGAAACAACACCTCCTCAAAAGAACTATAAATCTGTCTGAAATCATCAGCTTGCCAACTGTCAAACAGATGAAACAACTGGGATTTTCCTTCTGTAAATTATCTTTAATACTATAGTTACCAAAGCCTTAATGTCTTATGATTTTCTGTAATACCAGTGACTCACTAACCTGTTTTCCTCCCCCCTTCTCATATCCACAAAGGTGCATTGTTTCACCTCACACTGACCAACAGTCCTCTGCTTATTCTCTCAGGTCTGCTGGAGCCAGAACACGCTGACGCCCCTGAATGCATCACTGTAGCATGATCGTCAATGGACGCACTGACCTGATATGAACGATCCCGGTGGCATCTGACTGTAGTTGGCCCCTCCCATGTGTAGGGCGCTTGGGGGTGCAGGGGTGAAAGGGGCTCCGTAGTTCTGAGGGGTGGCGTATGGTCCTGGAGGTATGGGCTGCATGAAGAAAGAATAGCCTTTCTTCAGAGGAGAACGTGCCTTTTTTTTTTTTTCAATGGAAGACACAACAATGAAGAAAACAGAATGAACCACCTGTATGTTTTATAAGCTGACAAAAAAAAAAGTAGCTGACTAAGCAGTTGTGAAGAAGCACAGGTGGGTGACAACATAAAGGGCCCGCTGTTTTCATTGGATGTCCTCCATCTATTATTTTTCTGCTCACAGCGTGGACAGGTTTCAGCCTGTGTGTCTGTTTGGATGTGCCTTAACTCAGTGACTGTGTGTGTGTGTTCAAAAGTGGGCTGCTGACCGGGGGTGTGTGCGTCTCAGTCCCTTTGCTGGCGAGTCGACTGAGGATGCTTCTCTCGGACATCTGCAGCCGGGCAGCGATGGGTGGGACTCTGGACAGCGTGGCCGGTAGCCGAGTCACGTCGGCCTTCATGTCACTCAGCAGCTCCTCCAACTGGTTGAGCACTGAAAGGTGCAATGTTGAAAAAAACAAAAGCTGTTTTGTTAAAAATCATGGCTTTCATTTATGGCATTTAAATTGCAGTTTAAAAAAAATTATGTTTTTTTTTTCTTGAAATCACAGTACAGAGGTTTTACATTAAAACATTCTTTAAAATAGTTAACTATTATGTCTAAATTAGGGCTGGGCAACGATTAAAGATTTTAATCGCGATTAATCGCATTATTTCCCTGATTAATCACGATTAATTGCATTGTATACGCAAAATCAAATAATGAATTCAAAAGTAGTGTAAAATGCACTTTTATTTAAATGTTCTGCTACCATATGAACTAAAGTGCCATAACATAACACTTTTAACATCAGCACTTGTCAGTAACACATATTTAGTGTAAATCTCTTAAAAAATGTAAAATAAAATAAAGCTTATTGCCACTGCCAGGGCATTAATGTCATCCTGTTTTTATAAAAAATACAAAAAAAAGTCTACAAACAAAGTCCAAAAAAAGGATTATGGCCCAGCACAACCAGAACATTAAAACAGGTAATTTCTGAGGTAACAGCAGAAACTTTTAACGGGGAGTTCAACTTCGCAGTTGTTACAAATAATCTTGTTTCTGTCAAATTCTCCATCTGGTAGAACTTTAAAATGAAAATGTCCATGTTAAAGTTCAGTAACTTTACCAATCCGTGTATCAATCAATAATTAAAAAAAAATTAAAAAGTGACATTTTATTACGTTTTTCGTTTTTATCTAACACAAAAAAAAAGCCTGTTTTTTTAATATTTCAATTTTAGACTTGGATGAAAAATACGAAATTATGTTTTATAATCGAGGACTGGACTTTCTGTTACACATCTGTGCCACTAGATGGAGCCGCACTAAAGTAACCAGCCAGAGAAGAGCAGGACAGTCAACACATGGAGCAGATCTGATGTAACGTAGAGGAATGACGTGAAAGTTTTGTTGCAGTCCAGAATTTTTTTTTTAGTCAGAATTGTTAATATTGCTACCTGAGTTGCTACCCGAACAGTAAAGTACACGGATTTTTTACCGTTCTCCATGTCTGTTTTAGCTTTTTCGCATGTTTACCTGCCAATTCTTTTCCGGTTCCGCATCAGCCAGTAACAGACTTTTCAAAACAAAAGCATGTGAGCAACATGCGATAACGCGCGATAAAATAAATGTCGGCGTTAATAAATGAATGAGCCCTAGCTCTAGTCTAAATATTATTAGCAGGGTCTGAACACGATAAATAATCTGTTCAAGCTGATTTTTAAAAATAGATTTTCTGCATTTCTCAAAATACTGAGATGCTGATGTTTAAATTGCACATTCTTGATGCTGTATTTGTACGAGATCGCAGTTCCCACTCTTTAAAAAAAAAAAATCTGACCTCTTTCACTTCTTTTATCTGATCACTTTCTGACATGAAATTAATCAGTGAACACAGACTACTGCTTACAGTTGGATAAAAATGTTCATGCTGATGTACAAGCTGAGAACAAGAGCAGTAGTGTGCTGGGCATGTTATTCTTCTGTGTGATATAAACATGGGAAGGCTTGCTATGGAGCCAGTGAGGAAATATTTGGAGCTATCACTTAACAATGTGAGAGCTTATCTGCTTGGCATCATTACTGAAGCCAGCTCTAGGCAGAGCGATATGATCAATGCAGCAGGAAAGGTTGCACAACTCATGGGTTTATGTGCATCCCTTTCACAGTTCGCCTCTGATCACCCGTCTGCTGATTTATTACTTTTATCTAAATGTGGCTGCCTTCATTTTATTGGACAGGCTTCTCTGTTTCTATCCTTTCTTTTTTTTTTCTTAATGGCATCTTTCCACCTCAAAAGCATATACAAAATTTACAAAAGTAAACCATTTCTATCTATAATTGCTGGTGCTATCCCATCATTGCTGACCTTTATGTAGGACAGCGTTGGCGGGCTTGTTGCCTGCCAGCGACTCCTTGCTGAGGTGCTGATGTGACTCCGCCAGGCACTCCACCTCTGCAAAACGTGCGTTGAGCGCCATGGCCGGATGGCTTGGATCCTGCGTCATGTTTAGGTAAGCTGCCCGCCGTAACTGCTCCTCTATCACCAGAGCCTGTTCCAACAGCTGCAGACAGGGGGCAGGAGAGGGCAGGCAAGTTAAGATTGGCTTGCATAGTGTTAAAACTGGGTTATGCAGTTTTAAATATTTTCATTATATATTATTTGATTTTAGACCATGGTGATAAAACATCTGTTCCAATATTTCAGGCAAAGTTTAGAGGTAAAATCTCAGTTAATTGCTACAGTGCAAGCAAAATGCATCTCTCTTTTTCTGTTAAATTTTCCTCCGTAGATATTTCATTGAAAAAAAAAACTGAGTAAAATCTATACAAGTGAGCTAGGATCCACCATCATCATGTAATGCTTTCATATGGAAGAAAAATACATTTTTTTAATGTTATATTTAGGAGATTCCAGTTTGTGCTTGTGAATGAGGAGTCTTCCTCATATTCAGAGGTGGTCATGGTGGAACCACAGGGTTCTGTAGTTGGGCCAGTGCTTTTCGGTCTATATTCTATTAGATACTATTGTTCGGCAGCATGGAATAAACATTTACTGCAATGCAGATGATATTCAGTTACACCTATCCATGAAGCCAGGTGAGATCAAACAAATATATCCTTAATGACACAAAAACCAGGACGACTGCCAACTTCCTGATCCTCAGCTCAGATAAGATTGTGGTTGTCGTGTTTGGAGCTGAGCACTTCAGGAATAGACTGCCGTCTTGTCATTTAGTTACCCCGGGCAGCATTACTTTGGCATCAAATACAGCCGGGAGAAATCTTGGAAGTTATTTTTTTCCATGACTTTAAGTCACAGATAAAACAAGTTACTAGAAATGCCTTTTTTCACCTTTATAATATTGTAAAAGTAAGGACAATGCTATCTTAGAGTGATTCTGAAAAACTACTCCATACATTTGTTACTTTAAGTTTGGAATATTGCAGTTCCCTATTAGTAGGATGTCCTAAAATCATTCTGAACAACCCTCAGCTAATTCAAAATGCTTCTGCAATCTGTTGGGTTCCTTAACTAAGCTTTTTTTGTTTTTTTTAAATTGAGTTATATGAATTTTGAATCTGGAGTCAAATGAATGACTTGGATTCATTGAATTACAGTGAACTGGACTGAATTGGAATATAATTTGACCTAATTAAATTGCATTTAATTAGATTAAATTGAACTTGTTTGCTGTGTAAAGTGCCTTGAGATGATTATTGTGAATTGTTGCTATACAAATAAAGTGAAATGAATTGAAAAAAAACCTCAGACAAAAAAAAGATAAGATACAGAGAAGTTCTTCAAGTTCATCTAAACAGTTTACCAAGTAAATTCTGACTGTTTTCACTTCATGTTCTGTTTTTTTTTTTTTTTTTTTTGCAGCTGTTTATCTTCTTTATTACTTTGTGCTTTACATTAAAAGGCACATTTAAAAGTCAGATGTTTGTAGTGAAAAAAAGGACCATATCATTCATTCCTGTCCTGATATCTGAAATGCTGCTTCTTGCAACCAGTGAGGGATCAGTACCCAACGCTGGTGATTCATTTGGGAAGTATGTAAGTATTTGGCAGTATGTGGAACATCAAACAAGAAAAGATCATACGTTTGGGATCCGAGACGTTTAATTTAATCAGAAAGAATGCAATGAGTGTGTTTTGCGATCCAAAGTTTCTCATGCATGCATTTCTGCACAACAGTCCTCAAAACATTCAATAAATCAATAAAATAGTACAGTTTCTGCAAATCTGTCAGTGAGAAAGGAGCATACAGTTCTAAATAATTATACTTCACCTCTGCATCGCTGAATTTACTGCTGCAAAGCTGAATGCCTGAGAAGCCATGTCTCATCTGAATAAGGACAATGGACTACATAAAAACCCACATATCCAATAAAAAATGCATAGAGAAATTCAAATTTTAAAATGAACTACATATGAGGACAGATGCATAAAAATAATTTAATCTACAAGAATCGGATTGCATTAAAAAATAAAAATTATTTGTGATCATTTCCAATAATTAGTGTTTGCGTAACAAGAATAGAGCAACACTTTCTTGGAAATGCAGACTTTAATAGTGATTCAACTTTTGGGCGTTTAGGAAAAAGTGCTAATTTATAGTAAAGATGTTGCAAAAGAGGCTGCCCTGTTACACAACCATCTACAACAAAAGTCACCAAACCTCCAATAATTCAGTATAGCTGATAACTAGAAACTCCAATAGCAGGAGATACAGTAAATGAGGATGTTATGGGAAGGATCTGAAACATGTGAGCCGCTCAAAAACAGGATGACAGCTTTTCCTGAAATGCAGCGGTCAGCAATACTCCTCATGTGGGTCTAGGGGCATCTGTCATCCGCCATCGAGCAAGTCAGGTGGTTGAACCTCAGGACTTTTTTTTAGCAACCGAAACCCACAAATCCACAGGACATGAATTCTGAAGAACTGTAGAAGTACGTAAAGTGGTCACGCTGGTACGTCAAGGGTCAACGTTTTGTCAGTTCGTGAAAAAAATGTTTCTTTACCGCATTTCCCAGCTTGGCCTGCTTTTATGAAGTGAAAACATTTTATGGAGCAACAAGTACAAGGTTGACGTAAGAGTCAAAGAAAAAGAGTAACACTGACCGGACCGGGATGCGGAAGCTAACGTGGGGCTGCTTCCTTTCTTACCTTAAAGCGCCGAGCCAGAAACTTATTCTTCATCTCCAGGAAGTTGCCTTTATTTGCCTGTGACTTGAAGGGCTCGTTGACGATGGCAAACTGAGGATCATTCTGGATGTCCTGCCACCGAGCGTAGCCATGTCTGGCACAGGAGTCAAGGGTCATGTTTGTTTTTGCCACTATATTAAATGTGAAACAACTCTTGTTTAGCCTTTTTTTTTTTAACCACCCACAATATATGTTATGAAGCATATGAAGCATAAATCCTGCTTCAGACGTAATGGTACCAGACCATATAATCTGAGATGACAGCACTTCTGGGACGAAGCTATGACATGTTCTCCCCTAGATGTTTGCTATTTAGTTGCACCAACTCTACAGCTGGATTCTCTAGCTTCACTTGAGAAGCTTTGCATGTATTAAAGTTTATATAATCAGTATTTATCTTTATTCTGCCAGATATGCATCACCTTTTTATCTATAAAAGGCAATATCAGCTCATGTCAGCCTGCTTCAATTCAACCAGTCAATTCTCTGAAGACTCTCGAGGGGCAGAAGTTAGTGCTCATATTATATAACCGTCTCACTCATGTCTAATTTTCAAAACCAATCTGGAAATTATGTATCATGATTTCTCATTCTTGATGGGGAACAGCAACTTCTCACATCTATCTGTGTTTGTTCAATCCAGAGTTGTAACCAGGATACAAGTAAAGACAACAGGAACATCTGCAGCAGGAAGGATTCCCCTACTATACTATAATACGATGCTCCTGGCGTGACTATTAGGCATGTGGGAAATGATGTCACTTGCATCTCCTCTTACCAAAGGTTATCTGTACAGTGGAGCACGTTACATTTCATGTATGTTTACCGCAAAGACCGTAGCTTTGCTTCACAGACGTGTTGTCTGCAGGCAGACGCCTGCTCGGCTCGCAAGTTGGGGGGAAAAAACATATTCAAATATGAATAAAAGAAATTACAAATGAAAAGTATAACCTGTCTCCTGTTGTACAGACTTTAAAAACAAAAAAAGACTACCAAGCCTTGGCGGTGTGCTAAATCTATTTTTATAAACTTCTTATGCAAATACACTGCTTTGGCATCTTGGCAGTTGCGTCTCTTTATTTTCTTGACGGGATTAATAGATATGAACGACCCTCATAACTGTCCTCTCAGTTTATAGTTACAGCGAGCAGCTGGTTAGTCCAGCATAAAACTTGGAAACGAGGCGAGCACGGCTCTGTTTAAGGGTCACAAATCAACCTGCAAACGCTCCTAAAGCTCAATAAATAAAGTACTGAAATTCATTTGATTAACATGCTCACTATTAAATGGATAAATGACAGTGTCCGTCTCCAAGTTGTCCCGACTTTTAGTCTTCATGCTGAGGATAAATGTCAAAACGTGCGAGTGAGTGTCGAAAGAAGACAAAAAAAGGTTTCCTAAATATGTAGAACTGCTCCTTTAAGCTGACTGATTATTTATTTTTCCATCATATAATGCCTTACTGGATTTCCTTCAGCAATACGTAGGCCCTAACATTAGTTTGGAGAATAATAAAAACAGTTAATGTGAACACTGCACGGCCTTAATAAACACAGAGAATAACATGAACTAAATGACCCCCTGCATCAGCCTCCGCAGACAGTTCGCTGTGTACAGAGCCCTCGCTGACTTGTTGACTTATGAAGCTGGCTTTCTGCTCGCCAATAGAAAAATAAACAGAACAGGGTCATCACTCGGGCAACTGCCGTCAAGGATACATCACGATTCCTGCCAGCAGCCAGAAGTCGTGCCGGCGGTGCCAGATCTCGTTCATCTTCCCCGAGGAGATGGCAGCCCGCTCCTCGTTCTGCCAAAGCGTGTGCAGCTCTGCGGGATGAAGTAAGCGCAAGGTGAAAATGAGACCAGTCTCGAAATGTTTGGTTCACCGTAACCTGGTTTCAGGTGTTTTACCACGAAGCGCCCACAGCTTTTCTGGGTTTGTGATCAAGTTGAAGATAAATTTGGCTCACTGCTGCCTTTGTAGAGAAGCTTTGAAAGCAAGCAGGATGTTTTATGTGTTCGTTTCAGTACTAGGCTTTATGATGTTTAGACTACTTTTTAGACTACCTTTTGGTCAACCTAAAAAGTTATTTCCATCCTTGCACCTTGCACCTCACTGTTCTTACCCATAAATTATGTTAAAAAGAACAATTGAATTTTTAGCTTTAAAGGGCAATGTGTCTTCTAACTTGAATGCATTTCTTCAAGTATTTAAATCTCCATCAAAACTTCAATGTCTGTGTGTTTAGATTTAACAGCTACATTTTCTATTGGAAGACAGTCAATGACCTTTTTGTTGTCCTGTTACAGATTTAGGGAAATGATGAAATATCTGCAAAAAAAAAAAAAAGTTTCCAACCACAAGGTTCCCTTGTAGTTTTAATCACGATGGCATGGTGTTGCTCTTTTGTCGAGGACATTTCTTATGAAATTTAATTTAACTGAGGACAAATTTAACTACCTCTTTACACAAAAGCTGTCCCATACAACGGTTCTCTTTTTTGACCCATTTGTGTGGGAATGATCTTCCACCGTACATCTGAACAGATAAATGTCTGGGTGAGGGTTTCCTGCAAATTCATTGTAAATATATAGGCGGGTTGTGAACAGTAGACGCTTTCAGATGTGTCATTCAGTGAAATCAGCAATGAGGAAGTCATTTCACTTTGTGCCCGTCTGTTCTGGTATCAGTTAGAAAGGTTGAGGTCAGTTCATGTTCAGAAAATAAGCGTTACTTTAGAAGCACAAGTGGGTCCGGATGTCGCCCTAAAACAAGACATTTTTAGGTATATAAAACCTACCTGTGAAGCCACCATCTGCGATGTTGAACATGAAGCGCGGTCGCTCATTCGTAGGCCTCCCGTTACCCTTTGGCGCCTCCTCCTTAGCTGCTTTAACTTCTTTCCCTGCATCCTTTTCACCTTTGAGCTCTTCTTTTACCAAGAAAGATAACAGGGTGCGAATTAACTTTACTAAACATTTACTGGTTGGCTTAGGTTTTGTTGTTGTTGTTGTTAAATAGCAGCACACTGTCCGGTGATGGGACGATGATGCGCACCTTTTTTCACATCAGCCACGTCTGTCTTATCTTTGGCATCTGTTGCTTCTGTTGTTGTGTTTGTTTCGTCATGCTTTTCTTTTTCCTTTCTCTTCACCTGCCTTCTCTTCTTCTGCAAACACAAACGGACACAAGTCACATTAAAGCCGTTTCATACGTCGGTGCATGCATGTCAGCACACAACAAAGCTGGAGCTCTGCCTCTGTGCTTGTTAAGGTTTCCTTGTTGTTGTTGTTTTTTTTTTACCTGGTTTCTCTTTTTTGACCTCTGCGTCTTGTTTGCCTTGTTTGTTTCGCCTCGTCCTTACTCTCCTCTTGTTCTTTCTTCTGCTCTGTTGTGGGAGCCGATGGATCAGTTTCTTTCCTCTCATCCTCTTTTGAGCCGCTTTCTTCTCTGCCTTCGGGTTTTTTGACCAGGAGATGCAGCTTGTGATGCGTCTTTTGACGAAGAGGAAAGCTATGGAGAGCAGGGCGACGGGCTATTGTACATGTTGGGTAGTAATGTCATTTACTTTTACAGAAAGGGCAAATCTAGCAGCCTCTCAGTTTATATGCTTTACTACATTTTCAGCCAATAAATCATACCACACCCATGTCTTTACATATTCTGTCCTTTTAACAAAAAATCTTTTATCTAAGTTTTAGGTGATCATAGTCCAGTCCATGTTGTTTTAGTATTTTACCCTCCAAGCAGCCACTACTTTAGGTTTATCTTTATTATTCATGACAATATCAGAACAATTACTGTGAAAACTTCCCACACAATTACAATGTCATGTTTGATTTCCAGTGAAAGTGTGAAAGTGAGCAGAAGCTAATGGCTGCCTGACAGGAAGAAAAATAACTTAAAAAAAAATAAATAAATAATGTGTGCCATTTGTCACAAAATACATGCCAAATTTGCAACTTAAAAGACAGCCTAAAGAATTTCGAACGAAAGGAAATTAGACTTTCCTGAGCAAATATTTTAGCTGTGTAGTAGATGAAGTTTTGAGGACCATGTCCCACCTCCTCAGAGTCTCCAGTTTTGTTCCCTTCCACCTCTTTCCCTTCATCCTTCTCCTTCACCTTCTGTTTTTCAAGGGAGGCCTCAACTTCTGCCTTCTCCTCCTCCTTTCCTCCCTCCTTCCCATTCTTTTCTGCCTTCTCTGATGGAGCAGGGGTTGCTGCAAGCATTCATACAAATAAACACATATCCACAGTATAATAGGTCAAATCCGCCACCAGCTTTGCTTGTATGCTTTATGTGGGGCGCCCCCTGCTGGACCTGCAGTATTGTAGTGTAGCTTACCTGGCTTTGAAGTGCATGGTGTGTTATTATAGCTGGCATCCGGGGTGGGAGTGGCAGTCTTCACAGTGGGAGAGGAGGCCCTGGATGAGGCTTTGTCTATGTTGATCTCAGGTTTGAGCTCTGGAAGGCTCCACCGGCCATTGATGTGCTCAAACTCCTTGGACCTGAACACAAAACAGGGAACACTTCAGCAAAATGTAGAAAAACAAAAAATTAAAATCTGTTCTGAAATTATTCATGCATAGAGTCCATAGGATCCTTCTCTCTTGTCTTCCTTTCGGATGTTCCCTTCAGGAGCCACCACAGCCAATCATCTGCCTCCATTTAAGTATCATCTGCATCCTCTTCTCTCACACCAACTAACTTCATGTCCTCTTTCACTACATCCATAAATCTTCTCTCTGGTCCTCCTCTAGGCCTCCTGCCTGGCAGTTCCAACCTCATCATCCTTCTACTGATATATTCACCTTTTTTTTATTTGCTTATTCTCATTATTCATGTTGTAGTAGGAGTTGTTGTTGTTTTGTAGATTTATAACAAAAATGGACTTGCCAAAACATCTTTTCACTCCATTCTGTATTCTCGTGTTGTGTTTCCCCCCTTTCTTTCTGTATTTTCTTAATCTACACAATAACTGCATTGTTAATATAATCACTTTCCCCAATAAAAAAAAAAGAAGGGGAAAAAACCTTGGCACATGCTCCCCTTATTCAATACCACCTCTTTTAAACACACCTCCCACACGTCCTATTTGCTTGGCAGAGTACCAAACCTTCCCTGTGGTACAGTTAGCAGAGCAGAATGTCTGCAGGTTTTAACAGGCTGGACTGAAAACCGAGTGGAACATGTTTGGATAAAATAAAAGAAACTGACAAACTGAGACTAAAAGCAATCAGAACGGCTTTGAAGATGAACATCTCTGACATTTTATTGAAGACCTGATGCCCTCATAAGGAACTGCAAATGTCCTCTTAAAAAATCAAAGCACCCTTTTAACTTTATAATCCTTATGATTTTACAAGAGGAAAAAAAAAATCCATTCCTTATATTATTTATGTTTGGCATATGGACTGCACTAGCCCTCCAGGTCCCTGGTTTTCTGTCTGGAAAATTTGTTTTACTGAGAGGTTCCTCAAAGTTTAATGATCATGGTCACGGTTGTGACACAGCTGCTGCTCAGGAGAAAGGGGCGACCATCAACCAATCAGAAGACTGGCGCAGAGATACGAAGCCCCAAGTCGTCCCGGCTGCATGTATGCACTGGGAAGTTCTTCATGACTGAGAGAGCAAATGGGTGAGTGAGACCTCTACTGTAAAATGTCTAGAGTAGACTACCTGATTAGAAAGGCAGCCAATTTATCAAAGTCCTGACAAATATTGATGAGCTGACACATTTAATATTGGAGGAAGTAAACGAACAAGAAACAACAGCCACAAGCAAGCACACCGACAACACCTCAGCAAGGTAAACAGCTGTTGTGTCGGAAAACTACTACATTAAAGAGTTAAGGCAAACCTACGTCTGTTTTTAGATGATCAAGTGTGCAGCAATTTAGAGAGAGAATGCAAATGGAATACAGCAAAATAGCAATAAACGTCATCAATCAGGGAAATTGACCTACGTCAAAATAAATTTCTATGTCAAGCCTCACGAGACTCAAAAACATCATTCCACTGATCACGAGGAAAAGGATCCCTGCACAGAAACCTATAGAAAGTGTATAACAAGGACATCTCTTTAAGTTCGTCCACGTCAGCTGCCAAATGTCACACAAACTGCAACCAACAGGCCCAAAGGTGTGGAGATCATGGTTTCTGCTTCTGACACTTGCTGACTGTGTCATAAACATATCAGTATGATAGAAGCAGAGGTCATGAATGCTCGTCCTTTTCCATCTGTCGACAACAGTTTGTGCAGCATTGATGTAAGGAAATAAAGAAAAGCCTTGACTACCTACAAGGCTCTCCACACAGGTCAGAAGTAGTCTCCTTTGTCCTCTGGAGACAGTTGGTACTATAAAGCAGACACACCTGTTGCTTTCCCTGCTGTATTTTGGATAAAGTCTAAATCTAATCACGTTTCTTATTAACTTTGCATTACCCAAAGCTGAGACCTGACCACCTGTCATAGCATGCTTCTTTCAAACCATTCATCCGGATCGAGGCAGGGCCGACAGTTTCATCCTGACCTTCTTCTTGACGAGCGACATGACACCAATGCGCGTGAGGACCGGCTGGCGACACAAGCCTTCTCTCGGGACTCCATCAGCGAACGTCTCAGCGCCATCAGCAACCGGCTCGCACAAGTGACGCATGAAGAGAGACACGTAAGCTCTGGGGAAGAAAGAAGACGACAGACGCGGATGAATGAAAGAGGAACCCGATTTTACACGCTTAATACACAATACCTCTTGATTTCACTCACTTAAATTCCTTCTCAGTTTTGCCCTTGAGGTCCCGAACGAGCCACTGAGAAGAGAAAGCATCCTGAGACGGCATCCCCCAGCGCATCACGGCGTTCAGGAAAGCTTTGCGCTGGCGTGTGTTGAAGCCCAGAACCTATCAATGGAAATTACAGCATGTCATAGATCCTCCTGAGAGAAAGTGGCTCTGTCACAGTGATGGGGAAGCCTCATGACGCAGCGAATCACTTGGAGACAACCGCTTCAAGAATGACGCGCTGCCTCGGAGCATTTCGCACAGTCAGAAGAGGGACGTTTGCCGGCTGTGAGCCAGAACTGCATCCGAGTGGACGACCTGAAACGGCGTTAATATATAAAGCTCTGGAAAAAAAAAATGAAGAGACCCTTGTTAAATTAGCAGTCTCTCTGATTTTACGAGTTATATGTGTTGATCAACATAAGAAGAAAGGATGTTTCCAGACCGCAAATAACGCAAAGAAAACCAGTTCATCATTTTTAAACGACACAGTACTAATGTTTTCACTTAAAAGAGCTCAGAAATCACTATGAATTTCACAGCTGTCACACGTCTTAACCGTCCTCTCCACCAGTCTTTCACACTGCTGCTGGGGAGCTTACTGCCTCATAATCAGTCCCTCTTTAAGTAGAATGAAGTGTACTTGTGTTGGACTTCAAGAGACACTGGAATGGATGGCTGTCACACACGTAGAGACGAGTTCAGGAAAAAAAAAAAAAGTTGCAGTGGTTTTCTTCATTTTTTTTTTTTTCCCCAGAGCTGTATATATTAATGGAGGCGGAGAAGGGAAAGGTATGTGCTTGGGGAACGGGGACGGTGCTTGTGTTACTTTGCTGATAAAATCGTAAAATACACAAGTATTATGTGAAATTTTTGTTGCTGGTGCTTCTGCAACTTTGCCATTGTGGTATTATATAAATGAGCTGTACTGGTAAACCAGGGAGTATTTAGATTTATTTAAAAACCTAAATCTGTCTACGTCTCCACCTAAATTCATCTAAACCTACATCTGACTCCTGCAATACTCCCCCTGGCCTATATTCAAATGGCAAATGCAATGACCCCTTTTAAGCCTTGACACGTTGAAACCGCCAAAACCTCTTCAAAATACCCACACAGGCAGCTCGACACACAACGTGACGTAATGAGGCCTCGTTCGCCAGCGGTCACGTGATTGCAAGTGTGCAGAAGATTGAAACACTGCCTCGCGACCCATTTCGCTTCAGAGGATCGACGGTGTGTCTGAGCAAACGGGCCCGAGCATATCACTGCTCTGTCAGCAGTCAGAAGACTTCCCTTCTGCTGAAATACATCTGTAGAATCTTCTTCTTCTTATCCTAATCCTGGCATATCTTAAATAAAAAACATTTGTTCATGTTCTTTTCAAACATCTGTGTATTTCTCAAACCTCCAAAGACATTTTCTGAATGAGTCTGACTGCCTGATAATGCTAAAATAAACTGAATCCTTTCAGGAACAAGACAGGCCATTATAATCACATCCACCATTATCAGGATGATGGATGATCCTGGAAGTTCTTGGAGGTAGAACAGCTTCGTTGCCAACTCTAATTTAAGATAATGCACGGTTATCTTTTTGTCATTCTTGGAAACATGCTCAAGAATTCCAGTTATGCTTTAAATAAAAAAGTGTCAGATTCAATATGATGAGCACTATAAAGAAGCCTCAAGTTAAAGCAGGAGCAGCTCCAGAGATGTACAGACCTCGAGGTTTCCTCCCACTCTGGCAAGAAGAGGAGGCAGAGGTTTATCCTTGTCATTCCTCAGCTGGCGCCGTGATTGCCTTCGGCCTGCACGTAAAAGCAGAACGCAGAAGGGATGTAACAACTCGGAGAGCACTATTAGCTGTAATCAGTGGGAGAAAATTAAGATAACGTTGCAAAGTTCATTTTAAATTTACAGTAGGTAGACTTCAGCAGCAAAGAACTGAAAAAAAAAAAAAAAATCTGATGCACATGAAAATCTTTCTACAAAATGTCTGTAGTAGGGGGTTTGCATTTTTGGCAATCTGAGTTGTGTGGTTCTGCCAGGAAATTGTAACAAGTAAATCAATGTCAAGCAGTAATTCAAAACAGACCTGAGAGTGTGTCGTACAACATTTCACTGTTTATGAACTCTGCTTGATCTGACACATCTTATGCTATTACTTAAAAAAAAAAAAAAAAAATCTCCTCTTACCTTCTGGCCGATCATCAAAGTCTTCATCCTCCTCCTCGGAGCCCACTGAATACTCGGACTGGTTATCTGAAATGTCAGCATGCCACTCTGAAAGAGCACACGGTACTTGGTATAAATCCCTTCTTCAACATATCTAAAAAAATTACAGCGTTCTGGCATTCCTCTCATAGAGCTCAGACAACCCTGCTCCAAGTTCACCGAGGTAGCCCTCAGGGGTTCCCTTGAGCCTGCCCAGGTCCAAACCTGCCGTTCCCTTCCTTACCCTGGTCTTCTTGTGCAGCATCGTTGTAGTTGACGGGCTTGCGGTTCCTCTTGCCTTTACCCAGTTTGCTCGCCAGATCCTCCTGCTGCTGCTCGTAGTGATGCCGCAACAGTTTCTCCCAGTAATCCGGGTCCACGTTCTCCTCCTGTTTGATGATCTCCCGTTCAATCTCCTCGATCTGCAGCGCGAGTCAGAGAGAGATCATGTGACAGAGCAGTCAGGACACTGTAGCGTGAACGTTCCTTTAATGAGATGTGGACACACAAATATGGTCCTATTTAAGGCAGAGATCAAGGAAGGCATCGGTATGAAATGATTAACAGGATGATAAATCTGCACTGCGTTAATGTTTCTGCATGCAAATTGAAGACTGTGGAAATATCTGACGTGCCAGTGCTGTTGAATCCACAAAGGTTTCCAAAAATAAATTGGAAACTGCGTAGAATTCAAATAGAAAGAGAACAGAAACAGAAAGTCATTCAAATCCCAAACTGCACATTACAGGCTGAAACTGTCATCTTTTATTGTTCTTTCAAAAATATAAGCCGAAGTTAAATCAGACGCCAACAACACATTTCTAAAAAGCTTGAACTTATTTCTTTTTCATTGTGTTGCTCTGTTTATTCCTTCGGGAACTTTGCTTTCGAGAGAAAAAGTAAAATCGGGGATGTGACACGACCGACCATTTTAATTTAAAGTTCATTGTTTTGTTTTTCATTTTTGCTTTAAATTCAGAAGCTCAACACTTCAGAGCGTCTCCTTCCGAATTTTCTCATTTAGTGTGGCGGATATTCTCAGTGGGTGGCAGGTCTTGCTGAAATAAGCGATGATGGCAGCATCCTGCTCCAGAAGCTGCAGAACAATCAATCAGCATCAACTGTCCCGTCACGGAAGAAGTCACCCAGCCACATGCAATTATATTTTTAATTCTAAGGATTCTGAATTTTGTTTCCCAGTTCACCTCCAACTATCTGTTTGAGGCCAGGGCCAGAGTTTCTAAATCATGTGTTTTTGGTTGTTTTAAGAGTTTTGACCTGGAGATGAAGTTACAACCAGGCAAGTCTTCTTTTGACCGCAATTTTCTTCCCAAAATTATGTCTGTTTTTAATTCAGTGCAGCCTGAGAGTCTAAAGAGAAGAGCAGTTTAGTAATGGCTCTCAGCCTTGCCATGCGTAGACAGATCTCTGGATACCATGAATATCTTAAAATCATAATCAGAAAATTCTATGTTGAGATATTGTTTGTGAGACGGTCTCTTAAAGTCCAATCATGCTTTGGACCATTCAATCAAATCAGTTCTGAGATATTTCCCAACATTTCTCTGCTTGTTCCAGGTTAAGCATTGCGCAACTTTTCACTTTTGTGGCCTCCGGTCTCTACTTTTTTTTAGCGCGTGCTGTCAACACGCATGAAAACTCATTTTTAAATGATTAAGCTTCAGTTTTTGTTATGTTGCACTATATTCCGTTCAACACATAGTGGAGTTTATATAATTATATCATTACATTCTGTTTTTTATTTGACTGCATTTTTTTCTTTTCAGAAAATAATATTGCATTTGTAGTTTTTTGGACAACTTTGATGTGGGCTACAAACCAAGAAAAAAAAACAAAATATTAATTTCTTATCAAGTACTTTCAGAACCCTTCAGCGTTCTCCATATTTCTTTTCTCCATCACTCTCAATGCAACCTGGTTTTCTCAATATTAACTCCAATGTGCGCACAGGACGACATAATAAATCCCTGCAACAGCTTCCCAGTAAGCACTAACATCAGCAAAAACGACCTCTCTGCAAATCTTAGTTTATCGTTTGCCAGCTCCTCCCTCCATCTCACCTTGTCCTCCTCCCGGACCATGTACTGTGCCACTTTAAAGGAGCTGAGGTACTCGTTCATGTTCTGGACATCGGAGTCGTCTGTGGCGTCTTGGCTTCGGTCCAGCAGCCTCTCGATGGCAGTGCTGTCGTAATGGATGACGCTTCCCTCGTCCTCAACTTTATCCCCTGAACTGTTCTTCATACCTGAATGTGGAGTTAAAAAGAGGGGGATAGTTGTCCCTTTTCTTCCATAACAATTTAACAAACAAGCAATAAGTAAATAATGTTCTTTTCCATCAATCTTGTCGTCAGTAAAGCCATCGACAAAATATTTTAATTCACAGCCATGTTTTATTTGACAAATACTCATCACAACTTGTGGAGTTTTTTTTTCCCACCTTCTCCTTCATCCTTGAAGAGTTCTTCTGTCCCAAACTTCAGGATATCATCCAGCTCCTGCTTGGTCATGGAGCCAGCTTTGGATCCCAAACCTGGGCGCACCACCAGGTGGGTCAGCATCATCTTCCTCTTGGCCACCTGGGTGATGCGCTCCTCCACGCTGGCTCGAGTCACAAACCGGTAGATCATCACCTTGTTGGCCTGTCCGATGCGGTGAGCTCGACTGAACGCCTGCACAGAGAAGGGGGCGATTTCAGCTTTTATCAGACAAAAAAAAAAAAAAAAGTTAATGAAGACGCTCTTTCTCTTCTACATCCAGTCAAACATCACCTGTATGTCGTTGTGAGGGTTCCAGTCCGAGTCAAAGATGACGACTGTGTCCGCTGTGGCCAAGTTGATGCCCAAACCTCCCGCTCTGGTTGAGAGCAGGAAGCAAAACTGACAAGCACCAGGAGCTGGAGACAGATTCAATACAGACAGAAGCAACCTTTAAAGAAAACTAAACTAACCATTACTGCAGCGCTTAAAGTATCATTGTTGGTTTTATTAGACAGTCTTGTGAAAGACAAATAATAAATGAGTAGAAGACGACGTTGTATGCACATCAATGTCTCTTTACTAGTATTTATTTATGACAATGTATCAGTACACACACAAGACTTATTAGATTTACTTCACTTTTTTGTATATTTAGATATTTCTTTTTTTTGTTTCCATTTTATTAGTTTTTATTTTGAGGTAGAAAAAATGCACTTTTATCAGCTCCACATTTCAACATATCACTGATATGAAACATGAAGACAAACACGGTACTTCAACTCCTCATTAATGCACAAAAATAAAAAATTAGAATTAGCTCCACAGAAAATAACGTTCAGAAGTCAACTGCATGAAAGATGGAAGGCCAAAAAGCTACGGAGCAATCCAGAATTAATATATTTCAGTGGATTTTGCATTGCAATGCATCACCTCTTCTTTGCGATTTTGCTCGTGTTTGCAACGTCTGTTTCTACAAAAGGAGGAACATCTGTATGGTAACATGAGTTGAAAGCTCACCGTTGAATCGGTCGATGGCCTCTTGTCTCAGAGCTCCTGTGATCCCTCCATCAATTCTCTCATACTTGTAACCTTCATAGTCCAAAAAATCTTCTAGCAAGTCCAGCATTTTAGTCATCTAAATACAGAGGAAGACGGGTGGACATTAGACATCTGTTTTATACTTTTATACAACTGATGCACTTGCACATCTGGAATCACAGCCTCCTGCTGAGCCAGCTGAAAGTGTCTTAAAGCAGAACAAAATAACTTTGCCATCATGAAATATCGGTTTCAACCATCTTATACCAGAACATTTCACTCAATAAACTAATTAAATGAGCCACACTGAAATGTAAACGCATGTTTGTTCATATTTTCAGAGAACCTTGAATAGGTTGGGAACATAGTTGGAATTCCAACGATGCATTACCAACTGTCATTGCAAAAACATCTGTATTTATCCTTGTCAAGCTGTCACAAAATTATATCTTTATATTTATCTAAAAGTGTTATCATTTGACTTGATCATTTGATCAGTTTTCCTTGGGTAGCCTTTCTCCCTGCTTTTATTTATCACCTTGTATTTAACACATTCACGTAAAGAGTATCACTGACGTAAAAACTACTGTGCCAATGCGCCAGCAGGGGGTGCTAAAAATCTCAAAATTGAAAACTTGGTCTATTGACTAGTTATTGACTAATCACATCTGCATCAGTAGATGTCCATCTGGTGTGTGTATATGTGCTTCACTGCACTTTTGCATACTCACTGTGTGTGTGTCTGCATGAGTGTGTACCTGAGAGAAGACCAGTACTCTGTGCCCCTGCTCTTTCAGTTTTCTCAGCATCTTTTGCAACAGCGTCAGTTTTCCTGAGGCCTTTGTGAGGGCTGACCCCTCATATGCACCGCTGGGTGTTTTCTGGGCTTCCTACAAACAAAAGATAAACTGACTTAAATCTAAGCTCAAAACATTAAAGGATTGCTGCAGATTGGGAGGTGCTGATTCTCATCCTTGCTGCTTTACTCTAGGCTATGAACTGCACATGTAGACCTGTTCAGTCTACATGTGCTGGTCCATCATTTCACACCCATGATGTCATATCACAAGATACTATGTTAGTTAAAAGTGAACTAAATGAATGCTAATGTCAGATGATACATGACAATTAATTTCTACCAGCGCTTACTACTTTACGGTACTACTTTCAGTGCAAAATACTAGAGAAGCACTACCAATTATTACCACAAGATGTCACTATCCAGCAACTCAGAATTAATTGAAAGCAAATTATTGAAGGGGAAGTGAAATATTAGCAAAGAGAGAAACTTCAGCTTTGTGTTAGCAGAAAGAATCAGTCACATTCATTTAGCTTGAAAATTTTCGCTGTGTTTTTGATAATAATATTCATTTGGTACTGAATAAAGTGTCTGTGTTCCTGTTCTCTCACCATAGAGGCGACAGGGAAGAGGTAGGGATGGTTGCAGCACTTTTTTAGGTCCATCATGATGTTGAGCAAAGAGACCTGGTTTCCTCCACCTTTCGAGTTCAGAGCCTCAAAATTCTTTGTCAGGATCAGCTTGTAGTATTTTCTGCATTCAAAAGCACAGAGACAAAATACTAAACTTAGACGATCCATTCTGCAACTATTCTAATGAAACTAAGTTTTGGCAGTTTATGGTAAAATAAACAACTGCCTTTCATTTTTCTCATCTTCACTCTGCTTTACTGGATTCTCAATGATAACATCATCTGAAGAGCTTTTTTTTATACATATGAAAATCTCTATGAGCGAATCAATTTAACACATTTCCTCCGGACATATTAAAGGAGCTAAAATACTTTCAACTAACTAAAGTCACAGCTAATTAACCACACATCATGTGATCAACTAGTGAGAAGAGTCAGGGCCTCTGGCTCCGTTTGATAAAAAAAATGTTTCTGCATGACTACACTGCAAATATTACAGCAAATAATGTATCCAAAAGATAAAATCAGTAATTAAAAGGATGAAGAAACTATGGCTCAAAAAAATAAACAAATAAAGTAAACCACCTCCAAATCATTAGTTAAGTTTTATGCTCTAGGAAATTGTTATCCTGTACATCAAAGTGCTAGGAAGCTTTTTTTTTTTTGCTTTCATGCGTGGATTAGTGAGGGTCGTACTTCTGCATAGGACTCAGCTCCACTCTGACAATCAGCTCGGTCTTGGCAGGCATGTTCTTGAAGACGTCGGCCTTCAGTCTCCGCAGCATGTGAGGTCCCAGTAGATCGTGGAGCTTCTTGATCTGGTCCTCCTTGGAGATGTCAGCAAACTCTTCCAGGAAGCCCTCAAGGTTACTGCAGAGAGAAAGGAACGAGGGAAAAGACTGATGAAGTCTGTCTTTGTGAGGTAAATAATTGAGCCGTTATATTATCCGACTTTTGGCTATAAGTAGCCATTCTTTGGAAACACTTACAGCAATTATTTTTGACAGACAAATAACAAAGATACAGTTTATCATTTAAGCTGAACTTGAAAGAAAACACATTTATTTGGCGTGTGCATGTGAATTAGACAGAGGGAAAGCGTACTTGAAGCGATTGGGTGTGAGGAAGTTGAGCAGGTGGAACAGCTCCTCCAGGTTGTTCTGGAGTGGCGTTCCTGTCAGAAGCAGCTTGTAGTCGATCTTGTAGTCGTTCAGCCGCCTGAAGAACTGGAAAAAGATGAGAAATTAATTAATGCTCCTCTCCCAAATAGGATGCGAGTACAGTGCTAAATCAGAAAAAAAGTACATTTCATGTAAATCAGTTTCATGTACTTGTAGGAAGATGAAGTGCACTAACAGCCACAGTACCTTTGACTGGTTATTCTTTAGGCGGTGAGCCTCATCTACAACCAGACAGGCCCAGTCAATAGACTTGAGCGCCGTCTGGTCGATGGTCACCAGTTCATAGGAGGTCAGAAGCACGTGGAATTTGATTGGAGCTTCTCGCTGCAGAAAGAAAAACCAGGGAGGACGGGGAGCTGATGATCTCTTTCTCCACATTACACTTGTTATTCACTGTTACGCGTTTCTCCTTACCCTCAGTTTGAAGGCTTTCTTTCCCGTTTTGACTGCCGTGTCATCAAAAGAGAACTCATTCTCTCTGATGATGGCTCGGCTGTCCTTGTCTCCTGTGTACGTCACCACGTAGAAGTCGGGAGCCCACATCTCAAACTCCCTTTCCCAGTTGATGATGGTGGAGAGGGGAGCACTGACCAGGAAAGGACCCTTCGTGTGACCCTGAGGAAAACAGAGATTGACACCGTGCCCCATTGTGATGCTTCGTGCAGTGGTGACAAGATGGAAATATTTTTCAAAAGCCCGGTACCTCTTTGAAAAGTGAATAGAGGAAGACAATGGTCTGGATGGTTTTGCCCAGGCCCATCTCATCGGCCAGGATGGTGTCAGTGCCCTGAGCCCAGGAAAACCGGAGCCAGTTGAGGCCCTCCAGTTGGTAGAGATGCAGCGTCCCTCCCGTCGCCGTGACAAAGTCTGGCTGCTCCTCGTACTTTATCGTGGGCTGGGGCAACAAAATAAATTGATATTTAATTCTTACATGCTAAAATTGTGCAAAAGTATATAGAGATAAAGGGAATCTTAGCAATATCTTAGCAATATCCAAAATATATTAGATATAAGTTTAGGAAAATGATGTTGCTTTGCTTAATATGCAAGGCACAAATAACATAAAAACTATATCAACGCGTACAAAAGTTCAAGATGGTGTTCAAATCCACCTTAAAAAAAAAAAAAAAACCTCAAGCTTCAGTCAACTCACATCTGTGAGTGGTGAAGGAGGAGAGTCTTCCTCGCCCTCTGAGTTCTTGCTCTTCATTTTCCTGGGTTTGTCTGGATCCTCCTTCATCATGATGTCCCTGTTAAAACAGCGACACAGTTACGATCGCTTCACTGACGATCGTGTCACACAGAGATCCTCAGATAAGACGTCTGAATGGATAGTCGCATTTATGAATAAGATGACATGCTAAATTCTAACTCAACCAGGATCAAGCAGGTATGGAAAATTGATGGATGGATGGATGATAGTATTTATACACTGAAATCCTCTGAGCTGTAACATTAAAGTTATTGTGAATGACGTATGTTCCTGCAATCCTACCTGTGTCTCCAGTAACTGGCCTTGTAGAGTGCAAAGTCAGGGATCTCCATGTCGTCTCTCTCCCAGGTACACTGGTCATAAGTCAGGTCTCTCCACTTGACCAAGTAGTGGTAAATCCCCTTCTTATCCACACTTTCAGGGAGACATATGCAGGACAGTGAGCGGTGCTACAGAAAGCAGTACAGTACATGCTCTGAAGTTCAGCTGCCTACCTGTGGTTGATGATACGGTGAATCATCATCCACTCCGGCTTGATGCCATATTTGTAGTATTTGTCCTCCAGGATGGCATACTGGGGATCTTTGGCCCTCCTCTTCTCGCTCTTTCCCACTCCATTCTCATCCTCTCCCCCCGAGCCGTAATCCAGGCAAGGAGGCTCGTCCATGTCCGTCTTCCTCTGGTAGTTTCTATACATCACCGAGTGAAAGATCTCCAGCTGAAGAGCGAGAGTCTTAGTCAGTTTCTCCACAGTTTTAAGTCAGTTTTCATTACACTGCTCGGCAATGTATATTTTTGCACATCTGAAAAATATCAACCATCTAATTTATTAATTTTTTTTTTTTTGCTTATTTAAATGTATTTTGTATATGCACAGTCTCATAAAAGTGAGAGTACATCCTACTGAAATTCTGAGATGTCACATATCTGGACATATTAAAATATACAGCAGTGGCTCAAAAACACGTCTAAACCACCTCCCCTCTACTCTGCTTAACGTTGGTATAAGGTTTTTGTATTGACGGTCAAACATCTCCACTTTGGTCTCTTCAGTTTAAAAGGACACCGGCCCAGAAGTCTTGTGATTTGTTCGGATACTGTTTTGCAGATGGCAGTCAACAGAAGTGGGTTTCTTGTGGACAACCCTCTAAATTAAGTGTATTAGGTTAGTCTTCTTCTAATTATGTTGTCAGAGATGGTCTTTAATATTTTAAAATTGTGAATAATCTTCAGGACTAAAGAATAGTGGACTCCAGATTGCTTGGAAATGGCCTCAGAAGCCTTTACAAGACTGATGGGCTTCCAGAGCATTGTTGATGTTTTTCCTTCTTGGTATTGTGTTAACACACGCCTGAATGTTTCAAATCAGCAAACTTCAAAAACTGCATTTACAGGGTGCTGATGATGAATTATTCATGTGCATCTTTTTCAGCAGCAGCCGGCTGCTTCTAACCCTCTTATTTCCAATGCAAGCAAAAAAAACAATTTAGTGAGTTTTTCACAAACTCCTGGAATTTGTCTTGATTTATGTTCAATAAATAATGACCTGGTGTAATATATCATGTGTTATTGTTCACCTGAAGTTGTATTTTCTTAATTCTAAGACCCAGCAAGGACCAGATGAATTTTGGCATTATGTCTAGATATGTGAACTCTTTGAATTTCATCAGGTTATAATGTGTTTACTAAAGCGTGGCCTTGACTTAACATCCTTTGCGGATTTTTTCCTGCCTCACCTGCAGCTCTGTGATCCAGGTGCAGTGCCAGAACGACTGCCCCAAAAGCTTGACGAAGAACTCCCTCTCGGCTCTGCCCTTCATGGGTGGGGGTGGAGGGGCATCTGGGGGGGCATCAGGAGCGGGTGGAACAGGAATGGGAGGCGGGGGCTCGCCCCATCGCCAGTGAAGGATCTTCTGGACACGTCCTTTGATTGGCGGGCACTGGAGGGAGAATACATTCTCACATCACATTATCTAATTATCACAGTTTTATTCAAACAGGCTGCTGAGGTTGGTCAACCTACGTATGATGAGGTAAAAAGAGAAGAGCAGTGTATCTAACCTTGCATCGTGGACATAGCCATTCTCCGTTGGGGATCTCAGGCAGAGGCGGGTTTCAGACAGTGAATGTGATAGGAGGACGTGCACGTGTCACAGCACAGCAGTTCACCTCCATCTTTACACACCCGACAGAACTCCATATGGTCGTCTTCCTCATCCTCCCCACCGGCGGGGACCCCCACGCTGACCTCCGATATTACTCTGTCCTCACTGTCCTCCTCAAAATCCTCAAAGTCTTCGTCTTTTGCTTCCCACTGGATTCCTTCCTTTTCCTGCCGAAAAACATTTAATTAGAAAACCCTCAACATATAACATATTTTTTGTTGCTTATCTGAATTGTCAGAGATGACAGGAACAAGAGACAGACCACCAGGGTGTCCCGGCACTTTGGCCTAAGTTAAGTAATGGGGTGAATCCATGTGAGTTCTCATACTGTAAGCGTGAATCTAGCTGAGAAACGTGAGATGAGAGGGAGGAGGACTCAGGAGAGTTTGTGAGCGTGAAGGATGGAGTTCATGAAAAATAGTTCATTGTTCCAAGTGAGCTCATCCTCAGCGAACAGAAGGTTAAAAAACCAACCACCTGATTTATGTAACACCTACTTTATGTAACCCAAATGTGTGTCTCAGAGCAGCAAAGACTGTTATAGCAAATGGTTATCCATTACAGGAGTATATCTGGGGGTTCACCTGGGCCAGCTCAGTCTCTGGATTGTCGCTCTTAAGAGCAGTAAAAAAAAAAAATTAAAATTAAATAAAAATTTAAAAAGTAAAAGGCTTAGCTGCAGCTCTTTATAATAACAAGTAATAAATCAGATTTTTACTTAAAATTGTCAAAATATTATAACCACTGTCCTGTTGTCATGATGACAATGATGCTACGCCTGCATGTTTAAAAAATATAGACACCGTCTCAACACATAAGAATTATTCTTACACCATACAACGTTCAACAGTTTACTTAAATGAAGCATAAAAAAGGTGCAGTACCATGCAAAAGTCTAAGACAGGTGTAAAGAAAGGCTGTAAAGTATGAATATAAAGATGATGTGTGGTTAGTTCTCCATGATGTTTGGAAGAGTCTACCTGCAGACTTCCTTCAAAAACTGTAAGAAAGGGTAGTCACATCAATTAAGGATTTGATTTTTCCTTCTGTTTTTGCATTTTACATTTTGAAAAATGTATCAAAAAATACATATTGTCAAGCATTCTTACTTTAGGCCATTTTTTCATACCGTATGTATTGCAAGCCAAGCCATATTGAACGCTGGGATTGGAGCCCCATCTTGTAAAGAACCCTCTCTCATTTGCCTAATTAGCTTTAGTTTTGTTTGGCTGCAAAGCTAGTCCAAACGCTCGAAAACGGGGAAGAGGAAAAGAGACATGGAGAGGAAAACAAGAGAGAGATGCATCTTTCTGAGAAAAATGTAATTGAGCAGCTGAGTTTAAGATCTGTTAGTTGGCAAAATGAGTGTGCTGTCAAAATCTGATCCCCTTTGGAAAAAAAAAAAGAAAATCAAACCCCCAATTGTTGGCCCATTTCTTGACATAAAAGAATAACAATTCATTCAATGGTAGGTTTATTTTATGGAGTCATATTCAGTACACTTTTTAAAGTCACTGTATTGATAGACGGTACATTATATTCTTGCTAAGAGGATGTCTCTTAAATGCAGGAATCCTGCGTTCTAACTTCACGACTGTGACGTTCTGAACACATTTCAGTCTCAGGGTGTATTCACACCAGCCCCGTTTGGTCCGCTGGACCAGGGTTTGTTTGCTCGGAAAGTCTGGTTCATTTGGGGAGATGTGAATCTGCAATCGGGCTCTGATGCAGACCAAAGAAGTGAACTCTGATCCGCCTAAAGAATGTAGGTCTCAGCACGCTTTAAGTGAACCAAATGCAGGAAGCTGCCTTTGGGGATAAAGGCAGGGCATTGTGGGTAAACAAAGCCTGAACACAAACGCGCACGTGCAGTGTAGCACAATAGTCGGGAGAAATGGCTCACGGTCAGTCGTGCGGCGAGTACGAGGTAAAAGCTTTGATACAAAGTGGTCTGAAGAAAATATATCACAATTGCTGGTCAGCAATCACAAGAACAATGATGTCTTTTAAACTAAATAGAGGGGAAAATAGAGTGAAAAGAACTCCACCACCAACATATAAAAATACATGACGTGTTTAGTTTACGTGGCAGAAACGGAAGTCGTCCTGCATTAACCAGTGGATGAGTGAGCTTTCTTGCTCATTGATTCCCTTGGCTTCTCTTTCAGTAGTTCTTGATGCAGCGCCACCACAGGCGAGGAGGGGAATACGTTGTTCAAATGGAGTCCACAACTGTACCGAATCTACCAGATTATTACATAAAATTATGCTTCGGTCCATTTCTACACCTCATATCCAAAAGTGCAACAAATTTTCACCATCAACATGCTGACTCATAAAACCTACTGCATGTAATTTTAGAAAAGAACAAAGTAATGCATGTGTTCTGTAACTGGTACATGGACCAAAAAGGTCAACACAACCCCAGCTTGTTAATAAGAAGATCTTAAAACTCAGCAGTCCGATTAAATCTCTCACAGTGAGGTCTGGGTCTCCTCTCCTTTCCCCATCCCCATCAATCATAGAGCAAAGTGATATAAGCAACGGTGATGACAGGCACAAGTAAGAAAGTGTACAAGTGCATGTAAGTATGCAATCCTTGATGATGCGACGCCTTGTTACAACTGTCTTGTGGCGAAGAATTCACCGAGTGGCTGTTATTTCTAAATGTCACCGACTCATACATGTAGGCTGACACCAGTCTCGAAGTTGGGAAAGTACTAGAATCACCATTTTTTCATACTGCTCGCTGAAAGTAAGAGAAACCTTCAGAGGAGAGGAAATCTTAAACTGTGCTGGCTGATGGAAATGTTGTTTTGCTGTTCAGAAGAAATCGAGACTATGACTCATTTATGGAGCTGCAGGGCCTCGTTTGCGAGCGCCAAGAACTCACAGCGGCAGCATGGGGTCGGATGTGGGGCAAATGTGTGGCATAATCAAGAAGCGGCCTGGGAGGGGTTAATTTGACCATGCGAGAGGCTAGTTTTTAGTTAACGCAGCCATTAAAATTGCATCAAGATATAAAGCTATGCATTGTTACAGATGGTGATGCTTTGAGTGACTGGTGCGAATGTGGCTGAAATGCCATGGTTGTGCATAAACCTCAGGTTCTTCACATCTGACCTTCACAGAAATGTCCCTTATACGTGGCTTTGGCCTGTAAAAACCCAACATCTAAATGCTGAATGTTCTGCTAACATCAAGTAACATTCACTTTAATTTACGAATCTAATTTCTTGTTCGTTGGTTTTAATTTTTTTCAGTGACCTCTTTTAGTGTCACTGTTACTGTGCTGTTTTTAAGTTATCCGTCCTAAAATTCAGCTTTTTTCCACTTCTTTCAAAGCTCTGAACCAGACAAAAACTGGAAAAAAAAAAAAAAAAAGATTTCTTGTCAAGTAAAAAAATATGTTGCTGCATGGACAGTTAATTTCACTGGGAGTCCCCAAGTTTAATCTAGAATTGAGTGTTTATTTCAACAATTATTTTTTTTTTCAGTTTTTTTCAGTGTGCATGACGCCACTCAGCTGAATAAACACATCATCCTCTTCATTTCACAGCTATCTGGGGGTTTTTCCAGTCCATTCATTAATAAAGCTGACAGTTACAGTGAAGCTGAAGAGGTTAGGTTTCAGTTGCAGCTCTTCGTTTTCCCTGAAATCTCCTTGATGCCCAGTTACACACACTTTCTGTTTATCGCTCCTCTTCATCTTCCTCCATCATTATTTTTGTCGAGCCAGTTACTTAAATGCAGATAGAGCAAGAATGCAGGTTGGTCTGAATAGCACCTTTGTTCTAGACTGAATGCACATCTCCTCTTTTACAGGTATAACCTTGCAGGACCAGTTATTATTCAACCAATAATTATAGTATGGCAGGCTGTTGCTATAAAATAAAAGTCTCCATGGTGGGTCGCCTGTGTGTTCCTCCTTTTGTGACGCTTCCAAAAGCAATTTAGGCTGCAGTTTCACACTAGCTTTCCAAGGCAGAGTTCAAGTTAACTGATCCGGGCTCAAGTGACTAATCTGCTCGTTCTGCTTCACTGACGCAGTAGAAGAAACATCACTGTGTAATGGAAACTAGAAAAGGGAATTTGCCACTTTAATTAAGACATTACTGAACAGAACTGAGCCTTGGGCTCTGCTTCGGCTATCCGACTCTGTCTGACAAATCCTCACTGAGATGCAAATTTGAGATGCAACTTCCAAACCTCCAGTCAATTTTCTTTTTTCCACACCGAGGTTTGTCAAACTGCCATGTCCCTTGGCGATAAACGCAGGAGTGAGGAAGGAAAGCAGAATCTTGCACCGAAAAAGAGGCGCTGACGAGCGCCTGTGCAGGTGTACTCACACAATGGGGGCAGCTCCACTTGCCCTCGGGGGCCTTTTCAAGCTCAGGCTCAAGGCAAACAAGGTGGTACGCTCGAGGGCAGGTGTCACACAGGATGATCTCCCCGCCCTGCTGACACACCTCGCAGTAGTCTTGGTGATCAGTCTCATAGCCGTCTCCTTCCTCCTCACCTGGGACTGGACACGACAGGAGGACGGCAAGATGTAAAACATGATGGGAACCGCAGAAAACAGGAGACAGAACTGATTTACATGTAGTGCCCCCACCCCACCCCCCACCCTCTTTTATTTAGTAAGTACTCTGTATAGATTCTGTATGGATGTATTTGTTAACCATTGATTATTATTGTTATTATGGCTCTTCAAACAGATAAGTCTTTTTCATCTACGTCACACAGTTTTTAATTCTTGGAGATATACATGACATGAATTTTCAGATCATCCCAGATGGTGTGCTAACATCTGATTGATAAAGGATAGAAAAGTATGAAAATCCTCGCTAATAGGGTTATAAGAATGTATAATTTATATCCTCTGCATCTGATGCTTTTAAATTAGATTTCTCCTCATTCACTTAATAATTTAGACATTTTGTTTCTGAAGAGCCTCTGTTAAAAACTATTCAGGAAACAGCCGATGCCTTCAAAAACTACTTACTAGGTGACTGAACGATGCAGCCGTCTAATAAAGTAAATATGATCAAATAAACACACGAAACCACAGGAACCAATCAGGAGAAGAAGAGCTGGTGATGATCACACCAAAACCTAGCTCCTAGCTCCTAGCTCCTAGCTCCTAGCTCCTAGCTCCTAGCTCCTAGCTCCTAGCTCCTAGCTCCTAGCTCCTAGCATTGACCACAGTTTGGTCCAGACTGCTGCGTTTCAGCCACAAACAGATAAGTTACAAGCCCGGCTGGTGGAGTTTCTCGTGGTTATGATCATGAAAATTTCATGAGAATCCAGCTGCTTCACAGGGTCAAAATCCAACAGTAAAACTCACTTCCTTCGAGACTTACTTCCTAGTTAGAGGCACGTTCCACTGATGTGACAAATGCACATATATCAGCCAAAAATTAACCTGCTGTTAACTAAGAGACTCACAAAAATTATAGCACTGTTTATACCATTACTGTGTTCACACAGAGATAGATGTAAAAATTACAGCAAGCACAGTTAAAACCAGAAATTTACATACACTATATAAAAAGGCACACAGCCTTTTTTTTTTTTTACTGTCTGACATTAAATCAGACTTAACGTTTCCTGTTTATGTCAGTTAGGATTATCAAAATTATTTATATTTGCTAAATGCCAGAATAATTAAAGTGAGATATTTTTTAAATTACTTTCTTCAAAGTCAGAAGTTTACATACATTTCCTTGGTATTTAGTATCATTGCCTTTAAACTCTATGACTCTGTCTTTCCAGAAGCTTCTCACAATAGTTTTCTTGAATTTTGGTCCGTTCCTCCTGACAGAACTGGTGGAACTGAGTTTGGTTTGCTTTGTTCACACACGTCTATTCAGCTCTGCCCACAAATCTTCTATGGGACTGAGATCAGAACTTTATGATGACCACTCCAAAACATTAGACTTTTATATCCTTAACGCCACTTTGTAAGTAATTTGGTGCAATGTTTTGAGTCATTGCCCATTTAGAAGACCCTATTTGTGCCCAAGCTTCAACTTGCATAACGTTCTTTCCTCATGATGCCATCTATTTTGTGAAGTGCATCAATTCTTCCGGCAGCAAACCAAACCCACAGCATGATGCTGCCACCCCTGTACTTCACAGCTGGGATGGTGTTCTCAGACTTAGAAGCTTCCCCTTTTTACCTCCAAATGTAACAATGGTCATTATGGCCAAAACAGTTGGATTTTAGTTTCATCAGACAACAGAATATGTCTCCAGACATTAAAGGTATTTTTCCTAAGCATTTGCAAACTGCAATCTGACTTTTTATGTTGCTGTTGTTGTTTCCCTCAACTTTTGACGGAGCCAACATAATTGACGCAATGCACGAAATCCACAATTCAGTTCGGCAATAGATGACATCACTCTATTCAAACTCTATGGTGATGGACACAAACGCACCCAACGCAGAAGTCTGAATCCATTGTAAGTGCATGTAAACGTCTGACTTTGAAGAAAGTAACAAACACAATCTCCAAAAAAAAAGTCCTCTATCTCATTATTTTGATTTTTAACATATATAAATAATTTTGATAATCCAACCTGAACTAAACCAGGAAAAGTTCGGTGTGATTTTATGTCAGACAGTAGAGAAAAAAAAGCTGTATCTTTTATGCAATGTATGTAAACTTCTGGTTTCAAGCTGTAACGTGTGATGCTGGACACATTATCGTTCTTTAACCCGTCTCATCCCTGGTACAGTTTTCATGTATCGGGACAAAAAAAACAGATTAGATAATGTCTGTGTGGGCTGGATGAAGCTGAGTGACCAACATCAGGCTCCTTTAAATTTGTACTCTTTGCAGAGACTCCTAGTGTCTGAAGCATTACTCAAAGATCTGAGCTGAATGACTCCTTAATATTCCAAAACATTAAAGTACACAGTCATTAATACATTAATGTAGACATAGACACTGCAGCTCTGCAAACCATTAATAAATCATTAATAAATTGTGAAAATCTTGGGCACATAAACTAATTCAAAACCGATGTCAGCTGTGTCAGATATTTTGGCTGGTACTGTATTTGCTGCACGTGTAGCAAACATGCTGCGCTTACTTTTCTTCTTCTTCTTAGCGGGCCGTCCCCGCTTGTTCTTCTTCACTCGGCTGGAGCTGTCAGAGCGAACTGAAGAGCTGTGAACGCTGGAGTCCTCCTGCTCAGACTCATCATCCATCTATGTCCTCGCTCTAACAGACCACAGGAAACCATGGGGAGAGCAAGACAGGGTACACAGGTAGCAAAAAACACATTATTTATCTATCTGCCTCCATCAAATGTTCCCTAGCACACTAAAATGTTATACTCACGGAGCAGCTCTTCTTCCTCTTGGCACCTATAGGTGATAGTTTAATACGAATGGGTGCCATCTTTTTAGCCTTTGTTTGCAGCCAAAGCTTTTTTCCTGTCTGGAACTCGAGGACTTTTGCTGCGCTTCTTATAGCCTGGACCTGGACAGGTAGTAAGATGCATGCAATGTTGAAATCATAAAGCCATGACAAAGTGTGCCACGTACTGCATCAACACAGAAATGGGCAGTATGAATATGTATGATGTCTGAGGGCCAGCAAGCTTTCTAAATAAATGGCGGTATGAGGTCAATAGGGAAAACCCGAGTACAGAGAAAATGGTATCCACTGAGAGGCAGCACTGGTTGATACCAGTCGTTACCGCTGGATTTTGGGGGTTTTCCGTGACGCATATACGTCCAGGTTTTGAAGCAACTACGTAAACTCCACTGATTTGGAAGGCTCTGA
Source organism: Hirundichthys speculiger (assembly GCA_018398805.1). Classification (NCBI taxonomy): domain Eukaryota; kingdom Metazoa; phylum Chordata; class Actinopteri; order Beloniformes; family Exocoetidae; genus Hirundichthys; species Hirundichthys speculiger. Next base: position 921,812 of record JAGFBZ010002592.1, on the reverse strand, counting down.
TTTTGGTTAAGGACTAAATGGGGAAGAATATTAACGTCCTGAACCTCACTAGGAATTCCAGGATATGTTACCGGTCAATTTGGCGAGGAACAGATTGACACCTGCTGTGAGACGAGCGATCCTCTACTTTGTTTGGAACAACTGGAGGAAGCCATAGTGGAGTCCTGCCCCCCCTTACACGTCATATTCCCCAGTACTCGGGTTGTTTTTACTGAAAATCACTTTTGGATATCCTTTTTTTTTTTTTTTTTAATTTTACATAGACCCTTTTGCTTTAGCGCTTTATAAACGAACAACACAAAGCTAAAAGAGAAAAAGAGATCTTAGGACAGATGCAAAGATGATCACCGACCTTTCCCCTCTTTCGTCTTGGCCTTTCTTATTGGAGGCCGGTTGTGGTGGAGGCTCAGGCGAGGCGGTGGCTGCAGAGACCTGCTCGGCAACAGCGATGGCGGCAGCAGCAGCGGCTGCGGCAACAGCAGCAGCGTTGCCTTTGAAAGGGTTGTTAGAGCTGAACTCCCTCCACTTGACCCCAAGGATGGTCATCATTTTTGACATGGGGATCTTGGGGTTCTTCTTGGCTATCATTGGCCTAGGAACAGCAGGATGGGAGACTTAACTGTATTATATGAGCTGTGGCCTTCTGCTCATTTAATCAAACTCCGTTAGATGATGGGACCGATCTGTAAACTAAATAACTCCCACAATATGAACAATTGTTGATTATTTAATGTCAGATCAGAGTCAACGCAGGTTTGATTCAGCCACACACAGGCACACCGACGCTCCGGCAGCCTCTGTCAACATCAGAGGCTAACACAAGAAGCTGGGATTACAAAGACGTAGCTGTCAGAGGAAGACGGGGGGCAAGAAATAAAACTCAGCACAAGCTGTTTCTGTGTTAGCGTGCTGCTGGTTCTTTCACCACTTCAGCAAGCAATGTTTTGACTGTTGTATCAAGGTAAGCCTGTTAGTCGTCTGAGCAGAAAAGCTTGATTTCACTCAGCAAACATGACATGTAGCCACATAACACAAAGAAATCTAAGGCTCCAAACTACGCCTGTCATGTGAACCACACATTGACGTTAAGCCTCGAAGAACATGTAGACACGACGAGGCAGTTTCCCTTAGTGGGAAACCTGCAAGCACAGACTCATTTGCTACGGTTTGTTCTTATTTTCTTATATCTGATGGATGGATGAATGAGCCAACTGGCCTCTGGGCTGGGACTGGGCAATTAATGAAAAATTAATCAAAACCAACATTCAACAACAGATCCAATAATGCATCAGTCAATTATTTCCATTCTTTTAAATATCTAAGTAATGACCACATCTGTATTTCCTTTCACTTGTTTTAAAATCAAAGACATGAGCTCTTTTATTAGAAAAATGTCCCAGTTTTAATAGCTGAATATATTTGCACCAAAAACCTTCGTCTGTGATCTCAGAGGGCAAAGAAATAAAATGATATTAAAGTAATCAGTCTTCGAGAGTCTTGGTTTTTTTTTGCTCGCTGGTTGCTTTTAAATCATTTGCTATTATTTTAGCAAATGCAAAGGAGTTCGTTATTAGTCTTTTGGGGGCTGTTTTGGTCGTGTTGTTGCCGTTTTGACATATTCAAACCTCTGTCTGTTCAATACAACAGTGATGAGGTTGAAGAAATTACACCATCCAACAAAGATAATTGAAGAACCATGTAGTGATGGATTTAACACCACTGCACCTACAGCAGTTCTTGACGAGGGATTTAAAGACCTCTGTTTGCATGTTTTCATGTCACCATCATCCTGACAATACCATGAGAGAAACAAAGGGGCTTTACCTCATGAACTGACTGAAGGCTTTATAGTTCGTGAGTTCCCTGTAGTCCTCCTCCGTGAAGGTATGATCAACATCCTCCAAACCCCACTCTTTTGCCAGCTGGGCTGAAGTTTTCTGCTCCAGTGGTTGCTGAGAAGAAACCACGGTTCAGACAGTAAACAAGGTTGGACTCGTCCAGGATCATTCTGAGGTGAGATTCTGACAGGAAAAGCAAACTTTTACCTTTGTTGTTTCCTCCTGACTGCTGTCTCGGTCTCCATCGTCTTTTTTCCTTTTCTTGGTTTTCTTCTCCTTCTTTTCTTTGTGTTTCTTCTTTTTCTTTTTCTCACCAGAGCCATAGTCACTGGCCGCGCTGTCTGAGTTCCCACCGTAGTCTCTTTCCCTGTCGGAGTTTCTTTCTACATCGCTGTCCTGGGCAGCAGAAAAAGAAAAATCAGTCAGCGACTGCAATTATCAAATAAGAAAAAAATCCAGCGAGGGAGCCTGATAAACTTACAATCTTCTTGCGTTTTTTTGCTTTAGACTGGTTTCCCCTCCTTGTCTTTCTTCTTTGTGTCTTTCTTTTTCTTGGGTCGGCCTTTCTTCCGCAACGGGACCTCTCGGTCTGATATCTCCGGCTCTTCCTCTGGGTTAAAGAAAGACAGCTATCAGAATCAACTGAACAATAATCTTGTTAAAACGCTTCCCAACAAGCCAGCTAATCCCCGCGGAACATAATTACACACAACAAAAGCCCAGTGACGGCCAGAGTGGCGTCGGCGACCTCTGACCTCATCTGATTCATAACATATGCTGAATTAGTTTGTCTGAGGGCCTGTAAGTAAATCTGACAGCTAGTATCCGTGAAACTATAGGGGACAGATAAGTTCATGACAACGCATCACCTCTGTAAATGGGATGCTAGCTGCTAATATTGTGATGAGTAAGACCAGAATTTAACCAAAGTAAATAATAATACTTTCTAGGGCTTTCAGCTGATTTGAAAACCTCAGTTTATCAATGGAATCCACTAAACTGTATGAGTGATTTCTATTTTGCTGGAGGACTCAGAAGGGCACAGGGAGATAGCTCCCTCAGCTTCAGAGAGGAGGCAGCAAAGCGTTAAAGCGGAGCCAAAATACGGGCTGCGGTCTCCGGCGGGGGGGGGCAGCCTGTTTGATAGGCTTTATTCGTTTATGTCGGACTTTTATTGTCTGCCTGCCTTTGTTGGTGCGCGCTCCCACCCGCAGCAGCAGAAGCCAGGTCCCCCTTTAACACAACAGCCTCCTCCCTCTCTTCACTCCCAAAGAAAAAAAGAAAGAAAGAAAGAAAAAAAAAAAACAAAACAACAACCAGCTCCACTTCTCGTTTCCCGCGTCTCCGTGCAGCGCGCGGCCGCCGAGGAAACGCCGGGGGGCGGCAGCAGCCCGCACGCGGGGCTCGGTGATTGAGAGGCCGCCGGTGCGGTGAACTACAACGACTTTCGCAGTTCCCCACACGGGAACCGAGACCACCGCCGCGACCGCTACAAGAGGTCACAAGGGGGGGGGTTAGGGTCCTCCACGGGAGCACTAATTTCCGTCTGGCACGGCACAGCACGAGCCGGAGTCGAGCTATTTAAATAAAGACAAAAGAAACGGACGACTTCTATTATTCATGAAATCAAAGCCTGCTTGAATCTGGGACCAACTTTGCTCATCTTCTTATGACGTCTCAATCGTGTCCTCGAGGCCGTTATTTCCCAGCTACAACCATAACAGTTGTCACGTGCCTTTCACTAATACATTTCCAATCCCCTCGAGGCTCCATTTAAAGCCTGTTTTTTTTTTTTTTTTTTTTTTTTTTAGTTATAGAGTTAACCGAGCTCGACTTTATTTCTGAACCCTTCAAGTTCAGTCACAGAAACTTCCAGAATGTCACGAGTCATTGCTGCGCGAGGTAAATACCCCGAGCTCGTGCGGTGTAAATACACACATTAGGGGTGTTGTGGGAGAAATATCCACGATAAATGTTTACATGGAGCTGTTGTTCGGCTGGTAAGAGAGCAGCAGCCAGCAGCAGCGTCCTACTTTCACCTGTCCTCGCGGTGACAATGCGGGTAGTGACAGTGTGGCAAGTTTATGTGTCATTCCACACTAACGACCGCAAAATCATCCCCTCTCCTCCCCAGCCGGGCATCAAACACGTCCCCTCCGGGAGGAGAGTCCATGTCAGAGCCTGGACGCTTCACACCCGTCAGGGCGACCTCATCACCCTCCTCACCTCCACCTGAGCGTCCACGAGCCGTTAAAAGGACAAACTGCAACTTTTGATGATGGCGGAGAGGCGTCGAGCAGCCGCGGCAAGTTATTTTAAAACTTTGCTGGGATGTGCAGGAGGTGGAGAGGAAGAGAGGGCGATGATAATGTGCGCGCACGAGATAGAAGAAACGCATTTCGGCTGTGTTTCTTTCTTTCTTTTTTTTTTAATGTTTTTTGTATTTTTGTTGGTGCAAACTGGAGTTTTTTTTCCGAGCGCGCAGTCGTCTTGTTTCCAGCTTCTGGCGTAGCTGCGGTGAAAAGAGGGCACCTACAGCAACGCAAAGGTGCAACAAGGAGTGCAACATGGATGTTTATTTGATCCAAACTGTTAAAGAGTGATTATTGTTCTGTCCGAGCGCTCGCTGCTCTCCGGTGTGCCGTTTTTTGGACATGGACAGGCACGGATAACGGGGGGGGGGGGCTACTTCCAAACTGCGCTTTCTTCCCAATTTTTTTCCCCCCCTCCTCTACAAAAGTGTGTTTTTATTTCCTGCGCGCGCTCCGGACCCGTCCGCCAGCTTTCTTCTTGTTTTACTGTACCTGGCGCGGCAGGCGTTGCAGTTTCCCGAGGCGCCGCCGGCGAGTTTATGTCGCTTGCGTTCTCGTCTAGGTCTCCGTCGTCGTCTTCTTCATCAAAATCTCCTCCCTCGGAATTAACCACCATGCCCTCGTCTTCCTCACAGGACCGGAGAGGAGAGGACATTATATTCCTGACATTGGATCCGTCTTCGTATTCAAAAAAAGCGTATTCTTGCCCCGAATATGTGATATTTATTTAATATTCAAATCGGCACAGAAAAAAGTGGGGGGCGTTTTGGAATATTTTACACTAGGCAGAGCAACAAAGATGGCCGCCCTCTTATATTTATTTTTTAACAACCCCCCCAATAAGAAAAAATCCCCTTACATAAAAAATGGCTGACTATATTATTTCAGAACGCACCCCCCTCCTCCTTTCTCTATCTCTCCCCCGTCCTCTCTTTCTCCCTCCGCGCGCCCCCTCCCTCCTTAAAAACGTACACATTGTTACAAGAAAAAAGGGGTGTGTGACTGCATGTAAGTTACATTGTTACTTGTTTGTTTCTTTTCTGTCTATATCTCCCCCCCCCCTTCCCTTTCTTCTCTCCCTCTCCCCGAGTCCGGATCAGTCACGAATCCGACAGACCTGCCCGGTGTCACCGTCAACAGCAGCAGCGGCTCCGGCTGCCTGCATTGCAGAGCTCGACACAAATCTATCAAATATGGCCACCTTATTTTCTCTGGAGCCCCCACCGCTGTGGAAAAGAAAAAAAAAAAAAAAATATATATATATATATATATATATTTATATATATATTTCGGAGCAGTGGCTCTGTGTGTGTATGTGTGTGTGTTGAGTCCTGGGGAGGGATTGAGAGAGGGGGGTTGGGAAAAATCTGCCGCAGCCATGCCCAGACTTACATCAGATTGTATTGCTTAAAAATTAACTACTTGTGGTGGGGATGAGAACAATTCAGAATATGTAAGCTGCGTTTCCCCTCTCCTGAACCAGCTCAGCAGACGGTGTCGGAGCGCAGCATCAAGGCCTCTGATGCAGACGCCTGAAACAAACCCGGGGCTTTTCTCTACACTTTGCTGTAACCGTGAACTCTCTCACTGACAGCAGGATGTGTCAGCTGGATGGCAGTAAGGCCATGGGAATCCCTCCCTCCCCAGCCAGCCAGCCAGCCAGCCCTCTGTGGCTGCTGCTCCGGGCACTTTGGTTTTCACAAAGGGGATTTTTTTTTTTTTTTTTCTGCATGCAAAACCTCCTGATAAAATCAGATTAGAATGCAGAAATTTCTGGAAAGGTGAAAAAAAAAACATACTGATCAAAAATGAGTGTAGTTTGATTGCTATAATTTTGGTTCCAGTGCATTTATCTGAACTCTGTCATTCCCTGAAAACAAGGAAAACAAAAACACCAAAACTGGTTAAATTAAGCAAAATAACACGTATCACCCAAACATATTTGGGTGATAGGGTCTTCCCTGTAAACGGATATCTGCAAATTAATGTGCATAATCTGTCAGCGAGGTACCTGAGTATTGCCTGTGTTTCTGTTTTTTCAGTGTTCGTTGCTATTTTCATCACAGTAGCACATTTAGCGATATTGGCTTCCCAGTTAGCATTTAGAGAAAAGTTCAGGACAGGGTGTTGATACTTTTGTGCCGTGACATTATGTGAAATTTCAAAAAACAGACAGCAGAGGAGACAACGGAGGTCACCAGGGTTAGTGAGCTGTTTCCACCTAATAAATTCTGAAACATCATATAGAGCACATGTGTCAAACACAAGGCCCGCGGGCCAAATGTGGCCCGCCACGTCATTTTATGTGGCCCTCGAGAGCTTGTGCATTACTGGCTTAAATTCTAAACCAATATTTTAAGACTTAAAATAAGCTTACACCGCTTTAGAGCACATATTGACAATAAAATACATCTCCCACAATGCATTTCGTTGTCACCCACAACGATAACAGTATCTCACCATGAGCAAGACATCAAGACGATTTTCAGAACTTATGAACTTCAGAAAAACTTCTACAAACTAACCCCAACATGTCCAAGAAAAGAGAAATTGATGCACAAGGAAGGCAGTTTCATGAACGACGAGAAAACAAATACAAGTTTGTACCTCAAAGTGAAAAAACAAGTGTTTTTTTGTATTATGAGGCGGTGTCAGTTGTGAAAGAGTATAATCTACGTCGGCATTTTGACAGCAAACACGGAGCTAAGTATGCTAAATGTAGCCTACAAGAAAAACAAAGAATCGCTTCTGCTTCTGAAACCAAGGTAATGGATACTCTCAGTGATGTTTCCGTTGCCATGGTAATGGACTCTGTAAACATCAACAACCATAAACCCTGAGTTTAACATAATAATAAGTTAAATATTTGAAACTTTAATACATAATAAATAAAGAAACAGTTATTTCACAATATAATAAGGTGCAGTTTAATATAGAGGGTGGTGTGGAGGCTCAGAGCAAATCATTTCCTGGTTTGAATCTCAGCTGGGGCCTTTCTGTGCCGAGTGCATGTTCGCCCCATGCCTGTGGGAGTTTTTTCTAGGTACTCTACCTTTCCTCTAAAAAAACAGGCACGTTGGTCTGGTTGGGGATTCTGAACTGACATGAGGCCTCTCGCCTGATAACAGCTGAGAAATGCTCTGGATGAATGGCTCCATATGAGGAAGCCTCTTCTGCTTGACTCCTCTCTGCTGCAACAGGTGCCTGAGCTGCTCCAGCTCCCACAATGAGGAGAGGAATTTGTTGGTGCCTGATCCAACAGCCACATCTGCCAAGTGAGAGTCGGTGCACGGCGAGGCACACATGGGGGAGGAAGTGTGTGTGTTTCTGTGCTGTGAAAGAGCATGTGAGTGTGTGTGTGTGACTAGAGCCCCTTAACCGAACCTCTGGCCAGCGAGGCGTTTGGTGGTGCCAGACTGAGAGACTGGCAAGACGGCTGCACTTGTGTGTAGCTTATAAACCCTCACCCGCAGTATCTGATGTCACAGCTGTGCATGCGTGTCAGTAAACAACTGTAAAAAAAAAAAAAAAAAAAAACACAAGGGGGTGTAACCAGCCAGGATCCTGAATGCTGCAGGCCCTGACACACTGCACTACTGTGCTGTCAGTACCCAGCAAACCCTCCGACGCTCTCCGTGTTCGTTTGGCAGAGAAATATGTTGAGGATGAGAGAGAAAAGTGCCTCCCCTGGGTGCAGCACTCCAGCTAACCCAGATTTTATGCAGCGCGAGAGGAAGTCACTGGCTCCTGCTTCATTCAGAGCTGGGCTGCCTGAACTGGGGGAGCCATAGAGAGCAGATACCTCACAGCAGCCATTCCCAAACTTCACAGTACCAAAGCCCAATTTGAAATGTGAAAAATCTCGGCAGCCCACCGAAACCTTTAATCACAACTGTCATCAACATTCAGGACTAGAAGCTATGTTCTGATATTAATGTAAAGGGTCAACAAATAAGGTGACACTTGTCATATTAAGTTAAGATGACGGTAGAATAAAACTTAACTGGTTTGTTTGGTTACTTCTTAATGTTTTTAAATCATGTTGTTAATATTTTACAGTAATTAAAAACATATTTTAAAAAGATAGAGAATTTAAAACATATTTGTTTAATTTTAATGACCTCTCACGGCCCACCAGCAGTACCGCGGCGGCCCACCAGGGGGCCGCAGCCCACACTTTGGGAATCACTGCTTTACAGGAATGAGGAAATAAGTGACATGTAGAAGGGAGGAAGACGGAGTGGGAAAAAGTTAGGAGGAGGCATCTTGCTTGCTCGAGTTTCCCCTTTTTTTTAAATTTAAAACAGTCCAGCAGTGTTTTAAATGAAAATATGCCATATTGATCCCATGCTTCGTCTTGTTTGAGCGTGTTAAGAGGTCCTAATATGAGTCTTCCCTTTTGAGATTTGCTAGTGAATGAATTTCAAATAAACTCAAAAGCTACTCATGATGTGTTTGTGTGTGTGTAAGTTTTTTCATTGTATAATTATGCACTATAAATATTTATTTTTCTATTTTTCTTTAATTGTCTCCTATTGGCTGTAGCTCGAGTGCCTAGTCAACCCATTTCTGTCAGCCATCAGAGATGGTTTGGTGACATGTCAGCAAGCGTCTTTGGTCCATCTTGGAGTTGTTCACACGTTATGATTTAGAGCCCAGAAGCGATCACCTGCCAGTTTTTCTCCCACAAGTCAGTGAATTCAGTGGATGATAAATTAGGATTAAAAGGATGTAAAAGCAGATTAATCCTTGATCGAAGTATCAACAGCACAATTGGTGTTTTTAAAAAACAAAACAAAACAAAACACAATACATATACAAGAAAAGAAAATATATTTGGCAAATCAAAAAAATAAAAATCACAAAACAAACTTAAGAAAACACAACAACAATTAATAATCAACTAATCTGAAACAATTCAACAGTTTTAAGATGAAACACTGATATAACGCAGGGGTAACTGACATCAAAATGTGATGCTGAAAAGTAAGGGGCCAAGTACAGAACCCAGAGAGGCACCATTTTCCTTTCTGGTATACAAGGAAGACTTTGCATTCACATGAACAAAGTGATATATATAAGATAAATATGACTTAAACCAGGCTAAAGTGGTTTATTTAATCTTAACATGTTCAAGCCTCTGTAAAAGAATATTTTGATAAACTGTATCAAATGCAGCACTGGATCTTTCAGGGGAAGTACAGATTTTTCTGAGGGCATGAGGAGATTGTTGGTGACCCTCAGTATACAAGGAATCTGTTTTTATTTTGTTTTTTAACATGTTCAATAAAAATTGATTGATTGATTGATTGATTGATTGAATCTTATCCATCCATCCATCCATCCATCCATCCATCCATCCATCCATCATCCATACCTGTTTAGTCCTATGTAGGGTCATGGGGGGTCTGCTGGAGCCTATCCCAGCTCTCTTGGGGCAAAAGGCAGGGGTACACCCTGGACACGTCAGAAGCAATCTTACTTAAAACAAACAAACAAACAAAGTTGAAACAAGCAGAGTTGATAGCTTGATGATGAACCTTTGCTTTATCTTTACATTGTACCTCTAGAAATAGCTGCTCTGGTCACTTGACAAGTTCTTCTTTTTTCTTCCCCTTCCTCTCAGTTAGTTTGAAGGAGCCCATCAACTGAATGTACACCAGTCCAAAGTGAGCAACATTACTGCAAAGACAAGTTTTCAAGCAACTGCACTGGGATCTTCATGCATTTGGCACCCAAGAGCAAAAGTTACAACTTACCTCCCTGAGGAATTCAAAGAGTCTCCAGTTATCTTATATTGTACGGAGCTGAGCTGTTCAACATCATCCTCACACCTATCTCAAAGTGTTATGTTGTTCACATACAAATCCCACGACACCACGTATGGCTTGGTTAGCATAGCTCCACATGGAGCTGACACATGCAACCACAGGTGAGATAATGTCATTTAAGCATGCAAAATAGCTGTCAACATGATTGAGAAGAAGACAGTGACTGTACGTAACACCGTTTGCAAGTCCAAGCCTATCTTTTCTGTCTAAAGGCAGAAACAGATGCCAGTATACCATTTTAGACACTGCTACACAAGAGTTTATACTGATGTTATTCACAGCATCAGAGTGAATGCATCTCTGTTGGACACTGCATTATGTCTTTATTTCACATCCTACACACTGGTTCTCTTTGCAGTCATGTTGTTTGCTTTTCCTGGCTACAATATCCTCAGAACAGGAGGACATATCAGGGTGACACCTCCTGACTACAATGCTGTCAAACAACACATCAATGTTGGCACGATAGGAAGCTCAGTCATTGTGACTTAGTAAAATGACTCAATGAGACAACATACCATGATGACGCACCATAAAGACACGGTCAGATTCCGGAGCACAAGAAGACCTCAGAAGCATAGACTAAAGTTGAACAGGCAAAAGTTTTGTAAGATTATGAATCTACGAAAACAAACACAACTGTCACAAATAAAATACTGTTGAAAGTTTCAGAAACATGGACAACTCTCTTGCTGAATGGTCAGTGGACATAAACAGCGTGCACATAAATATAATCTTGACATAAATAGAAGCCCATATTTGCAGATGCAGCCTCCATGTCTCTGGACCACCACGCACTGGAAACATCATGGTGTCAGACAAGTCAGTGGTCTGGATGTTTTTGGAAGAAGTGTGGCAAAAAGGTCTATCAAGACTGCTTTTAATGGATCCAAAGGCCAGGCTTTTAGTGATGGTATGAAGTTGTATCAGTACCTTTGGCAAATGTTATTTACACCTCTGTGATGGCAGAATTAATGCAGAACGGTACTCTGAGATATGAGAGGAACACATGCTGCCTTTTCCAACATCCATGCTTTTTTTTAACAAGGCTGAGAAAGAAGAGGAATCTGGTACTGGACTGACCCGTCTGTACTCCTGATCTGTGTTCTTTGCACCATGATCCTGATAGCAAACTTTCTTTTTTCTTTTTTTTTTTAAATAAAATACAAAGACAGAGGAGACGAGGCCAAACAAAAGCCAGAGGTGAAGAGGCATACAGTTATACCCTTTCCCATTCACTGTTCACCGTTCGAGGTCCTACATACTTGTGGATTTTGCTCTCAGAGTTTTTTTTTTCATAATGTATTTGAATTAGTGGTAGCCCCAGCAATTTTGTGAATTTCCTATAGGCCATTTTTTGGCAGAAAAATGTTCACATTCACCCTAACTGGTAAATAATTTTAAAATAACAATGTCAGTTAATATAAAATAAAAAAATTAGAAAAGAGAGAGATGATACCTTAACTAATTTTTTTAATTATCTTGGGAGGGCCGGACAAAAACCTAAACAAGTATTATTATTAGTAGTAGTATTAGTATTATTACTATTATTATTAGGTAAGTAATACCAAATAAGTTTTTTTCAACATGAACTTTATTTAAACAAAATTTAAAGTCACATTTAGTTATTAATAATAATAATAATAATAATAATAATAATAATAATAATAATAATAATAATAATAATAATGATAACAACAGCTGGGGGTGGGGTGGGGTTGGGGTGGCAAATATCAAAACAAGTTCTTGAAAAATTAAAGAACATATAATAATAATAATAAAACAGATAAATACATGCATGAAAGAAATCGTATTAAGAAGCTTAATTTTGGAAAATTGGGTAACATTTTATATTTTTGTAATTTCTTTGATGAAGTAGGTAATATTCTAATGAAAAATTCTCTTACTTTTCAAATAAGCAAATCAGGCCTTTTTTTTTTTATTTGTTGTTTTTTGTTTTTATTCCTATGCATTTATGGAAAAAAAAGTATCCAATAGTAGAAAGAGGTCCTATCCAGTAGTAGAAAGAGGTCACACATTAAATGAATAAATATATATATATTTTTAGCTGTCTTCTATAATCTCTACCACCTGCCCCGGGACATATTTATATTATTCATATTTTAAGAGCGAGGAACAAATTACACTTGGTATGCGATGTTTCCGGTTATGCTGGTCCGTCGCAAAAAGTGTTCCGTGTGCAACTGTAGGAGAAGAGGGGGGAGGTTATGGCAACAATGATCGAGGAGAATGGTCCTTCGACTCATGTCAGTATTTATAACATGCTATTTCTTTACTTTTCTTTGTTTTATCATTTAAACGATTATTGAGCTATTTAGTGCTTCACAATAAATTAAATTGCGCAGGCTTTAGTTGCAGCAACCGTTAGCCGGTGGCTAATATATTAGCTTGTACGTCTGATCTGTCAATTCATCTCATTTTACCATATAATATTTCCCTACGAAACAGTACAGAGTTTCTAAAAAGTATTTAATTAAAAAAACGCATTGTTAGCAATAGTCTGCAGCAAACCTACATGTATGACAATATCAGCTACTGAATCCCAGAAGCTTGTGCAATAGCAGAAGTTCATCAGAGCCCAGAGCAGTGTCTGTTTGGTCTGTTTACTGGAGCAAAACAAAGAAGACATTATAGCAAATATTATTGTAAGATTTAGTTCAGCGTCATTTAGATCTGATTACTTGTGCCAATACCCAGGAGCAGTCTGAAGTGTCCTCATCATCCCAGGCAAGACAGAAACTAGAGGGACTCCTGAACAAAAACATGAGGATTCGCATGACGGACGGGAGGACTCTGGTGGGCCTCTTCCTCTGCACTGACCGGGACTGTAACGTCATCCTCGGCTCAGCTCAGGAATTCCTCAAATCTACAGGTAAGATGGACTTTTTTTTTTTTTTTTTTAAACTTTACCTGCCCTGTCTATTTTGAAATGATGTATGTATTTTATACAGCTATTTCTCAGTTTCTAATTGACATCTATTTGTTGTTGTTTTTTTGGGAGTTTTGATAGAAATACAGGCTTGCTGTTAAAAGGCTGTTTCAATGTAATATTAATACTTCACGCAAAGACTGATCAGCATCAGTTTATCCATGGTTGACCACATTTATTCTCATCTGACAGAAATCATAAAGTACAATATGGGTTACACTAAAGATTATGAGACAGCGGCATCAAATTTGAATTTACCTCCAACTCTGCCTCCTGTCTTTTCCTCAATACCACAGTCTCTAAACCATACAACATTGCAGATCTCACCACCGTCTTGTACACTTTTTCTTTTTGCTGACACTCTCTTATCACACCTGACACCTCTCTACCCATTACAAGCTGCTTGCACATGCTCTTTCACCTCTTTTCCACACTCCCCATTGCTCTGGACTGTTGACCCCAAGTACTTAAAATCCTCCACATCCTTTATTTTTGCTTCCTTTAGCCTTATTCCATTCCATTTGGCTTCTTCTCATTCACACACACATATTCTGTCTTGCTGCAGCTAACCTTCATTCCTCTCTTTTCTAGGACATACCTTCACCTCTTTAGATTTCCCTCCACCTGCTCCTTGTTCTTACGAATATCTACTTTTTCGCTTCCTCTGTTTTGTCTTTGGTGAGAGGGAATTACACGAGGAGAAGAAATAGGAGGAAGGGATGGGGAAATTGGGAAATTAGATAAGAGGACAGAGGTTGGTGATTGTATCTACAAATGTGAGCAGTAATATGGGCTGGGTGGAAACAATTAGTTTTAAATTCAAATGATGTGATTGAAGGTTTTGAACCACTTTACTAGTTACAGGACCTCACTCTCACATCATTTTGAGGGAACACTGGCAGAATTTTCCTGTTCGGGAGAGAATAAAGCAGAGTTTTTGTTTGGTCAGTCAAATTGGATTTTCTTTTTATGTCCCCAGACACATTCTCCCAAGGGGAACCCAGAGTCCTCGGCCTGGCCATGATCCCCGGCCACCACGTGGTGTCCATTGAGGTGGAGGCTGACAGTCTAGAAGACGCACAGGGACTTGTGATCAGCCACTGACAAAGCCCCATCAGTCTGAATAGCATTCATGTGACGGACTCCCATTGAGCTGGGCGTACGGCTGTGACCGAGCCCTAAAACGTTGGACATCTTCGTTGGAGGAATTTTATATTGTTGCATACAGAGAGAACGTGCTCTGGAGGTGGCCATTCCCTCCTGACTGAAGGAAGAGTCTGTCTGCAGCAAGTGTGGAAATTTCCTGTTCTGTGTATGAGCCGTGTGGAAGTACAAGTCAATGTCTATAGTAAACATCTTTATTAGGATTTTAAAATAAATTTCTCTATTTGAGACTCCTGTTGCTCTACCTAGTGATGCATTATGTTATAGAGAACATCAAGGACAAGTGCAGTGTGCATCATCCATAAAGTCCAATCCTCCAACTTGCAATTTTGAGGAAAGTAATTTCTCATCAGATTTTTCTTCATCTTTTCTGTTGCCACTAGAGAATCTCTACACTTAAGTTTTGTGAAATTCAGACAGGTACACTTTACTCTGTGTGCAAAAGGGGCACTGAAAACAAAAAAGCATCAAGGACCAAGAATTAACACAAACCAGATCGTATCTATGTTTTAATACACTCGAGCAAATCAGCAGATGCAATTTGGCAGCAGAAAAATTGATGCCACTAACAGAAACAAAATTCTCTCTTGATTTTAAATACAAAGAGCCCATCACATTTTGGTTCACACATCAAGCAGTAGAAGCAGTTACAGTCACTGTGTCCTTAATCTGTTAATTACAAAAATAACTTAGTCTGTGCAAAAACAAACAAAAAAAAAAACATGTCTTCTGTGTGTCTTGAGTGGCTGCAATATTTGAGCTTCATTAACAAACTGCATCTGAAAAACAGTTTAGCTTTTACTGTTTCTGTTCCAACCATTAGATAAATATTATCCAAATATTCTGTTCATGAAGTGCATACAATAAACCACAGAAATTCACGCTCCAGCTCAGCCAAACCTTTGACATATGCACTTTTCTATTTATAGCTCATGTTCTCACACAGACATTGAAGACATATCTTGAATGCAAAGAATATCTGAAAGGCTTTTAAAAAGGCCTGGAGTAACATTTCAGGAGTGGAGAAGCTATCGAGTGGTTTTTCCAAACAAAGTGCAAGTCTTTTTTTTTTTTCTCTAAAAATCACCAGAAAAGGCAAAGATACATAGTAGAACACTTGATTCAGCCATCTGCTGCTATGTTTTTATCCCCCAATTATTTGTGTGAGCGTTTTATCAAAGTATTCAGAGTCAGTTATACTCATATCTGCAGGATGTAGCATTTCTATCAAAAGACACATCCCCCCCCCTTAAGAACTGTAGAAACCACTTCTGGCTGAAAGCAAACTCGAAAACAATCATGGAGCACCTACACTGATCTAAGATCTGTCAGATTTCAACGTCTTTACACACACTTTTCTTGTAATAGTGTTTAAGTCTCACCATTAACATAAGAGCTCAGCAAAATACATCTCCTAAAGTCTTTAAATATAAAAGTCTTGTTCTCTGGTGTAGAGACAGTTCACCATGGTCAAAGATATCAAATGAGATCAGTAAAATGGCGTTTCTTCAAAAAAGACAGCGAGAGAGGGGTTAAAAAGAAAACAAAAAAAAAAAAAACACTGTTTCCTGTGTAAGAGTTACTGCATCCAGAAAGTAAAGGTTTAAAGAATGGCACAAAGAAAGTAATAATGGCAGACACATCAGCAGCCTTCAACCACCAACTTCATATTTCCAAAAGGAGTTGATGTGCTGACTTAACTCAACGGGAGCCACAGTTCCATTCTCAGTTTATTTTGGTGAAAAGTCCAGATCAAAAAAAAATAAAAAAAACTGAGGTTTGGAGTTAATGGCAAAACAGCATCCAGGCTGGTGTACAAATTCTGAGGAGGACTTCTCCAGAAATCCTGCACAAAAGTCCAAAAAGTCCTGCTCTCTAGTTGTACTCAAACTTGAAGTGGAAGTTGTTGCCAGACTCGAAGGGGTTGAAGTGAAACGGCCAGGTCCTCTGTCCGCCACCGCCACCCTGCTGGTTCTCCGGGTCCAGCGGGTCTTCACCTGAGTCAAACTTCTGTCTCATTTCTGGCCAGAAGACGGGACGGATGCACGGACAAAGTGAAGAAATTAATATGAAGTGCATTTTTGGGATACAGTCAAAATAAATGGAAACTTTCCAACTCTAAGCTTGCAAGATAAGCTGAGCAGTTTGACCACAGCCTGGTGGTCAGGGAGTATTACATGAACTGCAGAGTCACAGGTTTAATTTTAGCCTTTTCCAAGTAGCGGTGTCCAATAACAGGCTGTGATAACTGGCTTTTAAAATCTGATTTTATTCTTTTTTTTTCCCGATTATGTTTCAGTGTTAAAAAGCTGCAACTGATGAGACACTTTCACAAACCCTGAGAGATCACTGCTTCATTTTCTTCTCTTCTAGTACAAATTTAAATGCAATGATTTAATTGCTGAGGTTCAGAGAAACTGATTTTTGTAAGAGCTACTGGGTCCTGCTGTATCAAATTTATGCTAAATTGTTTATTATAAAGAAATATTCTAAATGTACTCAAGGCGTTCCTTGCGTATCCTTATATGGACTTGTATTAGAATTTACTACTGACTGAAACAGCTGAATAATATTATTCCAAAATAAAGTGCACAAGTTAATGAATATTTTGTTTTTAATTCAACCCACTAGTGGAGTAGAAGAGCAGCGAGGTCTTTGCTTCAGTCCTTTAGCTTTGAATGCTTTTCACTGTCATTTGTTTTAGGGAAATACACCAGAAAACAGTCCTTTTGACTTTCGTGTGACAGTAAATCCAAATCTGCTCATTTGTTATATCCCAAAAAAATATCAACACACGTAAATGACAGGTAGGTAGATCAAAATGTGTGCGCCTGACCTGGGTCAGTGAGGACCTCTTTAGCTGACGCAATGTCGATAAATTTCTTTTCCGCTTCCTTCTTCTCAGCCTCGGACTGGAAGTTGTCGGGGTGCCACTGCTGCGCCAGCTTCCTGTACGCCTTGATGATCTCCTGCTTGTTAGCGCTCCTGAGGACGATCAAGATAGCGAAGCGTTTGTTTTGTGAGGTGATGGACTTTAAACGCGATGTTCAGTGAAGAACCTGGCGAAGCTGGTTACCTGCTGACACCGAGGATCTTGTAGTAGTCCCTCTTACGAGAGATTTTGAGTAACTTCTGTGCTCGTTCCAGCCCTTCTCTGATGTCGTTGCTGTCACCATCAAACTCTCTGGCCTCCTGGTAATCCTCCACAGCTGCAGCAAAAGAAAGGAAAAAATAAAAAAATTTAAGCTTAGCTTTGTGACAACATCTAACAGAGTTTCCTCCTGTAATAAAGTAGGAAAATCAATTCCTTTCTAACTGCAGTTACTTGATTGTCCTGTTACCTTTCTCATAGTCCTGGTTGAGAATGTAGGCCTCTGCTCGGTCTCGGAGGATGTTGGCATTGCGGGGGTCTCTCTGGTGGGCCTCTGAACACACATCTATCGCCTCAGAAGCCAATTTAAGCTACAAAGAAGCGATAGATATCTCAGGAGGAAAATTAAGACTGAACCAAGTGCTCTTTACAAGTTGAAGCTCTTTGGAGCCACATAACAGACAGCTGTTGTCTCTCTCTCTTTCTCTCACCTTAACAAGGCAGAAGCAGATCCTCTCTTTTGCCAGGTTGGTATAGTATGGGATATTAGGTTCTGTTTTCATCACCAATTCATACTTATCAATAGAATCTTGATACCTAAGTATGGATAGAAATTAATACATGTCAGAAAAGAGCAATAAGACATTATTTACGCAGTGATCACTGTGCTAAGAGATGTCAGTTGACCAGTCCTACAGATGTACTGACCTGTCCTCCTGAATGAGCTCTTCTGCTGAGTCGAGCTGCTTGCTGAGCTTCTTCACCTGCTTATAGTGGCTGAAACACTCTTTGTCATCCTGGTCGAGCTTCAGACACTCCCTGATGTGACTGCACAGACACGCACCGACCGATGAGAGCGCAGAAACAACAAGGCAAAACAGAGGAGGAAAAAAAAAAAAAAAAAAAGCTTCATTTGCATGATTCTGCTGTCAGCGTGAGGCTCACTTGAGTGACTCGTGGTGCTCTCCGAGGCTGTAGTGTAGCGTGCTGAGCTTCAGGAAGGCTGCGCGGTTGTCGTTGCGTAGCCTCGTTGTTGGCGTAAGATCCTGGATGGCCTTCTGTGGGTCCCCCATTCGGATGTAACATTCTGCACGGAGTTCCCGGGACTCTGGATCCCAAGGAGAGATCTGAAGAATAATGACGCAAACAGGCAAATGTCAACTAATCCTTTTTAAACAGCAAAGATAATGTGCCATCCTCTAATGTCTTCACTTCATCACGGACTGAAATGTTTTTGGAAGAAATTTATCAACTCAGACATCAAAATTCATATTTCTTTTTTTTTTTTTTTTTTTGCAAAAACACATTCATTGATAATATTTTAGCACATTAAAAGGAGATTTTTTTTTTTAAAGTAAGTAAAAAGAGTAACTTTTCTCTACTTCTATAGCCCTTTCCAATATATTGATGGTGGCGCTGTAGTCCCCTTGGTGGTACGCAGCATGAGCATCCTCCTGCAGCTCCTCCAGCTCGTTCGCCTTCATCAGCTGCTCATGAGCTTCCTCGTGATCCGGAGAGCGCTGCAGCTGAAGGAGGGGGAAAAAAATTAAGAGGTTTATTTCTCCTTTAATGATATGCATTACTCGGGTTAAGAACACAAGCAGAATTAGAATCACTGCAAAAGTCTTACCACAGCCTCAAAGTCCTCCCTGGCCTCCTGCGTCTTGCCCTGCTTCAACAGGATATTCCCTCTTTGCAGCCGGGCCTGAAGAGGCATGGAGACAAAGAGGTGGGAAGGCATGAAGAGGAAATGAAGAATAATATTATAAAGAGTATGGATCTCATGAGTCGTGTGTCCATCAGCTGAACTTACAGCCAGGAAGTCAGGCTTGAGCTCGATGGCTCGGGTCAGATCTGGCAGAGCAGATTTGGATTTTCCCATGGCCAGGAATACTGCAGCTCGTTTGTAGTAGGTCAGATAATTCTTAGAGTCTCCCTCTGGAAAATGTCAGAAACATACAACCTCTATGTTGTCAAAGTGTCAAACGTGAGACTTCAAACTACACACAGACTGTTCAAAACGCACACGTTTCTGGCTGTTATAGATCATTTTGCACCAAGTGTGAGAGAAAACGAGCATTATTAAAGCAGGCATAAATGGAGCTTAAATGTGTGCGAGTGTGTGTAATCTTACCCACAGCTGAGTGGTAGTGGGACAGGGCTTCAGCCAGCTGACCGGCGGCCAAAAGTTTGCGGCCCATCTCCAAGTGGTGCTCGATCTCGACATGAGTCGCCCCCAAGACACCTGTAACACAAAACTGTGGCTGAGCCCTGCTGGAAATCCAACTCAGACAAGAGAGGGTTATTTATTTCCCCCCTATAAGATTTACTCTTTATCTGACTCTACTAAAATGCCAATATTACAAAAAACATGGAATAGTATGTGTTTCACATAAGAAACTCAAATGAATGTGATGACCACAACAGAGTAGCTGCACATATTTATATTCTACATTAATGTTAAGTTACAGTGTTGTGAAAAAGTATTAGCTCCCCTACCTGATTTCTTTTTTTTTTTTTTTTTTGGGATGTTTGTCACATTTGAATGTTTCAGATCAACAGACTTAAATATTAGACAAACAAAACCTAAGTCAACACAAAATGTAATTTTTAAGTGCCGATTTTATTTATTAAAGGGAAAAACTGATGGCCGGGTATTCTCCTTCAGAATTTTCTGCCAGAGAGCAGAATTCATGGTTCCATCAATTGCAGCATGTAGTCCAGGTCCTGAAGCAGAAAAGCAGCCCCAGACCATCATACTACCACCACCATGTTTGACTGTTGGTGTGATGTTCTTTATTTCTGAAATGCTTTTACGTCAGATGTAACGGGATACACACCTTCCAAAAAGTTCACTTTGTTTCGTCAGTCCAGAGAATATTTTCCCAAAAGTCTTGGTTTTCATCAAGATGTTCTTTGGCAAAAGAGATGAGCCTTTATGTTCTTTTTGGTCAGCAGTGGATTTCTCCTTGGAACTCCTGCCATCATGCCATTTTTGCCCAGTCTCTTTCTGATGGTGGAGTCATGAACACTGACCGTAACTGAAGCAAGTGAGGCCAGCAGTTCTTTAGATGTTGTTGTGGGTTCTTTTGTGACCTCTTAGATGAGTCGTCGTTGTGCTCTTGGGGTCATTTTTTTTAGGCCGGCTGGAAGGTTCACCGCTGTTCCATATACATAGATATCAATTACTCTGTTTCTCATCAGTTCCTGAACTTTTCTGGATGATGTCTTGCTTTTTTTGGATCTTCTGCTCTTTGTCAGACAGGTTCAGTTGAAGTGATCTCTTGATTTGACAGGTCTGGTAGTAACCAGGCCTGGCTGTGGCCAGTAAAATTTAACTCAGCTTTTCCAAAAAAAAAAGGGCCATGTAGGTTTGAATAGTTTTTTTTTCCCCTTAACAAATAAACCTCCATGTAAAAATTGTATTTTGTGTTTATTTGGATCTTCTGTCTAATATTTAAGTCTGTTTGATGACCTGAAACATTGAAGTGTGATAAACATCCAAAGAAAAAAGAAAAAGAAATAATTAAGGGGAGCAAATACCTTTTCACAGCACCGCGTTACTTAAAATGTAAAGGATTTGTGACCACAACTACATAAAACATTTCTGAGCACTGATATGATTTTGATATCAGTGCGTAAAATAAAATACTGTGGAAAAATCTCAGGAACCCCTCGTCTTGTTAATTTATCTAAGTTTTAATAACATCCCATACTTATTTGTCACTCTCTTCATTAAGATACAAATGGAAAATTTAGTGATATTTAATATAATATTAGAAGTAACTGACGACTGGACTTTTCTTTCTTTTTTTTTTTTTTTGTTAAATTAGTCATAGAAAGGATGCTCAAGCATTTCTGTCAGATTTTATTTTTTTTCCATCAAATAGACCATTGTGAAAATGACAAGAAATTGAAAAAAAAAAAAAAAAGAAGGATTCTGTTTCCCTATGATTTTTGTAACATTTCATTAGCTTTTCTTTATTTGGTCCCACTTTTGAGACACCAGTAATCATCACTGATATTTGTGTTTAATTTGTCAGCTGTGTCATTTTAACACAGGTGTTCAGATGATGTCCTGACAGCTGCAGCCTTAATGTTGTGACTCACAACAAAACGGACCATAATATTGTAACGCAAAACAACTTTTTCCACCCTTTTTTAAAAAAAATATAAATACATGTTGGAATCGGTCTGCAACACATAGGCCTACTCCTATAAAGCACATTATTATGAAGTAGATATTCAATTTTTCATGATTAGTAATTTTACATTGCGTAGCAAAACTTGGTAGTAAAGCATAAGGGACACAGGACAACATGTAACCGGTGTAATTCAATATTCCGTGATAAGAATGCTACAATTTCAGTAGCTTGGGCAAATAATGGAGCTCCAAACGTGTGTGTTGGTGTCGGTGTCTGTAGCTGCGGTCTTACCGTCCAGCTGGATGTCCAGGAGGACGCAGAGCAGAGACAGAGAGCACAGCAGCCCGCTGACTCCTGCCCGCCGACACCACTCCATGTCTGACCGCACTCACGCTCCCGACGCCCAAATAAACAACCCCTGTGGCTTTGCTTGGACTGAAACTGCTGCTCTGTCTCACTGACGCCAGTGAATCTTCATTTTTTTTCTCCCTCTCTCTCCTTCTGAGAGGTTGCGGGAACGGTTTATTTACGGTCCAGGTCAAACAGTAGTCCGTGTGGAAATAAGTCACATCACTGAAAGGTTCCCCCCCAACGAAACCGTCGCTGCGACAGCTGCTGAAACGAACAATAATTCCACTTTACTTCCACCTAAAGGCACTTCTCGTAACACAGCGACGAGGACATCAAGCTACCGTCGGTCGGTGCACTTTACAATCGAAACGTTTCTGCCTGCTCTGCCCGTCACCTCCCCATCTGCTCTACATTTCCGTGGTTGGTCCGCACAGCTCACATCCGCGTTCGTCCACGGACGTGGGTTGCTCTCATTGGAGAGACTATTTTAACACCAACGACACTCCCATAATGTGCCAAGATGGGCCAGGCAGAGGGGATACTGTAAATGAATCCAAGCATCGCCACAGGCAGTGTAATCCTCATAACGGATGTTGTGCAGCTGAAGCGTTTCATAGAAATAGAAAGAGAGAGGACTGTCGGATCTGATGTTGCATGAGACACCCCCTTGCATGTTTGTCATGTCTGGTGAGACAAACTAGATTTGATTTTATTTGCATGTACTCTCGCAAAAAGAAGAAGAAGAAAACGGACAAAAGCATTTTTTTTTCATTTGAACAGACAGGACCAAACTGCAGATGTATGGCCATCATGTTTAGTGAGAACCCAATGCAGCATATCATTAAAAAGCACGTCACACCAACTGTCAAGCACAGGGGTGGAAGGATGCTTATTTGGACATGTCTCAGGTAGAGGCCTCTGCAGAACAGAAGTGGGTGCTTCTCAGCCAAATGGGCCTTTTTCGATCTGTGGACATTTCTCAAGTGGGGGTTCCTCAATCAAAACCTGCTCAAGCTACTGGAAAATCTGGTTGTGGGTGTTTTTCAATCGGTGGGCTTTCTTCAACCACAAGATGTGATGAGCTGAGAGAAAGAAAATGGACGTCCAGCTTCAGACTAAAAGCCCCAACCCCGAGTTGGGCCAAAATCTTTAAAGTCCTCCGTACAACTAAGGTAGGTCTTTATAGATGCAGTACGGCCTTCAATACTGGGTTTGGAAAAACCTCTGAAAATTTTATTCAATTAATCACTCTTATGTAACAAGAGAGTAAGTTTAAATGTTTGTCTGTCCCACAGAGGGAACTGCCATTTCATCCTTGATAGAGAAAGCTTCTCTCTTATTTTTCTTGTTTATTCTTTATTCTTGTATGTGTTCTTGTATTTTTTTTTTCAAATTATGTCCCAATAAGTGAGGCTTCAAAACTGAAAGAAAGAAAAAAACATTTTATTGTGCTCAGTCTCAAAAACAAATACAAACAACTATTACAATTAAAACCTACACAACCTTTCCTCCACCGTCTCTTACAGGTACTCTACAAAACTGTACAAAACACATGCAAATAATCTCCCAATCAGTTCACTTTTGACCTGAGAAATGTCTGGTGCTGTCATTTCCAGGCTGTTATTTTCACAGATGCACGCTTGGTATTGGGGGTTATATACGGTGCAGCAGTGCAAAGTAACTTCCATCAGTAAATATCTGATGCACTATTAGTCTGTCAGCAGTCACCGACAAAAAGTTCCATGTCAGATGTCAAAACTAAAAGTTTAAATTCATCAGGGGAAAAAAAAAAAAATGAGGCGAGGAAAACATCTCAGTGGTCAGACGTAAGCATTTCGCCCGTAAGTGCTGGCAGCTGCGCTTCTGCTTGGTGCAGCTGCAGAGTATGCAGTTCCTCTGGTTTGATAAGGCAGGGGGCTGCAAAACAAGATGGGGAGAACACACTTCAGTGGTCAAGTAATTTACTTTATGCCTTCGAAAGAACAACGGAGAGAACATTTGCTTTGGATTCACATGGCAGACATGGTGTAAGGGGAAAATGCAGGGTTTACAGCAGCAATAACGTTAACATTCCCCATCATTCATCTCCATAAACCCTGATGTATGACGGAGAGATTACTGAGCAGGGCTACCGGGGCCCAGATGAGTGAGATGGCCCTTGGCCTTGACACAAATGACACAAAACAACCACTGTGAGACAGCAAAGATGCAAATGAACAGGAAAAGGATAACATGCAAAACACAACAAGAAGAATGCCCAGCAGCCGTGTCAGGCTCTGTCTCTTGCAACCAGTAAACTGAATTTGTGCCTTTCTGTCCATGACAAGCCCAAGAGTTTCAGGGCAAAAAACACATTTTTACAATAAAAACAGAAGTATTCTAAACTTCATTTGAGGTGAACTGTTGCTTTCAGTGCATTTGCCTCAACGTCCCTCATACATGCATTTTCTTCATCTGACCACTGGGGGGCACCAAACACTTTAAAATGCCACACACACACACACACACACACACACACAGTGGCGTCTCCACCAGTCTGAGCCAGGTGTAACTTATATTCCAGGGACTTTGCAGAAAAAAAACCCAAAACAAATTTGGTCCTATTAAATTCGACATTTGAGTTAATAAAGTTTAGCCACAAATAGGCAACAGACCGTCTGAAGATACTCTCTTAGCAGCTTTTACATAGTATCACAGAGGCCACACTTTGATTAATTATGGTTAATGAACAACAAGTCGGTGGCCTTGTGAAACTCTTACTGCAGGTTCTGGCGGACACGCTTCGGCTTTAAACATAGTAGCCACCGTTGAGTACCACACGCAAAGTGACCAAGTCGTCAGCTGAACTTACAATTTTTCCTCTCTGCCCATTTTGCAGGAGCAGGTGAGGCAGGCGCCCCCAGCGATGGCGAGCACAGCAGAGCACCAGCCGATGTAAAGCCCCTCTCCTATTTCAAATCTGGGATGAAGAGCAGAGTTCATGTCAGCCAACACGCCGCATAAGGTCTGTTTATTCCACAGCACCGCCAATGGCTGCATCTTACTTTGTTCCAGGGTAGAAAGGGTCAAAGAAGTCCTGAGTGATATTGAAGGCATACCAGGAGACTGAGACCATGGTGCACATACCTTAAAAAAAAAAAAAAAAAAAAAAAATCAATCATACTTTAATGGTTGAGAAAGCTGAAGGGGAGTTGCCAGATAGTTAAACACTGGCCTTCAGTCTTGAAGGAAATAATTTATGGAGAACAGATTTAAATACTGCTTGAAAAGTTGATGCGTTTATTGGGCAGTATATCAGCAGGACATAATTATAAGGCTTGAAGGAACAGAGGCTTCCCTGGTGTTGCTCAATTCATTTTTGCATGTGTGTGTGTGTGTTTTACCTTGAAGTATAAAGAGGACTCCAGCTGTGCCTGCAATCCTCCCTTTGAGAACATAGTTTTCTCCTCCTGCTTTGGAACACTGGATTCCAATCAGAGCCCCCACCAGCCCAAAGGTGCCAAACACTATTGACATGATCATCAAGGCACGAGAGGCCTGGATGTAACCTATGAAAAACAAAAACTCACCAAATTCAACACTGCTGTCAGAGGTAGGCGCTGAAATTAGAAGCGCCGTCTACTTAGATAGAGCTTTGAAGTACACCAAAGGAAAGTTCAGAATGTCCAGAGACATATAAAATCTTTAAATTGTCTTTCAATCAATATTCCTAATTACATTTTCCTTTTATTATTATTTTTTTTTCTAAAGAGAGCGTAATGGGCGATGGGTATTTCATTTATTAAATATGAAAAATGCATATATACTGTAAGCCAATAAAAAAAAAAGTTTTTTTCTTTGACATACCATTCAAAGCAAGCAGGGAAGGGAACTCCCTGCAGTTATGCACCCCCGTCGAATCAGTGGCACAAGACATCCACAGGTTCTCATAGATGGTGGAGGTGGTGATGACGTTCCCATCCACAGTGGACGTCTTCCAGTAACGGTTCGGCAGGGCGACCCCCACCATCACCCATCCAGTGAACCCCAAAAACAACGCCACGACTTCCACAATCGGATCCATGACCCTTCCTCGGCCCGGCGGTCAGTCAAACTTGTATCCAGATCTCAGATTTGTTTACTGTTTTTTTTTTTTTTTTCGGCAGGTAGAGGTTGTCGCGGAGATCAGAGCATCTGCTGAGTGTGTGGTGTCTGCTATATCACTGTGAGCTGTGTCCGGGTCAGCAGATATGTATAATGATTTATATGACTTACTGCTTCTCCTCCCCTCATACTCTCTTCTCCTCCCCCTACACTCTCTTTCTCTCTCATGGACACATTTTTTTTTTTTTTTTGCATTTTACACCCCTGAAACTGAACAGGTGTTTATCAGCTCACTCTCAGAGTCCAATGGTCAGCCGTTGTTCTTGATGTCACAGCGCTGTCTGTATTTAATGAGGTTTACTTGATGCGTTCAACTGTTTGAAAAGTCAGAATTATCAGCGGTACCATCTATTCATGTATATACTTTTAAATGTTATTATTTTAGCTGTGCCTTAAGCATCAGGGTAAATCTAGATATTGCTTTTTTTAAGTCACATTTATTGTTTTGATTTGAGCTCTTCAAGGCTTTGAGGGTCAAGGACACAATCACCAACTGTCACACCCAGTTTCCAGTTGTTGTTTTTTTTTTTTTTTTCGGAAAATTGTCAACACTTGACTTAAAGTCACAAAAGCCACCCAGAGACAAAAGTCAAAAGTTACCCAGTTCATTTTCATAGATAAATCTTAACCTAGATTTCAGAGAAAACTGTCACCTGCGTAGCGGTGAAATTTATAAACCAAGAAGCGAATGGGTTTAAAGGTCAACAATGCAGCTCTAAAAAGCCTGATGCTAAAATATCGTCTTTGTCATCTGTAAGCAGCAAGACACAATTTCCTTCCGGAAAGTGATCACTTTCAGGAAATACTTTTGTGAGTGACCCAGTTAATTTTTTTTTTTAATCTCAGTTAAAAAGGTGGATCTCTTTCTGCGAGCACATTTGATGGATTTATCTATTCACATATTTATTTCTTTTCTTATTCTTCTTTTTTCATTCACAGATGAAAGTGGAGTTTCAGGTGGTCAAAACATAATCAGTGGGGAAGGACGTGTTCTCATTTTAGCACTAATGTAATGTTTATGAGGGAATATACATACAGTTTTAAAAGTAAAGTAAATCATGCAGGAAAAAAGATCCCTGTGATTGTTGTAATTATAATTTTCCTCCAGGAATAATCATTTCTGTTTTGGTTTGTTTTTTTCTTTGTTTGTCCTTGAGAGACATCTTCAACGCTTACTTAATTCAATCAACAATCCAAACTTCAAAGTTGTTAAAAGTAAAAGCATAATTATTAGAATAATTATTCAAATAATTAAAAGGAAAACAAGCTCATTTATGAATCTTTGAAGCTTTAATGCTTTTATATCAAGGAATACTTAAATAACTAGGAAACTACAAATAAATGATGAAAAAAAAGAATTCAGGGATTTGCAAATCAATAAAAGCCTGGAGTAGTTTGGTTGAGAGGAGCTCTTGTTTACGGCTGAGCTGCCTCAACTGTTTTTCTGTGCGTTAAGAGGAAGTGATGTGCGTCTGCTACAGATTGTGGTTTTTGAACTGTGCAATCATAATCAGCCGGATGGTTTCCTCCTCTTTCACCTGAAAAACTAAATGCTCACGTTGGTTCCTCCTCAGCGATTTTCAATAACGCCTGGCTCCTATACAGCTGTCTTCAGTTTAAGATGGTGAAATATGAAAATTCTTTTGAATTTCCATGTTGAGAAATGGACGATCGTGAGGGCAAAAACGTCAACAGATGGTGAACTCCTCATTGTCTTCACACCTCCCAGAAACATCCTCTCTCATCTCTCATCTTCCTGCTCTGTCGCTACTTCACTTACAGTAGTTCGATGTGTAAAAAACATTTTCTTCCCCCCAAAAACATGACAAAAAATAACAATTTTATCTGTGTCATGTTTCAATGCTTTCTGACGGGCTAATAAGAGGAAATCTCTATGTCAAAATGTACCAAGAAATCTTATTGATTGTTTTTTTTAAGACACCAAAGAAAAAAGAAAATCAATTGGCTCTTTTAAAATAGAATAGATCTTAAGTGACATCTGTGTTTTGTTCTGAGGGAGGTCACGTCAACTTCTGCTTGTAGAGTCATTTTTTTCTGAACATTATATGTTTTTTTTTTTGTGTGTGTGTGTGTATATATGAATATTAGCTAAAGGTCACCTGGCATGGGTTATTCTCCAGTCGTTAAAATGTTAAAATGACCAACAACTGCTATCTGTCATTATACTTCCTGTGTGAATCTCAATAAAGAGACTGAAAAAAATATGGATGATCAGTGTCATTAAAACTCTGATAAAACAACACAACTGTGGGGTAGGGTGGGGGGGGTAAGAGTTTTGCAAAGTACTATATCAGTTAAAAATGAACCAGACATATGCTAAGCATTTAACAGCAAGAACAGATATGATTTCCAGAGTTTGGAGCTTAAATCTTTCTAGTCAACATTTAACGTGGTGGACAAAAAGACAATGCTTTTTCAGTTCATATGTAACATTTAAATGAAGGATGTTCTGCAACAGAATACCAGAAAAAAAAAGACCTATTTAATTTACTTACAACCATTTTTCTGTTGCTTTTTTGATTTTCAGATTCACAAAGTGAAAAAACAAATAAAAACAAAATGAAATCAATCAAACCTAGAACAGTTCAGTGTGATTTTAATGTTATTTTGTGCTCAAACACTTTTTAATGCAGTTTTTGGAAAACAAAAATGATCCATCTGCTGTCAGGTAAACTGATGCATTCCTGTAAATGTTTATTTAGAAATTTATCAGAATTTATTCTCGTATAAATGTTATTGTCTGTACCTTTATTTCCAATTCGAAATGGCACAGATATCAGTTTTCATATAAATCGCTTCATGATTTTATCTTTTATTTCTTTCTTCCTTTCTGTAGTTGAAGTATTAAGGTCGTGGACAACAAGTTTCAGCTGCTTATTTAGTAAAACTAAAGCAGAAATTCAAACAAGAGTTAAAACTCAACCTAACCCACCTCCCTCATCTAAGGTGCTTGAAACGCTGGATCCTGCCCCTCTATAAATGTCCCATTTTATGACTAAACTGTTTGCAAATCCCATTTTATAGCTCATCTGGCCCCGGGATTGGTTGCTGATAAGTTGATGAACTCAGATCTAAAGTCACTGAGGTGTCTTCACCAAAACACATTTTTATGTGTTTTTTTTTTTTTCTCTGAAGTGTTGCATGGAAAGAAGGCCATAAGTTTTACATGCACCTTCCAAGAAAAAAAGTAATGAACAAGACGAGAGACGAGCACGTGATGATACGGAGCCACATGGATGATAGGCTTTTAACTGACTGCTTTACAAATGGACACATTAGTGAAAAAAAAATCACAGTGAAACCTGTGGAACGGGACATTTTAGATTTATTCCATAATTTGACATTTTAACCAAAGTGTACTCCTCATAATATACATGTCATGACAGTATTTTAACATGGACAGGACTGGATGATTCAACATTGTGATGTAAAAAGTTGCATGAGCCATGAAATGTTTTGCTTATATCACATTAAAAATGTCAGAATTTGTTGTTAAAATCAGACACAACTGTCCGCTGAATTAATTCAAGTGTCTGAAATTTGTCTCTTGATGGAGTTCAAATTGAAATTGAATGAAATGATTGAATGAAATTGAACATTTGGCTCCAGCTTGTGCAAAATCCTAAAGTCTCAGAAAAGGACTGGGAGGGTAGATTTGGGAAAATAAAGAATGAAAAAGCTGCTTTGATTTTCATGTGCAGTGAGGTGGAAGACAATAAAGTGCTTTTGCACCGGTTTACACAATAACCTTAAATTACAGTGTGATTTTAAAACATAGCATAACGTTCCTAGTTGTGCTCTGTTGCTACAAGGTGATTACACATTAATATACTTTAGCCGTGTTTTAAAGTTAGTGGGAACTCAATGAACATTGGTCTTATAAGTCAAACTCACTGAAGCAGGCCCAAATTACACCTGCTCAGATGAATCATTGATGTGCGTGTTTAAACAGGGTGTTTTGGGAGTAAGTCAAAAATCAAGATCTTAATTTACTACAGTCTTTACAGGCCTCCATCCAAACATCATTTTTATATTCTTTACTTAACTGATCACCGCTTTCACACCGAAGAACATGGCTGTTTTCACTGACGAGTGCAGGGAAGTTTCGGTCCCATCGCCCGGGTTAATGAGTAACATCATATGAGACTGATAACTCAGTCTCCGTAAGTCTTCCTGTTGTAAAACGTCGCCGGCAACTTGAATCTCTCTGAGGGGGATAAAGATATGGAGCTTAAAAGAGACTGAGTGGACCAGGAGGGCACTTTTTTCTTCAGGCACATACATCTGTACTCCAACAATGTCCATCAACGCTCAGAGTCAATGAATGACAATGATGATGAGTCAGTAGAAGTAGTCAACAAGCAATGGCTCAGCAGCAGGATGGAATAAATGCAAAATGTCCTGCTTTTCTGTAATATTGACTGAACTCTCTCCCTCCTCTAAAGCAATGACAAACTGCCTTGTTTTGAACTTGTTCCAAACATTATTAAGACGAATGTGTTTCAGTTCCAGCAGCTTATTTGGTCATGTTTATACTGTTCATTTGAATGTGTCCTTTGTAGAGCTTTTAAAGAACTAGTACATGAATTCCCAACAAACAGAAACTTGATTTCTTGCCAAAATGATTTATTTATCCAATATTCATTTTATGACCTCTAACCCCCCTGAAAAAGTTGGAGAATTTAAAAAAAAAAAATTGCAACAGAATTTACTCAACAGGCAAATACTGTCTTCACTGGCGTCCTCCACTGTATGAGAAAAAGTAATCAAATCTATATTTTCATGAAAGTCGAGTTGGGAAAGAGGCTGGTTTATCTTTGTGTTACATCAATCATCTTTTTAATTACACGTTTAATAACTCTGCTGAATGACAACGGTCTGTGATGCAGAGCTGTTTCCAGGCTTCAGGCTGGACTTTGATGTCTTGCTGCTGTGTGCTGCACAGTGACAGGAAAAAACAAAACAGAGGTGAGTAGGGACTTGAAATTCAGCAGAAACCAAAGGAACTATGGGAGAATCTGTCAGGTATTGTCTTTTGAGGATAATTTTTTTTAAACATATTTTTTTTTCTAAGAGTCAGTTTGATGATATCCTGGAAATCCTCAAGGAAGACATCAGCAAAGAGCAAACTTCAGGAGGACCCATTGCCGCCAAGAACTGCTTACCAGTGTAAATGATCACTTTATTTTTTAAGCGTAATTTCTGGGGCATTGTGATTGGCTGTTTATTATTTATCTTAAACTAATCATGAAAATGTTCAACCCTTAAATTGGCATATTTACAGTTACCTGTTTTTCATAGCAATTATATTCATAGTGATAGGTGTAGATGCGTTTATAACTCATTCTGAACCTTCCTGTCAATCATTAACCTGGAATTTTCCAGAACAATGTTTTTACATTCTGTCCTGTTGCTCTGTTGTTGATCTCACAATTTTGGATTTGTTGAAATTTTCTGAATAAAATTTGGCTTGCCCATGAAGAGACTGAAAATCTTTTGCTTTGTGCTTGTATTTGTTAAACAAAAGTACCAATGTGTATCAGAGGATACACGCCTTTTGGTGGCATTTTATAAAACTTCCCAATTTTGAGGACGTTTGTATAATTTGACATCAAACACCGTGGCCCAACTGCTCTGGCAGTTACACTGTAAAAAAAATTGTAATATGACAGAATTTTACTGTCTATTATATCTGTATTTTTAAAATACCATTTAAATTACACAAAATTGACTGTGATTTTACATGTCAAATGTAAAATAACATTAAATCACTGTAACTGTGAAAACACAATATTTCTGTTCTTTTACATAAAAAACCATTAGAAATGCATATATTTATTGTTAAAATACGTTCACAAATATATCATAATTTCACAAATATTTGGCTGTTATTTAAGGGAATAAGCTGTAAAATTCAACTTTAAAACAACAAAAAAGGAAAAAAATCATTTAAAATTACTGAGGAATTAATACTAAAAATTTGTAATTTTACTATAATTTCCTGTTAATTGACTAATATTTTCATTGAAAATAACTACAATTACTCTCATTTCTAGATGGTAACATTTATTAACATTATATTAATAAATTATTATTAATTATATTTATTTTGAAAGGACATCTAAAGAGACATAGGGAAAGTGGAAAGCTTGAGAGGGTGAATAATAAAGAGTTTGACTTGAATTTAGAGCTGCTGCCTCTGCTTATGGAGCATCAGCTCTACCAAGTGAGCTGCAATGAAATGTTTTCAATAAACATTTCTCTGATAGATATGCTGCTAGTGATCTGGCTGGTCCTTTTGGGTCATTTCCCAGCATCCTTTGCAGCCCTGGTTGTTTAGGTGCTTATCTGTGTTTATTTGTTAGCTATTTGATTTAATGCTGCCATCTAAAGTCTGTTGCTGGTTTCACCCCCTGTTGATTCATAACCCTTACCTTTAACATGTTAATTTGTGTCACCCTTTCTGTGTTTGAATGAGTACCCGTGAGTTTGTTTAATAAAGTGTGTAAAACAAAATTTGTACTGACTAAAAAAAAGGAAGTTGACAAAATAATTTCTGTGCTAGTGTCATGGCTCTGTCAGGTGTTGCAGACCAGGCTCTACTACAATGCAAAGGCTACAGTCCTTAAAATTGTAGCAGTTTTAAACCCAATATCTAGTTTTTCAACAGTTTTCTGACATGTTTTGAAAGATGAATCACAAATAATTTTTTGTGTCATATACTGTAATATTACATCAAACACCAATTATTATACAATTTCTTTACATAAAATAATGTCATTGGAGCCTATTAAAAACAGCACATTTCTGTCAAATTAAGCATTATTATTTGTAATACAGCATTTACTTACCATTTTTTTTTTTAGGTAAATATGTTGTTTTAAAATGTGAAAATGTTTCTAATTGAATGTTAAAAACAACCTGAAAACAAGGCAAAATCTTGTTAAAATGACAACAACAAACTGTATTTTGATTATGGAAAAAAACAGTATTTTTATGAGAAAGTAATTTTCTGTTATTTCACGGTATTTTTTCTGGCGCCCCAGCTGCCGAAAAATTACCGTTTTTTCACTTTTTTTTTTTTTTACAGTGTACCGTGTGGCTAACTAAACCAGAATACTTTTGAGTTTTACCTGCAGCTGTGCTCGAATGCGACTACAGTGTCACAACAAACACGGGTTCAGCTGACAGGCAGTTAAAACGTCTAGAAAACCGGAAGTACACAATAGTGACAACAGTCACCACTGAAATCAGTTGTTTTACATACAAAATCTATTTCACATGCAAAAAAAATAAAAGAAATAATGATTCACCGTGTTACATAAAGAACATCTATGAAATCCTGTCATTGTCAAATTATAATTATTGACTGCTCAGATAATTTAAAGGTCACTTTAAGTTATAAAGACTGACAAGACATGAAAAAGCATCCCTAAAATTTGTTGCATTATATTATGATTTCACAAAAAGACGAAGAGTTGTCAGTAGAAACAACATAGATAAAATTACTTAGCTAAAATTAACATCACAAAATCTACACATGATGGGTGCACGCACATGTGTGTGTAATGATCCCAGCAAATAAATGATGCATTTAAAATGTATATTTTTATGTTGGTCTTTAATGTAGAGGCAGCACTGCTCTGCATGGGTCAACGTACCACAATCAGACTCACTCAAACATGCAGGAAAAGTTCCATAGCTGGCTGATGAGAGATTAGTTTTAAGGATCCAGAAACTGAAATCATGCTAACCTTCCCACTGGAGGTTAAAACAATCGACACTAGCAACAGTGCAATCAGTTTAAAGAGGTCACATAACTTTCTTACATCACACAAGGGTTTAACACCAGATCACTAAACCTCAGCGAGGACACTGACAGTGCAACTGGCCTTTGGGGTTTCCATACAGATAAACATGAACTTTATTTAGACATGAAAGAGTATCATTGTTGAGAAGTAATCATTCACACATTTAATGTCTTAAGTTTCCAAAACTTCCATCCATCCATCCATTAGCTTCCGCTTGATCCGGGGGCAGCAGTTTCAGCACCAGACCTCCCTCCCCCCGGCTGGTTCTAGAGCGCCTGGGGGCTGGGCCTTTACCCATGGGTCTTGGGTGAGCTCAGCCCAAACGGGTTACATGGGTTCGGCTCCCTGTGGGCCCACCACCTGCAGGGAGGGTCATAGGAGTCGGGTGTGATGTCTTTTGGGCAGCTGCCAAAAGTGTAGGCCTTGATGTGCCGACCCTTCGGCTGATTAAACTGGCTTCCAAAACTTGATTTTTTTTTTTTTTTGCCGTTTTTATGAGCTGGACAGCTAATCTAATAACCAGATTCAGATGGGTTGAAGAGGAGACAATGAAGAAACTGAGCAGGAGTAAAACAAAGAGCAGTTTCTTCTCTGATTTGTCATGGAGGATGTGAAATCTCCAGCACACAGGAAGGGAGAGCTGATGAAGACAAATGGGGACTGTTGGATATTAAGGGGTCTGTGTTTCACCAAGACCGGTTACAGGAACAAAATTTGGACCCTAACACCCGTGTCCCCAGCTTTCATATAAAACACATACACTACAGATAAAAGGTTGAGGGACTGCAGTACACATTAACAGCATGCTACTGTGAAGCTGTTTCTTCATGCACATATTGAACTGTTGGCTGTGACTTCACATCCATGTTTTCTACTGAGAGTCCAACCCCATACAAACCAACACTGCATATGATGTCATCAGCTTTATCTCTCGGGTTACAAATGCATAACTCACAATGGATTCAGAGATCATTTTCAATTTTCCAACATTTTGTAAACATTTGATTTTTTTCCCCCTACTCATTTATTCTCTATTTATACCGCGACAAGATAATTTCTCTTTGGGGATTGATAAAAATATTATTCAACTCCATTAAATGTGAACCGTGGTCAACAGCTTAACAATTTCCTGGAAACATGAATATTCTTTTAGTCATTTTATTTAGCAAGATCAAAAAACAATTAAATAGAGCAAAGATCAATATCAGGAATGCATTTTACATGAGAGAAATATTAATTTTCTAATAAATGTATCACATCCCTCTAAGTCTTGTTCAGAACACAAAACGGTGTGGTTGAATTAAATGCAAGCACCTGCACGTTGCTTCGTCAGCAGCAGTAATGTCACTATTCACAGCAACTGACTCTGTTCTTCATAATCAAAAAAATACCTGTACTGCACCAATAACTCTTTCTTCAACAACTCAAAATCATTTAAACAGTTACAGAAACACAACTGCACTATTAGAAAGATTTGTTTTGCATTTTTTTTAAATAAAATATGACAACTTATGAAATTTAAGATTCTGTTATAGGAGTAATAAGAGAGTGCCATGCTTTAATGTGTGAACAAAAAAAAAGTCATATGTGTGGCAATTTTCCAACTCAGTTAATGTATGACAACAGTTTGTTCACTGCCATTATTAAAATCTTTCAATGTGCTCCAACACATACCAAGCTCCAAACCAAATATACACATCCTTTACACTTTTATTTTTAGTTTAAGCGGATAAGTGTATAAGTCCACAAAAAAAATGAAGATGCGATGCGTCACGTCCAGATTAGGATTTGGCAGCTCCCTTTGACACTGCCAAGCCGATAAGGCCCGCTAAGCCAGCCACGCCGAGACCGATGCCCCCGACAATCGCCATGCCAACCAAGCCATCTAGATGACAACGAGCAAGGGTGAAGAGTTGGAGTTGTAAACAAATTATCGTTAAATTAAAAATCTTGTTTTATTAGTAAATATTCATTACCTTTTTTTAAAGCCTTGTCAATGAGCTTTTCCAGCTCCAGAGCCTGCTTGTTCCCTGGCTCGTTTTTGAGAAGAGTCCGGATATACTTCAGGGCTTTCTCATATTCCTAAGAGAACGGTTGAGAGGCAAAACAAAATGAAAAAAAAATAAAAAAAAATCAATCAACAAAAAACTTAGTGTGTATCATGATTAGAAACAGTACATAAAAGTACATCTAATCTATTTTAAATTCTACAAATCTGATATAAGAGGATATTTTGTATGACTTGTGGAAGACAAAGATTCAACACACTTTAGAAAGAACACTCACTTTGAGTCTGTAGTTGGCAACTGCAAGGTAAAACAGAAAGTCTCGTGAGTCGTCCTTCGATGCTTTTTGAACAAGTTCTATAAGATAAAAAAAAAAAAAGAAAAGCAGAAAACATACAAGTAAATATGTTGCATGATTTTTTTTTTTTTAACACATAAACTTACTTTAGTCACCAACAGTAATGGCACAGGAGGGCAGGATTTTGTTTGTGATCACAGTTACTTAAATACAGTAACTTTGTACATGTTAGAATTTTTCTATGTATATAAGCGCATGCATTCACTCCCTCCATGTCATTTTATACATGTCCTTTGTGGCTTCTTAGTCTGCTGGTGTTTAATGACACTGGCTACTAATCTCAAAGTGCACAATCTCTAATATAAAATAAACTTAAATTTCATAAATGTCTGTTAACATTTTTGTCCCAAATTGTATTGCTGAGCATTACTGGCACATTTTATGTAAATGAGAGCCCAATAACCTGTTTTAGATTAATAAAAGTGCCAGTATTGTTTATACAAAACCAGTTATGGCAGAAAAGTAGATACAATCTCTTAATCCAAGCTAATATAAAACCAGACTGACATAATTATAAATTAATCATAGTTCATAATTACCTAGGAATTATAACATTCCTGTGTCAGGCTTTATACAAATAACCTGTTTTAGTTGGGTTCTAAAGAAGCAACACCTGCTTTCTCTTCTACAACTTTAATACTGTAAAAGGAAAAAAAAACAAAAAAACAAAACACACATACTGCTTTAACTTACCCTCCAAGAAAACAATCCCCTTCTTGATGTCGTTGGAGTATTTACTCCTGATCAAACACCACGCGTATTCAAACTTGGTTTCTTTGGAGACAGCTCCCTTAGCCAGCTCATTGTTATATTTCTTCTCAAATTTCTGTCATAGAAGAACACAAATATTTAATGAGAAGAGAGAAAGCTCGTTTTTGGAATACTGCAAACATCTTTAGCCCTAAAAGAGAAGCGTGATGGTGATTTCACATTTCACTTTATTCGTAGTTGTATGCTTTTTTATATATACATGCCTCTTGTGTAGTGCAGACTAAAGAACGATAATCATTTCCCAAAGTTAAATGACCTAAAGTCAGATATTACTTCCAAAATTCTGTTGACATTAGTCGCGCGCTATTAAACAAAATGACAAGGACACAGTCACCAGACTTAATCACAAACATGAACGTTAGCAATAGCTTGGTACGTGACACGACAAAGTACGCGTCAGCACGCATTTCACCAAAGTATCATTAATCAAGTCAACAGATACTATATGGACACAAATTACACTCACTCTTGTGCTTGTGTTTTTGTTTTCTAAAACAAAAGCGGTTCAAACAATGTGAAAACTTACTAAAAGGTCTTCAGGAGCTACCACATCACTCAGCACAGCCTCCATGTTTCCGGGACACGCAGCTTTGACCCCGCCCACTTTTAAATCACATGACACAACATTGTCTCACGTCAT
The DNA here is from genome assembly GCA_018398805.1 of Hirundichthys speculiger. Taxonomy (NCBI): domain Eukaryota; kingdom Metazoa; phylum Chordata; class Actinopteri; order Beloniformes; family Exocoetidae; genus Hirundichthys; species Hirundichthys speculiger. Next base: position 884,380 of record JAGFBZ010002592.1, on the reverse strand, counting down.
CTTAAGGGTTCCCCATAACAACAATAATAAAAACAACGATAACAACAACAACAATAATTTTTAAAAATTGTTACAAAATAGGTTTTATTGTCTTATTACAAGTTTCAAATCATCGCTATCAGACTTGTTCCTTACATTTACACAAATTCTAGAAAGCTACTAGTAACCATGCTTAAAAATAAGCAATATAACACTTTTGTTTACTTCATCAAAAATAATGTAACTTTGTAAGTTTAATTACTGATAACATTTGTGATAAATGATTTAAACAGGGTAAAAAAAAAAACCCTCAGGTTTACAGGTATCAGATGTTTCCTCAGGTTTGATATTTAGCCATTTTTCAATAAAAATCTTCATCTTTGTTTTAGATGTAAAACCTTTGCAATCACCAGAATTTGGTTTAGTAACTTTGTTAATTTAATATCTTTCTTGGTAAACATAACCTATTACAGTTACAGACTTAATGCTGGATTACATAGCTCAGTTACAAATTACTAGCAACTCCCAACACCGTGTACAAAGCAACATTTTAAAGAAAACCTGAAATTGCATACAGTTGTATTTTTTGGATTGATTACAAAAACATCAATGAAACCTGTGTCATCTAAAGATGCTGCAGTGGCTTCATCACTTCTTTGTAACATGTGCAGGAGAAAAGGCTAAAGGCAACAGCTCATCAAGGCTGGTTTCTTTATAAGTTCCATCTGGCTTGGTCAAGTACACAGTCCAGTCTGATCCAAACTGTTGAGAGACAGAGATACACATAAGTGTACGTGGAAACCGCGGCTTTTGTGTCACGGTATACGGTATATATCGGTACTAAAAAAAACAAACATATAGCGTATATATCCCATATATAGTGTGGGCCGCGGCCCCCTGGTGGGCCGTCGCGGTACTGCAGGTGGGCCATGAGAGGTCATTAAAATTAAACAAATATGTTTTAAATCCTCGATCTTTTTAAAATATGTTTCTAATTTATGTAAAATATTAGCGACATGATTTAAAAACATTAAGAAGTAACAAAACAAACCAGTTAAGTGTAATTCTACTGTCATCTTAACTTAATATGACAAGTGTCACCTTACGTCAGAACATAGCTTCTAGTCCTGTATGTTGATCACAGTTGTGATTAAAGGTTTTGGTGAGCCGCGGAGATTTTTCACATTTCAATTTGGGCCTTGGTGTTCTGAAGTTTGGGAGTGGCTGCGGTACAGTTTTAGACCACCCGCTACCCTAAACAAGCGGCCCAAGATACCGAGTTTGCAGAAAGCAAATGTGCATAAATGTGCAGCTGTGGCAGCTCTCATTCAGATGTCTGCTGTGGAGGAAACCAAGGAGATCTCTGTGTCTGGTGTCAAGCTGTTAAAGGTTGGATGCGGGAATTTATTTCCGATATGTCTGAAACTGTTGGTGATCGAGGAGGGACAGGAACATTAATTGTTCGTGATCTTTAAATGCGCAACTCGTAACAACTGGATCTTATGCAGGTTAGATCCAGGTTTAGGGATGGATGGATGGATGGATGGATAGATAGATAGATAGATAGATAGATAGATAGATAGATAGATAGATAGATAGATAGATAGATAGATAGATAGATAGATAGATAGATAGATAGATAGATAGATAGATAGATAGATAGATAGATAGATAGACAGATAGATAGATAGATAGATAGATAGATCGATACATAGATACATAGATAGATAGATAGATGCTGAAGGAAGAGCTCGAGAAATTGTGGGTTGTGAAGGCAGCAGTGGTTCCAACAGTGATCAGGGCGCTGGGAGCTGTAACCCCCAAGGTGGAGTGGTGGCTCCAGCAGATAACAGGAACATCAAAAATGTGTGTGTGTGTGTGAGTGAGTGGGGGTGGGGGGATTCCATTGCCTTACATTGAAGAATAAATTCTATCAAAAGTCTCTGAAACACTGTCCACAATGTCCACAAATAGTTTTGGCTTACTTATGTAAATTAAAATGGGGAATTTGCCAGGTTACGCAACAGAATGATTTTCTTCTTTTTACCTACTTACTATATGTGCTCTAAGACCAAGGAATTAAGAATAAGTGTGTGGTCTTACCCATGGTTTGAAAAGGATAAAATGACTGTTGTATTGAAACCAATGTATGCGACCCTTTCTAACTCATTGTGTGTTTAATCTGGCATTCTTTGCTGAAGAGTGAATATCATTTACTAATACAAAGAAACACTTCTTTATATGGAAGCTATGACACCTTACTGTTCTAGATTCATAAGTATTAATGTTTAACAATCCTATAAAATACAGTGTTTCCTGCTGTTGTATCAGTAAGGTGTGTTTGATAAAGAAGAGATTGTGCTACTCTTTTTCTTGTCTAGTTCAGTTTTAAAGATTTCTATTATTCAAAGTTTCTCACCTCATGTTTATTTTAACCTAGGATGCAACAATGGCATTTCCTTTAATTAGATTAATAAAGAATTATTACATTTGATTCAAGTTTCATTGAAGACAAAGGTCTTGCTGCACACAGTTTTACTCTTTCTCTACATGGTTGACTTTTTACTGTGCACATCAAATTGATTATTTAACACTGCCAAAGAGATGGCTTGACAAACAAGAAAGTTATTCAGTGAGCTCATTATCAAAGTACACTCCCTGATAGTCCTAAGACTTTATGTATCAGGACATAATGAAATATAACCTGTTTCTTTATCAGGACTTACAGTAAAATTACGTAAATATACAACCTCACATGAACAACAACCCGACACATGTCACTATGTCAATATTTTTTTTAACATATAATAAGCAACATTACGTATAATTTCCTCCTTTGCTCTTGAATATGAGGATGACAAGAGTTAGTGAAGGCTTTTATAAACAATTTAAACATATCCTGATCTGGAGCAGGCAATTAGTTCAATGCATGTCACCCTGGTGACGCAGCAAAATTAAAGGAGAGCCACCTTTGTGCCACCGGAAAGCCTGGCTTTAGACTGGATATATCTCCCTATGCCTTGTAGTGCACCCCTCTGGTGAGGACCAGGTGATTTTTAGCCTCTGAGTTAAAAGACGGTGTAGTCCGTTTTACACATGACTAAATGATAAGTTGGAATTGTTTTGTAGCTTTACTACTTAATAAATAATGATGATCTCTTCTGGTCATAAAAGAGACTCACCTCCATGAGAACCTGTCGGCATGCCCCACAAGGTCCAACAAATTGGTCTTTGATATCACTACAAAGAAAGAGATGACTGAATGAACACCGGACTATTTGAATATATATATCGGCATGAAGTTGGAGGATCTTACCATGTCACAGCGATGGCAGTGAACTGTCTGTGTCCCTCCACTATGGCTCTCTGGATGGCTGTTCCTCTCGGCACACACTGTCAGGCCATAGGAAGCATTCTCCACATTACAACCTGAAAATACATAAATATGTAGACTCTGGACTCTTTCATGGTGTTATTCAGATCCTTAAAGAGGCACCAGAAAAGTCTTTTGTTGTCTCTCTGTGGCTTTCGGAGTATCTACCTCGTCAACTTTCTGAATAGAAGCATGTAAAAAGTCGAGAACATATGAGTGATATTTATTCTTATTGTTTTGTCTTAATTTCTCTGGGCTAAAAAAAACTTTTGCTCTGACATTTTTTACATGGAAGTGCTTGAAGAATAAAGCTTTGAAGTACAAAAGAAACAATCCATTATGTGTCAGAACGTCCCCTTGCGGCGTCCTATTGCTAAATGTTTTCATTCACGAATGTTTAAAAACACTGGCGAGGTTTTAAACCTGTAACCAGTAGTGGTAATACCGAGTTAGGCATACGTTTAGATCAATTTCATAGATCTCTCACTGCCAACAGTACAAACACAAGTAAAAAAGTATCAAGATAAAACAGCGTGATGTGCACCAACATATAAAAACAGGTGATTTATGAGAAATGTGTATTATATTAAGAGTGAAGGTATGAAAACATTAGAGAACAGCAGAGAACACTTTAAGACTTTACTGTGGAAAAAAGAAGCCTTATTTTGACCTTGTCCAGAGGCTGTGTTGGTGTGGGACGGACCGTCACACAGTGCAAAGCTGCATTGTGGTCAGACGAATCAGTATTCCAGATCTTTTTAGTAAGAAATGGATGCCTTGTTGCTCTGGACCAAAGACAAAAAGGACCATCTAGACTGTTGAGCAGCAACAAATCCAAAAGAGAGGGTCTGTGATGGTTTTATCAGTGCCCTAAGCAAAGGAAAATTATACTACTGTCATGGCAGCATTAATGCAGAAAAGTACCGGTACTTTAAGATTTTAGAGCAACATATACCACCTGCAAGATGACATCTTCATCTGGCCCTCAGCCTTTACTTTGTTATTACCTGTCTCCCAGAGAGAATGTGTGGTGTGAATGCATTTGTGAAACAGAAAACAAAACAAACAAAAAAAAACACAATCATTTGATATCTTCATGGAAAAAATGGCTGTTAAAGTTCCAATAGTTGTTAAATGAAGTTGTTAAAAAGTTTATAGAAAAATAAGGTTGCAAAAAATGATCTTAAAAAAAGGTGGATCACTAACATCACTTATATTTTTTGAGTTACTGAAGTCACTCACAACAGTTTATAACTATGGAAGCCTTTCAGATTAAAACTGAAACATCATGAAGAACCAGGAAATTAAGTCCAGCTACCTTCCACTAAAACATTTAGAGTTATGTATTGTTTTTTGAGACATAAGCACAACTTTGACCTCTCGACATGTGGTGAAGCAGAAAAATCAAGCAACATAACACTGAAGCACCTCGATCTGTAATGTACAGTACCTACCTACTTCCAGTGGTTGTTTGTTCTGATGGGTTTACTTGGAGACACGTGCAGGTCATTACCTGTGATTATGGCGCCATCTGCCGTCAGTATGGCAGCACCAACGGGGAAGTGGCTGTAAGGACAGTAAGCCATATCCCGGGCCTGCAAACACTTTGAAACCAGCTCTTTCACTTTTTCTGCGTACGACATAAAGAATCACCAGTTATTAGTCCCGCCTTGCATTTATTGTGAGCCATAACAAAACGAGTAAAAGTAAAGGACAGTGAGAGTCGGAAGTCTCCCTGTTAGGTGAACTTGCCTGTCATTGCTGATTAAAAAAAAAATGGTACGCGGGTTTTCTTTTGGACTGTGAAACGTTCAATCGCTGAAAGCGCGCGTGGGACAAATAAGCGACAGCAGCTTTGGGATTTCAACAACGCTGTGAGACTCGGACTGCCGGGCTCGTGGACGGTTAACCGGGCGGCTGTAGTTACATATGCTGCCTGCTCGTTGTTTACTCTCACGTGATTGGCTGACAGGACGCAGCATCACCGAGCGTCCGGCACGTTGAAGATGAAATTGAGACGGTTGAGACCAGATGTGAGTTTAAACCCGAATTTAGATTTAATGAGAAATATATAATTAACTCGAATTAACTGTAAATTTGTCACAACCCAGCTAACCCACCCACTTTGTTTTATATTTAAAATAAACAGATTTTTTTTTTTAATCCAAGATTTCCCAAAATCCCACAGTCGCAATTAAAGCATTAGCAGTAAAATATAAAATTTTCTAAAGGTGGTTACTTGTTGTCTTCAAACGTTTGCATACACTGAGAAATGTTGCTTTTTTTTACTCTTAGATGTTTGACTTTAAATAGAGACAATGTCACATAGTCAGGTTTAAATGGCTATTAAAAAGAACAGTAAGTTTCCTCATCTGTAGCTTTTTGAACCGTAGTGTCTTTGTGTAAATTGTCAATTTGTTTGTTAGCTCCAGTGTGGATGCACAGAGCTGGAACGGGACTCAGTAAAGAGAAAAGAAACTTCTGAGGACCTTAACACAATAACTTAACATCACAAAAGAAAAGATTTCCAAAGACAGACATGGCAGTCAAAAGTAGAGGATCTGTTGATGACAAGATAAGGTCAGGTAGACCAAGGTAAATTTCAGCCTGAAAGGCCAGGAGAATTGTTTTGTAGTTGTAGTCCCCCTGCAGTTGTCCTCCTGGCCTGCAACCCCTCACTACATGTCTTCCTGGTTTCTTGTCTCTCTACACCAGGGGTATTAACCTCCAGTCCTCGAGGATTGCTGTCCTACACGTCTTAGATGTGTCCCTGCTTCAGAACACCTGACTCAAACTAATGGATCATTAACAGACCTGTGCTGAGTTGGATGACTCGCTGATGAGAAGAGAAGAAAACATTCTGGAGTGAGGTGGATGAAGTGCTGCAGAGTATCCCTCAAGATGAAAGAGTACGGATTGGTGAAGACTTCAATAGTCATGTTGGAGATGGTAATAGAGGGGATCAGGAAGTGATGGGCAGGTTTGGTATTCAAGATAGGAATGCAGAAGGTCAGATGGTGGTGGACTTTGCAAAAATGATGGAAATGGCCTCAGTGAATACTTTCCTCCAGAAGAGACAGAAACATAGGGTGGCTTATAAGAGTGGAGGTAGGAGCACACGCAGATGGACTACATGTTGTGTAGACAATGTAACCTGAAGGAAATCAGTGACTGCAAAGTAATGGTAGGTGAGAGTATAGCCAGATGGTATATGGTGGTGTGAGCTGGATGACTCTGGTGGTGAGGAAGTTGAAGAGGACAAATGCAGAGCAGAGGACAAAGTGGTGAAAGCAAAAAGAAGAGTGTAGTATGGCTTTACAGAGATGAGTTGACACAGGCTCTGGGTGGTCAGGATGTGTTTCCAGGTGACAGGAGAACTACAGCTAATGTGATCAGGGAGACAGGTAAGATAGTACATGGTGTGTCATCTGGGAGGAAAACAGACAATAAGACTTGGTGGTGGAATGAGGAAGTACAGGAGTATAGAGGTTAGCTAAGAAGAATTGGCACACAGAGGACTGAAAATATGGGGAGATGCAGCGTAAGGTGAAGGTACGGGTGGCAAAGACTAAACAAAGGGAGTACAATGATTTGCATGCTAGGTTGGACAGCAAGGAGGGAGAGACTGACTTTTCAGGTTGGCGACGCAGAAGGATAGAGAAGTAAAGGATGTGCAACATGCTAGGATAATTAAGAATAGAGATGGGAATGTATTGGCAGATGCCAGGAGTGTGACAGGAAGATGGAAAGAGTACTTTGAAGAATTGATGAATGAGGAAAATGAAAGAGAATGAAGAGTTGACGAGGTGATCATTGTGCATCAGTGTGCAAGCAGGTTGGAATGGGTGGAGAAAAGTGTCCGGTGTGATGTGTGATTAAAGAGTTTCAGCATGAATGAAAGGAAAGGTATACAAGACAGAGGTGAGTCCTGGGATGTTGTATGGTTTAGAGACTGTGGTACTGAGGAAACGACAGGAGGTAGCAGAGATTAAAATGTTGAGGTTCTCTTTGGGAGTGCCAAGGATGGATAGGATCAGGAATGAGCACATCAGAGGGACAGCGCATGTTAGATATTCTGGAGAAAACATTAAAGAAGCCAGACTGAGATAGTTTAGACATGTACAGAGGAGGGATAGTGAATATATTAGTAGAAGGATGACGAGGTTGGAACTGAATTTAGCTGTCTTGACAGCATTCATTTGAATCTGGTGTGCTGAAGCAGGGAAACATCTAAGACATGCAGGACAGGGGCCTTAAGACTGGAGTTGGACACCCCTGATGTAGAGGATAGGGATCGATGGAGGTGAATGATTTGCTGTGGCAACTCTTGAAGAGAAAAGCTGAAAGTAAAAGGAGAAATTAAATTAAATGAATACTTTAGAGTGAGGACTTTTGAGTATATGTGTGTTTGTGATGGCTGCGTTGCCGCGTTGCTCAGATGGCTAGCTGTCATTTCTTTAATTACTTTGTATCTTCAGTAAAATTGACCACGTAGGACCATCTAAGGGTTCTGTGCTTTGCACAGCCATTCAAAATCTGAATGGCTAATATGATTCAGAAATAGGTGGGCCAGAATGGGAAATTGACTACACTTATATTGCGCTTCCTAGACACCATTATGGTGCCCCCAGAGCACTTTACCTTGGCCTCTCATTCATCCATTCACACACCAGTGGGTGGCTGCTGCCATGCAAGGAGCAGCCAGGCCCACTGGGGGCAAGTTAGGTTCAGTGTCTTGCCCAAGGACACTTTGACATGTGCAGGGGTGATAGCGCTCCGGCGTCACGCCGGATTTCCGGCATACCGAGGTGTTTGCGAGAAAAAATAAATAAAATCAGGTTTGCCGTTCGCGTAGATCTGAGAGGCGATTTCACTCAAAACTACACCAGTAGCCATACTTAAGCCAATCGGTAATAGTGTAGGGGGTGGTCTTGGGTTTTGGCCAATCAGATTGATTCTAGCCTCGCGTCACCAGGCTCCAGGCTGTTAACCGAAATCACCAAAATAAATGTGTTCACCAACATAAAACGCATAAAAAAGACATTAACTTGTAATACAATAAAAGCAAACGGTCAACTTAATGGCTCTTGGACTTTCCTGTAAATTATATTCCTTAAATGAAAGAGTTTCACCGTATTTTATTAGGTTGGTGCTTTTATTTCGACGGACTCTCTCTCGCCCTGGATCTGTTTCCTACCAAAACAGCGAGTCAACGGCCTCAGACCATTCAGCAGTCACTTCACGTGCGATTGTGATTGTGTACACACTAGGAATGTGTTTGGCAGCGTGGAGGCATGGAGTGCAATTTTATGAAGCCAGGGAAGACACCAAAGTTGTCGACAAAGATATAAAAAACAAATGGCGTTGGTCTTGGATTGAGGAGGTAGGCAGAGACGGAAAGCCCTTTGGGAGCTGGTGCCAGAAACTTCGCCAACCAGGAGCATGTTTCTGCACTTTGTGCGCAAAAAAAATATTATATGGAACTAGTGGGAAAAAAGTGCTGCCACGGCACGAGTTAGACGCTAGTCACCAAGCAGCTTCATGAGCGATTCAACACACCTCACGTTTGCTGGGGGCATCAGCCACAGCAGATATCCAACCCTCAATGACAGATCGCATGGCTGATTTAAAAATTCCTTTATTGCCGAGAATGATCTGTCGTTTACTATCACTCGTCCACTCGTCACACTGTGCAAGAAATTAGCGGAGGATAAACTCGCCCTTACACATCTGTCTGTCTGGAGGCAGCATGCAGGCTATCTTATTACACACGGCATCTCACCAGAATTTAAAAGAAACCTGTCTGACAAGCTTAAGAATAACATGTTTTCACTCAACATTGATGAGGCCACGGACAAAAACATTGTTTTTCAGTTCTTGAATCACTTTAAATTATTGCTATTTATTGTCCTCTTAAAGTGTAAGTCTGGTGTAAATTGACCTATGGTTCTGTTGTATAAGCTCACCACATGCAGCCCATAGAAAACAGAGAATGAGACAAACAACATAGGCCAAGTTATGGGTCTGCTTTAAGCAGCCTGTACATAACTTGGCCTATGTTGTCCCAAATTGTCTCATTATTTTTTGTGTGTGGGCTGCATGTGGTGAGCTTGAACAACAGGACCATGGGTCAATTTACACCAGACTTACACTTTAAGAGGACAAAAAAATGACAATTGTGTTGATCGGGGCATATATCTTGGCTTAGGGGCTCGCTTACCTCCCAGGGAAAAAAAGCTCAGGCTCAGGATTTTTTTTTACTATCACCCCTGCATGTGGACAGTTGGAGGCGGGAACAAACCACAAACTTTACAGTGACTGGACAACCCGCTCTGCTAACTGAGCTACAGCTTCCCAGCTGCAGAACAAAAAGATATGCTGTATGTACCCTTAAATCAAATAGAAAAAAAAAAAATCACAAAGATTGATGTCGCCTAGCAACAGGGCAAGGTCTTATTTACTAGTTTAAGAACCTACTTAAAATGACACCCCCCCCCCCCCCCCCCCCCCCCCCCCCTTGGCTGGACAGAATCATGAAGTCAGATGTTGCTTAGCAACCGGGTGAGGTCATACAAACCTATGACACTATATAGACATTACGGAATCTGTGACACTGGCATTCGGTATTTCACTCCAGAGTAACTTGCATCACATATCTTTACACATTACTCAAAGGCTTGTTCACATTGTTTGGAGAGAATAACAGAAAGGTTGGAAGCATGAAAGAACAAAACAAACTACAAAAAAGCTACAAGACCGATAATTGTACATTTTACGGTCGAAACAACACGCGCTCCACTGATATGTGGGCAGTGCGAAAACATCACAGATACCAGCTGCTAAACAAGAAGCGTGGAGTCCCAAATTTATTACATTTGGAAGTTGACAAGGAGGAATCCCTGAAACAGGTCACGGAAACATCTCAGAAGATACAGCTACACAGCTACACAAGCCAAGCACTGAAGATCAAATTACAAGATAAAAGGAGAATTTCTGCCTGGTGCTGTGGAATCCCAGGTTCACTGTCCTACAATGATTTCTCAGGCTTGTGGACACTGAGAAAACGTCGCAGATTTGAGCTGCTTGCCCGCTACAGAGGAATCTCTGAATTAATCGACCAGGAAAAACATGAATCCAAGCCTAAAGCTGACACGATTTCTTGTCAGCTTGACGCCACAGTAGATTCACTGGTGAATTCGTTCAGTGGGATGGTCATTCACGTTCTACAACAAAGAAAACCAAGGTCAATCCCAAGCAAAGATTCCTCTGGTTTGTGGGCTCTTCGTGAAAAAAGCAGGTATAAACTGCTTGCTCGTTTTAGAGGAATCTCTGAATCTGTGGACAAAGAAAAGGATGCACACAAAAGCAGTACCAGTGGAGAACCGGAGAAAAAAATCATCATTCGCCGCTGTCTCAATAACCAAGGCTCAACACAAAAAAGATATCCCTCTGGTTTGTGGGAACTGCGTGGATCTCGCTGGACACAAAAATATGATTCCATAGCACGTGACAGCAATAGGATTGCCACTTCTAAACAAAGAGGACTGGACAACCACAACTCTGGAGACATAGAGATGACTGTGAGCCCTACGAGATCCAACCACTATCAAAGAAACAGGAGTGAGCTTTCAGGATCTGAACCACAGAGGAACAGGTGGTGGGCAAGACTTGCCACAAATGAGGAATCAGCCAGGGACAGGAAGCAAATCATTTTCCGCCGTCGCAGAAAGCAAAGCTTCTTCCATCAGAGGTATTCCTCTGGTTTGTGGGAACAACATGGACCTCGCTGGATGCCTATCGCCCCCCCCAAACAAAGATACCAAATTGATATGAGACACAAAAGATTCAATGCTCCCCATCACATAAATAACAGGTGGACGCATTATGAAGACTTCCCCCGAACAAGAATTCCCAGGATGCACCCCAGAGGTGCAATCCACACCAGGCAGGACAGATGGAACTTTAGAGGTGATTTGAGACCACCTGCATGCTCTCAAGGAAACACTCACTGTTATGCCAAGGATTCCGCAGTTGCAGGATTTAAGCCAAAGAAGAAGAGAAACAGACACATGAACCTAAAAAGAGAAGTGAAAATTTTGAAAGATAGCTATAAAACATTGTTACAGAAATTAGATACAAGCATGGTGGTTTAGTGGTTACCACTCTTGCCTCACACCAAGAAGGTTCCTGATTCAAATCCCAGGGGATCCATTGTGTGTGGAGCTTCTATTTTCTTCTCATGCTTGTGTGGGTTTTCTCCAGGGACTCTGGTATCCTTCCACGTTCCCAAAACAACATGTATGTTAGATTAATTAGGCACTGTAAATTGTCCATATGAATGATTTTGTGTGTGTTTGTGGTCCAGGTTTCCCTTGTAAAAGAGATCTATGATCTCAATGGGGTTAACCTGGTCAAATAAGAGAAAATAATAAATTAGCAAGAAAGAAGCAAATATCATATTGTTTCATTAGTGTTATTTACTATTTATCCCTGCGGGATATTTAGTACTCAGTTTATAATCCAATGTACAATGTAAGTTTGCATGAATTTTGCCAGAAACTATCATCACAGATCCAGATCAGAGTAGAACTATTCAGCTTTCACTGTAACAAATTTCCTGTAGAATTTACAGTAAATAACAGGCAAAAAAGTTGCCAATAAAGTGCTGTAAAATTGCTGTCAATTACTGTAAAAAATAATTACAGTATATTATTGGATACTGTTTACAGGTTTTTGCCGTATATAAATTACAGTAATGTGTTGTTATTTTATATTAGAAACAACCATTAATTGCATTTTTAGTTTACAACATTATCTTGTAATCCATTAAAATTACATGTGTTACCTGGCAATTAAATGTTCCAGTAAATAGCTGTGTTTTCATAATACAATATTTTATTGTAGAATGTTTTTACAGATGATCTTTGTTTAGCAAATTAAGCACTGTGATCGCTGATAATCCAAAATGTATCACCACTACCTTAGATTATCTTCTGCTGTTGAATAAAACACGAGTCAGTGCTGCAAAAACAAAAGCTTTTATTAAGGTATAATACAGCAGATGTGTATGAAATGTATTTAAGTTGAGGTGACCTCAACAACATCTATATTTTAAACAACCTCAAATAGCAACACAATCAAAGGTGTAACATGTAAAAACTAACCATATATTCGAACTACTTTTGAAATGTAATGAAATACAGTGTTCCATTGCCCTTTCTTTTACGACAAGCTCAAAGCCATTCAAAGTCTATTAAAGGAGCCGTATGTAAGAGATCTAATAAAACGAATCATAAAATGACCCCGATATGTCAACAGCCTTTTAAAAATCATGTTCATTTCAAATACTTATGTCACTGACAACAGCACTAAAGCCAGGATATTCCCGTTTAAAAAGAGGAGTTGCAGCCCTCAACTGATGTTGATGTTGTCATTTTTTGTTTTGGCCTGAAGCGCCACCCTCCACCTATCTCTCAATCACGAAGTCAGTAGTGTTTCTGCATCCGGGTTGCCAGCTCGGCTCTAATTATCGCAGCAGCCGCTACAAACGTGTTGGATGAAAAAATGTCTAGCTTTCCAAAACCTAAAAGACCTCGTTATGAATCCAAGTTACGTCGTGACAAGGTCCGAAATAAAACAAGGATTTGTATAGGAGATGCTTTTGATAGACGGAGACGGCTGAAAGCGGAGAAGAATTTGAAGACAGACACCAACGTTGCTGATTTTCTCCTGGACAGGTAAGATTCATAGCTAAATGTTTGGCTAACGCTAATTTACTTGGACAAGGTAACAGTGGTACCTCTACTTACGAACGCCTCTACATATGAAACTTTCAGGTTACGAAACGCCTCAACGGGAAAATATTTCCTCTAGTTACGAAAGATCAAAGAAAGAAAAGATCTTTCATAAAGCATTAAATATAATTAACAGAAAATAAACTTACTGTGTAGGACTCGTCGCTTGCCATGGCAGCCTACGTTCCTGCTGCATTCTGCAGCCAACCTGGCAACCTCTGGTCGGGGAGGAGGGGGAGGGTACACGCCGCTCAACAGTAATTTGAAAGTGACTGCAGTACCAGTTTTGGCCATAATCTTACAAACGGCTCCTTTAATCTTTTGAGAAGTGCAGAAACATGAGGGCTGACCCTGTTGTTCCTCTTCTCGTTTACCTTCCTGCTTCTTGGATCGATCCACTTGATTGTCTTGGTGCCAGAGGTTGGGTTGATCCCAATGAAGCATCTGAAGTCACAAAATCAGAGGAAAGGACACTTAATGAAATGTATTGTTTACAAGAGACAGTAGAACCCATCAAGTTGTGGAAATAAGCATCAGTTTTCCAAATATGCAAAACTGCAAAACCAATATTTGCTTTGACTGCACATGTGCAAGGCCAGGTCATTTATTAGTATAGCCCATTTTTACAAACAGTTTTCTTAAAGGGCTTTACATAGCATCATAACAATATCCTCTGCCATTAGACCCTCACATTGACTGAGGAAAAACTCCCAAAAACCTTTTACCAGGGAAAAAAGGAGGGATCCCTCACCTAGGACGGGCAGAAGTGCAATAAATGTTGTATACAGACTAAACAGTTTATAAGACAGAATATGGAAACATAGAAATGTTAGTAGGGGCTGATGAAACTGAAGCAGAAAGTGGCTTTGCAATGCAATACAATGGAAATGCAGGGAGGTGAATAAAAATAATACCGACCATATGTTATTCATAATGGAATATGTAACAAAATAATATTCCAGTAGCGTCACCTTCAAGCACATACCTTTGGATGAATTCCGGCGTGCTTGCCGCCTCTGTTTGGTACACCAGGTTGAAAATGTAGTAGCGTGCGAAAAGTGCTGCCAATCCAGCCACAACATTCAGGTGTGGACCCACAACCACATGCCCCTCAATGCTCAGCATCCAATTTGTTGCTGTGAGAACATCGCCTAAGAAAGAAGGAAAGGAAGAAAAATACTTTATTCATCCCCAGTGGTTAATTCAAATCATCCAGTAGCTTACATAACCTAAAATTATATAAATGTCAAATATAATGATATGATATGATTTAAATGCCTTCAGCTTACACCCCATCCTCCACTTAACCACAAATGACACAGTGCATTTTGACGGCAACATGCGCACCATTACATTACCTATGTCAAAGGACCTGAGTCTGCTTTGTGTCTTTTGGTACACAGCACTTTTTTGTACACATATGATTTATTATTGTTCTTCTGGCATTTTTAGATGCATGTTCTTTCTGTTCTGTAAGCATCCTTCTTACCGAAATGCTGGTTTTGCAGTTTTCTCTCCTGTGCTTAACAGGTGTATTCCTATAGTATACATGTAGGTATATTCCTATCAGTATGCTTTCAACTAGGCATGTTTAGCATGTCAACTTAGTTTCAGGTGGCACTTTGAGTTGAACTTAGCACTGTTTAGCATTCAACTAATTTTGCTGCTGTTATTATGCTTCTGACGTAGCTGTGGTTAGAGGAGGTGAACTTAAGTTCATTTAGCCTCCTACTAACTGAGCATGGTTAATATGTGGATAATTTAACTTCAGGAGCATAACTTAAGGAAGTTTAGCATTTTCCTAATTTTGCTGCTGTTAGTATGCTGCTCACTTAGCATTTGCTAGCATGATGCTAAGTTAGCTTCATTTAACATGCTACTAATTTTCACCATTTTTTTTACTTGGCTTCCTTGAGCACTTCTGCTCACTTAGCTGTTGTTGCATGTAGCTAACCGTGCTACATTTAGCTTGCTTCTTTCTTATTTGTCATTAGTTTTTAGAAATATTTTTTCTAAATTTCACTTGTTGCTAATTACCTTTTCTCAGAATTTAGCTGTCTTGACTGCATTTAGTATTTAGCTAAATTAGCTTTGGTTGACATTTTTCAACTACTAATATATTCTGCTAAGATTTTCAGCTTAGTTTTGCCACCTTTTAAAGATTTTTCAGTTCATCCATCCATTATCCATACCTGTTTAATCCTAGATAGGAGTCACAGGGATCTGCTGGAGCCTCTCCCAGATTTCTTCAGGCGAAAGGTAAGGGTACACCCTGGACAGGTCACCAGTCCATTACAGTTTTTCAACTCATGTTTTTCAAATTTTTAATACATTGTCATAAGATATTTTGACTTTTTCTGGACATTATACAAGTTTCAATTAATTTTGCATTCTTTGGGCAATTTCAATAGTTCTTGTATGAAAATTAGGGCTGGGCAAGTTAACACGTTATTATCGCATTAACTCATTAATTAATTAATTTTTTCTACAATTTTATTTTCAACCATCATCGAAACAAAACACAATTTTGAGGTTCAGGATCTCTTTGACATTTGTCAGGGGTTGTTCTGCCAATCCTCTTGTCGGAGAATGACTGACTTCCTCCACCAAACCACAGTCGGATGAAACCCCTTACTGTTAATCCCAGTGTCATGGTCTGAAGCAGCCATGATCCGCCATTTTGGGTTTTTCCTTGTTCTGTGTTAAATTGGCGTCACTCCCTGTATTTTGTGTCATCTGTTTCCTGTTTTACTTTGAATGTCTGTCTTGTCTCCGTTGTTTTTAGCTTTGCTTCCTTCCCTCTTGTTATCTCGATTGTCTGCACCTGCCTCTCGTTGGGTTCCCTGTGTATTTAAGTCTTGTCATCACGCTGGTCTGTTGTCTCTTGTCCTGTAAGTACTCTGTTGGTTTTTGGTCACTTGTTTTTTCTCCATGTTCCCCTGCCTGGATTACTTTTGTGGATTTTTTTTTTTTAGTTTACTTGGACTTTTGATTCTGTTTTGCAAAATAAATACTTTATTTTTTTGTGAACTCCTGCGTTTGGGTCCTCCATCTCCTCTGCATTTTGACACCCAGACTTTTGTCCACAAAATTTTTCTCAAAGTCTTCCTCCCCTTTTACCTCTCAGCCTGTGTAGGATGCTGTATTTACCTGTGGCCAGTCAATATAATCAGTTGCATCCATTATATACAGTTATTTGTATACAGTCCATTCTTTATGGCATTACACAAGCTCATAATCATTATGATTGAATGAGGAAAAAGAAAATATTAATTTTCCATTTCTTACTGTTGAGTTCACATACAGTCTCCAGTTTTAAAAAAATTGCGCTAAAGTGTTAAAAATTAACAGCAAATGCACAAAATGATAATATGATCATGATCGAGTTGTTTTCTTTCAAAGTAATAAAGATCGAATATACCGAGTTCTGGAAAATAAATTTTCAAAAGATATCTGAAGTATTTTTTTTATTATAGCGATGGTACATGTTTACTTCATTTCTGCAACATTTTAAATTCTTTGAGTACTTGTTCTATTGTGTTTTAAAAAAAAAAACAACTCTTATTAAGAGATAGTGTATGCCAAGCCCTCTCATGTGTTCACAATAAGTCATAAATAGAGCAAGCAGAGGACTGATAATTACCTTCAGCGGGTATCAAAGGGCACTAAAATACAAATATAGAGCTCCTTAAACACACACATAGGTATACATACATACACAGCCCGATCCTCCGTTTCATTTAAGCAATATGTTGGTTTTTATGTTTGATTAAACTTTTAAAAAAGAAAAAAGAAACATAAAACCTCTCTTTCTCCCTGCAGGGTTTCACTCATATCTGGGATCCATGAGATGGCACACAGGTTGAAAAGTCCGATAACAGGCAGCCACAATCATGCTTGGCCTTTGTTCCCTCTCTCCTTCCTGCTGTAACTGTCACTGGTTGTGTTTGACTTTCGAGCGTCAGTGGTGATCTCCCTCACTCTGATTCACTGCCTTTTTTTTTGGCTTCACTCACTTCTCCCTGACTCACTTTTGACTCTTGGACAGGGCACAAAGAGAAAGAAAGCCCAAAAGCGTTAAAGACAAAAGGAAAAAAGAAGCTGAAACCATGTGTTGTACTGGAAAGTGTGCCCGTCTGGTGGGCCTGATCCTCCTGCCGACGGCTTTCGTTTGCATGATAGCCAACCTGCTGCTGTTCTTCCCTGACGGGAACCAACTGGACAGTGACCAGATCTCCCTCCAGGTCTGGCTCATGGGGGGACTCATTGGAGGAGGCCTCTTTGTGAGTACCTTGTTGTGGTTGGAAGATTTATTATTTGTTTGGGTTTTTCAGCCTGATCCTTGTGTAAACTCATAAAATCAAATTGCTTGTTTTTATGGGAATTTTTATAGTTTGGATTTTGTTGGACTGTAATTTTTTTAACTGTCCACATGAAGTGTCATTGTCAAGCAGTCAATTTGGTCACTGTCCATTGTCATAAAATTCAAGACTCACTTAAAAAAGAGAATAAGATTTGCAGTCCACGCAAACAAACTACCCATGATAAGTCATACGTATGTGAATCATTGTACTGGTACTTCAGAGCAGTATTTCAAAATGACACAACAAACTGGCTCATGAGTATCCTTAATTGTAATAACAATTTTTTTAATCTATTTGATTAAGTAATATATTAAATATTATTATTCTGTTTGGGCTTTTTTTGGTTTTAGAAATTTGCATGAATATTTCATGATAAATTACTCTTGAATTTATAAAAAATATCAAAATACATAACAGCAGATCTCTGTCTATGCATTATTTTTTAAATTCTTTCCCAGTAGTTTTTTTTTTTTTTTCTTTAAATTAACTTTTTTTTTCTTACTTATGTAGCATTTTGAAGTTTAGAATTGGAATTTCTTACTGTCACACTGGTAATTTGATCACTACGAGCCTTTGCAGCACTTCCTTCACTTCCGTATATATGTGACATTACGTTTTATCATGTAGCTACTTATAGAAGATGTCCAATTTATTGCACTGTGCGACCTCACAGGGACAAACATACACGTAGACTAGGCCCGATCTTGTGAGCTTCCATTGACATTAACGTGACATTTCATTAAATAAATACATGAGTCATTAATACTTATTCCAGCAAAGGAATTGGACTGACCTTTGAATCTTGTGGAAGATTTTTTTTTTTTTTTTTGATGACAAAAAATGACGACATTCAAGATTGAAAAAAAAATGACCCGGATATTTGATCCCTCTCCTTCGTCAAACTTGGTGGACATCAATTCCCATTTGGAAGTAGTGGACTAAAACTTGATTTTGGATTTATAAATATTCACAAGCACGTCTTTAACCATTATATCTTAACTGTGTATTCAACCCAAAGGCAGCATTTTAAGCCTATCCAGTGCTTTTATCCCCACAAAAATCCCCCAAAACATTGTGGATTTTGCACCTCTGAAATATCAAACACCTACACAGACTCACATAGTCTATATGTCCTTCATTTAAATGCAGAAATGTGAAAATAATCATTAATGAATTCACAAGCACCGACATTAAGAGATTAAACTTTACATTTGATCTCAGATCGAGATAAAGTTTGACTGAGAAGTAAGGTGATGTATTATCTTTGTGGTGTTTCAGATGCTGTGCCCAAGCTGCTCAGCTATCAGGGCCGGGGGCAAGGGTTGCTGTGGACATGGTTGCTGCGGCAACCGTTGCCGGGTGAGTCACGTTTTTTTGAATGATTTACATTGTTAGGAAAGGACTGATAATAAGGAGTGGTAAAAGACCAAAGCAAGGAGGATGGCATACTCACCTTGAACATGTGGAGTTGTATCGATAAAGAAATACGTTGATTTGTTTTCAGCTTTGCACTTTTTAATAAAATGGCACTAATGGCCTTTATTTACAGGGATGATGGGATAGAAAATGATGGTAGAGAGAGTGGGGAAGTACCACAACAAAGAGTTACAGGCTGGGAGTTGAACCTGCAACTTCTGCAGAAAGAATGCAGCCTCTAGACGGGGGCTTTCTGCTTATACCACAGAGCTACGCAGCAGTTCCAGCTTTGTGCTTTTTAACACAAATTTAGAAAGATATAATATGTTATAGTTCAATGGTGTTCATTATGTCTTTCGTTTCTTAGCAATAGATACTTTTTCCTTTTTTACAGACAAGTATTTTAAATACTTTCTTGACATGTTTCGGCGGAAACTTCCGCCTTCCTCAGAAGTGTCACTTGATGTCGGGTGTGACGCGTCTTTATCAGCTGTTGTTATGAAGAAGAAGCTATGTCAAGAAGGTGTGTAAAATACATCTCTGTGAAAAAGGAAAAAACGTAACCATTGTTATAATATGTTAAGCTGAAATAGAGTTCTTTGCGGGAAATGCTTTTCACTACTTCTCTTTAATTATCAGGAACTATTTTTTGGTTACAGAACGCTGGAGCCATTATGTCTGAATGGTGAAATAGCAACATGGCCTTTTAATGCATAGCGGTCATTAGAGTGTAAAACTGTTCAAAAGCCCTTTTCACATGTGCGCATGGGTTTGGATGGTCAGTTTGCCCTTCAGTTTGCCCTTCCACTTAGATACACATCATAGAAGTCATCCCACATCCATTCAAAGCATTGCACTGAATAAAGTTTAAAGAGAGGAGGTTAACAACTGTTGAACTTTTGATTGTGTCAAGAAAAGGAATAAATACACCTGAAGGGAAAATAGATTTTAAGAGAAAAAAACATATATTTCTCTCCATAATTCTTTGTGTATTGAACATTCATCATCCAGTCTTTCTTTATGTTGAAATGTTTATAGTCTTTGTCATTATATATCTAAGTGAAACACAATCCAAAGTTATTCTGCCCATCTCGGCCCCATTTCATAATATGTTTTACTCTACATTTTTTATGACTTTGTCTTCCAGTAAAGTTATTTTTTGTTTGTATGAAACTCTGTCTGAATGTAAAAATTTAAGTCAGGCCACTCATCAGTCTTGTGTTGGCCTTAGTTGTTAGTGTGGCTCTAAAATAACAGCTTGACAAGGAACCAACTAAAACAGGAAAGCAAAAACAAATGAGGACAACACTTCCTTATAAGAGATATCAGTGAAGAAAAAAAAAACTTTTTTCCATTTTTTCTTTTGATCCCATCTTTCTTTCAGATGCTGAACTCTGTCTTCTCCTCTGCCTTTGGTCTGGTTGGAGCGATTTACTGCACCAGCGTCGCCTCAGCTGGTTTAGCTGTTGGACCCAAGTGCCGGGTGGCTGATGACACCTGGACGTATCCCTTTGAGAACTTGGAAATGTGAGTGTTTTCTCCCTTCATCACTTTTTAATTGCACTGTCTGCAGCCAGGAGTTACAGTGGAGATAAAGGTAGGTACAACTGTAGTCCTAATAAAAATCTGAAGCCTTAGGTGTTGTCACTAGAACAATTTCATATTTCAGTGTCATATTTTTACAATCCAGTAGAGGGCACACTGAGCCAACTACTTTTTCTTCATCATTCTGAAGGCCTGAAATAACTTGAGGTCACACTGCAGTACGACTTAAATCAAAGACCCACCCAAAGTAACAACATGACTGTCATCACTGCAGTCTTTTGCAAGCCTTAGGCCCGTCTAAATGAAATATCCAACAGAAAGCCATCAGGCAATTTAAACAGCTGGTAATAAATATGAGCGTGTTGTTGATATGCAAGCATGATGGCTGTTTAAAGGGCACCAGTTATCACAGAGAGGGAACCTAGTTTGATTACAGAGTGCATGGTAGGACTTTTAAATTCAGCGTCTTCTTGTGGTTCTTTCAGCAAAACCTCTGTTTCTTCCTTCTTTGTTTCTGTTCCTGTTTTTGGCTGAGAGGACAAAAACCCAAGTATTTCAGTCAGATCACAAGACACATTATATATAGCCATGTGAAAAAGGCACATGTAAAAATAACATTTTATAATTTTACAGGACATAATAGAAAAAAAAAAAAACCTTCTCACCAGGTCTTAAAATAAGGTAAATTCAACCTCAGATGAACAAGAACCCATGACATATCACACAATTACATTATTTAAGAAACTAAAAACAGAAGCAGTCTGTGGCAAAACTAGCTGCAGGTCGTAATAATTCAGGTGTGAAGTTGTTTAGATGTCATGTACTGTATGTTAAGACAATGCCAAGGATAAGAGATATCGGTAATTATTGCAAAGCAGGAATTTTTGTTGCACAACTCTGTGGGAAGATTAAAAACACCCTTTTCAAAGAATTTGTGGTCTATTAGTCAATAGTGTTTGTTCATAAGTGAAAAATATCCAATTTGCAGTCTTCCCAGGACTGGAAATCTCAAGTTCACACAAGGTTCAGGCTATGCAGGGCTCAGAGAAATTGCAAAAGATCCAAGAGCTAGAATTCAGACTCACAACCAGGCACACTCGTTACTCACTCCTGTGGGCAATTTAGAACCACCAAACAGCTTAACATGCATGTAGGCCTATGTATATGCCAAATTTCAGCAAAATGCATCTCAAGATTCTTTACAGAGAAACAAGTTCAATATTGTCCACTTATAATCCAATTACATTCCATTTAAATCCAATGAGTTTTAGTCCATTTATAATTAATTCATAGTATTAACCATTCATAAAACAACAGCCGAGGTAAAGAACCCATTGATTGCATTGAACTTTTACTTCAATACCCCCTTCTGGCAGGTATTAAGTCCACTCTTAACACTTCAGTTTACCAAAATATTCCAGATTCAAACATGAGGCCATCTGCTCAAGAGCTTGGATGAAACTGGGTCATGCAGTATAACAATAATATCAAGCACAGCAGCAAATCTGCAACACAGTGACTGAAAAAGAAAAGAATTAAGGAGTTGTAATGGCTTAAAGTCCAGATCTCAACCTGTGGTGATATGGCAGGATTTTAAACTGAAGAAAGCTGAATCATTGTCGTAAAGAAGAGTGGTTTAAAATTCTCTCACAATAATGCATTGTACAAAAAAAAACTACAAAAGCCTCAGAATCAAAAGACAGTGTGCTTATCTTGACTGTGACTGTGTTTTCAATGAATAAAGTCTTTATGTTCTCTGAATCAGCCATTCCAAATATTATAAAATATTATTGATCGTACAGAGAGCCAAATTATCGTACAAATACGATAATTATCGTACACCTGGCAATGCTGGAGCCGATTTAGCTTCTTTTTTTTTTTTTTAAACCTCCGCTTGTTTGGGGGAAATCCACAGCTGATTGGTCAAGATGTGTGACGGTAACTGCGTGTCCACAGGGCAGTAGAGGGTGGGACATAGGGAGTGTCAGACACACACACACACAGCAGTGAACACGCACATGGAGGGAGACAAGAAAGCGATAGAGAGAATATGAACGGTGAGAAAATAAAACATAGTAGAATTTGGACCCATTTCAGTCCTGTAAGCAGCTCAAAGAGTGTAACTTGTGCAAGGTGAAAATATCATGCATAGCAGGCTTCACAAATAACATTCACAAGCACATCAGTGCAATTTGAAGAAAGTAGACAAGCAAGGGGACAACCAGTGTGTCTACTGCAACTGTTGCTATTGCTGCAATGAGAGCATCATGCAGTCCACCAGCACAGCCACCTAGACCTACCCAGAGCTCCATGAGCCAGTTTTTACAAAAAGCTATGACCCCAGCCACACAACACAATTGATGATTTTGTAGCACTTTGTTCAAGTTTGAGTGTCTTCATTAATAAGGCGTATAAAAGATAAATATTTGATATAGTGCATGTTTTTTTTTTTTACATAACTAATTAATTTTACACATAGTTTTGCATTATTTTGGCGATAAATATACTTTAAGCAACCAAAAATCTGAGGAGCCACTTGGGAGCCTAAAGAGCCGGCTCTTTTTAGTGAGCCGAGCCAAAAGAATTGGCTCTCCAAAAAGAGCCAGAATTCCCATCACTACCATTTACCTCCTTGCTGACGCATTTTTTCCAAACTCAGTCATTGCAGTTATTTGTCTCTGCCCTTCAAACTCAGTCTGCTTCACACACATTTTCATGAATGCTGTCAGCGCGTGTGTCCTGTACAGTCCTTACAAGGTACTTTCCTGTTCTCCTTCCTCACAGGAGCGGCAGCTACATTTCTAATCAGACTTTGTGGTCACGCTGTGTATTCCCTGAGAATGCGGTGATGTGGCACATCGTGCTGTTCTTCATACTCCTGTTCATCGGCTTGCTGCAGATGGTGCTCTGCGGCATCCAGGTGATCAACGGCTGCATTGGATGCATCTGTGGGGACTGCCGGAAGAGCAGAGACGTAAGTCAGCGAGACTTGAAAGTTTAAACTTTACATCTGGAGTAAAACAATGAACTCTGAGACTCAGGGGTCATGAAAGTTATAAAAGTTGGTGGTACAGAAACAATTAAACAGGACCACGCCACTGTGAAGGAACATACTCTGTAATGGTTTATTGTTTAACTGGGAGTGAGCCAGGCCACTGTGTTTGTTTTGGGCCGTTTTGATTGCATTTCTGAATTCCTATCAGATGTGAAGCTGATGGAAAAGAGGAAAGTGGAAAAAAAAAGTTTTTGTCCTGTGTTGATAATGTATACAAGCAAGTAAAATGACTATTATAGGATTGCATCAACAGTTGTGCCACTGAACAGGAAAATGGCCTGTAAACAGTACTGATTTAGAGGCTTCGCTCAACATTTGGGGAAACAGGCTTGAAAGATAAGTAGGCATAAACTACTGTTTTTGTCCAAATGAAACTAAGGAATTGTTCTTTAGTGTGCCGTATTACATGTGTCATTATACCCTAACCCTACTTTTGGACAGAACCAGGAAAACTATTTACCAAAGGAAAACTTACTTTTCATTTATTTTCTTAATAAAAAAAACTAATCTGTATGTGCCAATAAATAAATAAATCAATATTAACTCTTCATTCAAAATTTCTATATTAGTATTTTCTTGTGAAAGACTAGTGACATGTTCACATTAGGTCCAGCTTTTAATGTTTTGATACTCCATCTAGGAACGCCAGGCGATGGGTGAAATTAAACCTTGAATTGAATTATAGAATTGAATAGTAGTTTGCACCATTTGGATGATATTATTGGCCCATAAAATGAGGGAAAATTAATAAATGAATGCAAAATAAATTAAAATCAGTGGGCAAACTGTCGGGAAGTTGGAAGTGTAGCAAAGCATCTGCTTAGACGGCATTGCTGCAGTCTCTGGAGATCATCTGAATGCATTTGGGTGTTGTGTTTATAATCTGGCAACAACTGAGCAGATTATATCACATGCAGCACTGGCATTGGACAGGGGTGAACAGCCTTGATAGACAACACAAAGAAAATCTCAATCAACAATATCTGGGGAGAATAGATGCTCCTTCTCAGTAACATGTCCGGGACTTTACTATCTGTCCTTAACAAGCAATATTATCCTACCAGTCTTTACTCTCAACAAGGTTTGCTCTCATTTCTCAGAGAGGTGTTGGAATCCAGAAAATGCGCCTGCAGCCACGGCTTAGTGAAACACATAATGCTTCTTTCCTGATATTCCTGTCCTCATAAGTGCTCCAAGCTCTTCGTAAGAATTGAAGAAGGAAATGGTGGAAGATTTCTCCTTCATTTTGCCGTGGTTGTACATGCTTAACCTCTCCTTGGATATGGGCTCTCATTCCAGGCTAGACTTTGTCTATTGAAAGCTCAATCAACAAGTCCAGCATGCAAACAAATTTGCTGTTACCGTTACTCATCATAGCAGATGTTAAAAACTGCCAGAACTATTAGTGGAAATCCCCCAAGTAGGACAGCGTACAATCCAGCCTTGAAAAATGTTTCTTTTTTTTAAATAAGCATTTTAACATAAACAAATCTCACTAGAAAATCTCAAGAAGATACAAAGAAAAGACACAGAGTATGTTTACACTGGACATTGTATTGTGATTAAGATCAGTTGAATTGTCCAGCCAGAATGAAAATGCTTCATGTAAACACCCCATTCAGAATAAAAATACCGACCTTGAAATTTCAATCAGATTGAGAGATGTAAGGAAAAAAACATTTCATTGTCGGACCAAACAAATAAATAAATGAAAAGGTAAATTGTTGTTCTAATTACTCTGATTGCAATTCAGGTATCTGTGCATGCCTGGATTTGATTTGATTTCCTTAAAAGGCAAACCATAGATAATATAAATCTTGAATGAATACAAGGTAGTTGTGTTGAAATCTGACTAGACTGTAGAGAATATGTATCAGTTAATAGATATTCTAAGTAAACTTACAATTATTCAGTCTCTGAATGAAAGGAATGTAAGGAATGCAGATTGTCTCAAGACGGTGCACTTGAGGCCAAACGAAGCTAGAACTCACCACTTAACAGTCCTGATTAAGGTGCCTAGTCATGCCATTGCTTCATCAAAAGTCAACTAAATACCAACATGTATCAGGTAACAAATCTCTATTTTTTTTTTTTTAATGCTTCAAAAATGGAGCCAGTGTGACCAAAGCTGCAAGAGGCTGCTGCTAGTGTTGCAAACTGCCAAGGGTTGAGTTTCCAGTGAAGTTCTTTATTAACAAAAAAACAAAGTCCAAACTTAACTCAATATCCAGAACATTGACAGGACAGCAAGTCAGGAACTGGGAAAGGAGATGGGCAGAGACATTGGGATAGATATAACAGACGAACAGGCAAACAGAAAGGGTAAAGACGGGACTTAATTACACAGAGGGAACAAAGGAGAGGCAATCAGGGTAATGCACGGGGGGAAGTAAAGGTTACACACCCCAAAGACAAGACAGACCTTCAAAGTAAAACAGGAAACAAAGTAGACTAAGGACAGGGCAGACGAGAACAGCGACTAAACACAGGAAACATAGAAGAAAAACCAAGAATGCCAGCCCTGGCAGACCCAGGCCATGACAGTGAACTGTTGGGGTCGTCCTTGATTCAAGCCACCTTTACAGCAAAACGCCACTACGACTGTCCTGCCATCCTTGGTGGTCAGTTACATGCTCTGCAGCCTTGATAAGCTCGGCATATCAGCACAAGAAGCAAGTCTCTTACTGCTTCAGGTTCTGGTTGGAGTAGCTCTACAGTTTGCAGAGAAGCTCAGTCTCTGGATGAAGCACTAGACTGGGGTTTAGCATGAAAGGCTGATAAGGAAGGACTACCCTTCTGTTGGTTTCACTCCTGCTATCAGACCAGCCTGATGAATTCAACCTCTCACTTGCACAAGCAAAAGATGGTTTAATCACCACTCAGGTCAGATATAGTTATAGAGAAGTGAACTTGTTATGTCAAGTAGAATATCTAACTGCACAGTGTACCAGCATGTGTACTGCATACTGTAGAGATATTGCAGAAGAGTCACATTGCATATTATTTTTATGCACAAAAAACATGCCATTCAAAAAGTAAAAAAAAAAATTAGATTTTTTAGGTTTTTTTATTGCTAATTTTGTCCAGTCTGCTAATAGAAAAGCAGTGACTTTCAAATGAAAATACTCAACAAAAAGCCACCTCAAAACATGCTTTGAAACTTGGCCCTTGAGTAATTAAAATATAATTAAAATGTAAACCATATTACACCATAGTTAAGACAGCTCATACGTGAGTAAATCCCACCATGTCAAAACTATTCTGTTATAACAAACACATTTTTTGCAAATGCCCAATTTGGATCTTGATTAATTGAAAGGTGTACTAAGGATAACAGGAGGTGCTGTATTGTAA
Source organism: Hirundichthys speculiger (assembly GCA_018398805.1). Lineage (NCBI taxonomy): Eukaryota > Metazoa > Chordata > Actinopteri > Beloniformes > Exocoetidae > Hirundichthys > Hirundichthys speculiger. The sequence goes on along the minus strand of JAGFBZ010002592.1, from coordinate 857,500 downwards.
AGTACTTTTTTTTCCGTAATAAGTATCAGCTTGGCAGGACATTTTTGAAAAAAAAAAAAAAAAAAAGTCAAAATTTGAAAATGTTTACATGTGGTTGTGGACTGAAACATGCACAGGTTGACGATTAATCTTCGTTTTAGCACATGGCTGAACCGTGTACTGCAATGACGGTTACCTTTCAACATTCACTGACGATGTCTAAAAAAAATAACAAGTAGTCAGACGCTGCAGTGGTGAGGTGCTGCGGAGAAGCAGATGCATTTATGAGTGAATTATACCATCTAAAGTGTACATATTAACATGTTGCTTACATTTATTAACAACTTGGTTGCTCATCTGCAAGTCCCTAAACTAAACATGTGACTTCTGTGCTGTTACAGGATGAAAGTGGACTGTGAAGGTGAAAAAAGCAAACCTGCTGAAACCTGCTTTAACCAGCACACATCTACGGAGAGATGCGGCTTCGTAAGCAAGCTTGCTGTGATTTTATTTTGACACTCTGATGCTTTTGTTTATTTAATTTAATTTTTTTTAAATGCTTTTTCTAATGTATCAAAGGTTTACTTTTTTGTAAATTTTGCTCTTCCTGTGTGTATTGCCTGACATTCTTTTGCTGAGGGTTTTGCTGAATTAACAAATCATTTTCTAATAAAGGATCCACATAGGAAGTGTAAGGATCAAACTTTATCTGTAAATAATTGTATTTTCTCTAAAGGCATACACCGATTATTGGGTTAATGTGACAGTGCAATAAAAACTGTGGGTAAACTGAAAGAAATCAGATTATTTTTTTTACTAGGTGCCTGTTGGTGTGCCTCATTAACAGCATTTTAAGGGAGTTTAACTTCAGTTTAGTGTCTCTGTCAAAGCTAATATTTCAGTTAGATGGGGGATCCATAAAGCAGAAAACAAGGCTAGTTTAAATAGTTTAGGGTTTTTTTTGTTTGTTTTTTTGAAAAATACAAAATGTGAAATGTGCTAACCTGTAGCAACAACTAGCATAATATTTGAGTTCTAGTTTGATACAAAACGTATCTATCAAATAAATATATTTCAGTATAACCTTTTAAAGTGCAGGAGCTACTGCAATATGTGGGTCAACAAACAAGCTTGGTCACATTTGTGTTTGGGGGGAGAATCCAGAAGCAGATTAAACCAGATGGGCTTGAAAACACCCTCATTGACTTATTCAGTTCAATTAGTTCAATAGCTGACTGAATGCAAATTTGATGCTTGCAGGCAGTGAGGCAGGTTGGCACAGTAACAAAACCCAAAGGCAGATCAGAGACTGAGATTAAACAAGTTGCTACAAAACTGCTTATCCTATATCAGAGAATACAGTTTCTCTTACATGAGATGTCAGTTAGTCAACTTTTACAATGACGAAAGCAGGAATGTTTCTGGCAGGAGTCTTTCTGTGTGGAGTTTGTATGTTCTCCCCGTGCTTGTGTGGATTGGTTTTCACTGGGTACTCCCCAGTCCTCCCACAGTCCAAAACATGTATGTCAGGTTAATTGGTGATTCTGAATAGCCCCTAGTGTGGTTGCTTGTCCATTTGTGGTTCTGTGATGGACCAGTGACCTGTTCTGGGTGTACCCCTGCCTTAAGCCTGATTTATACTCGCAAATCAGGTTGTCTGCGTAGGTGACGCAGACGACGCAGAGATGCCCCCCCACCCTACGCAGACACTCTGGTGCACCTCCTCAAAATTGTAGGTGTACGCAGACAGTGCCACAGAGAGGAGAGAAAGGAGGCCTCTGATTGGTCAATTCTACATCCGCGTCATAATATTTAAGTATTATTGACAACTATGGGTTACCGATGGTTACTGCATTCCACATTTGTCCTCATAAGCAAATGTGAGCATAAACACAAACACTGACGCAGCTATTCATAAAACCATTCCACTCACCGCACCATTCACCAGCTCTGATTATCCACTTGAGGAAATTCCCTCAATCACTCTTTAGAATCTCTGTCAATTGCTCACCTCATGCTGTGCCCATGCAGTCAAGACAGCCAGCTCTAACAGGATTATTCTGAGTAGATGGGGTCAAAGGTTACAGCGCCCCCTGTGGACAGTGCAGCTGCACAAACACACTGCACTGTCTGTGTAAAGAGCTCCTATTAAGTTGAGGTGCAGGGTAAGCTCATAATCTTTTCTTGCCGTGCTGCAGCTTCGCGGTAATTGTTACCTAACTTTCAAGTTAAAAGCCTGTTGTGGAGTTGGACGCAGGTAAATATAGATACTGTGTCTCGAGAAAGGCCAAATAACCCAAAGCTGTTGCTCGAAGCTAAAGAAAAGCCTCTCTGGCAGTGTGGATAAATGCCTCAGTGGCCTCATTGTCTCCATAATGTTTACAGAGAAACTTTTACCCTTTTCAGAAGCATGCTCAACGAGTTTGAGGTCTCTGTGTGCCACAATATGACTCATAATGGTCACATTTTGGTAATTTGTCTCCCAAATATGTTGCAACTTTCAACAGAAATTTATTATTGTTTGTGTTCACATGCCTCCAGGAAAGGGAGGGGGACTTGCGTCTTTGTGCCAAAAAACTGTGACCAGCTTGGCCAGTGCTGTGCAGCTCTCTTATATAATGTGCAGGACAAAGTGAGGGAGGAGAAGTGTGAAGAATTTGGAATAAAAGAATAGAGGGACAAAAGGAGGAAAATGGGAAACGGGCCCATTCTGAGGCATTTCTCATGCAAATGGTGGCAAGACTGAAAGAGTTCAGATTAGGTTGTTGTAAGAGCACAAAATGCTTTGAGAGAAGCTCGAAAGTTAGGAAGGGAAAAAAACAGAGGGATGTAACAGAAAGAAAAGCTCACCATTTGAGCATTGGAGGTTAAATCTACCTACATTGGAACACAAGTGACGTGTGGAGCAGCAGAGAATAACTAGTGAGGCAGGATGACAAATGAGTCAGAAGATGAAGATATGATAAACTTTCATTAACCTGCTGGACATACAGTCTTGTGCTATTCATGTGTACCTCGCATGAGATCTCTTCTGCACACCCACAGCACATTTAAAAGTAGCAGTCATACTGAAACTGGTCACCAGACAAATTTCAGACCAGACACACATAAGTGACTGTTCAGCAGTGTCCACCACCCAACAATTTTGTCAGACACAATATAAATGACTCTAGCAGAGCCACAGAGTAGACAGAGAGGCACATTTAGCAACTGTCAGCATGACCAAAATCAAATGACTTCACTCTGGGATTATCAACGCCTTTTATCATCACCTTTTAAGCCTGTGGATTTGTGTCTGTGTGTGTGTCACTGTACCACAGAAAATGCAGTCCTGAAGACACTGTAGAGTGAGACCTACCATAAAAATTGGTCTGATGTGCCAAAGCTTGATATTTGGCAGATTTTATCAGTGCAGCAGTCACATGACAATAGTGCACATGAGATCAAAATGAAAACAAATATTTGTTATTCATTATGAACACCATAGTGTTCTCTGATGCTAGCACGACGAATCAATTAATACTCCAGTGCAGAGGTTTCTGTCGACATCAGTATCTTCAAATGATATTGAGTGGTCACTATGCTGTATGACAGTATAATCGGCCACATTTTGTCATGTCACAGCATGATGAGCACAGGTTGATGAATGACATTAAGTACCTTATAGCGATGCAGTAAGCCCTTAAAAATGAGCCGGCAGGTATAAACCAGGCCACCCCCCCACCCCCAAGTGGAATGTAGCTATCATTTTCACACCCGAATGTTTCCTGCTGTGACATGTAAAAATGTTTGCTGTGAAAAAGGCTCATAACACCATTCTCATGAATGATTTGAAACCCAACTTGAAGCCTTAACATTGATGAATTCTACCATGATATGAATGAGACATCGTGTCAATAAAAGAAGAAGTGGGTATGGCATTTTTGGACTCTAAAGTGTTGCAATAATGGATTCTCGCATTGGATGTCATGGTAAGTGCAGATAAAGAGATGTATGTGGTGCTGTTGAATTTCTGTGCAAAATCAACATGGTGCATCGAATTCTCCTGGACTTTTTTTTTGGGACTTCAACAAACTATGTCATAAGATGAGGACTACTTTGATTGGTTAGATTCTACCATAGACCAAAGGAGCCGTGCACGTTCATGAGAAGGAGTGTTCATGAGAAGAATGATGTTTTGAGCCTTCTGGCTATTCATGTCGCAAGTCCAGCCAATTGGAAATGACAATTATAGCCAGTCTGTTGTTAAGATATACAGTAAATGGACGCAGGGTTCACTTTAAAAGGTGAAGGGTTTTGACCGTACATCAAGGAAAGAGTGATCAGCTTCTGCTTCTTATAAATCGTTTTGCTTTTTTTTCCTATAACATCTTGGACAAAATGTGAATTTGATTGTGAGGATGCTACAAAAATTTTCCAGCTTTTGCTAGATTGCTTTTACAGCCATCTCAATCAGAGATATTGGTGTGGAATTTTTGTTGCTGTGGTACCTTTGTTAATGATTTTCATACTCCAGGTCTGATTCTGGGTTGTGTACGTTATATATACAGTCAACTGTCGAGTAGAACTGGATTTCTGGACTTGTCACAGTTGACAAATTTATTGTACAATATCTTCATGCTCCATTCATGACCAGCAGCTGGATTTGTGTGCATTCATGAGGCACCCTGCTCACAGAAAGCTTGAAGTTTCAAGTTTCAAGTTTCAAGTCTCTTTATTGGCATTATGTAGGCATAACAAAATTTTGCACGACTCCCGGCAGGCACACACATAAATATACACATAAAATACACGCATAAATAAATCACTCAGATAAATAAAAGAAAATATATACATATGCAAGATAAAAAAACAACATTCTTTGTAGATGGTATTTACAGATTGTACATGTTTATTTACAGAGAACTGGCTGTGCAGGGGTTGGTGGGAGAGGTGGGTGAGAATGAAAATGGGGAGATTGAAGAAATTCGACCAGTCAGAAGACACTTAAGAACCTCCACACATTGACTAATCAGAAAGCACTTGAGACAACATGTTATTTACAGAGAGCTGCAAATAATCATTTATCATTTTGTAGTACAACCTCAATTCCAAAAAGAGTTGGGATACTGTGCATAATATAAATAATAACAGAATGCAATGATTTACAAATCTCATAAACCCATATTTTATTCCCTATAGAACATAAAGAACATATCAGATGTTGAAACATTTTACCATTTCATGGTAAATAGGAGCTCATTTTGACTTTGATGGCAGCAACACATTTCAAAAAAGTTGGAACAGCTTGATGTTTACCATTGTGTTGCATCTCGTCTTCTTTTAACAACTGTCTGTAAACATCTGGGAAGTGAGGAGACCAGTTGCTGGAGTTTTAGGAGAGAAACGTTGTCCCTATTCTTGTCTGATGCAGGATTCTACCTCCTCAACCGTCCTGGGTCTTTGTTCCTGTTCCTTTTCTTTTTATGATGCTCCAAAATTTTTTCTATTGGTGAAAGATCTGGACTGCAGGCAGGCCAGTTCAGCCCCTGGACTCTTCTGTGAAGTCATGGTGTTGTGATGGATGCAGTATGTGGTTTAGTATTGTCTTTCTGAAATATGCAAGCCCTTGTCTAAATAAATGTTGTTTGGATGGGAGAATATGTTACTCTAAAACCTCTATGTAGACTTCAGCATTGATGGAATCTTTCCAGATGTGGAAGCTGCCCACATCATGAACACTAATACAACCATCAGAAGTGCAGGCTTTTGAGCTGTCCACTGATAATAAGCTGGATGGTCCCTCTCCTCTTTAGTCCACAGTGTTTCCAAAAAGAATTCCAAATTTTTATTCATCTGACCACAGAACAGTTTTCCATTTCAGCTCAGAGCATTTTAGATGAGCTTTGATCCAGAGGAGAGGCTGGCCTTTCTGGATTGTGTTTACAAACGGTTTCTTCTTTGCCTTATACAGTTTAACTTGCATTTGTGGATTAGACAGCGAACTGTGTTCACGGTGATTTCTGGACATGTTCCTGAGCCCACGCAGTGATGTCCAGTCAGTGTGTCCAGTAGAGAATCATGTCTGTTCTTCATTTAGTGGGGGCCTGAAGATCACACACATCCACTTTTGAGCTTTAACCTTGTTCTCCTGCACACAGACACCTGTTGATTCTCTGAATCTTTTGATGCTATTATGTACTGTAGATGGTGGGATCATCAAAGGCTTTGCAATTAGTCTGTTGAGCACATTTTTCTGAAATTCTTCCACAATTTGTAGACACAGTTTGGTGAACATCTGCCCATCTTTACATCTGAGACGCTCTGCCTCAGATTCCAGCCTTTTGTTGGACCTGTTCCAACTTTTTTTTAAAAAAGGGTTTTGCAACTAGTGACCTTTATTTACAGTGAAACAGACAGGAGGCAAAGAGAGAGTGAGGAAGACACACAGCAAAGGGTTGCAGACTGGGAGTCAAACCTGCAACCTCTGTAAATGGGGCACCCCCGCAACCCCTGTTGTGAATTTTCTGAGATGTGTTGCTGCCATCAAAGTCAAAATGAGCAAATATTTTCCATGAAATTGTAAAATCTCTCAGTTTCAACATCTGATATGTTCTATTGGGAATAAAATGTGGGTTGATGAGTTTTGTAAATCATTGCCTTCTGTTCTGAATTGACATTTTACACGGCTTCCCAACTTTTTTGGGACTGGGGTTGTATTATGTATATGTAATGGTTTGGAGCTATGCTGGGTACAAAGCTAATGTAGAAGTGCCTATATAAGACAAATATGGAAGAAATGGTCATCGGATGCCCACTTTAAATTGAATAACCTCCTGAAGAAATTAAGGCAGCCTTAAACAAAAGCCAAAACTAGATGTTACTTGCAACTAAAGACACATTAACCTTTTTTTTTTGGTTCATTTTCTTAAATTAGACCTTCATATTGACTTGCATCAGCAGCTCTCTTTCTGTTTGTCATGAGGAAAGTTGTGTTTAATGCAGCAGCTCAGAACATCTCAGCAAGGTTAACTCTGCTTTAAATGTCATATTTAAATGTGCTCCATCAAGTTAAATTAAGTTATTAGACTGGTTTCAGGAGCCAAGGTTGATAGGACAACCTCACGAACACTGAGGCTATAAGAAATTTAAAACAAGTTTATTTTTCAAAACATGTCCCCAAGTTCTTAAAATGTTCCCGTCTCTTATGGTCATAATGTTTGAATAAAATTATCAGCCTATAAACAGACATTTAGTTTATTTATTCTTTATTTTTTTGGATGAAACCTTCTGTTTTATCTAAACCTTCTTCTTGGAAATGAACAGAGAATGGTTGTCGGGTTTTGTGATAATTAGATTATTTCTTTTTTAAACTGTTTTGATCAGAATCTATAGTGCTCTCTCAGAGGCTAACAGGCTGAAAGAGATAAATCCAGCCCTGTCTTTGCCCTGTGATGTACTCCATGCAGCATTATCAGCTCATTAGCGTGGCATGCAGCGCTGTAATTAGACAGAAAAATCTTTGAAAGTGGACAAGGCTTCAGGAGGGGGTTGGGGGTTACAGGAGCTAGTGCCAGGCATGAGCCCTCTCAGCCAGTCAGTCCCACCTTCATGCCAACAAGCAAAAAAAAAAGAAAAAAAAACCTGTTAGGGTTGAGAAATGGGATAGAAACCAAACAGGAAACACTGATGAATGACTAAACTGGTTTGGCCCTGCAATTATTCAGTTTTGCTTTGTTTATACAACTTGTTAGTTGGTGTTTGACATTGAAAAACTCTTGACATAATCATTGAAGAGATGGCTGCACATATATTTTACTCATCCTATCTGTCGTGTTTATTTCTCTACAGAAAGGGATAAATCTAGGTGATAAAAGGTGAAAATGAACTTGAGCTAACCTTAAATTTCCTTATCCTGGATGCACATATTGTATCTCCCATTAGTGCTCCATTAAACCTCCTTTATCTGATCCAGAGCAGGTTCACAACCTTCAGAGCACAATAAAAGTTGTTTGGGAAATATAAAAACAGTGAGCACTCCCTGACAAGGACAACACCTCAATGTTTATTGCCTACAATACATGGAAAGACCCGTCCCAAGTGGGGCTGTGCCCTCATGAACAAGATAGTGAACAAGTAGACATTTCACAACTTCTCTTAATATTTGGCTTTTTTTCATTTTCTTTTTTCTTTCTTTAGTTTATATATATATGTCTATATATATATATATATATATATATATATATATATATATATATATATATATATATATATATAAGACTGTGGGATTTCTAGCACAGCTTATTGTTTGGGTGATTTTAAAGAGTTTGGAGGAAGTTCTTTGGGGTTTTAATCAGTCATAATCCAATTGTTCTCTTTGTTTTTTTAATGATGACACTTCCCATTCTCTTTTATTCTTTAACAAGATAAGATATGTTTCATCCTGCTGCTGTGATGAACAAATGTTCAGACCATTTTATTACATGTGTCACTCTGCTGCCATATAAATTTTACTTGTAACGTTTCAAGCTCTGGAGCTTTCTTCATACAGCTATGTATTGGATTATGGATGAAATCATGACAAATCTATGCCGCATGCAGTTTGGTCATCAGATCACGTAGTGGTAGTGCAGTGCTCCCAGAGTCATTAGCCATGTTTACACTGAGCAGCATGGCTCGCTTAGGGTTGGTATGGAAACGATACGGCCTTACGTGACTTGGGTTTCCACTAACAGGGCTGTAATCCTGGCTATAACTACACCAGGCGTGTAACACCATGACGTTGGTGAGACACGATGTCTCGCTACAACAAAATCAAGAAAGAACAATAAAAACTCAGTATTCGTATTTTTCCTCTTAGAAACAATCTGGATTCCTGGCTGATGGAGATCGTGTTTGTAAATGTTGTGTCATGTGTGTTTTTCACCATGGCCTGCACTCAATACTTCACAACACTTTATTGATCAATCAACGAACGGCAGTTTTTCTAGCGTGCATCTTACCATTTGGTTGGTAAAAGTATGTTGGCATGGGCTGAATATTTTTGTACCCTTTCTTGTGCTTGACAATGGCAATGCAAATAAATGTGTGCAGCACTTATCTGGACCATTTTGTACCATTAAAGGTGGGGTAGGTGTTGTTTGAAAAATGGTTCCAGCAATCCAACTCAAGTGAGATTTTGAAAATATACACTCCCTCCCTCCTCCCAAAGGCTCCGCCTCCTCCTCTTCAGCTCACCCCTCAAAACCACGCCTTCACACGATTCACGACTACATGAACCATAGAGAGGGAGGGAGGGGTGGGTGGGAGTGCATTGATATTTGATGGACGTATTATGCAGCCAATCAAAATAGTGATGATCACTATTTTGATTGGTCAGTTTTTCTCTGATTATAACCTCTAGACCGGACCAAAACATTTAGTTTTTTTTTGAAAACATTTTATTTCAGTGGGTGCAATGGGAATGTGAAAAGGTTTTCAGGCAATATTGTAAAAAGTGTTGCAAAAAAACAACACCTACCCCACCTTTAAGTTGAAATCCAGCTACTGAATTAGACTAGAAATGAATCCATCAGTCTGTTGTGAATGACAAATACCAGAGAGCATGGACGTCTCTCTGACATATGGGATGATATACAGAACTGTTCTGGGGCCTATACACACGTGGACAAAATTGTTGGTACCCCTCAGTTAAGGAAGGAAAAACCCACAATTCTCACTGAAATCACTTGAAACTTACAAAAGTAACAATAAATAAAAATTTATTGAAAATCAAATAATCAAAATCAGCCATCACTTTTGAATTGTTGATTAACATAATTATTTAAAAAAACAAACTAATGAAATAGGGCTGGACAAAAATGATGGTACCCATAACTTAATATTTTGTTGCACAACCTTTTGAGGCAATCACTGCAATTAAACGATTTCTGTATTTGTCAATGAGCGTTCTGCAGCTGTCAACAGGTATTTTGGCCCACTCCTCATGAGCAAACTGCTCCAGTTGTCTCAGGTTTGATGGGTGTCTTCTCCAAATGGCATGTTTCAGCTCCTTCCACAGATGTTCAATGGGATTCAGATCTGGGCTCATGGAAGGCCACTTTAGAATAGTCCAACGCTTTTCTCTCAGCCATTCTTGGGGGTTTTTGGCTGTGTGTTTTGGATCGTTGTCCTGTTGGAAGACCCATGACCTGCGACTGAGACCAAGCTTTCTGACACTAGGCAGCACATTTCTCTCCAGAATGCCTTGATAGTCTTCAGATTTCATTTTACCTTGCACACATTCAAGACACCCTGTGCCAGATGCAGCAAAGCAGCCCCAAAACATTACTGAGACTCCTCCATGTTTCACCGTAGGGACAATGTTCTTTTCTTCGTATGCTTGGTTTTTGAGTCTATGAACATAGAGTTGATGTGCCTTACCAAAAAGCTCCAGTTTCGTCTCATCTATCCAAAGGACATTCTCCCAGAAGCTTTGTGGCTTGTCAACATGCATTTTTGCAAATTCCAGTCTCGCTTTTTTATGATTTTTTTTTCAGCAGTGGTGTCGTCTCCCATGAAGTCCACTTTGGCTCAAACAACGACGAATGGTGCGATCTGACACTGATGTACCTTGGCCTGGAGTTCACCTTTAATTTCTTTGGAGGTTGTTCTGGGCTCTTTGGATACAATTTGAACGATCCGTCTCTTCAATTTGTCATCAATTTTCCTCTTGCGGCCACGTCCAGGGAGGTTGGCTACTGTCCCGTGGGTCTTGAACTTCTGAATAATATGAGCCACTGTTGTCACAGGAACTTCAAGCTGTTTAGAGATGGTCTTATAGCCTTTACCTTTAAGATGTTTGTCTATAATTTTTTTTCGGATGTCCTGGGACAATTCTCTCCTTCGCTTTCTGTTGTCCATGTTCAGTGTGGTACACACCTTATCACCAAACAGCAAAGTGACTACTTGTCTGCCTTTAAATAGGCAGACTGACTGATTATGAGTTTGGAAACACCTGTGATGTCAATTAAAGGACACACCTGAGTTAATCATGTCACTCTGGTCAAATAGTTTTCAATCTTTTATAGAGGTACCATCATTTTTGTCCAGCCCTATTTCATTAGTTTGTTTTTTTTAATAATTATTTAAATCAACAATTCAAAAGTGATGGCTGATTTTGATTATTTGATTTTCAATCAATTTTTATTCATTGTTACTTTTGTAAGTTTCAAGTGATTTAAGTGAGAATTGTGGGTTTTTCCTTCCTTAACTGAGGAGTACCAACAATTTTGTCCACGTGTGTATCCTTCATCATTGATGAGCAGTTCTGAACAGAACTGACAACTGGAAATGTACCCTCTGAAAAACCCAGAATGGCTGATACCTGAGTGGAGAAGCACAATTTGAGACTTTACATCCAAAGTAATTTCAATATTCGGAGCAAAATGGAAATCAGTGCTACCAGTTAAAGTCCTAGAAATCACCAAACAGGGTGGCTTAGTATTGGAGAGTCAGATGGACCCCATGATGATCTCAGTCACAAAGCTTTTCACATGAACCCATTTAGAATCTAAAACCCAGGACTGGTTTCCATCTACATGGGCTGTGAGGAGCCAGAGCTGGAATATGCAGCCCTTTTACAAACATAAACAGTTCATATACTTTTTAACCTCATTTTTTGAATGTGGATGAGATGATTTGATCTAAGTTTGATCATCTGTAGCAGCACAGGGGATTAAAGTACCAGATGGACGATTCACATGACATAACTTTAATTACAATGTCAGTTGCCACTCAGTTTGACCCCAGGCCCAGTGTCTGATATCACAAGGCCACTCGAGGCCAATAGGACAATGGGAGTGGTGTTAGTTCCTCATATCTGAAGTTCCCCTCGAAGTCACAGGAGGCTACACCACTGCCTCATAATCATGTTCCAGCGACCGGCAGACTGGCAGGGACGCTTCTCACCTTACAAGGACAGGAATGAGTGTGTGAATGAGCTAAGCTGACACTGCAGGGGGATCACCTGACAAACAAACTTAGAGCATGGTGAACAAAAGAAGGACTCCATCTCTGTTTTCAGTTTATGAAATAAGCAGCAGGGATGATTGACTTTTCTATTTAAATCAGAGCACTATCAGCAAATTATGTCAAGATTTTGAATAACCTCCGTCTTGTTGGAGGCTTTGATGCAACTGTTCAGTGAGACTTCATTCAAACAGGTCGAGACCTTGTCTGCTGCCGTGTAGTTAATCATCAACCAGAGCAGATTTAAAATTAGAGACAATGTCCCACCAAAGCATGTCTGTCCTTCACCTACATCCACGTGTGTAAATCTGCAGTGTGCACAGCGTGGGAGATAAAACATTTCAGTTATCAGTAACAGATTCACTACTCTATCACCGTCAGTCCAAACAACACATTTAAATGGTGTTTCCTCCTTGCGAAACTAATTTAGCTCTGGCATCCAGGGCCCTAAAAATAGTCCATTATCCAATAAAACTAAAAAAAGATGCAGAATAATAAGTGTACCAATTTTTCCACATCATGAGGATTGGGAACAGTTTAATGGAGCACCTCCAGGGCACAGACAGCTTCAGAATCAAAATGACCAATAAAGTCTCTTTTCTAACTATGATAACGCCTTCGTTAACAGATACTTGTAGACTGTAATCCTAAAAAACACACACAAATAACAAGCAGTTTATTCAAACTGACAACTTGATTCAGTTGTAACATGTAAACATTCATATCAGGCTTTTGCACTATAAGCTGACACCCCTGCTTGAATATTGTAATCCTCAGCCCAAATTCACAACATCAGTCGTGCTGTAGTTTTGTCAGAACCCCTGGTAACTCTTTCAACATGCAAAGTAGCCTTTATTGTCATATCACCACATCCCAGGTAAACATATTGTAGTGAAATATTGTATATCAGAGTAACTATCAATTATGCAGTGGACTAACATAACGAGGCTGCGTATTTCAAACCTCGTTTCCTCATTTTCTTTTCCCAAGTATTTTTGGTGCCTAAACCTAACTAAGTCAACGAGTGAAACGGTGAGTGATGCAGTTACTGCAAACAAAAGTAAACACTGAAAGCATGAAACCAAGTAAAAAGAGGTTTTCACGCAGTGGTTTCCACCAAGCCACCATGCAGCACATTAATACCTCATCACTGTTTATGACAAGTTAGCTTCTTACAAATTGGTTACTCAAAATGTATTATGGCTTGCTTAGGTTAAAACTTTTTATCAAAGAGATCAGCCTCTATATCAATCTTAACACAGTTTTTTTATCATTATTTTTTTTTTTTCAATCAGTATCTATTTTTAAACATCACATTAATGACCTCATTCAGCTCTGTTTCTTTGAGCTGTCCAAGCATTTGGTCGAATCACATGCTTTAACCATTCTGGTAGCTCTGCATTTTAGTAATAAAACTGTGCCTTTTAAATGGAAGGGCAATAAATAAATATTCCAATACAGCAATTGTTTGCTACAAGCAAGTGCAAGTGCTTCACAGTGCGTTACGGTGTAAGTGATAACAGTATGCCTCATACTGTTATCTCAAAACTTTGAGTAGGCTTCTGTGAAGTTATTCTGGGTGTAAGCCTGGAAACAAATACAATACACCGCACAATATAGCGACTAGATTTTAGCATAGACAAGAAATGTTTTTAAACCAAGAGGATTCAAGTAGAGCTGAGTCATGCTGGCTCATACAACACTTTTTGAAAATAAGCGCAAAACCTCCAATGCACATTATGTTCTTTGAACACAGAGGCTTACTATATCATCATGTTAGCCAATAATAAGACGCTGCACCGGAGGTCATGCTGATGCTTTGTTTGTGGTTAAATAATACAAACTTTCATCATCTTGAGTCAGGAACTTTGCGGGGATGACATTTCAAGCCATTTCAGCTTCTGAGTAGGTTTACTGTCACTATCAGATAGAAAAGCATTTTTCTGCCATTCGATGCTTAGATCTGAATAGGAGACTGAGGATAAACCTCATGCAGATTATACATCATCTTTCCTTTCAGACTATTGAAACAGCATAAACCGCATCAGAGATGGGGGTGTTGACCTTTGACACCTCCAGAAGAGAGCACATCAGGTGACTTCTCTTTTAATAACAAGGATGAGGTTGATCATATAGGTCAGATCACCAAAACGCGCAGGCAATTTTGATCCCTCGCTGCTATTTAAACAGCACATGCTTTCTCACATGGAGGCGAAACAATGCGAAGCATGCGGGAGGAAGCATTGCAGGTTTGAAGTGGGACGTGTGCGCGGCAGCAAATGAGAAAGGTTTGGAGACGAAAGCGGAGGAGGGGAGGGGGGGGGGGTTGAGAGAAGGCAGGCGTGTCCGCTCATCTTGCTCCGGGGATTACAGAAGCCTATTTAAAGTTCAGCCGCTCCGCGCCACGGAAACCTCCCCGTGCTGTGAGTGCAGGACGTGCAGGACGAGAGCGCGCGCCGCGGAGACGCACAGCCGGAGCGCATTTCTGATGAGGCAAGCGACGAGGAGGGAGAGCAGCGTCCATGCTATAAAATTACCGACATTATCTCTTTCCATTCTCCCGTCTGCAAGTTGAATTCATCAGGTAGGTCCTGAAACTGGTTTGAACGCCTATTTACAGCTTTATTTCTGTTTTTACTGCAGTTTTGCTTGTGCTTCCTGACCACACCTCATCATTTCTAAATAGAAACGGTCAAATAGATGATCATAAGAGCTTGTGAGGGTTGTTTCTTGGAGATTTTGGAGCAGGGGGTGTGTCAGTGAGAGTGTATCTGATCATAAATAACTTTAATACTTTGTGAGCGCGCTTTATTGTTTACGCCTGATTAAGTCACGTATCATCCACATTAGCGACATTTGAACCTCACGTTTCTCATCTGTGAACGCAGATACGCATCTGATGGTTTATTCGCAGACGTGGGGAGATTAGTGATGCTGGGTGAAGCGTCTGGGAGCTCAGATGATCAACCTGTCTGGTCTGGCGCATCACACCCTCCCGAGCTGGACGGCAGCAGCCATGAAGTAAATAAAAGCCCGCGTGTTGTAAACTGTACAGACAAGCTTCAGTAGGGAGGCGTCTGAATCTGCTTTATTTTTTTTCTTTATTGTTAGTTTAAATTGAATCACGTCACTGTTTCTGAATGAGTGTTTTATAATATTACTCAGTGTAGGGGTCACCACAGCAGAGCACTGGCTTTAACACACGGATTTAGCACAGGTTTTAAGTCAGATAACCTTCCTGACACAGTCTTCCCCATTTATCAGGGCTTAGGAGGAGCACTGGGGCAATGGGGACAATCTGAGGTTCACTTTGGCAAATTGTGCACATTTGTAACAGCGTCATATTTTAGTCTCACATACTCTGCCTTTTCAAACCAAAATGAAGGGAGCGAAGAATATCCAGCTGGAGGAGCAGCTTTTCATCAAGCGAAATATAAACCAAACTTCTCCCTTCCCAGCAAAAGAAATGTGTTGGAGAAACCTGTAGGCCAATTTAAGAAAAGTGGCACACTGTAACAATCCTCTCTAACAGGCCTTGTGGTGAAAATGTCACAAAAGTCAAATAGATTTCCGTAACAAAATGCACTCAGTTGTGCAATGAATTGTATATAATGCAGGAAAAAAAATATATCCTCATGATTATTTTCACTGCTGATTAATCTTAGGTTGTTTGGTTTATAAAAGTTCAGGAATTCCACCTTCGATTCTTTAAACAGTCGTCAAAGTAGATGTTGATTTTCTGTGGGTTTACAAACAGATTAATGGACTAATCATTTCAGGTTTACTGCAGTTGTATACAGGTTGAGGTAAATACAGATGCAGATCTGTTAGATGAAAGATCACAGTGAGATAAATGCAATGGAGCAGAAAGTAGAGCACGATGCTCTTATGACGGAAAGAAAGCAGGAAGTGGGCTGAAAATATACAACTATTCAAGTACAAGTAACCCAAATGTGTATGTGAGAGCAGAACTTGAGTAAATACACTTGGATGTACTCCACTAGTGAGTAATAACACAGATATTATCAGCAAACTCTGTGTACTTAAAGTAAGGGCTCTTTTTTCAGAATGCTACCATTCAAGGTTTTATCTGTTGTTGCGAGTTATTAAAAAACCCTTTAAAAGCAGCTTTAACCCCTAATGGATGTGAATTGTATGCTGTTACTAATGGACACAAACCATGTAATGGCCCATGTGCAGGCATACATACACAAACTCTGAGTGAGAGTTGCTGTTGAGGGTAACCACATAACTGCAAGTTCTCTTTCCCTTGAAGCTCTGGAGACTGAATGGAAAAGGCAAGCTGAGTGGAAACGGGGAGATTTGATTGCTATCTCTTCATTTAAAACAGATAAGGGGCTTGGTGTGCAAAAAGCTTGGCTGAAAATTGGAAGTTTGGGCTCATGTTTAATTGATATAGTTAATAGTTAATAACCTGACAACTTTGCCAGAGATACATGTCAGCGCACACATGCACAAACATGCGCTCCAAACGAGGAAAGCCTGCAGCACAAGGCATGAAACGCACAAATGTTTCTCTGGGGGCATTGCGCAATTTTCTGTTTCATCCGTAAGCTGTCACTGATTAAAGAAGTAAAACCACAACCCCCGCCAATCAGTAGAGAATCTTTTTCTCACGCTTATCATCATACTCCACCATCTCTAGTCTTTGTAATTTCTCGTTTTGTTTGTCTTTCTGAACTCTCCTTTTTGTGCTCTTTCCCATTCTCTTTCTTTTCTATTCAGTCTTTTTCCTTTTCGACCCCTCCCCTCCTCGGTCAGTGTGTGTGTGTTTGTTTGCCATCTGAGGTTGTTTTTCTCCTCCAGATTCCCTCCCTGCTGTGTGCTGCCAGACCCAAACAGCCAATTGAGATCTGTGTCCAAAATTCCTCACCACTGACCATGGCCTTCATATTATATGTGTGTGTTTGTGCGAGAAGCTGCGTGGTGGGAAAATAACCCTGCTCAGTCTGGATTGTTCCTCCTCATTTACAATGTGGCATATACTGCAAACTCTCACCTTACAGACAGAATGTTGAAATCCGAGCTAAACATAATGGATTCACTGTCTGTGAAGGGGTTAGAATTTCAGAGCCACACCTGAGGGAAACATAGAAGGGAGGGAACATTATTTAAAGAAAAAAAATCTATTACTTTGTTCCAAACGAAGAGGTTGTGACATTAGAGAATTTCACTCAGTGGACATGTTTCCCTCCCCGGCATGTCTGTAAAAAGCTGCTGCAGCAGCTCTGGGTGTACGTGTGAGCTGTCACGTCTCCATAAAGCTGTGGTTCTGAGACACGGAGAAGCAAACATTGGTGGAAAAAAACAACAACAAAAAAAAAAAAGAACAATATGCTCAGCCAACTCTGTCCTCCTTTATGTTGCAATCACCATTTACTGCTCGTCATCAGATATCCAAATCTGTCCCTCTGTGATCATTGAACAATGGAGCTCAGGAGATTTAAAATGCTCAGTTTTCCCATCAGAGCAGCAGTGAGGTGGGGGTTTTAATTAAGAGTGTGCTGGGAGGATTAGAATGAAACCCTGTTGGTGGGGTGTGAAGGACTGGAGGTATATGACACAAAGGTCTGATTTTTTTACCAGATGAAAAAAAAAAAGAAATATTATTTATACAATAGTAATAAATACATACCTTAATAAAACTATTCTATTTTTAAATATTATCAATACAAGGTTTGTGTTTCTGGGTGTTGCCAGCTAGTTCACAACCATTATCAAACTGCCCGAACACTCTAAATATTTGTGATTGGTTTCCCTCAAGATTTTCATCCCGTTGTGGACACTTGCATCTATTCATAGGCACCCCCCCCCCCCCAAAAAAAAAACAAAAAAAAAACAAACAAAAAAAAAAACTTTTGCACTTCTTTTGCCCTAACTTGCAGTTTGGGATCATGAAAGAGCACAAAGGATCTACAAAAGAGCAGAAACCTGTGTCGCCATGTGACATTTAAAGGGCATTTTCAGCAGCAGAATCACATCTAGACAATCTTGGTGCTTCTCAGCTCACTGTTAACAGCGACTGTGAAGCCCCATCACCCTCCTGTGTTCCATTTCACCTGACCTGTTTCTTAACCTGATTAGCAAACGTAGTGCTGCGCTCTTGTATGAATCTGACTGCACCAGTAACACTTAGATGGGCAATCTTCAAAGATTTGTTGAATTTCACAGGCCTGTCCAAATCTGCTGTATGATGGATGATGTCATTCAAGTACAACAGCTGGTCTGACTGCTGTGCGAGTTGAAGGATACTCCACAATGTGAGGGAGAACAGCTGGTTCGGTGGCAAAAATTAGGTTTTTCCTGTTGAGACGTGGACTTCTGTGCTTGTTGGCTGTGATGTCACATCACCTCTATGTAATCTCCACTTGGTAGTGAGAGGACAGCTTATCAATTCCTGCTGCACTGACGTCTTTTTCCAGGATTAGACAGCACGCAGGATGTCAGTGATGAGGGCTTGATAAATAGTGACTGGGTGGCTGGTTGCTGGGGGCACTGTGCCGTTCAGTGGTACATTCACTGTCAGCTTACATTAAGTTATCATGGCGCTGAGGCGCAGCATCATAATTCTATTAAACTCTGACCTGATGAGGAGACAATGGCTGTCAGCGGACCTCCAGACAGATAAGGCAGCTTAAAATGTAAGCTCCAGACATGTTGAATTGTTTGGACCTTAGATGACCTGTCAAATATTCATTTGTCTGCTTTCTATTCTGTGTCCGCAGAGCGGTCCATCATGGGCGTGAAGATGCTGCAGTGTTTTCCTTTCTACAGACGCTGTAAAGATCGCTGTAAGAGCAGGCAGTGTCCTCCAGCCACAAGTGAGAAGAAACTCTAAAGACGTGAGATAGCTGAATACAGAGCATGATTGTAAATAACGACATGGGCTGACTCTCCGTCTTCTCCCACTCAGTTCCCATAGAAGAGATGACGCCGCGTCTGTCCTCCACGACATCCTGGAGCAGCGACAGCGAAGGAGCGGGAGGCCTCAGCCGGGGCTCTCAGATCTATTTCTCCACCAAGGCCAGGCTGTCTTTCAGACACCAGCTAGACAGCAACATCAACGCAGTGGACGCCACCTACTGAGAACTCCAGAGAGCTGCAGAGGACATAAATGGATTTAATAGCGTAGTCGTGCTCAGAGCCTGTGGTGCAGCCGGGAATCTGTCAACTTCAGACCAAAGCAGCTGGACAGCCTCAGCTGGCAAATCTAATGTTTGATGGTGCGCCGCACAGAACTCTTGATAATCAGATTGAGCAAGGCAGAGGAAAAGAGACTGAGAGACTTCATAAAATTACATTCTGAATGGATTGGATCCACCTGCCCAAACTGAGACACCTGCTGAAAGAGCAGAAAATAGAGTCGTTTACAGCATTCACTACCAACAAGTGCATTTCATTTTTCTTTTTCAAGGTTTTGCTTTGTTTTCTTTTTACTACATTTGTTAAAAGAACCCAGTGAGTTTTGACCTTGCTGATCATGGCTAATGTTACCTAGGGCTATTTCTTGAAGATTAGGCACTTAATCCCAGCAGTGTTATATTTATCTAGAATTCATCAATAGCACCGTCGTCATCGTGAGTAACATATTCCTAAACTACAAAGTGACTTGCTCTTTGTTTTCCTGGACTGAATGAACCTTTGTTAAATGCATGCTGAGAAAGAAAAAAGACTATAAAGTAGAAAAGAGTTAACTTTTTTTTTTTTTTAAGCACTGAACAAGAGTTGCATTGACATAATTACATGAAAAACAGGCATGAGGATGTTTAACAGCTGTTTATGTTTTTCTTTTTCACAGAAGTACTAACTTGAATAAAGTTAACTGTGTTGCACAGAAACTTTGTTAGTTATGTTAGTCACTCCTTGAAAGATTTTCATAATTCAAAGTGCTGGTTGTGGATTTGATGAAGTGAGAATATAAATTGTGATCAAGACCCATCTCATCCCATCTAACAAAATGTTCATTGTTACCTAAATAACACTTTTGTATTAAAATGCCCTGTGTTTTTATTAAAGTTTCACAGTATCATGTTTAATGATCGTACAGAAAAAGAAACCAGGAAACAAAGAAACCCACTTTAATAGAAAGTTGTCCGTTCACAGTTGTATTCAGTCTTTACTAAGACGTAGACAAAATGTATTAAAAAAAATAGTCATATATAAAAGTTGTCCGAAAACAAACTTAGCCCATGTGGCAACTGATGTCATCGTCTCAAGGTTTGGAGATGACTCCATCTGGATAACGCTTCTTAAACCGGGCCACAACCTCAGGGTCCAACAGGTGAATGCCGTCCAGCTGGTTGCCAAGAGTTATCCTTGAGCGGGAAAGTAAAGTGTACAATTAACATTGTAGAAACATGCATCACGGCTTTAATCAGACTTTTAATCACAGCAAGCACGTTACCAGTTGGGCTGGACGTTGTGAGGTCGACCAAAGAGTTCAATCTTCCTGGTGCCGGGTGAGAGCCTCTCTATCATGCCGTAGATCTCATCGGGTTTGTGACTGGTGGAGCGGACCTGAGTCAGAATGTACAAGTACTCAGGGACTGAATGTATCATGGATGACACCCGCAAGTATTACAGGAGACAAATAACACTTTACCTCGGCCACAATCACATCACAGTCCAAGCCTCTGTTGAACCCCTGAGTACTTCCCTTTACTCCCACCTGAAGACAAGCATGTAGTTTTGGATTTTAGACATTTTAACTGTCATACTTTTGTGAGAGCATTTACAAATCAATAAGAGTTCAGTATCTCACTTCAAACTCAATAGAAACTTAATAAGATGATCCCTAACATACCAGACAGTGCTCCTTCCCGTGGTTAAGCCAATGGCCCGTCCTTCCTGTGCGGATGATTCTCTGAAGCTGGTTGGTTTTTACCCAAATGACTTCATCGATACGCTCGTAGCTGAGAAAAGAAAATATTTGAACAGCAAGGAAAGAAAAACAGAAGGGTGTCCTCAAAATAAAAGGAAAACTTACCCCCAAAGACTGAGGCACTCTCTGCCCAGCTCCATAGCCCTGTGAGAGGATGACAGAGCAGTATGAACAACAACAATTATGGTCTAAAGGTAATAACACACACAGAAAGCTGGCAAAAAATTCACTCCAGCACCTCAGGAGAAAAAGCTTGTTTATAGTTCACTTTAAAATATATTTGTCAAATACAACGAAAGTCTCATAAAAGCAGTTAAGTTCAAGCCACAGCTAAAAGAAGCTGGTATTCTGCTCCAAGATTCAACATAAGCATCCATGTTTTTGGCACTACATTCAAGGACAATCCGGATGCTGTAGGACAGCTGAGGATACGTACTCGTTAGAAATGAAACTGTCCAACTGACACCAAGTAATAGGTTTTCTTACATAGACAAAACCAAAAACAAACAAACAAAAAACTGAGCTCAGAGTTACCTGCCAGTGACCCAGAGGAAGAGGAAACCATCATCCTGTAGAGCAGGGATGCTGAGTTTTCTCATCTCGTCGTCAGTCAGAGTACCATAAGGCAGCTCCATGTGGATGTCCCAGGGAGGGTCAGCCATCACCACTGCAAACTTACCCAGGATGGACACGTCCAGGTAGCGGATATCACAGCAGATCCACTGCGAACCAAAGTGCGTAACCATGCAGCCTTAGTACTCCCACAGACAAAAAATATCAACAACTCTGTTTATCTATTTGTACCATCTCACGAGGCCTTTCCTCTTCCTCTTCCTCACCTGTGAAGGGAAGAGTGTGCCCACGTTGCTGTCAGCGTCCCCCGCGTGCAGGCCAAGCTCTGTGGTTCCTGCCTGGGGACCCAGCAGGCTGTTCTCAGCCTCTGGAAGACTGTCGATCTCGTAGTGGACGTATTTACAGGTGTCCATGTGGAAGCATGTGTTGAGGAAGGAGCAGTCGCCGAGGCTCTCGTCTGTGTGTTTGTTGATGATGCGGCTGAATGGAAAAAGTTAGAATGCAAAAAGTGAAATAGTTTGTTATAAATGTTTTAAAATATTTCAGATGAGAAAGACAGAGACTTTGTATTAAATCCCTTTAATCAAAGCGTCTACTTGCAACAGAAATGCCATAAAAATAAATTGCAGTGTCAATTGTGTGATTCTGATATTTAGACATCAGCGTGCCATATACAGTATACTATCATAATTAGTGTGCCATCCTAAAGCTAAAAAAGGCATTATTCAAATACAAAACAAAGAAAATGTGTTTTCTGTTATTTTTTTTATATTGTGGATTGAACAAATACATTCAATGTATGTGTTACCTGTAGGTTTATTGTAACAGAATAAAATCAAACCAGGTAAAAAAGGTTTAGTGGCACTTTGTGTATCTCATATTTAGCATCTTTGATGATGTAGTTTCAAATAAACACAAGCCAAAGTTAAAACAACAACAACAAAAGCTCACCGAAAGTGTAACTTTGTGCATGGCTGAGGTGTGTCTCCAGAGCGAACACACTCCTCTTTGGTCCCGTGATCGCAGAACTCTTGGACCTGAGCTCGGCCACGGGAGCGGAACTTTTCCACGATGGACTGCTCCTTGGCTGTGCTGGCGTTAAGCAGCTCCAAAATCTCTCTGCTCACCTGGGTACGGGTTCACATAATGCGCCATCTGTAACCAACCACTTACACTACAAGAAACATCACTCTATAGATAATTCCACTTACCTTCTTGCTCTGCTGCTCCTTCGTGGACTGCTGGTTCAAGAGGCTTTCGATCTCCATGTCCACATGAGATGATTGGCTCTTATTGCTCCTGCCCTTTTTCTCCACCCCACTTCCTGATGTTGAGGGCCCCGCCAGCTGTGAGGAGGAAGCCGGCGTCTGAGAGGAGGAGGATGCATGCGGAGGAGAGGCAGAGCTCTGAAGTGCAGGCGAGAAGCTGCCAGCTCTACCATGGCTCTGGTCTTCTGCTTTTCTCTTGATTCCAGTCCTTTGGGCACCTGACACAGATCCGATCATAGCCCATAGTTTTGTGTGGTCAACGGCTACAACCACAGTAGAAGAGGATGTTGTCGAGGATGAAGTAGCTGAGGAAGGCTGCCGGACCTCTATAAGCTCCTGAGCAGAGAATTTGAGCAGAAGGCTCTGGATGCATCCATGACCAACAGCTGCCTCAGACTGTGAAGAGATATAATTACGACAGAGGACATTAAAGTTAAACCTCAGTATCACATGCAACAAGCATTTCTATCCTTTGAGACAGACTTACACTGTTGAGTTCATTTGTGATAGCAAGGGAATCTGTTGGGAGTGAAAGGCTCAGATCAGACAGATATCCCAGCAGCCTCTTTTCTAGTTCAGGGTCTGGTGGCTTTTCTGTCTCCTCCTGAGAGCTGGATGGAGCCAGTGGAGCTGGGCTGTCACTCCTGGCTGTGGAACTGTCTGTGCTGACACCATCTGAGACGATAACAAAGGCAAATTCAATTCAATTCAATTCAATAATACGTTGTTAATTGCTGAGGGGAAGTTATATGTTGCTGTAACTGTCAAAAGAGTAGATGTATATGGTTATAGCTGGGGGCAGGAAGGAATCTCCTGTAGCTGCGGTTAATGCGAAAAAGCTCTGAGGATACTCTGTTGTTGAATCACAGTGATGCACTTCTCATTTTACGAAGCATCTTTCGATGCAAAATTAACTCTCGAGACTCCATAACAGATGGAAGAACACAGACAGCTTTCTTCATGAGTTTGTCCAGAATTTTTAAAGCACTGGCTCTGCTGCTACTCCAACAGATGACGGCAGTTGAAACTATTCCCCACAACAGACTTACAGAAGAAATGCAACGTGAACAATACTGTATCAAATCTTAATATTAAAATAAATTACTTCTGAATAAAAAAAACTGCAAACATCATCATTTTCAAAGGCCTGAAATTTCCCCATATTTTTCAGATATGATGTCAAAGAATTACATAAAAATGTAGTTATTGTAATATGGATTTGAACCTGATGAGTCCAAACACAGACATATATTATTATTATTATTACTACTATAAGTAATAGATGCACCAATCAATTGGCTTGAGAATAAAATCTGACAATTTTTTTCCTTGATTGGTCGCTAAAATAGGCTGAGATTATTTTTGTTCATCATACACACAACATTTTATTTATGTATGTATTTAGTTGGAGATATAAAGGGTTGGAAAGCAAATGCATTATCTAAGAAAACTAAGAAATTCAAATTTTTTCAAATTCATTGGCATGCATCAAGCAGAGAAAGCATCTAAGGAGATTGCAGGAACTACCAAAATTGGGTTACGAACTGTCCAACGCATTATTAAAAACCTGGAAGGATAGTGGGGAACCCATCATCTTTGAGGAGGAAATGTGGCTGGGAAAAAAAATCCTCAATGATCGTGATGGGCGATCACTTAAACATTTGGTGAGATCAAATAAAAAAAAAAAAAACAACAGTAGAACTCAGGGCTATGTTTAATAGTGAAAGTAAGAGCCTGTCCACACGCATAATGTGAAGGGAACTCAAGGGATTGGGACTTGAACAGCTGTGTAGCCTTAAGAAAACCCACTTAATCAGTGAGGCTAACTGGAAAAAAAAAGGCTTCAATTTGCCAGGGAGCATAAAGATTGGACTCTGGAGCAATGGAAGGAGGTCATGTGGTTTGATGAGTCCAGATTGACCCTGTTCCAGAGTGATGGGAGCATCAGGGTAAGAAGAGAGGCAGATGAAGTGATGCTCCCATCATGCCTAGTGCCTACTGTACCAGCCTGTGGGGGAAGTGTTATGATTTTTTGGCCGGGCAGTGTATGAAGTTGATTCAAGGTAGAAGAAAGAAAATCTGAATCTGCGAGTGAGATGTTTAAGAAAATCGGAATTAGAAAAGAAAATTATATAAATAAATAAATAAATCAATAAAATAGAAGTGGTTAACAATTCTTTACGACTAATTATTCCCTCGCCTCCACCCCATTCATCTTATATGTAATCTGTATTGCCAGTGTTGGCAGGTAACAGTATCGTCATTGTGATAAAACACCCCAACGGCCTCCAGTGTCGGGTCTGTACTGCTCTCTACGTACCCGCCGCAGACAACTGCGCCGGATCTCTCCGCCGTCGCTGCAGCCTCTCTCGCAGGGAGTCCAGCTGCTTCTTGTGAGCCTGAATATTGCTCCATGTATCAGACATGATGAGATGTGTAAATCAATGATGCAAACACCGACGCCGGTCGGACTGAGAAGAGCAGAGCACAGTTGAGTTGAACACTATCCGCGCTCTCAGGACTCAACTTTGCATGGTACGTGGCAGAAAACAGTCCGTCCAGAAACGCGAAGGAGAGTCATAGTTCCTGCAGTAAACTTGTTTTTCACAACAGTATCACATAAGATGAAATAATATATGAAATTATGCTGTCAAAAACAATATATGAAAATTATATCGATATTAAAGTTATATAGACCATAATTAACATTTTTTGTCACAAAACCTTGAATTATTCGTCGGATCAGTTTTGAGCCCGGACAACTACAGCTTCCGGTGTTACAGAAAAGAAAAACGTCTTTTCACTGTGCTTAACATATAATTCGGTCTTGATATTATGTCTTCCTCTGTTGATATGGAGAAATTAGAGTCCTATATTTAGTGCTCATTTCACGATAACTCGCAGTACCTTGCTGTGCTCTCGTCTTTGCTTCTGTTCGCCAGCAGACTTGTTTTTCAGCTCTAGTTAACGCAAAGATGGCGGAGAGAGATGAGAATGGTGAGCCTGAAGACAAAAGCCAAGTGCAAATTATGAAGGCAAGTCCTTTCGATATCACTATTAATCAGCACAATACATCGGATACACTGTCTGCCTTCAGTCTTTCGTTTTATGGGTTCGTTTCGCTGGACGTGTCTTAATGGAGACATTACAGGAATAACTGCAGCTGGATAACTGGAGGTTTTAGTGTTCACCTTAGTTTAACACCTTCATTGGTGCTTTAGTTCCTTACTTATATTGTGTTTTTTTTCGGTGGATGATCCTAAAATCTGCACTTTCATGTCTAGTAGTAGTAGGCACAGAGGGGCGGTGCACAGACGTTTATGAGGGCAGGTGCTCAGGCCAAGAGAAAAGGGTACACTTAGTTAAATGACACTTATCATCATCATGATTATTATTATTATTATGCAATCATTTATCTCTACAACAATACAATCATAGAGATGGGCTATATCAGAATAAAAATAAAAAAATCATCTCTTTTTTCATAAAAAAGCGACATTTTTACACAAAATAGCAAATTTTTCAAGATCCCCGTGTTTAAATGCTAAAATTAGGCTTCTGTCATACAACTGCACTTTTTAATTTTGTCTACCCGTGTACCAAGGAACGTGAGGTGTAAGAGGGCAGCACCCGTACTCATCTGGGGCTTTACAGACTTGTGCCTCTCCGGTTTTTCCCACGCTAGTGGCTTGCTCCAGGTATTCCAGGGAAAGCAGAAATGAGTCCAACTTATGTAGCCAGCAGTGCTGATCTTTTCTTTTGTGGAAATGTCAGCAGATCAAAATTCTTCCTTGTCTCGTCTGCCAAATCATTACCTTCCATCTTCTCTGCAGAGATCTTATGCTCACTTTACCCACAACATGTCAGGCATAAAGGGATAGATGTGTAGCTTTTTTGCTTGGGATCTGTGTGATTTACACACTGCAGCATCGCAGTAGTACACAGTGGTTTGTGAAACCAGAAAATGACGTGAAATGAATGACCTGTGCCCTTTGTCTTGGCTTGCTGCTTTCTTTATCGGAAGTGGTTGTGTCTGCAAAAATTCCAAAATGCAACGCGTTACGACCTAAGTGGATGCATTTTTTATTTTTTTTTGTGGTGTTTTGGTATCCCCTATTGCATATTTTTTATTTAAAAAAAAAACAAAACAAAAACTTGTTGTAAAGAGTGCACAAATTTTTTATGTTAAATTGTGACTCTTGCAAATTTGCATCTTTTTGATGTAAGACTGTTACTTCAACAATCATTCTTTAGAAAAGGCTCTTGTCAAGTCAGAGGGCACAAGGGGAGGTGCTTGAGCACCACCTGGAGTCGACGTGTGCATGAATCTGGACACCTTACATGAAGTTAGCTGGTGTGAAAGAAGAGGATAAAGAAGATAGGGTTAGATGGAGGCTGAGGATTCACCATGGGGAACAGCTGAACAGAAAAGGAGTCGACAGTCAAAATTGTGAATTTTTTTTTTTTTTATTTCTTAAATGTATAGTTTTATTGTTTTGCCTTACATTTTTGGCTTTTTCAAGTCTCAGTATTATAGTGCAGCCAGACTTTTCTGCAAATGAGCCTTTTGGTGAAGTTTGAATTTGTTGTTATGTGTTTATTACAGATTTATTAAACTCACCTCTCCATTTGTCCCTAACACAGGAGCTCGTGGATGAACTGTATAATTTCAGAGATTCTTATTTTGAGACTCATAGTGTGGAGGAAGCTGGAAAAAAACAAATTGAAGTTGCACAAGAGATGGAACGGACACTAAAGAAACTGGAGGAAAAAGAAAGTGGGTGCTAATTACCAACACAAACTATTCATTTTTAATTTACCAGTTCTTTTTACCACCTTTGGCTGAATATGCTTCCAACTTCCAACAGAGTCCTTTAAACACAAAGCAGAGTTTTTGCTGCTAAAAGGCAGGTGTCTGAATGTGACTCCAGACTTCAGCGCTGTTGCAGAGGAGTGCCTTTCCCGTGCTGTGAAGCTGGAACCTGGACTGGTTGAGGCCTGGAACATACTGGGGGAGCAATACTGGAAAAAGGGAGATTTGATGGATGCCAAGAATTGCTTTAGCGGTGCTTTGCAACAGGTATTGCAGATAGTGGAGGATTGTTTGTCCTCTGAGAGAATTCCATGGTGTTTGAATAAAAGAAGACAATTGGATTGGGCTTTTTTGATTCTACCATCTGTACTTTATCTTTCACTTTGTAGAACAAGAACAAAGTTTCTCTACGCAACCTTTCTATGGTGCTTAGGCAGCTACCAGCAGCCAACAGTGATGAACAAGGTAAACAGGTGATGGAGAGTGTGGACCTGGCCCGACAAGCAGTCCAGTTGGACGTCACAGATGGGACATCTTGGAGTGAGTTCACTATTGGTGATGGTACATTTTCTTTAGGTGGTTTATTGACTAATTGTGCTCAACATCATTTTTACAGACATCCTGGGAAATGCCTATGTGTCTCTTTTTTTCATCGGTGGACAGAATCCACAATACTCTCAAAAAGCTCTAAGTGCCTATGCACAATCTGTGAGTATTCACACGTGCACATTTCAGAGCAGTGATTCTGTGTATGCAGAGAAAAATGAATCTTACATTTGACACTTATCATACCCCTCTGTAGGAGACTGTAGACAAAGCCGCCTCATCCTTTGTAGAGCTGCATTTCAACAGAGCCACTCTGTTCCAGTATGAGGAGATGTTTGGAAGTGCTCTCACCGGCTATAGCCGAGCGGCAGCGTTGGACCCAAGTTGGGAAGAGCCACCCGAGAGAGAAAAGCAGCTGATGGAATATCTGGAGAAAGTGTCAGAGCTCATACAGAACAAGGTAGAAGGTGTTTCTTGTGCAGAACATAAAATACATTACTGTACTATATTTGCTGTTCTGAAAATGATAAAGGGAGCGTTGAAAACTTGGCTTTGTAAGTTAAGTAGGTTGGGAGACAACGTTGGGAGTAAAAAAGAAAGAAACATTAGATGCGCGCAGATAATTTTTTACAATCAATTACTGATTTTTAAAGCATCAGAAAATGTTCATTCGGTAAATGTGTACTCAGTAAAATACTGAACCGTTCGGTATGACCTGCACGGGACAATACACTTTTATGTCCCGCTGGATTTATGTTCCAATACTTTTGCATTGGACTTGCATGTGGGCATGTCCACTCGCCTCCACTCACTCACGGTGACCAACCTATCACACTTTGGCCGGTTGGCTGCAGCTCGTAGATGCAGGAAATGGAAAAAAAAAAAAAAAAAAAAAAACAAGCATGCATGGCCAGCGGTAGTGGAGAACTTGGGAGAAGACTTATTTAAATCGCCGGTGGGGGAGCATTTTGGTTTTGCTGTTGAATATACCAGCGAGGGAGTAAAAACAGTTATCACAAACATCAGTCTGTAAACGCTGCTGGAGACGTGTCCCGTACTCAAACAGAAACACAAACCACATGGACAAGCATCTCCAGTGTAATCATCCTGATATTACGCTTTCCGTACATCCTGGAAAGGTAACGGCACCAAAACAACAACTGTCCATAGAGAAGGCTTTTCAACAAACCACCTCGGATAAATACAAGAACATAACCCGAGCAGTGGTAGTGTTTAGAAGCCATGTCAGAGCCTTTTAACAACAGATGCACTAGAGGGGCAACAACGAGACGACCATCAAAACAGGAATGGTTTTACAGGTGGAGGCCACTGACATTTTTTTCCCCTCCTCATCTTTTCTGACTCTTTTTCACCAGTTTTGCATTTGGCTAGGGTCACTGTCACTACTGTTTGCATGAGGCGATACCTGGACCCTACAGAGGTTGCACAGGTGTCACTACTGTTAGCATGAGGCGATACCTGGACCCTACAGAGGTTGCACAGGTGTCACTACTGTAGCATGAGCTACCTACCCTACAGAGGTTGCAGGTGTCACTACTGTTAGCATGAGGCGATACCTGGACCCTACAGAGGTTGCACAGGCAGTCCAACTCCTCCCAGGATGGCACATCAATACATCCCATTGCCAGAAGGTTTGCTGTGTCTCCCAGCACAATCTCAAGAGCATGGAGGAGATTCCAGGAGACAGACAGTTACTCCAGGAGAGCTGGACAGGGCCGTAGAAGGTCTACAACCCATAAGCAGGACCGGTCTCTGCTCCTCCTCCAGGAGGAGCACTGCCAGAGCCCTACAAAATGACCTCCAGCAGGCCACTGGTGTGAATGTCTCTGACCAAACAATCAGAAACAGGCTTCATGAGGGTGGCCTGAGGGCCCGATGTCCTCTAGTGGGCCCTGTGCTCACTGCCCGGCACCGTTGAGCTCGATTGGCATTTGCCACAGAACACCAGAATTGGCAAGTCTGCCACTGGTACCCTGTGCTTTTCACAGATGAGAGCAGGTTCACCCTGAGCACATGTGACAGACGTGAAAGGGTCTGGAGAAGCCGTGGAGAACGTTCTGCTGCCTGTAACATCGTTCAGCATGACCTGTTTGGTGGTGGGTCAGTGATGGTCTGGGGAGGCATATCCATGGAGGGACCACAGACCTATACAGGCTAGACAACGGACACCCTGACTGCCATTAGGTATCGGGATGAAATCCTTGCACCCATTGTCAGACCCTATGCTGGTGCAGTGGGTCCTGGGTTCCTCCAGGTGCACACTGCAACCCGGCCAATCCATGTGGATCCGAGAGTATGCAGGACGCCATCCGTCGTCTCATTAGGAGCATGCCCCGACGTTGTCAGGCATGCATAAACGCACGTGGGGGCCATACAAATTACTGAATACCATTTTAAGTTGCTGCAATGAAATTTCAGCAAAATGGACTAGCCTGCAACATCATTTTTTCACTGTAATTTTTGGGGTGTCTTTGAATTAAGCCCTCTGTTGGTTGATAATTTTCCTTTTCCACCTTTTGTTCCTAACACATCACCCAGTCCATATCAGTATAAATAAACGGCATGATTTTTTTTCCCATTGAGATCTCATGTTTTCAAAGTGTTCCTTTAATTTTTTTGAGCAGGTGTGTGTGTGTGTATATATGATATATGATATATATATATATATACATATGATATATGATATATATATATATATATATATGTATATATATATATATATATATATATATATATATATATATATATATATATATATATAAAATGTATATGTATAAACACAGATTATGCAGTGTTGTCAAGGTGATACAAACTTGTCTTCGACCACACGGTGGCAGCAAAGCACAGTCTTGTTCCTTGTTTCTTCCCTCACCCTCAGCCTATCTGTGTGTGTCCAGGGGAAAGTGAAAGCGCGTCGATTGCGGGCGATGCTTTCAAACCTCAACACATCCGCTCTGGGTCCCTGCACATCACCCCAGTTCCGCTCCCCTCTGGCCATGTAGGCAGCCTGGAGCCTCGAACCCTTTCCTCCCTCACACTCGGTCACAATGCTGGGGTTGCCGCTCTGGGAAAGGTGGTGTTCAGCCTGGCCTCTGAGGGTCGCATGGCCTTGTACGTGCAGCTTACTTTAACATTATCCATCTACACACCATTTGCTTTGTTCTTGGTTCAGTAGTCGTTTTTGTTTTGACAGCAGGTGTCTTAATATTTTTGCATATTTCTCTGTTCTCCAGTACATTTGGCCTGGTTGACAGTGAGGAGACATGTTTAGTAGTGATGGTGTATAACACAGCTAACAGCTGGGGCGCCCTAATAGGTGATTCTGTTGTCATTCCTGAACCTAACGTGAAACGACACAGTATTACTCATAAAGATAAGGTAAGCATTCCATGCTTGTTGTTTACAATTTGCACAACAACATCTATTTATGTCTTTAACTTATCTATGCTCTCTCTACAACAGTCTTTTGATTTCAAAAGTATACGAGTGGATTCTCCACTGCTCCTCATCGTCAATGGCAAGAAGCAAAACATCCAAAGTCAGATTCCTGTATCAGTCAGTTACAAGAGACAGAGTGAATGACCCCAGCTCCAAGAAAAAGGCCCTTTTTTTTTTTTTTGCAGCATTTTGTTGGAAGATGTTCACCATTTTTACTTTCCAAAGTTTGTGCCTGTTTATAAATGTCACTTTTTTATTTCTATTTAATTATTTAAGTTTTTTTTTTTTACTTTTGTTGTACAGTTTAACATGGAGTTATTTTGTAAATGAAAGAACCTGTGTTGTTTCACTGATAGAGGTGTTTGGTCTTTGTACCTGAAGAAGAAAAAAACAGAACTTCAGTATGCTGTTTGTGTTGGGTCTTAAAGCAGAAGCTGTCACAGAGTGGAATTATAAGACAACCTGGTGTACTCGAGGCTTTTTCACTTGTAATCATGAGCTGGCATGCACAGTACTGGAATCTAGAAAACTGAATGAAATTCAGCCACCTTTCATTTTAGCATTTAGAAATGCTTCCGAGTAGCTTGTAGAATTCACTCAGACCTGTTGATTATATTTTTTACTCAGCAAAAATGCACTCAAAAACTTACTTGTGTTCTCAGTTGAACCCAAATAAACTGTGTCTTTTGATTACAAAAATAAAGTTTTTTCTGGAACCATTCATTTGATTCCCATTCGGTTCAGTTCAGGGTTGCAGGAGGGCTTGAGCCTGTCTCAGCAGTCATTAGTGAAGAAGCTGTATACTCGTTACTACTATTGCAGTCATTTGAGAATCACCAATCCATGAATATCTGTGTTTCTTTACTGGATTATAAGGCGAAAACTCATGTAGCCATAAGGAGAATGTATAAACTTCACACCAATAGGTACCAAATAAGTCTGAAACAAACCTTTTTGCTGTGATGCAACAGCGCTAACCATCACACCATCATGCAGCCAATATAACAACGTAAATTATTCAAACTACGTGCCAGTACACTGGTGTCGTCATTTAGTGACTTAAAGCAGAGACCCCACCACAGGAAATATTGAATACCTGCTTTAATAAATCTGAGCTGGTAATAAGGACCAAAGTGTTATATTACAATTCTGAATTAACATGCCCACACAATATTGGTACTATATAATTTCACTGACAACATTCTTAGGAATTTTGAGATGATTTGTCTCCTTGGCTTTGTTTATAACAACTCTACTTTTTTCCTCCTGATCCAATAAGACTTCTCAGATATTCTATTCCTGTATCTGTTCTTATCAATGTAAAATATAAGGTTCCTCAACCTGACACAATCTCCAGAGAAGAAGAACAGAGCTCTGTGGAAGTCAAATCAAATACTATAGTCACCATAGCTGCTCAAAACATATTTATGGTTCAGAAATGGGACAAATAACAGGAAAAAGCATGAAATATAAAGATCTTAAGCTAAACTGATATTAGACCTATAGAACACAGTGTAGGTTTAATACAAATAACTAGTGTATGAAGCCTGTTTGAATCAGTTCTAGTTATTGAAGGGACGGCCCCTATCTCTGGCTGGGGAGCTAAACTGGAAGAAGGGCTTAGCTCCATCGGCCTCCAGGCAGGAGAAGAAACGGCTGTCCATATCGGGGCCAAGGGACAGGAAATTAGGGCTTCTCTGAGGAGTAGCCTGTTGAGCTGCCACAAGAAAACACACAGGGGGTTGACAGGTATCATTCATTGTTATTCTAGTGAAAATCCCATGAAAATACACAATCAACTCATTAATCATGCTGTTCTTCCTTAAGTGCCTCTTTTAAACAAAACGCCTGCAACCCTCCCATACTTGAGGCCATTTGACATTATTCTTGCTGTGCTTACTTCCTTCTCTCAGTTGTTGAGACTTAATGAATTAAATGTATTTCATCTAATCATTAATTTATCATAAATCTATCTTTCTTGTCTGGATAAAAAGATTTACTATGCAAGTTTTTTTTCAATAAAGGAATAAAGTATCAAGTGATCTGAGGCAAGTCAGTTTGATTATTACAATGAATAGAGATTCATGCTTAATTATTTTCATGATGTAGCATGCGTTGAGTGGCTTCTCATTCTTTGGACAACTGTGTAGGACAACATATCTGGCGGTCAAGGAAAAAAATATGTTACTCTGTTTCACAAGGGTCAAATTATTGGTCTACATCTAAGAAACAAAACAACCAAGGAGGTTACTAAAACTATTTAAATTGGTTAAGAACTGTCCCGTTATAAAACACCTTTGTGTGATAGTGGTAAAACTTTTGAAGGAAGTAATGTGGTTGGAAATGTTTGGTGAGATCTGTCTGAAGAAAATCAACAGCAGACCTCACAACAGTGCTTAATAATGAAAATAAGAGCATTTTCACATGCACTGTGTGAAGAAATGTAAGCTATTGGGACTAAACAGCTGAATGGAGCTAAAAAAAAAAAAAGTTTCAATTAGCCCAGCAAAAAAGAATAGATTTTGGAATGATAGAAATAGATAATGTGGTCTGATAACTCCAAATATACCCTGCTCCAGACTTTTGACTGTATCAGGGTCAGAAGGGCACCAGACAAAGTGGCACACTGATCATCCCAACATTAAAGCTTGTGATTTTTTTTTTTTTTTTTAGTTTATATGGCTTAAATTGTTGAAAGAATCGTGTTGATTTTATACTTAATGACAAATGGTCCAACAGCCAATTCTGCACTTTCATAAAATTAAGTGAAAGAACAAATTTTGCCCTATTCAATATCTCCTTCAAACTTATGTCAAGTACCAATGTTTAAATACAAAAATAAATAAATGAATAAAGGATAGTGTGTTATTACTGCAGTTTAAGTCTTGATGTCCAAGTTGTGGGTGCATTTCTTTGTCCCCCACTCCCACCACCATATTACGCAGTCTCAGGGAGTCATACAGCCCCTGTAGTTTCTGGTACTGCCTGTTCCTCTCCATCAGTCTCTCAGACACTTCACTGTACTTCCTCTTATACTCCTCCATCACCTGAACAGCAAGATTGAGAAAATTATTATCTGATATCATTTAAATACATTTAAATTTCAGAGGGCAAGATGATGAACATATGCTTATTCCTCTCTAACTGCCTCATCCAACTTCCTCTACAGTCTGAAGCATACAAACAGAGAATGTGATTGGCTATTTTTACTCGGAGTAAAAAAAATCAAAATCAAAATGATGCAGTGCTTGACAGCGTTTTCAGTAGCTCATTGGTAAACATCCACTTTACCTTCTTTAGGGAGGTGATCTCTCCTCTCATGGCAGTGAGCTCCAGTTCTCTGCTCTGGTTCTGCTGGGTCAAAACCTTGTCCATCTGCTTCAACTGTGCTTCAGCACGTGAAAGACTGTACTCTTGATACATGTGTTCCTGATGGACCTATAAAAATAGAGACAGACAGGCTTGGTGTTTTTCTTACTTGTTGACATAAAAACATGCCATCAAGGTTTGCAGACAATGAAGTAGATTCACTGTGAAATGAACGATACTTGACCTGATAGCTCCAGAAGGACAGAGCACGTGTACAGATGTCCAGAACTATGTCAGGTCGTAGACCTGCCAGCACCATTGCTTTGTACTCTTCAGACGGTGAAAGCTCTGTCCTCACAATGTCGAGCTTCCCAGACAGTGCAGAGGAGCAGGCAGGGCAGATGGCAGGAGAGCGGCTGAACTCACCAGATCCATGCTGATCGCAATAAGCATGCGAGCAGGCTGTGACCCAGGCAAAACCACTCAACCTGGCCCGACACTTTGGAAAGTTACACAGCAGTGTGTCATCACAGAGAGACATGGCCATGGCTGTAAACCAAAGTAATCTTTTAATAATGGAGGACAATCACCAACAGGAAATGCTTAAAAAACAAAACAAAAATACTGCACATTACTATACTTACTGAGTTGAAAAAAAAAACACGACTATGAAATTTCTTTAGCTTTTTGTGCATTATTTGTCTCAATTAAACTTAATTTTTGAAACACTAATTTAAACTTTTGCCAAACTTTTTAAAGTCAGACAATCTTTCTCTAATTTTCAATCTTAAAATTGAGGGTCAATGAATTTAAAACTCTCTAGATCCCTACACTTTCTCTGTTCTCATAAATTACATCAAAAACTGTGGCCCTTTGTTTAGTGATGGCTATCCATTAATCAATAAATAGTTAGGTAATAGTTAAGTAAGAGTACTTTATCTGCCAGTGCTCTGCAGGCAGAGATATCGTATGCTTTCTATAACTTCTTTATGAAGTTTAAAAGAACAACTAGGTTTCAGGTTTTAGCTTCCAAGAAACAAACATTGCAGGTCATAGATAGATAGATAGATAGATAGATAGATAGATAGATAGATAGATAGCTAGATAGATAGATAGATAGATAGATAGATAGATAGATGCAGATACAGATGTAGTGCAATGAACAAACCATTAAATAACTATTAGACCGAATAATAATAATAATAATAACAGAAATGGGTAGATGAGTAGAACTAGCAAGCTAAGCTAACAAGAGTAAATGCTCACTTGCTAAAGTTAAACTAGTTTGGTTAAACTTTCATGTCAGCTCTCTTTCCTACTGTCTCTAGTTTAAAAAATTAAATAAAATACATTCGGCGTTTACGTTATATCTTTGGTTAATAACGTTGTTACGTCATTTATCAGATAACGACCACATCTTACCAGTTAACCCTTCTCACTCCGCAGGTGGTAGCGGGTGACGCTAAATTAATCCTTTCACTCTGATTGGCTTGTTGCATCACATTTTGGACCAATCAAATTCAAAACAAGATCTGAAACCGTCAACTCCGTTTCAACTCCATTTTTTTTCTTTCTTTTTTTTTTCTTTTGATAAAAGCATGAGTTTTCCAGGGGTAGGAAAAACCAAAAACAAAATATACTAATAAAAAAAACGTAGGATTTATTTTTCAAAATGCAAACTAAGATGTAATTCAATGGTTTTGCTTGACATTTCATTCGAACCTTTATTAAATAGAGTTAAGTAGGCCTGCTTTGGAAATTATTTTCAGTGCCTTTACTAACTTCAACATCTTGAAATATTATTTCATATTTAGTATTTTGATGCCAGAACGTGAGCAAGAAAATGGGACGGCCACAGAAAGACAGAAAGTACTGTATATAGAATATAAAAGTGACATCATTGTGGAAGATTCTACAAATCGGCACATTTACAGAATTGATAATAATATCAATATCTGTCAAAGGCCGAGTCTTTTCACGCAGGGATGGAATATGGCTCCATCAGAAAATCTCCGATCAGCTAAAAAATAATAATAATAATAAAATAATGATAATAATAATAATTGAGCTGAACTTGGATCTGTGTGACTTTCAAGTTGTCAAGCAGCACTCCATGAACAACTACTGGATCTGTATGGCCTCATGGGCTCAGGAGTGAATGGAAAATCAGTGACATTCATTGTTACTGAGAGTGGAAATATGTTAGGTAATGATCAAATGATTCCAAGTTTTATCTGCCAAGGGTGAAAAATGCTATTCAAGCTGTTATCAGTAAAGTGCAAAAGTTACCATCTGTCATGGTATGAGGGTGCGTCATTGCTGATGGCATGATTGACTTGCACCCATTGCTATACTCTCATGGTTACTTGCAGCAATGGTGCTACATCATTGATACAGAGATGTATATTGAAATAGTGGAGAAAACTACACTACCATCAAGTGGAGATTTCACCTCAGGAAATCTGTTGGTATTTGGTCAAGAGAATCAAAGACTACCTTCTACGTGATATATTATAGTTTGGCTTGATAGACAGGTTGCATGTGCTTTACTGGCCTGCCAGTAAACCATATCACTCATATCTATCAATCAACAAATTACATGCTTTGTCTTTTTGCAACATCCTAGAAAAGTTTCCAGTTTTTCTGGAAATACGTTTTCCACAAAATGTTGTGTTTTTATATTACCTTCTATCTAAATTAAATTAACAGTACTAATAACAAAAATTGACATTTGATTTGTATTTACTAACTGACAGCATTACAAAGTAGTTTGGATGATCCACTGTGGGGTCGCCACAGTGGATCATCCATTTAAAATCGTACCTTGTCTTCTGCATCTTCCTCTGTGACACCAACTAACTGCACATCCTCTTTCACCACATCCAGAAATCTGCTCTTTCATCCTTCCCTTTTTCTCCTGCCTGGTTCTCAGTCTTGCATCCATCTTTGTCACTCCCAAAGGAAATCTTCAACTCTGCCACCTCCAGCTCTGCTTCCTGTCTCTTGGTCAGTACCACCATGTCCAAGCTGTAAGGGAACGCTTTTCTCTGCCATATTTTAAACCTTTATTCTTTTTCATTGCAAGTCTTCTATGACATATAATTCCAGACACTCATCTCCACCCACTCCATCCTGGTTACACTGTCATCTTCATCTCTTTTCCACACTCCCCTTTCCTCTGAACAGTTGAGTCTAAGTACATTACTTAGACAAAACAGAAAATGCTGGATAACAGAACAGTGTTAACTTTTAAACTGCAATAACATAATGGTTGTACCCAAGAAAAGGCAAATTCTGTTTACATGCAACTACCCTGAATTACTTGTGAGAGAAAGTTATTCAAATATAAATGTAAGTAACAACTCTATAACAGTGAAATGAGTCAGTTAGCACCTTAGATTCTTAAAAGCATGACTGCTGTGCCTTGCACATCTTTTATATTTGTTTTTTTTCTTCAGTAGAGCATGTGAGGACTTCTGTCTATAGGAAATTACATTAAATTAAATGGGGGTTTGAGTTCACACATCAGAAAAAAATGCTGTATTTCTGAAGTGAACTAAAGTGATCTAAAGTCCCATGAAGTCATATTTCTTTCACATCTTTGGAGTAGACAGAGTGCACTTTGACCTATAATGTGGGACACCTACTTAAATATGGCACCTCTGCTACTCTCTCTCTCTCTCTCTCTCTCTCTCTCTCTCTCTCTCTCACTCACTCGCTTTTATCCATCTATCCACGTGGTACAGGAGTAAAGGCAGGGGGGTGAAAGAGGAGCATTGTGCTGTTCTGCTGTGGATCCGGGGGTTCATAGCGAGAGAGGGGAGATGCTCACTCAACTGTGTCCAGCTCTCCATTGTCAATGATTCCCATCTATTCTCTG
The DNA here is from genome assembly GCA_018398805.1 of Hirundichthys speculiger. Lineage (NCBI taxonomy): Eukaryota > Metazoa > Chordata > Actinopteri > Beloniformes > Exocoetidae > Hirundichthys > Hirundichthys speculiger. Next base: position 818,783 of record JAGFBZ010002592.1, on the reverse strand, counting down.
CCTTTTAAATAGAGCTCCAGTATAAGATGCTTTTTTTTCTTTCTTTTTTTTGTGGAGGGGGGGTTATGGAGCACTAGTTGATAACACATGAATTACATCCACGCATGTGCAATGGATGTGTGGCCCCACACACACAGCAGTCTCCACATCACTTGATAATTGGCCCTATGGAAATCATGGGGTAGAAATATTGACACTACTGCCCTCAGGCAGACAGATTTGTATTTATTTGTTTATTTGTTTATTCATTTTGTTTATTTTTTTTTTTTGGTGGGGGGGGGGGCACTGGATACTGCTGCATGTCTAAGTTACACCTGACTGTTCACCTGTTAGATTTGTTTCAACCGCAGTAGGCCTGTTGGATGTTAACTTGGTCCATGCGCTTATCAACGGCATTTATCTTGTGGAAAAAAGTCAATCCCCATGTCCACTTAATTTTGTTTTCAGACGTCCCAACGGCCCTGACATCATGGTCGCGTTTTATTGAAAGTTTCAAGCTTCTGTGTGAGTGTGTGAAGAAAAAATAAAGCTGAGGGAAAGAGACCCGGAGTGGTTGTGTGTTACACGCCATTGAAATGCAAATATCATAGAACAAGGAGTGGTTCTCTGTCTCTTTGTGTGTGTGTGTGTGTGTGTGTGTTCCCTGTATATGCATGCAGCGGAGCAGCAGCGGGAGAGGAGGGGCACAAATTGGACAAGTTTTTTTGGGGGGGAGAGGAGACTTTAGAGAACAGCCACACACACCGCAGCGCCATATGACACGGTGTTGCCAGGCGGATTTCCAAACACCACCTCTTTTTATTTTCTTCCATGAAAGGCCGCGTCTTCAAAACTACCTAAGGTTATATACATTTACCTTTTTTTTTTTTCAATTTTTTTTCTCAACACCTTGCTGGGATTGCGCTACATGTGACGTTTGAACGCTTGCGGGAGCTCGTTCTTGAGCGCAAAAAAAAAATCATAATTAAAGCGTGCCTGGAACCATTCAACCGACTGATGTCCTCCCCTCAGTCTGACTCGCCGTGAATCATGTCACGCCGGAAACAGAAGAGACCCCAGCATCTCGTTAACGCGGATCCGGGGGGCCCAAGACTGCTATCTCACGGTGAGAAAACACCTTTACTCTGATTATTTAAGTTTTCCAAGTCAGGCTTTGCTCACATAACACATTAACAAGTAATTCCTGCATGAAGGATTCTACTTTAGAATATATATATATATATATATATATATATATATATATATATATATATATATATATATATATATATATATATAGATAGATAGATATAGATAGATAGATAGATAGATATGAAAAACTTTTATTATTAATTTCAGCTGTCAATTATGAACTTTGGATTTAATCACGTGTGCCTTCTGGTGACTTTTTATAGACACGCCTGAGTTAAAAGTTTGAAATCTGTGAAATGGAGCTCTGTGGCTTTTCGGTCAGTACCAGTAAACTTATCCTTGTGAAGTGAATGGAAGAGGATTAAGTACCATACATCTGTGGCCATTTTCATAAGAAGCCAACAGGCGTCTGCCTGCTGGAGTTCTTTGATTATTATGGAGTCCTCTCCTAACTGTTCACAATAAGGTGCATGGGGGGAAGGGGTAGCAGTGTTTTTGGTAAACATTAATCTTCCACCCCTCCATTGTCTTCTTTTGCTGTTCATCCATACCTTTCTTCCTTATGCACCTCTCTTCCCCTTTTTTTTTCACCCTCATGGTACCCCCACCTTCTTTCTCCTTTCTCACCCCTCAGCTCTATTGACTGTATACTCTTGCACAGTTGGGGGTTTGGATGGAAGTTTCTCACTTAAGTGTCATTTTATAATGGGCTATGCTATAGCTTTAAGTACATGCACTTGTTGCTGCAGCACAGCTTTCACAGAATACTTTAAAAATGTATATTTGTCGTTATTTATGTGCTTCCTGCCGCTGCAGGTTTGATTCAGGATCAGAGGGAAAGAATTTCGCTGAGGTACAGTCTTTCATTCCATCACTATACCTCTCCAGGAGGGAGTAGTTAGTTTGTCTCTCCATTGTTGTTACCCTCCCCCCTTCTTTTTCTTTTTACTCTTTTTCACTCTGTGCTCAAGATTCTGAAAGAATTTGACCCCTGGGCGGAAGAGGTCAGATTAGTTGACCAATCAGAGTCTGTGGACAGTACCCAGAACCCTTAGCATGGCCTGACCCTCGACCTCCTCTGTGACGTAAGGGGGAAGGGTGAATAGAGAGATGAAAGACGTAACTTCTGTGGGGAGGGGGTGGGTTAAGAGGGGTTATGGGTTGTCTTGGTGATGCCCATTGTCCTCTAAAATGTGTTGCCATAGCAGCAAGGTGGTCTGTAAGCTTTTTTGTGTGTGCAAGATGTTTGAGGAGTTTTGCTCCGAAGAGCACAGATTGAGACAAGACATCACAGAGACTCATAAACTGCAGAGTTTGTCCACTTGTTTGTTTGCTTGTTCAAGGCCATTTCCTAGCAGGCATTTCTTTTGAAGCTGTAAATGTATCTTGTGGTATGCACACAAGTTTGCTAACTTAATTTGTAAACAATAACCGTCAGTGAGACAAACATTCTTTGTTGCTGAGGGAAAAAGTTTTCATGAATTTACATGACTGGTTTGAGGCTACGTGTTGATTTTGGAGACAGGGTATTGCATAATGATGTCCCAGTAAATAAACTCTGGTTTTCAAGTTTTAAAAAAGTTTTTTTTCCTCTCTCTTCTCTATCAATCCTCAGATGATCACCTGGGCTTAAAATCACCATCCACCTCTCTGGGCTCAGATGTGACATCATCAGGGTCTTCCTCCTCATCCCCCACCCCTCTGCAAGACTGCCAGCCACCTCTGGCCCCTCGCCCATCTCCTGGAGGACTCCACGCACCCTCTTTGCCCAGTGAGAGCTCACCTCCTCCCCACTGGCCCAGCCATATTGCCCCCTTCACCACGTCCCTCCCCAACACTCACTCTTCCCTCTCCCCAGATTTTCCTCACCCATCGCTGTCTTCTCAGACTCACTCACCTCCTCCCCTGGGTCAAACCTCTGGTTCCAGCAGTATGCCCCATCAAGGAAACTCTCACTCGACCATGACTTCTCCACCAATGGGAACCTCAGCCAGTACCACTACCTCCTCCTCCTCCTCCTCTTCCTCCTCTTCTCAGCAGCCTCACCAAGACAGCTCCAGTCCAGGGGAGCGGCAGGCCTCCTCCTCACCAGGTGAACAGATGCAGGTGCCTCCAACTTTAGCCGTGCTCTTAGAGGAGCTGAGAGTTCTTCAGCAGCGGCAAATCCAACAGATGCAGATTACAGAGGAGATCTGTAGGCACATCCTCAGGCTTGGAGGGGCTTTCTTTGGACAAGACAATAATGCACAGACTAGTAGTGCAGACAATAACCAGAAGTCCATGGGAACAGTATCTCCATTGTCAACACATCCTTCCTCTGCCACCCCAGTAACCACAGCCTCATCACTTTTGACTGGACTTCCACCTTCTCTTTTTCCCCAACCAGCCATTTCCAAATCTGGCACGTCACTTGTTAATGGCAGTAGACCTCCCTCCTCCTCAACCTCCACCTCATTATCATCCTCCTCTTCCTCGGCTATTTCATCTACTATTAGCTCTTCTGTTGCCTCCCTGCACCCCCTGTCATTGTCACTGGGTCTTCCTCAACGCTACATACATGAGAAATTGTCAAACGCCTCCTCATTTGGTCACAGCAATGGCATCACGTTCCCGACTCATCCCCTTCCCTCCACCAGTCACCCACAGGACCTCCAGTCCAGCTCTCTTCTCACCTCTGCTTCCTCATCTGGACGACCTCAGCATGTCTGCCGGTTCTGTGGGAAAGTGCTGAGCAGTGATTCCTCCCTCCAGATTCATCTGAGGTCACACACAGGTGAGAGGCCTTACCAGTGTCCAGTGTGCTTGAGCCGTTTTACAACCAGAGGGAACCTCAAAGCTCATTTCCTGCGACACAGAGAGCAAAATCCAGAGCTGTCCCTCTCCCTGCTGCCACCTGCACTTTCAGAGCAAACACAGAGTGGATCAGCTCCAGGGACCATCCATAGAAGGCGAAAACGGCGAGCTGATGATGATGAGACATATAATGGAGTGAAAGGAAGTGTTCCAGGGATGACAGAGAGCATGGCTTTAGGATTGCTGTCTGGCGCATCAGCCCGCCCCTCACCTTCCTCCTTACCTCTGCCCCCCTCAGTAGACATGGCACTTCTGTCAACCGCCCATTCACTGCTACAGTTGAACAGAGCCTCAGCTGCAGCTGCTGCTAGCGCGTCCAGTACTGTACTGGCCTCTTCTTCTCCATCTTCTTCATCCTCCTCCTCCAGTCAGTTTAAAGGAGCCAAACAACAGCGATTTGATGAAAACACCCCTCCTCACTCTGCCCTCCATCCTACATCTCCGTATTCCCAACTGGCCCATCTGCCCAAGATTCTCTTTCCTGGAGGTGCCTCCCCTCACCACCTTGCACTTCTCCGACCCCCAAGCCACCCATCCACTTCCCACCTCACTTCACCTCATCAGCTACCTTTCCCTTTCCCCCCTTTCCCCAAACCATCCACCTCATCTCCCTCCTCATCCTCTCCCACTACCTCTACCCAGACCTCAGACACATCCAAGTTGCAGCGGCTTGTACAGAAGCTTGAAAAGCAGCCACAAGGGGGTCCTTCTGCCTTCTTCTTCCTCTTCTCCCTCCACCTCCTCACAACTTACTGCTGAGTCCAATGGGGATACAAACGCCCATGACCTGACCACTACCTCCAGTGCCTATCGCAGGGAAATGTTGGCGGCTCTTGGACTAAGCCCCAGTGTCAATGCTGCAGTGGCCAGCAAAGGAGTCTCAGGTTCAGGTACGACAACCACAACAGCTACCCCATCTTTGCCCACTGCCCAGGCTGCTAATCAGTGTGGAGTGTGTCTACGTGTCCTCAGCTGCCCCAGAGCTCTCCGTTTGCACCAGGCCACACATCTGGGAGAGCGCCCCTTCCCTTGTAAGCTTTGTGGACGTTCCTTCTCCACAAAAGGCAGCCTTAGGGCCCACCTGGCCACTCATCGTGCAAGACCTCCCAATTCCCGTGCCTTGAACTCCTGCCCACTGTGCCCACGCAAGTTCACTAATGCCTTGGTTCTTCAACACCATATACGGTTGCACCTAGGAGGACAGATACCACCCGATGAGGAGATACCACATGAGGATGGTGCAGAAATGGAACGTGCCACATTTGAAGATGGTGAAAATGAATCAATTAGCGCCCTATCTAAAACACAACAAATCCTTCCTCTGGCTTTAACAACAGGCCCTAAGTCTCCAGCAGATAGTCTCAACTCAGGATCCACTTTTAAGCAACCCTCAGCTAATGATGGTGATTCAGTAAAGATTGAAGAATCTGAAGGTTCGTCTCCCAGTGTTAGTCCACCCCTGACCAGCAATCCTCCCTCAGTAGGAGCAGAAAACCCCCTGCGTCTGGGGGAAAATGCCCCAGCTGATGGCAGCCCTGGAAACAGCTCTGCATACTCAAGGGTGGAAACCCATGCTGAACCAGGTAGCACTAGCCCTTTCAAAGCACCCTTAGCTAGCTCTCATTCAGTTGTAGACAATGGAGATTTAGAGGTTGATGATACCCCTCTTTCTCTCTGTGTTTCAAAGCCTGGTGTAGAGAATTATATTCCCCACAGGGGGGAGAACAACGATGAAACCCGCTCCACAAATGAGCCCTCACCGAGTCCCAGTAGTAACCCAAATCCTCCAGTTGCAAATCCCATTCCTGCACTCACCACACCCACAAGCCCCAAAGCTGTCCCAGACGCAGATGACACTTGCAAAAGTGGACCAGATGACTCTGGGGGAAAAGATTCTGGCCACAGTAAAGGGAAGAGTGAAACTACCACATCCAGACAGTCTTTGCTTGTGTCTGATCCGGAGCTTGAGAAGAACACTCCAACGAAGGAAGGCTGTGACACGTCAGAGAAGCCACCTGAAGAGCCTGAGCCCTGTGTCAAAGCACCAGCACCTCACACCCAGCCTCCTCGCCCTGACAAGCCTTACATCTGCTCCCAATGTGGAAAGGCATATGCCAGCCGAAGTGGGCTTAAGGTACAATTCAAAGATAGTGAGGATCTGACAATGTCATTGAAGTATTTGCATTGTTACAGGGCATTTTGTTCAAATTTGTTCTTTTTTGACTTTCGAGTAATTAACTACGGTGTTGTGTTCCATCAACAGGGGCATATGAAGGTTCACCCTGGAGTGTTGACTAACACCCCCTCCAAGGCTCAAACCAATGAAACTGACTTTGTGGAGGATCGTTCTTCGCAGACAGCCAATAAGAGCTCTGGAGAGCAGGATGAAAAGCAGGCCCAAGAAAAAGGTGACAGCACAGACCCTCTCCCAATCAGTGTTGCCTCTGATGTGACAGCTGAGGCTATGGACATCACTGCATAGAAAGTTGTTGACAGGCTGCAGTCAATTTTTGATGGATCCTGACAAAGGAATGTATTTTTTTTTTTTTTTTTACATTTTTTTAATAGAATTGAGATTTGTTTTTCAGAGTCTTAAATTTTAATTCATAATTAGCTTTTGTATCAGGAAGATAGATCTAGTTTATATTGTAGAATAATTACAAGAATTATGTGAATGTAGTATTTCTGCAGTCTATTTTTGTATTTCAAAGACCACAGTTAGGCCTTATATTACATTTAGTACTGTGTAAAAGTCTTTTACACCCCTAGTCCTGTTATTTTCTCAAAAATTCAATGACATGACATGTTTCTTTCCAATCTTTTTAAGATATAAAACCTGGCTTTCTTAAACCTAAATAGAATGGGATCCTCACTGATATCATTGCAAACATCTGTATGGGTTAGTCTCTAAAGAGTTAAACTAGTGCATGTGTCAGAGAGAGATCACACTAATTAATAAACTTGACTTGTAGAGTCTGATCATTGTGTGGTTTTATTTTTATGTTATTTTGATGTAGACTGATATGGATCCTTCTGTAACTGATGCCTATTATTAAAACATGGCCAATAATAGACCATCTGATCATTTGATATTATTACTTTGTATCTTAATAAAGAGACTGAAAAATAAATAGGGATGGTCAATTAAATTTTGATTTAAAAAAAGACTAGGGGTGCCTAAGACTTTTACACAGTACTGTACTTCACAGTGGTGTCATGATGAGAGTTAATTGTTTGTGTTTTTCTGCTTTCACCTGTTTCAGCACATACTGTGTAGTATAAAACAACCAGTATAAGCTGATTTCTTTTGTTTTGTTAAAAAAAAAAAAGGAATGTCTGGAATTTTGCTAAATGAACTCCATACCAAAACAGGCCATGTTCCTAATGGCCAATGATTGTACATACAAACTGCAGTTACATTTAATGCTTTTATTTTTTTTTCTTAAATGCTGCTGAATGCATGTTTCTGATGTGCTGAGTTGCACTGTGAGTTGCACTGTGTCCTGTGCGGCCAAAACACCTACTGTAACGGACCCATCCCAGTGATAACTATAGCTGTGATGCTGTTGATAATAATAATAATAATTGTATGATTAACTTTGTGACCAGTCCTGTACTTCCAGTTGTACACCTTTCTTGAAGCCCAGACCTTATTTGTATGATATGGTCAGTTGTGAATGTTTCTTCATTCTTGTTGGTGCTGTCTGCACTGTTAAACCTGCAGCAGTGGATGAGACCTGTCCGTTAAATCCCCCCCCCCCACCCCACCCCACTCTTGCTCTCTCAAAACACTTGAGAGTCTGCCCCTGCACAAATTGCCTGCACTCACTGCATTCCTGCCTTGCTCAGTTTAGTATTTGTATGCCTTGCCTTCTCTTTGTAAACCCTTTTATTTTTCATAGCAGTGACAGTCTGTGTTCCCATGCTTCCCACGTGATGTATAAAGAAAAAAAAATAAATAAAACAATGGCGATGTGAAGAGGAGTCCTGTTTGTGGACTTTTTTTTTTTTTTTTTTGTCTGGTTTTGGTGTGCACCAGTGTTTTTGTGAATTCATTTATCTGTTTTAGCATTCTGTTTGCATGACTCTTCTTCTGTGTGCGCCTGTATGCACGCTTTTGGTCACTTTTCTCTTGTTTGTTCCAGTTCTCTGTGTGTCTGGATTTGGTGAAAGGGGGGTCTTTTGTCTGAGAAGCTGGGCTGGCTGTCTCCTAATTCTGTCTTTTATGCCCTCAGTGTCTTTTAATATGTTTCAGTTCCCCGGCTCTATGTATGTGTGTGTGAAATGGATAATCAGAGCCTCTATGAGAGCGAGGGTGCAGCTGTAGAGGCTGCCCCCCCCCCCCCCTGCCTTTCCCTCCCCTCTTTCTGTGTCACTCTCTCTTTCATACGCAGTCTCTTTCATTTTCTCTTTCATTTAACTCCCTCACTCTCTCTCCTCACCCCATCACCCCCCCTCACCCTTGTACTCCCCCACTTCCCACCCCATGTAATGAGCTGACACACAGGAAGCTCTAATCCTCACACAATGCCACCCCACTTCCCCCCAGAGTGACTGGAAGCGGGACAGGGAGCAACAGGGACTAACCTGGTCCAGCTGTCCCCAAAATGGCTGCCTCTAATCCCCCCCAGTTTTCACCCTACGGGGGCTCCAGAAACCATGACGACTGGTAACCAGGGGAAAGAATGGCTGCGAGCAGAGAACAGGACAAAAGGGCTGAAAGGAGCCATGTGTGAGAAGTTTGTCCACATGCGTTCTTGAGTGACAAGAGACGTGTCTCAATCAAAAGACAACTGCATGAGCAAAGAAGAAAGGAGGTAGGTGAGATATCTAGGAGCCAGCAGGTGTGTGATGGTAGCGTTTCCAGACTTTGATCACGTGTACCCCTTTTATGGCTCATCAATAAACATTAATCATCTTCCTGTAAACATCAATCAGTTTCAGTAAAAAGTTTTTAAAAGTGTAAAAGGACATTGTTTATGACTGTTACTGATGAATTAAGTACCATTTGGAAGACAAAGATGCTGTTTGCACCTCATTATCAATTCATTCCCATAATCACAGTAATTAGAGTCATTCAAACATGACATGAGCAGTCTGTCGATCAGTTACAGATAAAGAAGCTCTCTGTGTTGATTGCTGTCATTTATTTGTATTTGGGAGTCATGACAGTGTCTGCTGATGTCTCTGTTTGATTTAATCTGGATGAATAAAAATACAGGAGAGAAGCATTTAGATCTCCTTTTTCCTTCAAATGTTACCACATTTTGCGTGTTGCACACTCACACAAATGTATAATTATCTTTATGTTATTAATCATCTCTTTCCATTTCAGCGTATTCAGTAAAAAAAAATATAGTAAATGAACAAAAATGTGCATTTACTATCTATAAACACTGGCTAATATATTAAAATTCTATTTTAAATAACTTTAAAAAGTGCTCAGTGGGAGCCTTTAAGATGTTTTTGAGGCTTTTGAAGAATGATATTTGTAGCTGTCATATTTACATACATTTCTGAAAATAGTTAATTTAAAAAAGAAGTCTAAGAAATTAAGTGTTAAATTTGACTCTGCTTCTGATTTGTTTGTTGTTATTTAGCTGCAGTGTTTGGGCTTATGGTTACAGCTTGAATATCAAATCCACACAGACAGGCGCTGGGATTTAACTGGGAACTTTCAAGCACCAGTGCAAACTGCCATGCCAGATTCTGCCTGAATATTACATTAGACCCTGTATTTAGAAGCTAAAATATTAATATCACTCCATTAATTATTAAATCTGCCATATCCTACCCTTTCCTCCCCAAAAGCTGACAGTATCCTGAGGTCTTAATGAGACATCTGTGACATGCTTTGGTCAAAATATCAGGGGTACACCTCTACAGCGCCATTTTCAGTTGTGTCTTTACAGCTCAGTTTGTTGCCGTTGGGTTCAGAGGATCTTCATTCGTCAATAATGTTGATCTTTCTCTCCCTCAGGGTGAGTTCAGTCATTCGGGAGGAACTCAGAGTGGAGTCGCTGCACCTTCACGTCAACAGGAGCCAGTTGAGGCGGTCCAGGCATCTGGTGAGGATCCCCCCCTGCATGCTTTCCTCGAGAGATGTTCCGGGCATGTCCAACTGGGGAGAGACCCAGTTTGGATAAGCAGATGTGAATGGATGGATGAATGCATCCTTGTGCATGATAAAAAATTCATGAAAGTAAATAAAATCTATGAATGAGATCAAATCTATAAAAATAACATAACAGAAAGGGTTAGAGAATGAGTAACATAAATAACAGTGAAGCCACCTGGGGTTAGATTAAAAGCAATATCACATTCGTAAATAAATAAATAGCCCAATAATTAAATAAAGTAAATATAAATAAACACTGTACATAAAAATGTCAGCCCCTAATTAAAACCAGTCATTGTTTAAAAGCCCGAACACAAGTTCAGAAGTCAGACTGTGAGGTATGTATGTATTGTTCTTCTCTCAATGCTTTTCAGTCTTTTTGGAGAAGGAAGAAAGTTGGAAAAGGCAGTCAGCTGGGTGGGAGGGGGTTCTTTAAAATAAGACGGCCTTTTTATTTTATTTTTTAAACATGGCTTTGTGGATCTCAGTGACTGATGTGACCTTATATCCAGTCATTTTTTAATGCTGTATGCACCACATCGTTCAGCTGCCTCTCCTCCTCTGCAAACGTGTTCCCAAACATGACAGGTATAGAAAAGGTGAGTACAGTAAGCTGCCCAAAACTAAACTATGGGGCTATGTTATGTCAGATTTCTATGCACCTGCTGTCCAAAACAAATTTATTTATCCACCATTATTTATATATTTATTTATCACAATATGCTCCATTTCAGGGACTGTATTCCACACATACATTGGTGGTGCAAAAGGCCTTATTCTTGAAATATATTTTAAATCCACAAGGGGGAGCCATAGCCCAACTGAAGTCATCCACCAAGCCAAACCAAAACGCCCGAGTAAAAATTTGATCACAAATACGTGAAGATTTACATTATATACGTGTAAAATTATTGCTCAAACATGAAGAGATCTTTTTTTTTTTTGTTCGTTCACTGAAATAATAAGCACAAGCTGACCCTCATTTCGATTTTCAAATAAATAGAATTTGTTTAATTATACTATAAAAATACAAATAATGCCACTTATTTTAAATTATTACAGCAAATCTATTAAAAATGTCCCGTCTTAAAGAAATTTTTAACTGTAGACTTATTTTACATAAGCTGATGATTAAACTCACTTTCAGTTCATTTCCTACTCTGATAATATCACTCTTTTCCACTATTAAATAACTATTAAAGGCAGTATTTGCATAGTAAAGCAACTGAAGACGATGGCTTTAATTTATTTTTTAGACATTTTTTATTCATGTATTTATTTCTAACCTTTATCAGAAAATCACCGGTAACAGCCCAGTTCCTTCACAGGTGATAGCATCTGATTTATGCGCGCGATAATTTAATTATGATGCAACGTCTTGAAGTTTTGCCGAAACTCACGCGGACCCCTCCTCTCTGGTAGTAATGCGTCACAAACCAAAAACATACAAAAGCCACAAGTGCATCGACGGAGGAGGAAGACGAATCAAAGTGAAAACAAGAGGAAACAGCAGCACAAAGGCAGAGGAGGAACACGGAGGGGTTTTAATTTCTTTAATTTCTGGTTGGAACAGAGAAGAAGCGCAATGACACTTGATTCTTGCTCGGAGAGGTTAATAAAAAAACGGAATTGAACAGAAGTTTTAATCTGCGTCTATAGGGTCATTTGGGGCACCCAAGAGGACCAGCAGGGGAGTAAAAGCAGAAGGTGAGTCTGCATGAACTCTACTGTATCAGATGTTTTCTTCTTTGTAACAATTCAACTGCGGAGCGTCAAAGGCGCAGGATACTGGTTTACAACACAGACGCAATTTAGCCTATCATTTATTAACTTGCAATATCGTTACATGTGACCGCTGGGATTTTTATCACTGTACAGCTCAATTCAAGAGAGGCACCAGACAAAAAGAAGAAGAGGAAGGGGGGAAAAAGAGCATATTTCACTGCTCAGAATTATTTGAAACTGCACACTTCCTCCATCTAGGTGATCCTGCCTCTGTGTCATCTCTCCCATCTCCATCCTCCATGTTAGACACTCAGCCATTAAGACATTAAGTCAATGTTTATTTGTGCCTTATTCTTCCTCAGCTCAGCAATTACACAAATAATGTAAAGATGGGTAGAGAGGGACTTTTAGGTTCCAGCATGCACCTTTGAGTAATTGAAGAAGGAGGACTTATCAGCAGCTTTTTGGACCTTGCACTATCTTTCTGTAAGAGCCTCACCTCTCTGTCTCTGGCATGCTTTACATGCACAAGCATTCAGCGCACTGTCCTTTTTTGCAGGGTTTCCTTCATGAAGACACGTGCTGCTGATCTTCCGCCGCCTCAAGGTATCTGAACGTCTTGGCCTTTTACGTTTTCCTCACAAACTTCACTTTGGCAGCTGTCTTTGATTTTTATTCTCAGGTTTCTGGTCAGATCAAGGGGAAAGAATACATCTTTGAGTTTTCTCATAACAAGTTATCTCACCAGGTTTGAGGATCTGGAGTCTACCCCCGTATCTGGACAAATGACTTTCTCGTTGTCTTGTGTTTGCTGTCTGTGGATCAGCTGTTACGTCATTGTTTCCTCTATCTAAATTTGTTTCTCGAGGTAACTGAAAGGCACTGTTTTCATGCAGGCGACGCCACTGTTCTCACTTATTTGATTGATCTATGTCTATTTCTGTTCAAGTAGAAATCTTTGAGGCATTGACTTGTTGATAAAGTAATAAAAAAAGAAAAATAACAAAAATGTACACATACATAGCCATCAGTTTTTTAATTCACAACTCTTTTAACATTTAATAACTTTGAAGACAATACAAAAATCTTTTAAAAATTATGAGGGAAGTGAATGAACGTGCTGCCTGACATGTTTGTCTCATCAAGTCCATACACACCGAGGTAATGAACTTTGGAAAACATGTGACCCAGCACTATGCTGACACTCTCAAACTGTGTGTGGATGGGCGGCTCTGTGGGCTGCACTGAGGTAAAAGGGATGTCTTGATCAGTGTTTCTTCCTTAGCTTATGGCTACTAATGAGGAGCCGGTGTTTTCAGGCATGCTTGCTCCTCTCCCCGTGTCTCTGTAAATACACTCAACCTTAAAAGGCCATTTGCTGTGCGGCCTAATGGCTCTCCAATCCACAAAACTACTCTCAAATCCAACAGTGTCCACATGTGTGTTGTAATATGTTTTTCTGTGTGTTTGTTGGTCGATTAGCAACTGTGGCATTTGAATATGTTTTTTGTTTGACTGGCTTAGATCAGGATTGATGCGACGAAAGTATTTGTCGCGCCTGTGCTTTGAGAAACTGGTCTCCATGGTAACAGCGTCACTGACATGACCTTGTGTATTGCCTTCACAGATGGCAGGAGATAAATACAGATAACTGGGGGGAAAAAAAAAAAAAAAATCAACCTTCGCCCTTCACATCAAAGGAAAACATCTTCATAAGTGACTAAAATCTGAAATCACACTCAATACTGTTTTTTTTTTTTTTTGTTTAATAAAGAAACTATCAATCTTGAACAATGGCCACCTACAGCCCTGCTCCCACGAAAGAGGAGACTAACGGAGGACCAACAGCTGCAAAGTCTGACAGCTCGCAGGAGTCCATGAAGTTGAAGAAGGAGATCTCCCTCCTGAACGGGGTTTGCCTCATCGTGGGGAACATGATCGGCTCGGGAATCTTTGTCTCGCCCAAGGGTGTCCTCATCCACAGTGCGTCCTACGGACTCTCTCTGGTGGTGTGGACCATTGGCGGGATCTTCTCTGTGTTCGGGGCACTGTGCTACGCCGAGCTGGGGACCACCATCACCAAATCCGGGGCCTCTTACGCCTACATCCTAGAGGCCTTCGGGGGCTTTCTGGCCTTCATCCGTCTGTGGACGTCCCTGCTCATCATCGAGCCGACCAGTCAGGCCGTCATAGCGATCACATTCTCCAACTACATGGTGCAGCCCGTCTTCCCCACCTGTATAGCTCCATACGTGGCCAACAGGCTGCTTGCCGCTGCTTGTATATGTAAGTACACAAACTGTGTTTGAATGTTTGGAAATGCAAGCAGATTAGTCAGCGCATGAGTGATAAGTGTCTGTTGCTGTCATAGTCTTTCATTCGAGACAGTGCATGTGAGCTTTGGAGACTGGAGAAGTGAAAAAAAGTGTCGTCATCACTGCAGTCAGCAGGTCCACAACAGAAAATCACGCTGACATTCATTGAAAGAGGAACTGATCCATCCTTAAATTTTTGTTTAGGAGGAGTCAGGGGAAAAAGCCATTTTGCTCAATCAGAGAAAAATACTCTTAAGCACGTGGAGTCAAAGCTTTTTTCTGATCTGGGCAGCAAAAAAGGACAGAGATAACTTCTCGGTATAGACGCAGCCCCAGTTGTTGTTGTAATGAGAACCAGACTGAAGTGCAGAGATCAAACTCAGAAGAAATCTGCAACCAACTTGAGAGGCAAACACAGACCAAGACCGAGGCGATGGGATGTTGAGACAACTAGCCAAGTTCACACAGAGAACTTATCCAAGTGATACCTCACAGATAAAGCCTCAGATTCAAGATAACAGACTATCATAATATATTGTTCTTATTTACAATGAGTAATAATCATTCATCCACCCACCTACCTGAATGAAATACACACACTTTTAATAAGATACACACTCGTACCATGCGCCGTAAGCATTGCTCAGCAGAGAGCTGATAACTGTGAGGTAAAGTCCTCCCTGCAAGGACAGGCTGATCTTAAGAGACTAAAACTCCTCTGACAGTTCTGAACATATGAGCTGATAAAAGGAAATGTTCTATTATAAAGATACCCAATGTTAAAAGTCAGTAAAAAAAAGTAGTAGTAGTAGTTGTCTGTGAAGCAAGTGTCTCCTGTAATTCACCATCTATTGGCGTGTGCACCTTCACAGCCATTTAAGCAATTAAGGGCAATTAAGCCCAAAACAAATTAAAAAGTGACCTGGAAGTTTGTGGTCAAGGCTCATTTCAGCCGCTTGTATCCACAATCTCATTCTTTCGGTCACTACCCACAGTTCATGTCCATAGATGAGGGCTGGAACAAAGATCAACCGGTAAACAGAGAGCCTTGCCTTTTGGCTCAGCTCTCTCTTCACCACAACGGACCAGTACAGAGTCAGCACCACAGCAGACGCTGCACCAGTCCGTCTGTCGATCTCCCGTTCCCTTCTCCCATCACTCGTGAACAAGACCTCGAGATACTTAAACTCCTCCTCTTGAGGCAGAACCTCACTCCCGACCCAAAGATATTCTGATACAATATATTAAACAATATCACGCACCATAAATAATGAAACCATAATTTTCTTTTTAGCCATTTTACAATTAGAAGCATTGTTTGATCTTTGATCTATTTGCCAATTAGTGATGAACTTACTCCTGAAAGACTCAAGGCTTCTCTCTACTCATGTTATTAACCTGTAACCATCCAACCCATCTGCACTGAAGGTTTTGTGTTAAGATGCCCCATCAAAACTCAGGGTTTACCAGAAAACACTTCCAGCAAAAAAACATTTCCATCATCTGATGATCCTAGAAACATGAATTAAGAAGCATTTCAAGGTTCAACCTTTGGCTTTCGTTGTAAATGATTGATTTTGCCTCCAGGTTTGTCAGGATTCTTGAAAGACAGATAACAGCTTGCGTATTTTGTAATCAGTGATGTCACACCTCATGTTGACTTTGAAAGGAAAAAGCATGCATGTTGTCTTGAGTATCAACCTATTTAGGTTTGAGAAGATGCTCAAGGGTTTTTTTTTTTAGCATGACCACACAATTCTAATATATATTTTTAACCACTCTTTAGGATTTTTTTATTTGTATCATATTAAAAAGAAATGGCACTTTAACCTGTCGATATGCTGTCTTTCAGCTTCTCTTATACGATTTAAATCACAAGAAAATCATTAATTTGTGTCTTACATAGTGTCCACAATCTTTTTAGGCAAAGGGATGAAAAGAATAAAACCAGCAAAAAATATAAGAACCATCTTCCACCGTTACCTTGATTATGAATGTTACACTTAAATGGTTCACAGCTAAAAGTTCAGAGCTTTTAATTTATGACTTCACTGTTTGTGAGCAATGAATGAAGTATTTGAGATCTCTGTTCTGCTTCACGTCTGGACTGATCTGATCTCCGCTACCAGTCAGCCAACCTCCTAAACCTGATCTAACACCTCCCACCCTTCTAACTTTTCACTGTCAACACATCACACCTTTACTTCTGTGTGACAAAGTCTCGGCCGCCTCCTGTCTGAGGTGCCGGGTGTTGTTGTCTTTGATGGGATGTCCTGTTGGGAGCAGGCGTGCTATGATCCGCTAGCTGTCAAAGCAGTGGAAGACGATAGCGCTGTGATTCATTTAGTTGGAAGTGTCTTCAGTGTTCAGGGTACTGGGGTGAAACCAGTGAGGTGAACCAGCTTTCCTCCTTAAAAATGTGGCCGGTGTGGAGATCAGTGTGGGCTGATGTGTTGCTAATGCAGGTAAAGTACGTGCGGTCCGTTTACTTGCAGGTGCATTAATTTAACCGGTGTTTGTTTAACTTGTTGAATCGGTAAGAAATGAGACAGAAATCTTACCATGATTGGAAAATGGTGAAATTTACAGGAAACTCATTGTTTCACCTTAACAAGAACAAAGTTGTCATGAACTAGAGGGGGATCATGTGTCGATAAGAAGGCAGAGAAAGATAAGCCTCTGAGAGACGCATGATAACATGTTTTCTAAGCACAGTGACGCTGCTCAAGGTGAAGGAGGGCAATATGTACTTACAAAAAAAGGCTGCTTAGACCACTTCTAATCAATTTAGTTTATAAGTGTTAATATTAAAGGCAGTTCTCCAACTGCAGGCGGAAAAACGGTGTACACAACCGTACCCGTGTTTATGCACGCGTTCAGTTTGCCTGTTCTGCTCTCAGCTGTTTCCTCATCTGACAAACGACAGTCCGGTCTGCTGGAGTCAGCAGCAGCGTTTCCTTGAGCTAACCACACGGAAACATCCTGGCACGGATTCAGTTTACAGAGCAAAAGCCACCGCCGAGACTGCTGACTGATTTGTTTCTGGGAGCCTGTGTGTGACTAATACAGTGCATTCAAATGTGGTCGCCTGTCCGCAGGTTTGCTGACCTTTGTGAACTGCGCCTACGTGAAGTGGGGCACCAGGGTCCAGGACTTCTTCACCTACGCCAAAGTCCTTGCTCTCATCGCTGTCATCATCACTGGCTTGGTGAAGATCGGACAAGGTGCTCAAACGTTCAGTAACCTACCATCCAAATCCCGAAAATGCTGACAGTATTCATTAATAAATGAAATCACAGACAGTTGTGTAATCTTTGGAAGAACATTAACTCAGTTAATGCCATTAAATGATTAATAATTGTGCTGCTTTTTTCCAGGTCACACTCAGAACTTTGACGGCATGTTTGATGGCTCCTCTCAGGATCCAGGAGATCTTGCTCTGGCTCTGTACTCAGCTCTTTTCTCCTACTCTGGATGGGACACACTCAATTTTGTCACAGAGGAGATCAAAAACCCTGAGAGGTGAGCAGCACAGAAGAAATTTTTTTTTTTACTGATTTACTCAAAAGCACAATATCACACAGTAGATGTATGTGGAAACCTGAGACGTGATATTAAAGGTTCCCCTTTTTTCATTTTTGTACAATATTAACATTAAGTCAATATGACAACAGAGTTGGCTGAACATCGTGCATGTTTTCTGTTGCTACTCCTTCACCACAGCTCAGAGAGATGGCTCTGCTTAAAAAGGGACTAATTTTCTGAGATTTTCTAATTTGACCCTTTAGAGCCTAATTTTAGCATCAGTGAAACCATTTATTACATTATTTATTATTTTACACGGGAAGTGAACTTTGGATATTTTGCTCCATCACTTGTTTCTTAAATGGAGTATCCTGGAAACCAGGTGAATCTGAGAGCTCGTGGTTTGGTTGCTGCGGCAGATTACACCTGCCCCTTCCAGTTCAAACAGATTTCTATTCTGCCTTTCTTAATCAAAGACCAGGGGATAACCTTTCATCTAATGCGGGGAAGCTCTGCTATGATAAGACCGTACATTGATGCAATTTGCTGATTGGTTGCAGGTTTTTTTTCTGGTTTTGGTAGCAGAAAGCTATCTGGTTTCATCTGAGCTCTGGTTTCATGCAGGTAAACCCTCCAGAAGAAAACAGATGGAAAGCACTGATCATAATGCAATCTTGGTCCGATTATTGCCTGAGGGATTTTGTTGTTTCCTAGAGTTTGAATTTTATTTGAATTTTTTAGTAATTATTGTGGTACCACACTGACTTTAGGGAAGTACCGTTTTTACTGACCGGTGCTCTTGAAGAGCAGTTCATTTCATTTCATTTTATTGATTCATTCCAGACATGTCAAAACAGTCTTTTAAAGCGTAGACAATTTTAACACTATCATGCATCTATGTATCTGAAAATGAATATGATATATTTATAAAATATATAATAATGCATAAACTAATATACACTGACATGTGTGCATAACCATAATTTAGAAACATATAGAACCTCTTGTAAATAAATCTAAATATTAAATGGACATATTCTCCCCCAAAAATAAAAAATAAACCCAATGTATACACACCGATCCATATACATACATATACATATCAATATGCAAAACACATATCTGGTTTAACGTGTCTGAAAAGGGGTAGGAAGAAGTAAAACTTATTTAATCCTACCCCTTCTCCAATGTTCCAAGATAACCCTTAAAATTTATCTGGTTTTTGAGGCCTAGTACTAAATTTTAGTTGTAATTTCATATCCAGATAGACATAGACATTTAACTACATACTGATACACACACTCACACTACAGTACATGCTATAATATATACTATAGTATATACTACAGTACATACTACATATACTTCACTCTGCATATTCACACCCACACACACAGTGCACCCCGAGAGCACCCAGATACCCCCCCATCCCACCATGCTGCACTCTGACAGCAAACCCACTCGAGCCCAGTCCCCCCCCACCAGCCTCCATAATGATGGCACAAGAGCAGAACCAAGAGGGTCCCCGACCCAGTTGGCCCACACAAGACACCACATCAACACAAGCACCCAGACCCCCGACAGCAACACCCATGAGCCCGCCCAGGCACCACCACCCCCCCTCCGCCAGACCCTAAGACCCCCCCCCCCCACAGGGGAAGCCCCCCTGCTGGGGCAGGTTGGGGGTGCCCACCCAACCTGTGAGAGTCTGTGAGTGTATCTTAGAAAATATAGCTATTTTGCCTTAAGTTCTCTGTACTTGAAGATTGATCTCAAAGTAGCTAAAACAACATTGCTTGCCATCATATATGGAGACCTGTATTATATGTTACAGTCAACATATATTACAGGTCTGTTGTAATAGCACCAATATCTGTTGCAGTTTCTTCAAATACAAAAAACATAGAGCTAAGAGCTAGAACAGGAGAGTATTTGTGTGTTTTTATATATGTGTGTGTGTGTGTGCTGAGGCTTTGGCTTTGATTCACAAAGCAAAACTTCGATCAGATGAAGCAAGACTTCACATGTCTCTCTAGAACGGCCTCTCTAGAACGTTCCCAGGCAGATTAAGTGACAAACAACTGCACCTCACCCTCATCCCCATCCTTCCCTCACCCAGTAGGCTCTTGACACTCAGACTGCATGTTCAGGAGTGTGTATCTTATCATCTTTGCCTCCCTCTCCTGTTTGTCTCTGCATACTGCAGGAATCTGCCTCTGGCCATTGCCATCTCCATGCCCATTGTAACAGTGATCTACATTCTGACCAACGTAGCCTACTACACCATCCTCCCCATGAATGCAATCTTAGACAGTGACGCTGTAGCTGTGGTAAGTTCCGATGATCCTCAGTGAATCACCCTGTTGAGGATGTACATTCATCAAGTGCAGTTGAAAAAAAATCACCCAGATACATCTATTGTCATTTGTCTGCAGACGTTTGCTGATCAGGTATTTGGAGTGATGAACTGGACCATTCCCTTTGCCGTTGCTCTTTCGTGCTTCGGCGGACTCAACGCCTCCATTGTAGCAGCCTCCAGGTAAGCAACCCTGCCTTTTTAAGACTACATTGCACAATTAATCCCCGCATTGACAAAACCCCACTCACTGTCACGTGTCAGTCACCTTCACCTTACTTTTATGTCTCTAAAGGCTGTTCTTCGTGGGCTCCAGGGAGGGCCACCTGCCCGACTTCCTGTGCATGATCCATGTGTACCGCTACACACCCATCCCCGCGTTGCTCTTCAACGTCAGTCCACTTCATTTTTCTTTTCTGTAAAAGGATCATAGTCCTTTCCTGTAATCTTAGACTTGCTGAGTATCTTTTTCTTTCTCTTCTAGGGTTTCATGGCTCTCATATACCTGTGTGTAGAGGATGTCTTCAGGCTGATCAACTACTACAGCTTCAGCTACTGGTTCTTCGTTGGTCTGTCTATTCTTGGACAGCTTTACCTGCGCTGGAAGCAGCCGGACAGAGAGAGACCCCTTAAGGTAATTAACTCTGAGCACAGTTCCAGTTTCCGGGCTTAAAACAAACTGAGTTCAAGATTTAACCACAGCAGATGTTGCATCATTAAACGAGACCTTTTAAATCATGATGCTACAGAAGTGAACGTGACCTACACTGATGTGGTAAAACAGTTTTCTTCCTTCCTTTCACAGCTCAGCCTGGTCTACCCCATCATTTTCTGCCTGCTCACCATCTTCCTGGTGGTGGTCCCTCTCTACAGCGACACCGTCAATTCCTTGATTGGCATCGGCATCGCCCTGTCAGGAGTGCCTGTTTACTTCCTCTGTTGCTACACTCCGTCCAGCAAAAGGCCGCTGTGGCTGCGCAGCTTCATTGGTGAGACACGTGCAGGGATCTCCCTGTGTTTTTATGTTGGGATTACAAAGAAGACAGCGGTCATTTTCATTATGTGCCATAACCTCCAATAACCCTGTTACAAACTGTGCAAAGGAAAAGAGAAGACAATGATTTTCATCACATCACTTAAAAATTTTAAAATAGAAGAAAAATAGAAGAAAGATAATATATTAAATGAGAATGTTCTTGTTTGATACATCACTAAAACCAGCTCAACATTGCAGGGTCTCTTTATTGTACACTTTCTTTCATAATTTCCCATAGTAGGGGGCTGATTGGGACTGCAGGCAGACCAGTTTACCTCCATTACACTTGCTTTATAATTCTAAGTGAGTGAGGGAAACACAGCAACCCTGATTTCCAGGAAGAACTTCAGATTTTTTTTTTTTATCTTTGCATGGTTGTTTGTTGATACAGCAATGATCTGTGTATGCAGTATGCAAACAATTACACATTCTACATTAAGTGAAAAATACTCCTACTTCCAGGAAAGTTTCCACAGAATAACTGGCCAGTCTCTCTCAGATATTGTATCCCATAATGCAGTGGGTGATAACAGTGGTTATACTGTAGCATAATCATTTTTAAGGTGGCATACTAGATATTAACAATGGCTGCAGTATAGTATGCAGTATAGTATGCAGTACATACAGCGTCGTGCCTTGTTTGGGCAGTACCTAGTATCCAGTTCTGAAAATGGCCTCTGACTCTTTGAAACATTCTCTTTATCAGCATTCACTCATTAACATAACATTTATTATACTTAACTGTTTACATTCAAAATAAAACAAAATGAATGTGAATGGATATCATGCTCAGTTGGAATCCAGCACTGTCATGCTAAACTTTACCCATTTCAATCAACTCAACCTTCCTGTTGTGTCTGCCTCCTTCAGCTAAAAGCGGCGTGCTGATTCAGAAGGTGCTACTCAGTCCTGACGGAGATGGACAGCGACAAAGCAGAGTAGAAGAGCTTAGTTTGAACATGATGCCTGGGGACCGATGACACATGGACACTCAGCCTGAACTCATCTCGACCTGTCGCTGCTGTCACAAGGCATCAGCGGAGGAACACTTGGGCTTGAGCGGGACCTGGCTCTCTCTGGTATGCCAGTTATCACCCAGCGAGCACGAATGTGCCGATGATCACATCATGGTGCTCGTTGGCGAAGGTTCAGTCTGACTGAGACATCTGGGAGAACATTTTAATGCACTCCCGAAGAAGACGACGCATTTTCTACAGCAAAGCTGTTCATGTTAGCAGAGAATTCTTTAAATGATATACCAAGTATTTTGTGTGAAATTATATACATGAAATACCTTTATGATTTCACATTAAAGCTGCAAATTATTGTAAAATTGTTGAAGTTAGGATTTTTAAAACTGAAAGCACTGCTGATAATAGAAACAGCCTTGGTATTATTATTTGCACAAATAAAAACAAGCAATAAAAGAGATTAGACTACCTAATTCCACATTCACTCATGTATGAAAAAGTTTATGAAATGTTTTATACTGTCAGCTGTAACATCCGGTGAAGTAAAGGGCTTTTTCTTTTTTTTTTTGCAAACGATGAACTGCAAACCTGTGTTTATAATAAAATAGGCTAAAAACATGAAATGACTTATTTCTATTCTATCATGCTTATTTTTGAAATTACACACACAGACAAGGCAGTATGCAGCATGTACTCATACCAGTATCATGGTTGTTATCTTATAAATAATTGCCATGGTTACCATCATAGTTAATGTTCAATTTGAAGGGAAATTTCTAAAACCTGAAAAAAAGAAGTGGAATTTTACTCTCCTCCAACCCATATTTTCTAATAGCCCCATTTGCTTTACACCTGTGTATGAATATATCATCAAGTTTATTTTGATACTCAGAAATGGTTTCTCATTCTACTAAGAGAAACTCTGGGGCTTCTGGAAAAGATTTGATGGTAGCTTTAATTTTTTCAGTTGCTTTTCTAGATTTGGAAAGATCAGAGCTGTATTTCCTCAAATACTTTGGGATTTCAAACTTTATGAGTTCCCTTTTAATGCAATATTTTTCCATCCATTCATTACCTTTAACCACTTTTTCCCTCTTCCTATTCTAAGTTGCAGGGTAAAGAAATAGCAATTTTCATTTTTTTTCCTCAGTACCACACTGCTGAGTTAATCTTTTTATGTATATTCTTAGAAATTCTGAATTTAAAATATAATTATTTAACTTAAAGTGTGACAAATTACATATTACAAGAGGATGGAAAAAGTGAAATATTGAAATAAATGGCTTGGTGTGGGAAGGATTTGCGAATCTGTGCTCTCTTTAGGATCTTTAGAGATCAACCAGTTATCAGTTCTGGAAAAAATTTAATTTAGGAACATTGGATCATGTGTATAAGGAAATTCTTATTCATACATCTATTTTTTTTTTCATAAATAGCTGTAAGTGCTTGAGTTGGTATGATGGTCATCTGTACAATATACTGTCAGAAAAATGTTGAAGTCTCTACCGATTAAATTAAGAAACTTAAGCAGCCGTAGTAATGACTGTGTTCAACGGTGTCAAGTAGATTTTTATTTGAGTTCAGCTGACAGGCCCAGGTGACTATTTATCTGTCAGTTTTCCACATTGAGAGACTTAAATTCTTGTTCTTATCACTGAGACGTTTGTTGCCAAATTATAAGGAAAGAGCTATTCTTTTCTCATTTTTTAAAAAAAGTCTAAATTAAAAAAATGATTTTTCCCCAGTCCAGTCCTCCCAGCTGCACCTCCTGCAGATATATCAGCAGCCACAATGGGCCAACAAAAGTCTTAATGTGCAAACATGAAAGAACAACATGTTCTTTTTGGGGGTTGAGGTTCTGGAGGGTGACGACACACAAGCAGAGGCTCTACTCAAGTAAAAACCACTGGCATTAGTGAAAAGCATCTCCTGAAATCTATTTGTGTTGATAAATAAATGAATGTTGTAATGCTGCTGTTTCCATGAACTTTAAGGGTCCAATGCGATTCATTCATGTTCAGAAATGTAGTTGGGATTAAAACCACCAAGTAAGCTGTGAGTTAGAGACATGCAAAAGAGCATATGAGTTTGCAGAGAAATAAGCTTGTGTGCATTAACTGCGACCAGCCTGTGGCATACAGCACTGCAGCCACTGGTGCAAGTCTCTCTAGATGAAGGGACTCTTTCTGACATGGTGGAGAAATACTGGCTGAAGAACACAGCGAGTGATTGTCACAGAAGAAAGTTGGCTGCTGACACACAGAGGTTCATCATTGTGTGTTGAGGTGAACCTTGGCTGAGCACAGGGACACATTTACCTTTCTGTGTTAAGACAGCTTTGTTATAGACAACATCCAAGCTGAAATCATTCCACTGTATTCTCCAGAAGGAAGGACACAGTTGCAAAGTGAGGAAGACCTGAAAGAAACTACATTCAGACATGGACGGTCTACACCATTCTGTAATTCACTTCTAGGAAAAGGAGCTTGGAGCTTATTCAGTGACAGACTGATTTCTCCATTCTGCTGAAGTATTATTCTTTTCTTCTCATCTATACACTGTCTCCAGACTGTTCTTCTTTATTGCTTTTGTCTCACACACATCCACAGTCACACTGCTGTGCTTCAGGACTGGTACACTTGATACCACTGTCTAATCTTTACATGTTCCTTATGATTTCTTTTTTTCAAACTTAATTTGTATATATATTGTATTTAGTAATTTTTTTTAAATTTGGTATATATGTTGCCTAAGTTACATCTTATAGTTTCCCTCAAGATCAATAAAGACTGGTCAGTTGATTGCTAAAAAGAAAAAAAAAAGTGACATTGCATTATATGTAAATAAAAATAGAACACCAGGCCAATAAGTTTTGTTTGGTCCACAAGTAATGTTGATTTAAAAAAATAATAATTTCCTTGGATTTGTTCTGTGACGGTCTTCTACCAGAGCATCAAGTACAAGTGAGCTGGTTCTGGAGGACGGCTCCTGCCCATAATGTTACTATGACAACACTGCGTTTTTGAGGCAGTTAATATTTTAATTAGAATGACACATTATCACAACAACGTTCTGAAATTCCCTCTTGTCTTTGAATAAATATGTACACAGCTCATTATAAGAGCAGGTGGGATTCATCCAATGCTGTCCTTCCATGGCCTTTTCTTGTCTTCAGCAGACTTCTGCTTGGTGGATGTTGCAGCCATCTGCTGGAGAGGACTGTGTGTATACGTCTGCCTCAGGGGACCTGCAGGGTGAAATCAAGTGAAATTGACCATTTTTAGATAAACAGAGTAAAATACATTCATGTGCTGAATGTAAACTTTCCAAGCTATCGGCATAAAACAACAGCAGTGAGGTCGTAACTAGCTCAAGTTGTAGTAAATTCAGACACGATAAAAATCAGTACCTGCAAAGAATCACATTACTCACCGTTAAAAATAAATCGACAGCAGCACACTGACATAACTATATTTTTATTTCTTTCATCTTTGTTCTTTGGGCTAAAGAAAGAAACCGTTTCCTGGGCTCTGAATAGTTTTATAAGTGTGCTTAACAACATTTTTTCAACCAAAGACCCGTGACTCAGATTTAATAATCTTCTAGTTTCATGTTAACATACAAATAACAGAACCTGTGATTCTGTCTCTTTGTCTTAAATCAGTTTGAATCAGAACGCTCACTGCCATTGCATTAATGGCAGCGAATAAGTTAAAAGACAAAAAAAAACAAACAAACAAACAAACCTGCAGTTCTGTCCTTTCATGACACAATAAGTGAACATCAGAAGTCCTGTTGTGTGTGAGCATCTCAGTGCATTCATATCAAAAGTCACAGATGCATCATAGAGCACTTTTAAGAACAGTTTTTTTTTAAGGGGGTCTGAAAAATGAATTTAATTACAACTGCTTCACTGAATAAATTAAAACAGATCATGTCAGTAAAAGATAGTCATCTGGTTGCTCGGTAGGAAAACGTCTATGTTTAAACAACAGTTATACAAACTGCTGCATTAGATTATAATTGATCAGAGAAAAACAACAAATATAAATTTCTGGTGACTGCTTTTAGATTCCAAAATCGTAATTTTATTTTAGTGCCATAGGACACCGCAACCAAAAGGTGGCATCCATTCGCTAAAATGGGCCTCAAGTCCTTTTTTTTTTTTTTTTTTTCAATGACAATGGTGCCATTTTGTTTGTATTTTTTTTAACGCACCCCCCCCCCCCCTTTGTCAAAAGAACAGTTTTATTTTAAAATCCTGATTTCCTCCTTATTTCATTGAGAACTCCCCGACATATTTTTCCCATCTTTTCTATCCAGCTTCTATTTTCATTTTATTTTCAGTCATTTCTTTTTGGCACAACCAGATTGATGTTTTACAGTAAAACCCACATCAGTGTGTAAAATACAACAGTAGAACATGATCCATGTTTTAAATCTAAACTCAAGTCTTATGCAGCCACAAAAAACCCGTTCAGTTCAAAGGAGCGAAGGACAAAAATGGCTCCGACTGACCTTTAGCAGCAAGGTCCAGATGATTCTTAATTCTTCTTTCCCTCTCTTCCAGCTGCTGAGCCAGCTGAGCGTTCTTCCAGCCTAAAGAACAGATACAGTGCAGACAAAGACAGCAATGACTCAAAGTTGCAACTTCCTGATGTTTGCTGAGTGACTTGAACAACAAATGCACGCATGGTTTAATTTTCCTGCTAAAAACCAACTTCTCAGAATTCAATGGAGTTTTCTTGGCAATACGAACCCTTTTTCATGCTTTGGATTAGACCTTCATTCTGCGGCATAGCAGAGTCTGGGTGCTTGATCTTCTCAGGGATCTTCAACTTCTCTCTGATGAAAGGATGTCTGAGCAAGGCAACTTGACCCAGAGAGAAGACGTTTGAGGTCATCCAGTAGGTGAATACTGCCTGGGAAAAAAAATAAAAAAGATTATAGATGTTGCTGCAGCAGAACTTTAAATGTCATCTTGATAAGATTTGATCTTAAACTGGAACAAAAACAGATGTGGCTGAACATCACTAACCGTGGGGAAGTTGATGGTGAGAGGGAGGATGATTAAAGGCATGATCCTGAACACGGTCTTCATGGCTCGAAGATTGGGGTTGTCAATACCAGACTCTGCACCAAGCTGGAAAAATTCAAAGATCAATGTGGTGCTGACTGCAGGAGAGCTTTCACAGTTGCTCTCCGTTTCTGGTGCATCATAAATCAAAGTGCGATGTGTCAAATAAAGAGCTGCCTCACCTCCAGGATGAAAAACATGGTCCCGGTCACAGCAATGGGTAGAAGATAGAACGGATCTGCTGCTGTCAGATCAGTGAACCAGAGCATACCTCCTGTTTGCATGCTGGGAACAGGCAGATATGCCATCTTTCTCAGAGCGATGAAGAAGGAGATGAAGACTGGGGCCTGGAGAACATAAACACATTAGTACATCGTCTATATATGATCAGAATAAAGACATAAGTGGGAGATGAGAGTTTACAACAAAAATGCCTTCTAATTTAAAAACCAATATTAAAAACACTGACAAGTGCTCAGTTGACCTGCTTGTTTTCATGATAAAGAAAAGTTCTGATGTCTCAACAAAAAAGAAACTATTTGTGTATGTTTTCACTGTGGGGTCATTCCACCTCAATTCAACAGGACCTTCCCGCATGACCATCTCTGATTTGCTTGATATTTTTTTCTTATGAACTTTGACTATAATGTAGTAACTTTGTGCAATATTAGCCTGGTACTAGCAATAATTTCGGATTTATAAATTTTTGAAAAAGTGCCTGTACGGCCATTTTCGTGACATTTCAAACGCTTTTAAAATTATTACCATTTTTGAGGGGCTGTATCTTTGAAACCGTACAAGCTAGAGAGCTGATTTTTTTAATGCTGTTAGTCCTGTATGTGCACTCTGTACGGGGTCAGTTTTAGGTGTCTATTAAATTGCTGTTTGTTTTAAAATAAATTTCAAACATCCAAAATAAATTTCACTCGCTTTGTGCGGTTCACATTTCAAGTCCCCATTTGGACCCCTTGTAATAGTAGCTGAGAGTTACTTTTTTTGTTGAACAATCTCCTTCTCTTATAGAATAAAAATGCATAAAAAATTTGCAGAAAAAATTGTATTTTAGTTCTCATATGACCCAGCAAAAAACAAATTTCGCATTTTATTGTCGATATTCAATTGGCAATTGACAAAATATGACAAGATGTACCAAAAAACTGAATATACTACCAGAAAGGTAATGACAATATCTGTTCATATACAAAGTTTCAAGTTGGTACTAAGTCTCTAAGTTACCTAGAAAAAATTCTGAAATCGAGCATTTTTGCCATTTTTCGAATTATTGAGAACTTGTAGCAAATCACCAGAGAAAGTTTTCAATGTACATTTCCGTATACAGGCTGTACTTCTGCATTGTATTGTTTTGTCTGGACATGTTTGCTGATCTCAAATGGACAAGGCCTTTCAAACAAAATAGTTTGCTGCATGTTTTATTCCTCCCTGTCCGTGCTGTGTGAAAGTTTGGTGAATCACTCAAGCAAAGGTGCTTTGTGATTTATACTAGATAAACATGATCAATTGTGTAGCAAAATTACCAGTACTGGTAGTGCTATACTGAATTGCCACAGCTGAGGTTTTAACATATTAATAAATGCGTAAATATAGAACTTATAGTAACACAAGTGCCTTGGCCTTCAGTGCATGACATCATGCTTATGTCATCAGAAAATTCAGTGAGCTGTTCAGTTGATCAATAACCATTGTAGACCAAGCTTCAAAATCGAATGCAGTGAATGTGAAATCTTTGAAGATGGCAGAGAACTTGGATACTTGTACAATTGGGAAAAAACTTTGTTCAGAACAGGATTGCCATAAACTGGACTTTGTCCAAAGTCTGAAGCAGGAGTAGTGTACAATACCTCATATTATCATAATTATTTTCTTACAGTTCAAAGAAGTTGATCAATGTACAGGATTTATCTGAACAAGACCGAGAAATGCTGCTTCACAGGTGTGGATTTGATGGACTCCCATCAGAAGCAAACATCTGTCTGCATCACAAGAAAAAAAAAAAGCCCACTTATTGCACTTATTGTATTATTAACCAAAATTTTTTTTCTGCAATTCAGTTTGCAACCCTTCAAGTTGATTTGGAATGGTCTCTACAGCACTCCATGGAGACTTGCAGGTGAGCCTATGCTTGTACTTGGGTCTACAAAAAGGAGTGCTGCTGAGACTTTAGAACTTGTCACTGTCGATTATTATCAACCATCACTTTCTGCAGCTAAATGTTTTTCTTCACTGATCCTCATTCCATATCAAGATTCCATATCAAGATATTTGCCATTTGTGAAATTTAAAGTTCTGCACACAAAACTAGCATATTCTTGAAATTTCCGAAAAACGGCAAAAATGCTCGATTTCAGAATTTTTTCTAGGTAACTTAGAGATTTAGTACCATCTTGAAACTTTGTATATAAACAGATATTGTCATTACCTTTCTGGTAGTAAATTTAGTTTTTTGGTACATCTTGTCATATTTTGTCAATTGCCAATTGAATATTGACAATAAAATGCGAAATTCGTTTTTTGCTGGGTCATATGAGAACTAAAATACAATCTTTTCTGTAAATTCTTTATGCATTTTTATTCTATAAGAGAAGGAGATTGTTCAACAAAAAAAGTAACTCTCAGCTACTATTACAAGGGCTCCAAATGGGGACTTGAAATGTGAACCGCTCAAAGTGAGTAAAATTTATTTTGGATGTTTGAAATTTATTTTAAAACAAACAGCAATGAATAGACACCTGTAACTGACCCCATACAGAGTGCACATACAGGACTAACAGCATTAAAAAAATCAGCTCTCTAGCTTGTACGGTTTCAAAGATACAGCCCCTCAAAAATGGTAATAATTTTAAAAGCGTAAGGAATGTCACGAAAATGGCCGTACAGGCACTTTTTCAAAAATTTATAAATCCGAAATTATTGCTAGTACCAGGCTAATATTGCACAAAGTTACTACATTATAGTCAAAGTTCATAAGAAAAAAATATCAAGCAAATCAGAGATGGTCATGTGGGAATTTTTTTTCTAATCTGCTGATTTGAGGTGGAATGACCCTGTGTTCATTTTATATCAGTAGGTTTTACATCACAAAAAAACAATACACGTGAAGAAACACAGGCATGAATGTGTATTCATCACTTTAACTAATTCAGACTGCGTTCTGAACAAGAAAACAGGGTGCTGTAATTTTCAAAAATTGTCTTAAATGTAAACAATCAAAGCATCTGAAGTGACCCCTTTTCAAATAACCTGAATGAGGTGCTGCGCTGGTGCAAAAACCACTTCACGTTTCAAGAACTGATTCACTTTTCTATATACACAGACCCACGCTGCATCTCTTCCAATGTTGAACCTCTCTTTAATGTATTCTGAATTTCTGGAGAGGACTGTGGTGCCTCAAAGACAGATCACAGTTTTGGTCTCATTTCCCTCAAAACGATGGGTCAGTAACGTCTATCTGAACGTGTAAAGGTTGCTGCAAACAACAGCTGGCATTTACAAACGCATTTTTGCTTTGCTGAACACAACTACTTTCAGGATTTATACTCGCTTTTTTGAGCAGGACCCTTAAATCACAGCGTGTGATCTTCATTAACAATGTTTGTTAATGAAGATGCAAATATTGATTTTAAATTCAAGTACAACATCCTTTGTAAATGCTGTTTTGTGCAGCACACCAGGAGTGTTCACAAACACCAACTGCTGATTTAAAAAATAAAATGAAAGTTGTTCTTCCCCTTCTGGTTTCAATTCACTACTATACTGAAGTATTAATTACTTATTTATTTTGTTTTTCCATCTCCTTTTAATCGCGATTAATCGCATGATTTCCTTGATTAATCACAATTAATCGTATTGTATACACAAAATCAAATAATGAATTCAAAAGTAGTGTAAAGTGCACTTTTACTTTAATGTTTTGCTGCCATATGAACTATGAACACTTTTAACATCAGCACTTGTCAGTAACACATATTTAAGATCCTATGGTGTTTGATTTTGGTGCTCACTCTTTGTTAATTCCTTTTCATTAGTTTCTTGTCATCTAACTCAACATGACTGTGACTTAACAATAGTGGTCATAATAGTCCTGTCCTTTGTCTCTGACGTAGCTGGTTCATGCATCTGGCCGAGCAGTTTTAGAGCCAGCATGGCATCTGTTTTCCTGTCTTTGAAGTCGGGCTCTGGCTCTGGAGCATAATTGGAAGATATCTGCTGGAAATGGATGGATAAAGAGCTAAACTGACCTGCACCATAGGAATCAGGAAACCACGCAGAGGATTCACATCATGCTTCTTCTGGAACAAGTTCAGATCAGAGTATGCTTTGGAAACTGCAACAAAAAAAAAAAAAAAAATCAGCCCACTGTGAGATAAATGTATAGAGGACCTGAGAAGACAAATGAAATGACAGAAGAGATAATATTTACATTCAAATTTGTTTCCACTCTGTTTGGCCTCATTCATTCGGTTGGTTAGTTTAGTGATTTCAGGCAGCACGTTGTTCAGCTTTGCCGCTTCCCTCTGGCCCTTTACTATGACGGGAAACATGGCCAAACGAGCCAGAACCGTTCCTGCTCAGGAAAGAGAGAGTAGGCAATGAAAGGAGAAACAGGGAAGTAAGCTCAAATACTGATTGATAAGCATTTTTGCTTACCTGCAACAATAGCTCCCCACCATGGCAGACCCAGGTCTAAATGCATGCACTCTAACAAGGTCTGGATGACACCCACAGGTGTGTGACCAGCCAGTCCCAGATCTGCCAGTCGAGGCTCTGCAGCCACAGCCTGGAGAACATCCACGGCAGTCGGCACCGCATCAGCCACCTGCTCGCTGACAGGCTGCGCCAACGCAGGGGTGAGGTCAACAGACGGAGGAGAGACATCTGGAACAGGAGGAAGAGTGGAGGTGTCTGCTGCTGACGCCGCCGCCCCTGTCTCAACTTGGGCCTGGAAATAACCAAAAAAAAAAACAAAAAGCAAACAAACAAAAAAGTAAGTTTAATGTCAATAATTTTGGTGTAAATGGTGTACTGCTGCAGATGCAGTCTCAGCCACCTGTGCAGAGGCTGTCTGTGTGACGACAGCGATGGGGTCAGCAGGCAGAGACAGAGAAGACAACTCCAGAGCAGGAGCACTGTTAGAAACGTCTACATCTGCAAATATCAAGATAGTCTTAAAGTATTGGCAACAGTTGGCTAGTAATACAATAACATAATCTAAGAGGGACCTTTAAAATCAAAAATAGAAAGCTTACAAGGAAATAAGAGGCTGTTTTATGTTTTACGGAACAACAAAACTTGAATCTACGAACCTGGATCAACCTGTCAACCATCATTACACCTAAGTGTAGTTGTCTACCCTGTGTTGAGGCTGCAGTGGAAAACCCAGATCACATTATACTATGCTACTGAATATAGCTATAAGGAAATATCCAAAATTACAATTTTATCATGAATATAAAATTGACCATTTTTGAGATAGCCTTACTTAAGCACTCTCAACATGCCGTCAAACAGGCTGTGAATTCATGAATAAATTCAGGATGAATCCCTCACTTCTGACAAAGCTGGCAGCTTCTAGTATTTCTGACAAAAGTCAAATCCATGATCCAAATTTATTAGAAACTGCAACTGAAAATTTTAAATGTCATAAACCAGAGTTCAAACTTGTTACTAAAAACAATGATTCGTTTTCAGATCTTGTAATTCAATTCATTTTAACTAAATTCAATTCGGCTGAATTTAATTTTATCTATACAGCGGCTACAATACAAATGGTCTCAAGGTGCTTTTTTAGAGACCCAGAGCATGACCCCTGAGCACATAAGTAAAGAAACAGTGGCAAGGAAACACTCCCCTTTAAGGGGGAAGAAACCTTGAGCAGGACCTGGCTCAGAAGGGGGGATCTTCCTGCCAAAGGCCAGCTGGGTGAAAGAGGACAAGAAGAGGCAGATGGGACAGAAAGGATGAAGGACAGAGAGAGGAGAGGCACAAATGTACAGCACAGGACAAAATATGAAGTAATATTCCGTTAGCAAGAGAACTAAGAGTTGAATGTACATGCATTTTAACAGATATATCATTACTTAATGTACTACAAGGACAACTATATAGACATATGTAGGCACTAAATGCTGAGATGGTCAGAGGATCTGACTGGCAGGTAAGCAGGTTAGCTGATATCCTGCAGAGACGACGATATAGGCAGGTATAGGCTGTAAATGGGATGGTAACAGGGACATAAACTGTTCACTAAACTAAATGGGTTATAATAATAGTTAATGTAAACAAGAGGGCCAAAAGCCATTTAATTTAATTCAATTGTAGAACACAACACAATGTGTGAAGTAATAATTATAATCCATCACCCGTGTGCTAACTCACCTCTGAGCTGCTGTGCCTGATGGCAACTGCGTTCACCCAAAGGAACTTTGCCTGGTGTCTGCGGCCCAACTGAGCCCTGCTGGAGGGACTGCTGCACTCAAACAAGGTGTGAATCTGGGACCTCTGGAATAACCGCTGTTAAGACAATAGGAGAATGGAGTTTAGCCTTAATTAAAATTAATGAGCGACTATTTTTTTTTTTTTTTTTTTTACCCTCATAGATTACTGACAAGGCTTTTTCTGCAAATATTCTCAACCATTACAACGAAGATGTTTTCTTTAATGAAAGAGTACATGTCATCATGAATTTAAAAAAAGCGAAGGGAAACACAGATGAGCCATTTATGGACACTTATTAAATATTTCAGATATTTATATTTATATAAATACAATGAAACACATGGGCAAGATCATGTCTGTTATAGGTTCTGAATGTTGGTTTTGATTAAGTTTTGGCTAATTGCCAAGCCCTAAATGTCAGTCTCATATGCTGAAACATACAAAATAAATGCATTTATTTACAGAAAATCAACCAACAAGCACTCAGATTATAATCATGTTGCTCACTCAAAAAACTAAAAAGGTTTCACTGTGTGTTTACAGTCTATCAAATTGATTTTTGAAATTTTTGAAATGTTTTACATCATACCTTCGGTCAAACAAAACATATTTAAGAGAGTGATTTTTTTTCCCCCTCAATCCACTAAACTTTCAAGTATCAGTAGATGATACGGCCAAAATATGCATATTACTCATTTTGGTTGATAAATACTTCTGACATCAAGACAGGAACATCTAAGAATGTCCAGAAAGGATAACTGAACCCACAAAACTCTGAAAAATGAATTTTCATAATGGTTTAAAAATAAAAATGTTGAACTCAATCAATCAATGCCCACCTTTTAAATTCATAACCAAGAAATATTGCATTGCCATCAAACAAACACATTTTTTAGCACTGTCATAACTGTAATGTAAAATCAAAATATTGAAAACATGCTTAAAAGACATAATTACTGAAACTATATATATATATATATATATATATATATATATATATATTATATAAAAAAAATATATCTATATATGGTAGTTTATGGTATTACTGTTCTTGTTTGTCTCATCTCACCGATATTACTGTAGCCTGTCATACAGTGACACCTAGTGGCATTTCTGTGATCTACATGACGAGAAGGTGGATTTAACTAAACCAGGGTTCACAGAAACCTGATAAACTAACTAATCCATCAATCACTACAGTCTGTGTATGTTTGATTCATGATTTTTAATCAGTGGTTGTCACTGTTTAAACTGTCAGCTGCTAACAGCGTATCTGGCCTGTGGTGTCACACATGCAGCGACACGTTTACTTCAATAAAGTTCTAGAAAACCGAGATAGTCCTAAACTCGCGTTCGGGAGCCTGGAGATGAATATGGACAAGCCGAACTGTTTGAAACCCTGTTGTTATTTAACAGTTATATTAAGCATCTGAGGATATGAATACTTTACGAAGTCAAAGTCAAACAGGAGCACAC
The DNA here is from genome assembly GCA_018398805.1 of Hirundichthys speculiger. NCBI lineage: Eukaryota > Metazoa > Chordata > Actinopteri > Beloniformes > Exocoetidae > Hirundichthys > Hirundichthys speculiger. Next base: position 783,747 of record JAGFBZ010002592.1, on the reverse strand, counting down.
ACTCGTAACACCAACGATGCTAGCCGGCTAGCCTGTTAGCTGCAAAGAACTACCATTTATGTCTCTATTTCAGAAGCAGGGACAAAGACACGCTCCCAGAGCTGTAAAATAAACATACATGGTTCCGAAGATCTGAAAGAGGGAGGGTGCCCCGGCTCGGTTTTCCAGTTTGTCTCAGGAAACATCTTGCTATTCCTCCCGGAGTCACCCGACTCCTGATGGCAGCCATAGTGCCAGGGATAAAGAGCTGCTACGGAAAGCGGCAGCAGTCAATTTACTTGCAGCAAAACTTTGCGCATGTAAAAGAGTAAAGACTATTGTATTACTCTGTCGTAATAAGATTCACTTTTTATTAGCACCTTTTAGCCTCATACTGACAAACAAAATGAATTAAATGTTTTTAACGACACAGCAATCTATAATTAACTATTATCATATGGTTATTTTTAACAATTTATTTTGGAATTACATTGTAGATACTTTTTTCCCCCTTAGAAAATCAGTCTATTACAGTCAGCTTCTTAATTTCCCCAGTGATAATCCCTGCAGCTTCCCCAATACTAGAGTGGTGTATGTGGATATGCAGCTCCATATATAGGAACAAACCAGAACACATAGATTTGGTGACACAGAACAGTACAAAACTGCAAAGGCAAAACTTAAAAAGACCATCAACAGTGAGAAAAAATTCATACAAACAAAGGATCAAGGAGTCGCTGTACTGTAATGCTTCATGACAAGTCTGGAAAGGTGTGCAGAAAATTAGCAACTATAAAGGCAGCCAGGAAGCAGCAATACCAGCAATATGAATCTAGCAGAAAAACTAAACTTGTTCGATGCCTGATTTGAGACACAACGCACCCACTATCTAACTGCTGTGCTCTTTTTTCCTCTACTTCCTGTAGCTGTCAGCTACAAGGACCTAATGGTAAATAAAGATGTGACAGAGTCCTCCAAACCCTCAATGTTAGGGAAGTTATGGGCCCTGATAGTATACACTGGTGACAGGATGCTTAACGACTGTGCTCACCAACTAACAGCTGTGCTAAATGAAATTTTCATTCATTATTAAGTCCTGTCAAATTTAAGCAGGCCAGTCATTCAGACACCTCAAAACAAAGCACCCAGCACAGCTGCATTGAATACTGTTGTCATGAAATGTTGAGAAAGAAAAAAAAAACCTAATCTCAAAGCATGTCATATCCTGTCTGCATCCTGTCTCCCATCAACTATCAAGCTTTATTTTGGAAACACCTCTTGGTAAAGTAGCCTTTGCGTTGTTTGTTGGATCAGACTCTGGGACTTTTATATTGCCTAATTTTGTCTTCCCAGTCTTTTAATGCTGCTACATGAGATGTCCTCTATAATTATCTTCACTGCTCTGCTGCGTCTTTTACCCACACAACGGACCTCCCAAACCTCACTGTCTATTATCTTACACATAAGTGTCGACTTCTTTGAGGTACACTCTCGACCCGCAGGTCCCTCTAATCCACTTCTAGCTTTCACTTGTGAGCCCATTAGCCTAATCTGTTCATTGTCACAAGCTTCTTGGTTTATTAGTTTTCCATTTTGGTCTGATTCGGACTGTATAAGGGAACGATCAGCATTTACATTTTTGGGGTTTTTGGCATGTTCCTCCACAACATCGTCTTTATGTCCTCCCTGTCTAACACATATTTGCTGTTCTGGTCTGTCCAGACAATCATCATCTAATTCTCTCTGGTCTTGGAAAAATACACCTTTACTACTCTGAGGTTTTGTGACGGATGCTCTTCTTGTTGATACATGTTTTCCATCTCCTCTGTTTCGCCCTGGGTTTCTTGACTCGTCTTTAATACCTGTATCCATCCTCATCCCGTCTACTTCTTTGTCAACATGAGCAGGTTTAGGACCATATTCTTCTCCATCACTTTGTGTACCGCCCTGATATTCATAAATGTTCAGACTATCACTGCTGGATCCCTGATAGTCACGATGCTCTGCAGATGTATCGTGATATTCTAGCCTAAGTACTTCCCTCTTTTCTGTGTGTTTGCTTTCATTTGTTGCTGCACTCTGTGCATCGCTAATCTCTTCTTCCTTGTTAAAACATCCTTGTACAGGTAACATTTCATTGTCTTCTGGATTATAATTCAAGCTAACACATGATGTCTTCTTTTCAACTTGATCATTTAGTTGAGACACAGTTGGGATCAAACTATTGTTTTCATTTGCCCAACAGTATCTGCATCTTCCTCAATGTCCTCAAGCTCCGCTCCACCATTCTTTCGCTCTTTAACTTGAACATCTCGAGAACTATCACCCAAGTCAGAACTTTCCCCCTCACACATCTGAGGACAGTGAGGTCCTGGTCTGCAGATTATCTAGTTTTGATTGATCCCCTTCAGATTTGGGGTCAACTGACATCTCTGTTTCGCTTAAGTCACCACCCTCCTGTCTGTCTGGAACCATTTCAGCAGCGTGGATCTCAGCACAGCTCTCACTGGTGGCAGGTAAAGAAACTCCCTTTGAGGAAATGTCCTTGATGTTTTGAGGAGCAGTGTCTGCAACATTAATAATGAAATAGGAAAAAATATAAATAAACAAAGGGATAGTATCTTACTGAACATATATGCTTTTAAATGTCTGATTCTTACATTTCTTCCTGTAAAATAGAAGATTAGCAGTCTTGGATCTAGTGAGAGAAATTTGAAAAGAAATAAAATATTAATTCACTCTCAGAAAAAAAAACTACTTTTGACTTATACTGTAATGGTATTTAACAACAAATTTAAACAGAATAGAATTATTAACAAGTCTTAACCATGTGCATTATTGCATACAAAGACAACAACACTTATCTAGATGTTGAAACCACTTGTTACTCATTAACCACATTGGTAATTTTGAGCTTCACACAGCTCATTTACTCCTGTTTCAAGTCTCAAGTCTTTTAAATTTAAAGTTAGCATCAAATAATAAAAAAAGAAAGATCACATTTTTGTAAAATATCACAGTGTATGTAAATAACCTTGTAGATGAAATCAACACATGTATAGGTACCCCGCCCTTGTAACATCCACACCCCTTTTTTGGGCAAAAACACCTGAAACCTGGTGTCCAAGGCATGCCAAGTAAAAAATAATAAAAATAATGTAATGCCATTGCTGAGCCATGATTGCCAGCACTGTAAAGAAAATCCTTCATTTATTGGGGTAGAGGAAGTCTGAGGAAGCATTAAAACTTACTTTTCAATACCACAACAGTGGAATGGACGGTCATCAAGCTGATGGGAGGAATAAGAAAACAGATCCTTTAATTAATGCAACACAGTTGTTTAGGAAGAACTTTCAGCAACATGGACAAAAAGCTGTTAAGTCTTACTGGTGAGACCGTGGTATCATTAAAGATGTACCATTGGTCTTCTTCATCCTGGGATTTGATGCATGCGGTGTAATGTCCGCTTTCTCAGGTCACCATAATGGTTCACCACTGCATAAAGTTCATATACCTGATTCTGATAAACAATGAGCAAAGATGTCATAAGAATTCAGGGGAAAAAAAAAGAATGGGTTATCAATGCTAAACAGGCTGAAGATATACCTCTGGTATCTCTACTGAGTACGGAACATCCACAACACAGTTGATTTTGACGTATGACATGTGAAAGTAGCTGAAGTCGAACCTCTTCAGCAGTAGGATCAAAACATCTGGATGATGCTTCATTACATATTGCTAAATGAAAAAAATACAGTTTCCCCAAATGAGTTTTAGTACGTTACAATTCCTTTATAACATCAAGAATCAGACCAAACGAGTAAAAATTAATCTTCTATTCACTCACACTAGTGGCATCAACTTTGTCATCACACTTGTCACAGTACATCTGGTTTTCTCCGCTCAGCTCTGTGGTTCTGAAAACCTCCTTGATGCCATCCTCCTGAAAAATGCACTTAAGTCAATCACATTTGAAACTAGCTCTAAAAAGTAACCGCTGGATGATTTATTGAACACGCATAACTTTATTAACTTCGATGTTAACGTCATGAATTATCTGAGATAAGAAATCTGACTGAAAAAAACCAAACTATCCCCATTATTAGAACAAAGATATAAATCTAAGAGTCATATTGTTAAAGATAAGATTTGAAACCAAATGATGAGGCAGCTTATAATTCTGAAGTTACATAGTAATCAAAAGTCACAGGATTTCATACGAAGACTCCTCCTTCTAGTCCGTAAGGAGGTTCATCAACTTGAAGCTACAGGTAGTTATTATACAATAATGATTTGTTGCTGGGGCAGTGTTCCAGTTTAATGTGACTGCAATAGAATTCAATTTATAACAGATATTAATCTGGTAAAACTGTAGGATCTCCTTTAATTTATGTGTTAAATATTGAATAACAATGTCAAGCATCAAGTGGCTGTTTTCTGCTTGACTATTTCACAACTAAGCAAGAGTGATAAAAAACATCATTTAAATTTGTATTGACAGTAAACATGTTTAGATGTGGGGAGATCCACTTTGAAAATATTGGGTCTAGTGTTTAAATCAGGTTTATATCTGTCTTGCCAAATGTACAAGGTGTAAAAACAAGTATTGGAACACATTACCCCCACCCTTTTTATTAAAATTCCAGGATTCATGTGACAGATTTCAGTCACTTGTTGAGATGCACTTTCATATGTTGCTACTGTGTAACTTAAAGTGATTCTTAAAGTGGCAACAACAAGATTTTTTTTTTACAGTGTTTGTTCATGCCACTTGATATAATTTCAGAACAATCCACACTGACAGCTTTATTAGATGATTGAGATTAAATTATGTAAACTCATTTTCAAAATTAGATCAAATAATCAAATCAGATCCTCACCACACTGTAGTCTCCACCACAGGAATCCACCAGAGGCAGAGGAAGATGCCAGAATGGCTCGTCTACATCTCTCACTGTCCGACACATAAGACAGGTGGCCCTGTGCACCAGCTCTCCATGGAAAATCTGAAAACATCAATGTAAAGACACTTGTAAAAAAAAAATAATAATAATGTTGTGCTTCATCCAAGCTGCAGTTTCCTCTTTTTACTTGATGATGCATTCACCTTTGCTGCCTCAGGACTGGTCAGCCTTAAAATCCTCTCCAAGCACTGTGCAGCATCATGTTGTTCATACACTGAAGCAGTTATAGATATTAATAATTCTTCATATGCATTCCTTTATGTAACTTTTTAAAAAGTGTTTTAGCCTATAATTATCCATCATGATGTTAAATAATGGGCCAGAACATTTACTACTTATGATAAAATATCTTAAAGATGTTATTTAACAGTCAATGTAACAGTTTCACAAAGTCTACAAGGGTTGATGTGTGTGCTCACATACTGTACCTCTGTCTATGCCCAGGGCCTTGATTACATCAGATGTGTCTGCTGTCCGTTCCAGCAAGTCATCAAACAAATCTTTGAGATGACCATCAATATACTCAGCGTTATTGCCATTGGCTAATCTAAATGCAAAGCAGCCACGGGTAATACAAAGATGTAGAGTAAACATAATCTCACTTGGATATTTTACAATCCATGAAACTGTAAAACAAAAACAGACCTTTGTGCAGCTTCTCTGAAGTCTTTGGTCATAAACAGCACCTGCAGGACACTGTTCAGGTAGCATGTTGCTCCCTTGTTCACTAAACCACGGTACACAGCTGAAAGGAGATTTTCAATAATGCATGTTATTTCTGAGCTGTGCCATATTATTAGTGTTCATTGTAAAAACAAACAATACATATGCAACATTGGGACACTTTAATAGTTAATTTTAGAATAGATTTGAATTCTATTCAAAAATTCTTGTGACTAGTTAGTCTTATTGGACCTGCACCAGTGTAACAACAACACTTAAAACAATAAGGTCATCAGTCTTGTCACGTGTGCGCACCAACATGTGATGTCACATTCAGTCAAAGTTTTGAAGTTCGGGGGGTCAAATATGACAGAGCAACACAGACTGACTAGATGGCCTATACTTGACACATTATGCACATTTTTTGTTATTAAATCACAGTAAGTCTGCAACACATAATGTTCGTCATCAGTTTGAGTTCTGAATCTGCTTATATCTTACCTCGATACATTGTAGATCAGTTTCTTAAACAGACGTGTGAAGTTTCTTCTGACAGTCATCTATGTCGTTACCACCTACGACAGCTGAGAGGCTTTTCCGATCGGTAATCAATTACAGTTTTTTTACAGTTAGCAAAAAAAAAAAGACTGCCTTCTCTTTGAAATTAACTCTTTTAAATATTTGAAAACACGAATGCACACACTTTTAAGACATAAGTTGTTCAACTTGATACTAACACGCGAACTACGAGTTACCTTTCTAAACCTCTACATTTAAATCCTGAAGATTTCGGTTTCACTTTGAACTCACCACATTACGACGCTGCGTTCAAGCACGCGGGACGTCAGCGTGATTAAATGAGAACAAAGAAGCGTCACCAACAAGAGAAAGAGGAGGACCCCCCCCCCCCCCCCCCCCACACACACACACACACACACACAATAATAAATAAATAAAAATAAAATAAATCATGAAAAAAACAACAACGTTGGATCCAGAAACAAAAAAAATTGTAATTCAAAATGCAGATTTTAAGTAATCTAGATTTGTTTAAAAAATTGAAATAACATTATCTCATAGCTGATAAATTAAAATAAATATTTATGTTAGCATTTTTGATAGTAAGTCAAGATGAAGAACTGAAATTACATAAGTTTATTACCACCAATTTTTCATGTATTTGACATTTACCAAAGGAATGATCACAGGATTTGTTGCAGTGAGGAAAGCGACTTTCCATGGTACAAACTAAGGCAACTACTGGTTCATCATAATGTAAATGCATAATTAAATGGATTAGAAATAATTTAAAATGATTCTATTTCTCCTCTTCCTCTCTGGTAGCCTGATCAAGCTTCATATCCTGCTGCTGTCAATGTGGATAGTGAAGAGCTTTTATTAACCACAGACTGTATTCTGAGGAAAACAGTTTTCATTTTATGCAGCAACAGAAACAAGTGTTTCAAATATTAAAATACTAATGTGTGTAATGAAATTTAGTTGACTGAGAATTAAAGCTATGTAAACTGTGAGAAGTTTCTGTGAGCCATCACAGAAGGTAGCAGAAACAGCAGCAGTGTGGATGGTTGTAGTCAAGCTGCCATTTTTCCACCTCAGTTGTCACAGTAACTATGACTTAAGTCTCTTCAAAGGATCTTTGCAGATTATTATAATTGTGGGCAGGAAGGATCTGCTGTAGGTCTGTGTTGCAGAGAATCTGAAGTCCCCTCTGAAGTACCAAGCTGTGTTTGTCAGAAGGACAAACACAGTTTGGGCTTTCTTTGAATTCATGTGTAATTTTAAGTTACAGGGCATTTATTTTAAGGCTTGAAAAATGCTTTTATCAGTTGACAAAATAACTAATTGCCCTTTTTGCTGATATTTGTTAACATTTTTTCATAGATTTAGAAATGTCTATAGAGCAATTCTTGCTTATTTGCAGAGGTGATAAAAAAAATCTTATAAAATCATAAAGAGAGGACTTTATAAATGATCCAAATTAAATCAGTGCAAATCAATGCTGGGAAGTACATAGAGGGAAAATATCTACTATTTTCACCCCTGAGAAGTACTTTACCAGTGCACATCAGAGCAAAATAAAAAAAAAAAAACACAAATACCAAGAAGTAAACAAAATGTATACCACATTTAATATTTGAGATATAATTCCAATAATCACAAGGCATTACACTTCTGAAATTCATTAACATCTATAACATCAGCATCCATTTTTCTTTCTGTCTCATGTTTTTTGTTTTAAATCTTGTCTTTTTGTCAACACTGGCAGTTTCCTTTACCAAGGTTTTATCAAATTGATGCCCATTAAAATGTGTTTAAAAAAACAAACTCTTTAATTTGTATGATCCTCTGCATGTCTTTCAAACTATTCTGTTGTTTTTTCTTTTTTTTTTATCTGACTGCATCTCTTTCTTTACCATTCCACCAGTCTTCTTTCATGACATGCCTAAATGCAGTCTCATATGGAAGTCATATGATATTCATTATAAGATAGAAAATGTAAGTAAAAATAAGATTTTCAATACATAGTTTCATCTGTTTGAAATGATTTCATAAAGAGAACAAAAAAAGATATAATGTGGTGGAAAGTTTATTGTCTCTGTTTTAGCCTCTAAAAGACTAAGGACTCTGAGTAAGATCAACAATAAACCTAAATAACAAGACTTAGCAATGGCTGGACTTCAATGAATTAATTCTCCATTTACATGGAAAAGGGGTCAGATCTGCACCTCAGCAGGTGAATGCAAGAAATAACAACTTGACAGTAAAAGACACTAAGCTTTAACAGACCATCCAAGACCAAACATTGAGATAGGACTCCAGCCCGGCGCCCATGATGCATCACACAGGAAAACCCAGTTAGATAGGAGGCTATATCATAATATATCAAAAAAGATGTCCATAGATGCTCTGGACAAACGGGTCCGTGTGCTCTCTAGACCTCAAAGTGCCAATTTTACCATAACATAAAATATTTAAGATAATTATTTGCTCTGCTTTGATGTATTTAATCTAAATTTCTATTTCTTCCCTTTATAGCGATGTCTTTTGTTTTTCTTTTTCTTTCTCTTAGTCTTCTTTCTTCGCCTTGATTGACGTTTTTTATCTCTTCCATCTGACTCCAACTTTCTTGTTTCTTCTTTCATGTTAGAACTAACAGATGATGTTCTGTTTTCAACCTCTGTTAGATCTGTCTTTTTGACTTGATCTTTGACCTCTGAAACAGTTGGACTATTGTTCTTATCCTGCACATCAGTTTCTGTATCTTTTCCAATGTCCTTACCCTCCTCTCCACCACTCTTCAGCTCTCTAACTTGAGCATCTTTGAGGACTATCACTCATATTGGAATTTTCCTCTCTACACATCTGATGACCGTGTGGTCCAACCTGCATGTGAGGCAACTCTGAATCTCCTTTACAGTCAGGGTCAACTGACATCTCTGTTTCGCAGGAGTCAACAGCCTCCTGTTTGTCTGTAATAATCTCAGCCGCCTGACTCTGATCACAGTTATCACTGGTAGCAGGTGTTGACATCTCCATGATGTCTTGAGTAATCGTGTCTGCAAAAATCATTTGAAAATAGTCACAAATTAAAGTCAGGCAAAGTATCTTGTTGAACAGATATGGTTTTGAAAATGTCTGATTCTTACCTTTCTTTCTGTAAATGAGAAGATAAGCAATGCCGTAGGATCTAGTGGGAGAAAATTAACCAACAGATATAAATGGAATGCAGTTATTTACGTCTTAACCACATGTTTAATTCCATCCAGTAAAAGGACAACAACACTCATCTAGATGCTGAGATCAATTAATAACTGACCTTGAGCCAAATTCCTTATGAATTTTAGAGACATAGTTAATAGCTTTACACAACTTATTTACTCTTGTTTCAAGCATCAAGTCCTTTCAAACCTATAGTTAGCATAAAAAAGTGAACTTTTGTATCTTTTTTAAATGTTTGGCCACCAATGGTCTTTACTGTGAAGAGGAGACAGTAAACCGGGGCAGAGAGAGTGGGGAAGACACGCAGCAGCCCTCAAAGTTTCAAAATCATTCATTACTCATGTAAATAATAGTATAAATGAGATCAACACATCTGGGTACTCCACCCCTGCGATGTTACTGTCCCCTTTTGGGTGAAAACAACTAAAGTGTTGCTTTGTAGAAACTTTGTGCCCAAGTGATGATGACACTGCTGAGTCACATTTGCCAGCATTGTATAGCAAAACACTATATAAGGATAGAGGAATGTTCATTCACTCTGCCTCCATCAAAGTGGACAAATAATGCCACCGAGTGGCCAGAGGCGTTCATATCCGAATATCTATAATGACCTCAATGAATCTCCGGGTGATGTATTTTCAGACGGTGTCCTTTAAATGAAGCATCGTCTTTGACTATGGCATCAGAAACTAATACTTTTTTTTTTTTACTTGCAAGTGGTGAAGTGATTACCCCAAACACATACGTCAACGCTGGTGGGTCCAAACAGTTTCACATTTACATCCTTTTTGTAGACTGAAGCCACAAATCTCTGCTCTTAATGTCCTCTTCAAAGTAAAACTGTGAATCATCTGATAAGCAAAATTCTATCAGCGCTATAGTGCTTGTTTTCACCCACAAGGGGAATTTTTTTTTTAGTGCATCAGTGTGTGGTGATAATAGCAGATTTACAGTGACCAATGGTTGAGAGACAATCCACTGGTGTTGTCAGAGCACGGTGTAATGAAGTTCCTGCGCATGTGTTGTGTTCATGTCAGGTGCTTTGTATCCAGAATGTTATTGATTCATTGGGTGAAAAAAAAGAAAAAATAAACTAAAAAATTATTATCTGGGAAAGAGAGGAGGCATTAAAACTTACTTTTCAATACCATAACACTGGAATGGACGGCCATCAAGCTGATGGAAGGAATAAGAAAACAGATCCTTTAATTAATGCGACACAGTTGTTTAGGAAGAACTTTCAACAACATGGACAAAAAGCTGTTAAGTCTTACTGGTGAGACCGTGGTATCATTAAAGATGTACCATTGGTCTTCTTCATCCTGGGATTTGATGCATGCGGTGTAATGTCCACTTCTCAGGTCACCATAATGGTTCACCACTGCATAAAGTTCATATACCTGATTCTGATAAACAATAAACAAAGATGTGAAATATAAGAATCAGGAAAAAAAAAAGAATGGGTTATCAATGCTAAACAGGCTGAAGATATACCTCTGGTATCTCTACTGAGTACGGAACATCCACAACACAGTTGATTTTGATGTATGACATGTGAAAGTAGCTGAAGTCGAACCTCTTCAGCAGTAGGATCAAAACATCTGGATGATGCTTCATTACATATTGCTAAATGAAAAAATACAGTTTCCCCAAATAGGTTTTAGTACATTACGACATTTATAACATCCTTTATAACATCAAGAATGAGACCAAACGAGTAAAAATTAATCTTCTATTCACTCACACTAGTGGCATCAACTTTGTCATCACACTCGTCACAGTACATCTGGTTTTCTCCGCTCAGCTCTGTGGTTCTGAAAAACTCCTTGATGCCATCCTCCTGAAAAATGCATTTACATCATATACTACTGAAATAAGCTGTTAGATAACTTTATTAACCCAAATGTTAAGGTCAAGAATTGTTTAAAAAGAGAGATCTGAGTGAAAAAAAAAGCCAAATAAACCACATAATAAGAACTAAGATGTTAAAACCATTTAAAGTCTTAAAGTAATGTTGCCAAAGAAAAGCTTCAAATTGAAAGGGTAAAACAGTTTCCAGTGTTACCAAAGTAATGAACAGCAGTCATAAGAGGACTGTTCTTTCTAGTCAAAAAAGGAAGTTCATCAACTTGAAATTACATGTAGTTATTTTATAACAACAATGAATTGTTGGTGGGGTAGTGTGACAGCATGTACCTGCAGTGGATTGAATTTTTTTAACAGAGGTTTATGGAGTAAGATTCTAACTCATCTTTTCATTTATATGTTCAATACTGAATATTAATGTATTTTACTTTGAATATGAACAAGCAAGAGTGATAAAAGGCATCATGTACATTTTCTTTGACAGTAAACATGTTTGGATGTGGGGAGATCTGCTTTGAGAATATTGAATATCATGTTTCAAGCAGGCCTATAACCTGTTACGCCAAATCTATAATTTGGCGTAACAGATTTAGGCAATACGTTTTTGTCTTTTAATTTTACCGCAGAGTTCATGTGAGACAATTATCAGTTCTATTTAATAAAATATTTCTCACGATGCGTTGTGTTTTCTGTAGACAGTGGAGCTATGTCTGATCCAACTGTTTACTTAAAAATGGCTTCAGGTGTGTTTTAACACAAATCTGGGTAATTTCTTTAACAGAACGAGACATAATGTTTCACCTTACATCGCACCAACTCTGTTAATGTTGATATTTAGCCTCATTTAGTAATACAGGGCACTTCCTCTAAATTAAAGATCATCAAGAAAACACATTTATTTGTAGTGCATTATGCATTACTATGTACTCTTTGTATTCAGGTGGATCACAGTGCCAAAACATGTGTCAAACAGATTTTTTTCTTTCTTTCCCCAATGATTAATGATAATAGGCCACCTTACTGTCACCTTTTTTTTTCTAAGCATCAAAAAATTATTTTATGTGGGTTGTAATGACAGGCAATGACTACAAACAACTAAATTGTTCCTTGTTCAGACAAGGCAATCACGTTAAACTCAGTTAATCTTTCGGTTAAACTTGAAATGTTGTGGTTTAGGTAATACCCTGTTAGAGCTAGCCACATGGTAACTGACAGTGAAATTAGGCCTTGAACTTTATTTTAAAATATTTGTCTGCATGCCACAGAAGTATTGCCTAAAAGGTCAAAACTTATCAGATCCTCACCACACTGTAGTCTCCACTGGCAGGAATCCACCAGAGGCAGAGGAAGATGCCAGAATGGCTCATCTAAATCTCTCTCTGTCGAACACTTAAGACACGTAGCCCTGTGCATCAGCTCTCCATGGAAGATCTGAAAACAGCAATGTAAAGGCACGTGTGAATAAGTGTGTCCTTCATCGAAACTGCACTTTCTTCTTTTCGCTTTGATGATGCATTTACCTTTGTTGCCTCAGGACTGGTCAGCCTCAATATCCTCTCAAAGTACTCTGCAGCATCACGCTGTTCATACACTGAAGCATTAGCAGATATTATTCATTCTTATGGCTTGCTCCGACACAGTGGTTCCCAACATGGGGAGGTCGCCAACTTGTACATACACATTGTTTTTGACAGCTGTCTTGGCCGCTGGTAGACCACGAAAATTTACACAGCACATGGAGTTGACAGAAAGTTGGGCACAAAAATGGCAGAGAATCCATTAAAAATTCAAAATATAACAGTACCGCAGGCTCCGACTTCTACATTGACATCATGTTAACCTGTAGATTGTGTGTGTAAAGAATTCAGATGGTTATAGAAGAGATATGAACCACGTATGAGCAAAGGGCCAGTCTATTAGTCGAAAAAACACATTTTATTTGACAGCAATCAGCCTTTTTGAATATATACTTGCAGAAGGAACAAATTATGACAAGATAGAAGTGTGCAACGACCACGTGATCTAGTAACCTTTAGGTGAGTTCATTACCAATTCTGAATACAGCCGAAACAAAGTAACAGTAGGGCTATCCCGATATTGATATATTTTTTTTTATCAATCATGCTGTATGCACAAAAAAAAAAAATGGTTATTTGTTATTTTATGTTGAAATTCCATCAAAAATGTACAGAAAAATATACTTTTAGGACATTATTTGGTCTAAAAGGAAAAAATCTAACTTCCCTATTTTGTTTTTATTTATTTTGTTTGTTTGTTTGTTTTTTACAAACATGTACAAGACTGTTTGTTCTCCGGCATTAAAACAAAAATTCTGAGACACAAAGATTTGTTCTTATTCCTTCCCGCGTTAGTGGTCTCACCTTGTTCCTGAGTGAGTAAAATACAGAGAGGGAGGGAGAAAAGCCCAAACCATGATTTGATACAAGAAATATCCTGCTAATCATTTTACTAGTTAACAGTTCTGTTTACTCTACTTACGTGGTAATCCCACCTTTCTGAAATATCTCCACTATAAAACTTTGTCTCAGTGCAGTTCTCATCGTTGTTCTTGTAACTCATCATATTCTTTTAAGGAATGATTTAAAAAAAAAACTTTCATGAGGTCTGTGGTGTTGCCACAATGTCTGACTATTTTGTCACATATTCCACATTTAAATAATTATAATATACCGCGTTAAAATTAGTCCACAACAACGTTTACGTTCGGCCATTGAACACAGCTTCTGTGTGCCGCATTACAGCCGCTTACACTGCTAAAGACGAAGGAAAAGTAGTTCCTATCCAAACAAAATCATTTAAAAAAAAAAAAAGTAAAAATGCTATGAAATTAGATTATTTTGGATATTAAAGCATTACCTGGTATGGCTTTTATTTATTTTTTACGTGAGGATCAATCATTAAAACGGAACGATCAGGATTGAAGTATGAATATTTTTGTATCGATCCGCCCGTCCCTACCACAGGCTGTGGGACTCCAGCTTTATAAACTACAGACAGCATTTGAACATAATATTGTCATAAATTCTGTTTTGTGTTTTTTTTTTTCGCATTTCGGGTTAGGGGCGTAAGAAATATATTTCCATACAAATGGATGCCCACGAAAAAGGTTTGGGAACCACTGCTTTAACAAAATAACTTTTAATCACCCATCATGATGTAAATGAATTGGTCAGATTATTTAAAGACTACATTATAATACCCAAAAGATATTATCTAACGGTGAATTTAATGTTCATATAAACTCATGTAGTTTCACAAAGTCTACAAGGGTTGATGTGTGTGCTCACATACTGTACCTCTGTCTATGCCCAGGGCCTTGATTATATCAGATGTGTCTGCTGTCCGTTCCAGCAAGTCATCAAACAAGTCTTTGAGATGACCATCAATGTACCCAGTCTCATGATTATTGGCCAATCTAAACAATTAGCAGCAGTGAGTGATAAAAAGTTGCAGAGAAAACATAATCGAACTTGGATATTTTAAAATACATAAAACTGTAAAACAAAAACAGACCTTCGTACAGCTTCTCTGAAGTCTTTGGTCATAAACAGCACCTGCAGGACACTGTTCAGGTAAGCATGTTGCTCCCTTGTTCACTAAACCACGGTACATAGCTGAAAGGAGATTTTCAATAATGCATGTTATTTCTGAGCTGTGCCATATTATTAGTGTAAGATTGTAAACAAATAACACACTGGCACTCTCCAGATACCTTTACACTAATTTTTTTTAAATTAAATTCAATAAAACAGAAATATCATATATCTGACATATCAATTTTTATCAATCATTGACAGAAGATAAACACACCTGTGACTAGTTAACTTGATTAGAAGAAACTGACAGCTGCACACAAGTATCCTACAACTACAACACTGCCCAAAAACTGAGCTCTTAAGTCTTGTGACTGGTCACATTCGGTCAATGTCTTGAACTTCCTGCTACAAAAACGAGTCGTACATTTGAAGAGCAATATATTTGCTGACATTTCAAGAAACATAAACGCACTGGCTTCCCTACCTGACACATGTTGTTACTCGGCAACAAATAATAACATTAAATCTTTAACACAAAACGTCCGTCACCAGTTTATACTCTGAATCTGCGTGTATCTTACCCAGAGACATTGTGCTGAGAAGTTTCTTGGGACGTACATATTAAGTCTCCTCTGAGGGTCAGTCCATTTGTACACCACCGGTTGCTGAGAAGGACTTTCCACTCGATAATCAACTACAATTGTCGTTTTGAAAGCAAAAAAATGACCCTACTCTTCTCTTTTGAAGACTTCAGAAACATAAGCTGTGGTAACAATATGCAACTTATCACTGAGACGCTCGCGAGTTACACTTTAAAAACTGTAAATGTACATCCCTAAGAAGACTTTCACTTTCACTCTGAAGTCGCTGCACCTGCTGTAATGCTGCGTTCACGTACATCGGAAACGTCGCGTTCATCAAAGAGAACTAACAAACATCCACAAGAAAGAAAACAAATCGGTCTGGATCCATGTCGAAATTGTAGAGATTGTAAGTGATCGCCATTTGTTTTACAATTTGAGATAAAATTAACCCACATGAAATGTGTTTTTTGTAAATATGATTAAATAAATTATCATTGAATGTCAGAAGCAATAACTAAAATCATTATGTGTACATTGTATTACATTTGAGATTTGCAGTAGCATCTGAAGGCAGCATTTCTTGTAAAGGAAGAAAAGCTACATTTCTTAGTGTAGAAGACATTTTTATTGCACAGAAGTTCATCATAGATAGGTACACCACTCATTATAATTAAAAAGATAAGCAAAAGTTACACATAACATGATTTCTGTTCTTAATTTTTGTGGCAGCCTGCACAAGATTTTGAAGTTTTTCAGGAAAACCTTTGTTGATAGCCTGCTGAATATAAGGTACACTAATTTTATCTTTTGCTAAAGGTCCTAATGTGGAGCAGAGGCCTTATAATCACAGACAGGGTACCCTGAGAAAAACAGTTTCAATACAGCAACAGAAACAGGTGTCTCAAAGGATAGAATATTAATTGACTAAAGCATTAAAGATATCTAATTTGTAAACTGAGGAGTTTTTATGAGCCATTGTAGGAGGTGGCAGAAGCAGTAGAAGGTGCAGATGGCTGGGGTTAAGATGTTAGTCCTCCACCGGGGACCTTCAGTATCATCTGGATGATAGACATGTGCTGTATTCCATAGCTGGACAGCGTTGTTGAGTCTCCTTCCAGCATTTTATCTGTGAAGATCAGTCGCAGGCTTTCCTCTCCTGCACACACAAAACAAGCACAAACAGAGTAATTAAATTATCACCACAAATAACGGCCTCCCACTTCCTACTTCAGCACCTGA
Source organism: Hirundichthys speculiger (assembly GCA_018398805.1). Taxonomy (NCBI): domain Eukaryota; kingdom Metazoa; phylum Chordata; class Actinopteri; order Beloniformes; family Exocoetidae; genus Hirundichthys; species Hirundichthys speculiger. The sequence continues at coordinate 767,154 of JAGFBZ010002592.1, read as the reverse complement.
TGGTACTGCAGTAATAATATATTTCAGGTGCTTGGACACATGTAATTTAAAAAAAGGCTGTTTAAGCCTGTGTGGTTAGTATTATGATCTTTAGGCAGCGTTTCAACTCTCCAATCATTTAAGCAAGAGTCTGGTGAAAAATTAATGCAATCATAGATGCAAATATGTGTTATGGTATTGTATAAGCTTAACAAAATAATGCCATAGTGAACGTGTGGCATAATCAAAGTTAAAGGTAGTCCAATAAAATATTCAAATGTGACTTCTTTCTTTCATTATTTTTTTTATTTTTAGCCAGATAGTATAAAATGAAACTTGAGTCTTGAAGATATAAAGTAACTCAAACTATAAATTAAAATCTTTGAACCGTTTCTCCTCATCTGATGTTATTAGTGAAAACTTGGGCCATGACAGTTCAGCCTCAATGACATCCATAAACAATACAGAATTTCGTTTGAATTATATAAAATGAACATTTGAATGGTGCTTTTGAATTTATACTTTAGCATAGCTTCTCTTTAAGATCCAGATGAGGTTGACAGATAATCCTTTAACTATGAGGAAGTCTGAACAGCATGTTCAGCAGCTATAGTCCTCTAACAACACAGATGGCTCATTCAGCACAATTTACTTTCAGTTTTCACTTTGCTCTTAACACTTCTGTTCCCTGAAACAACAACACATACATGTCTCTCACGCCACTGCATATTAACAACTGTTTCAAGTAATCGAGGGTATCACGTGTTCCGTTTACCTGCGTCCCCTGGAAGCCTCTCCGCTATCTTCTCCTTCAGCTGCAGCACCGTCATTTTCTGCATCTGCTCGTCGGTGTTACTCAGGTCGATCAGTACCTTCTGCCCTTTCAGCCCATGAACCATTACTTGGTAGATTTTTCCCATTTTAAGCCGCTTGGTGCTCTCCCTCTGCTGCTGTTGTCTGTGAAGTAAAGTCCCAACAGTTGTTGTTGGGGTGTGAAGGAGGGTTTGACTCAGTGACGTCAGAGAAGACGCGCACAACACTTTCGGTTTATACTTTTAACTTTCTTATTATTATTTATTTTTACTTTTTGCAATATATTGTTTCCGACAGATCCGTACCTTAATTGGCTGAACTTATAACGACTTTATAACAGCATAGACCTGTCATAAAATGCTTCTAATTGGTTCCCTTTGTGCAGAAAAATATATTCACGTCCTCGCTGTTTTTTTTATCCACTGACGAGGCGGTGTGAGTTATATGAGTTATAATGTCTGTTTTGTTTCTCAGAATATATTTACCACGATGTAACCCATCCAATATGTGTATCCGTGTGTGCCGATGCTTCCTCCAAACCTGTTTTCCCAGCAGTGAACGTATGGTTTGCATTATTTCCTCTATTTTTTTGCAATACTTTTAATGGATATGAAAAAAAAAATTATAACAATTCTTTTGAAACCTTTTGAGTTTCAACTGAAATTCAAAATAATTAGATCGCAATACACTGCTGCATAAAACGTACACAAAAACAAATGAAGTTACACGTGACTGTTAAACAGATGACCTGGCATTTTTACAGTCATGTGAATTCTCGTAAGTGCGTGAGAAAATGAAAGTTAAACAGCAGGAAACAGGAACAGCAGCGCAGTTTGTTAACGGTGAGCAGAGCGGCAGGTGGGTTGTTTTTTTTTTCGTGGACGGAGATCTGATCGGAACCGAAATGACCACACAGGGTCAGGAGGAGAAACAATACGACCCCAGAGACACGACGCTGAAATTTGTCAACAGGCCCGATGACCTGGATCCGCTGCGTAAGGACTAAAAAACGACTTAAGTTGCAGAAGGTTACTTGCAGCAAAGTTGACTTGAGTGTGTGCACTTGTTTCTGTGTCCTCAGCCCCTGATGAGGAGGACAAATGTCTCCGAGCGGAGATGTCCTGTGGACATGCCGTCACCCCGCAGTCTCTCACTGGCTGGTGCCGCAGCCTGCTGGATCAGGTAACTTTCCACTGAGAGCCAGTCACCAGAGCTGCATCTCTTCAGCATCTTTCTCTCTGTGCTTTATTATTCCAGTATCTGTGCGTTTTTATCCTCTCTATTTTTAAGAGACCATTAAAAGTGGTGTATTGAGTAGCATGCAAAAGTTAAGAAATGTGTGCCAGCTGACTTGATTATGAGTGTCATCTCATTGTTTGCTGTTTAGTTTCAGTTTTGCTGTTATAATTTCTGTGCTTCAATAGGCAGCTGCTTGCTCTGTACACTCTTAAAGGCTTCTTTCAAGATAAAATTATCATTTTAAGGTCCAAGACAGATAAGACATAGATGGAACTGAGACATACTACTACCACTGTTAATAATAATAATAATAATAATAATAATAACAGTAATATGTTTATGTAATTGTAAATTCATAAAATGAACCTTTCAACTTTAATGGTGAGTCAATGTTTTGTTCAAAACTTTTTTTCCCTGCTACTTTAAAGCAGCAGGAAAAAAACATCTGTTAAAAAAAATGACCTGTAATAGATGCCAAGTGTCTAATTTTCTTGTCTGTTCAGGGCCAGTACAAATTTAAATGCCCCGCGTTGAAGGAAGGTACGCTGCAAAAATGTGATGCTTTGTGGTCTTACCAAGAGGTGCGCCGTCTGGCAGTGCTGACAACCTGAAGAAATGCAGCACTTTGAGGAGAGCATTGCCCGTATAGCAGCCATGGAGTTCTGTGATTATAAACCAGTAAGTGTCCTGCTGCCTTCATACTCTGTACAGACTTCTGGAAAGTCCAGCAGCCACGCAAAACACAAACAGAAGGTCTGGGCCTAGTCTTGCTCTCAAAGCTTAAAGATGGAGAGAATCACTCTGGAAACGTTCCTGGCTCAGCCTAAAGTAAATAAAACGTCACCGTAAGGGCCTCAAAATTTGTGTAGTTACATGGGAACTGCTGAGGGACGAAGTAGGTACTATTGGTCATTAACCCTTGATCAAACGTTATTAAATAGTCATTTAATAGCTAAAGATGAATTATATGACCGGTTAGTTATGTAATGAGCACAGAATGAATCTTTGATCTGGCCAACTACTTAGACAGAGAAATAAGAAATATTCAGAACCTGTTGAACCCAACAAAATGGAGAGATGCCAGTTTGTTCTCTTTAGATGGATAGCCCAAGTTGGAAGCTTGTTTCAGGAATAAATTAAAACCTTTATTATTTAGTGGTTTAATTACTCAGTTCACAGTTTTCACAGTCTGATGATTTCTTCAGAAAGACATTTATCTATTAATTATTCTTGATGGTCAGGCTAGAACCTTATGGTGGCAGGTTTATGACTGGATTAGAAGTTGTAAAATTACCCAGGATAAAAGTGCATTGTAAGTACAGTCATATAACACAGGAAATAACCTATTTCACTTTGTTTTCAGTCTGTATGTTTGTGCTGGTACCAGTGTAGCATCTACTACAGTAATATTAGAAAGACATGACTGCTCTCCTCACATTGGGCAGGTGTAAAAAGCAGATTTCCTAACATTGCATTTGTGTGCGTTACAGTGTCCTGGTTGCAGAACCTACATTGAAAGAGAAGACGTGACTAATCTGAATGTGGAGTGCATTGTGTGCAACGAAGAAAAGAACAAAGCGTACCAGTTCTGCTGGCAGTGTTTGAAACAGTGGAAAGGTCCAGCTCCACGCTCTGACCGCTGCGATAATGACGGCTGCATCAACCACGACCTTGAACTTCTCAGGACCTGCAAGACCACCTTGCTCCCCCAGGTGGAGGGAGTTGACAGCTGCCCCTCCATCAGGGCCTGCCCGACCTGCGGTCAGAAGGTGGAGCACGACAAGACGGGATGCAAGAACATCATCTGTCCTCGCTGCCAGGTGGAGTTCTGCTTTGTGTGCCTGAAGCTCACTCCTGAATGTCTGAAGACGAGCTCCTACTTCATCCCCTGCAGTGATGGTGTAGCTGCAAGACAAACATCCATACCTGTGTGGAACAGAAGATAAATACACACAAGATCTTCACTATGATTCTACTTCTTTTTGAAATTTAACTGTGAGATTCTAAAAAGCTAAAACTATGCAGATGTACCTGTTCCTTCTAATTCATTAACAATATTATGCATTATCTTCTGTCCCTACATGTGATCTTTCTCATTTATAGTGACTGTACGTTTGATTTAAAGCCTAAATAAATGTCAATATTTAAATCACTAATCTGTATGTTGGACTAAATGATATAAACATGACAAGTCATTAAAACACAGAATTATTCAAACAGAGCCAGATTATCTAAGAAATTATTATGATTTACAATTGGATTTGAACACAGCATTTGTTGCCAAAGGAGCAATGCTACGTTTCCTTTTTTTGTGAAAAATATTTTTGAAGTTACAGTAGATTTGAAAGTGTTTTGATGCCACCTTTTGAAAAGACGGGTTGTCTGACGTTTCTGTTCTGAATCTGCATGTACTTTGTAAACATCATGTCTATTTCAGTGACAGCTGCAAAATAATTTCCATCGATAATCAATTACAATTGTAAATTTTCAAGGAAAAATAAACCAAAAGGTCCAACCAGCTCTGTGAAACGAACTATTTTAAAGGTCTGCAAACACAAATGCATGTTTAAATCCCTTTGAAGACTTTCACTTTGAACTTGCTGCACCTGCTGTAATGATGCTTTAAAGTACATCAGAAAGCCCGTATTCATCATATGAGAACACACAGACATTATCAACAAGAGAGAGGAGGGAAAAAAAAAAATGATGCTGGATCCAGATGAGAAACCAAAAACTGAATTTATGCTGATATCAACTTGTTTTATAGTTTTAAATAAAATGATCCTATAGTCTGTATGTTTATTTTAAATGATTATGGCATAATAATGGTTATAACGCCACCACTCTACCAAATTCCTCAGCGAATCCCTAGGGAACCCGCTCTTAGACCTACCAGGGACAGAGAAGCAGCAATTCACCACAGCTGTGAGACCCAAACAGTGCACAGCCATGCCCCAAACCACTGGTGCAGGTTCTTACAGACGCACCTCGCTAGGTAGTCACGACCTGATACCATACACAAAAACACTGCCCCCACTCATGACAAAAAAAAAACAGGCAGAGAAACCAGGGTCAACAGTGTTTACCTGTATCCTGGACGAGCCCCCAATTGTCACAACCCGGCTCGAAGGCCGTGACAAAAATGAGGGAGGCAGCTCAAAGGCAGTCGTACCAAATCTATATTTATTGGCAACAGTCGGAACACCACAACCCAAACAAAACAAAACAGAACTCCTGGCCAAAAAACACTCTGCCAGTCACAGTCCGGTCGACTGGGCCCACAACCCAACAGCAGAGCCTCAGCCTGCTCACAGCCCAACTCAACAGTCTGGAACTGGCCTTCTTAATGGGAGCAGAACCATTGAGCCCAGGTGTGTCTCCTCAGGCTGACGACTCTCCACCTGCAACAGAAAGAAACCAAAAACAACCAACACCACCACCTGGTGTACAGGTGGAGGAGTCGTCACATATAGTATAGGTCAAGGAACTGATATAATTTTCCAAAAATTGTTATGTATTTGACATTTACTTGTAGAAATGATCACAGCATTTATTGCAAGGGAAGCAAAGCTACATTCTATTTTTGTGGAAAACAGAAGTCCATTACAGAAAGGAGCATCATTGTACATTTTCAAATAGGTTTGATAATCTTTCTGACAGCAAGTAATGGTTCACCATAATGTCAGTTTACAATTAAATGTTTAAGAAACAGTTACACATGGACATGGATTTCTGCCTTTCCCCTTTGTGGGAGCCTGATGAAGTCTCTCGAGTTGTTCCATGACGGTTATGGTTCAAACGGCCTGCTGCAGTAAATGTGGATAATGAAAGACTTCCAAAAACCACAGACAGGGCACCTTTCTATTTTAAACAGCAACTAATTACAATTTAGCAGCCCAAGCTCTAAAGCTATGACATTTGTAAACTATCAGAAATTTAAATGGGCGCGCATCCTCAGAAGTTGCAACCACAGAAGGTGAAGATGGTCGCAGTCAGGCCATCACTCGTCCTCCTTTGACCCTCACTACCATAAATATATTGGACATGTGCTGGATTCCATATTGAGATAGCGGCTGTGAGTCTTCCTCCAGGGGTTTATCAGCAAACAGAAGTCGTAGGCGGTCCTCTTCTGTATGTATAAAGAAGCAGAAAAAGAGCTAAAGTGATCAAATTCAGGATATTTTCCACATACCAATAGATATGTTACAGATAAAATAACATGCCGTATTCAATTATTGCTTGCTTTCACTGCTGTATGATTTTACACTTTTCTTTGCTTTGACTTCATTGCTTCTTTCTTCATTCATGGCTTCTTTTCATTTTTGTTGATAGTTATGAACTTCTGTACGACACTGGTGACTAACATGTTTCAGCTGAGTTACTTCCTTGTAACTGATGTAGTGACGAGGATCTCGTTCCATAAACAACCATGTTGGAAGACACATCCTGGTTCTATAAAAGATGGGTAATGGTAACCCATCCACTCAGAGAAAGAAAGAAAAAATCTGACTTCAACAGTTTGCAAAATCAAACTGAAGAAAACCCAAAGAAGAACCACAACAATAGGAATTCATTTCCACATTCACACTGAAAGCAAATGTATAAAATATCTATCTATCTATCTATCTATCTATCACAAAAAAATAAGAAATCCAATTCAAACTGATCATATTAGTTGGACTTTATGTAGTTGCATTCACCTGAATAAATTACACATTAAGTTGGACACTTGATCTCATAAACAACCAGCTGATTTTAAGACAAAACAGATGACTCATTCCTAGCGATTTACTTTCACTTTTCTTTTAACTTCTTTTTTTTTCAAATGTGGTGATTTTATTTGGATCAAGGTATTATTCATTTCCTGCATCAAAACGAAATATATCATCTGTAAATTCGCTCGTTCTTTCAAAAATGTTACTTCAAAAAATTCGGAACGCGAACTGATGAACACAAAGCAAATATAGGTGTTGGGTGTTAGGCTGATAGGTCAATTAAAGATACAATTTTCCTTCTTGGCACGAACTTCTTGCTCTCTCTCTGCTGTCTCTATCTCTCGCTCTAGGCCACTAGTGCCGAAAAAATAAATAAATAAACCCTTGTGTTGAGGAATATGGACATGGTTTCCTCGGTGGTTTTACCTCCAATGTAAGGGAACCTCTGCAGGATCTTCTCCTTCAGCTGCAGCACCGTCATTTTCTGCATCTGCTCGTCAGTGTTGCACAGGTCGATTAAAAACTTCTCCTGTCGCGGCCCATGAATCATGACCTGGTAGATTTTCCCCATTTAGAGCTCCTTGGTTCTCCTTCTGCCTCCGTCACCGTCTCCAAAAAGGAATGTCAGTGCAGGTAGTCGTTCAGGTGTGTAGACGGATTGACAGAGTGACGTCAGAAAAGACCTATAACACTTTTGCTCTTTTGCAGCACCTGCGGGACACTGTTCGGGTAGCATGTTGTTAAATATCTTTTTCAACAAATTGCTCAATCTGTGCACAAATACAGATAAAGTTCCACATGAATATTACAAGCAGCTGAGCTGGCATTTTGATTTTCTTGAACCTGCCTGATAAAGTTAATGTATAAATTGATATGTGTGCTGTAAGAGTGATGGAGCAGCAGCTTTGCAATTGATTTCACTCAGAGCTGACTGGCAGGTGGTTCTTGTCGACAGAGAGCAGAAGACCTGGAAATCATGCAATTTCCAAGAAATTTAAACACTCTAAAGAGACTAATGGTTTCATGAACTCAAAACATTTGGGCTGAGTCCACTGAGACATTGCAAACCTCAGTCACAGCACATCAAATCCCCTTCTTAAGAAGAGGCCCAACAGCTCCTAGCTTCCTCTGGCTTCCTACCCATTTTTTGTGATTTATTTTCATGAGCAGAAGCTGATAGAGGCAGAGCCAGACACAGTCAGATCACTTCTGGTCAAGTTTATTATGTTACACTATGAAGTTTGTAACCAAGGTTGAAATGACAGGAAGCAACATTACTCTGACCTCTATTGATAAGATCATTGAGCCTTTAACTGCCACAGGTTTGTTAGCTGATTCAGTCAATGTGACCTCAGTTGGTCAGAGCAGCAAAGGTAAAGCGAGTGGATAAAGTTGTGTTCTTCCTGTCAACTGGCTTTTCACCCTCTGAAGCACTTGAATATCTTTTCTGTTGTAAGGGTTTGAATATTGTGACAAAAATGAAAAACATTCTGGTACTCTCCAGATTTTAAAAGGATGTAAACAATTTTAAGATGAATGACAAGAAAGGACATAATACACTGTGTTATTATATATTTATAAAAAGCTAAGACAAAATTCAGAAGCAGTAATGGAAAAACTATACATCCCATGATTCAATACCTAAAACCACCTTTAGCAGCAATAACGTGAAGTCTTATGTACAATGTTATCAATCTCTCTCATCTAAACTTTGATTGTGGGGTCGCCACAGCAGAGTGATCCACATGATGGGTGTGACTGTTTTACTGTTTTACAACACATTTTGGATACAAACTGAGTAATAAATGAAAAAAAAAAAACACAATTTCCTCCAGTGTTTAGAGACAACAATGAAACAAACAAAAAAAATGTCATAATATTTAAATGTTGCAAACCTCTAGCTGTACTTTCAACATATTTGTACCAGAATCTATGCAATATCTGCATTTGTGCAAAAGGTAACACATAAAGTTGACACTAGGAGGCACACTATACCAAGAATTAACTGATACTGCACCATTACTGTGTGTATTACTTAAAAAAAGGAAAATAAGATTAAACATGATGGATTTAAAGTTAGAAAAAAAACTATATTAAAAAGATCTTTTGGCTACAACCAATAATAATAATGATAAAAAAGCTTTATGTGGAATTGTTGCATCATTGCATCAAATATATCATGTTTTGAAATGACATTTGGCCAGAGATCGTTCAGGAAAGTACCTGGTAGACCCACAAAAGTGTTTGCACTGTGAGAAGTTTATTCAGGGTGGAAATCTTGCATTGTGTCTGTGTTGTTAAATAGTGAAGCAATTTATCAGTCTTACTGGTAAGAAAGAACTAATGAGTACTCAGTGAACATTTAAGTATTGATCTAGAACAGTGCCAGGACTAAAGTAAGACAGTGAGCCCTGTCACTCCCCAATCAACCATTCAACCTCATGTTTAAAACAGGTCCAAAGGCTCTGCAATAAAACACATTACTGGACAATTAGATCAAGAAATCGACCTTTCAACAGCAGCAATATATATCTGTAAATAATCTGTCTTCTTTGCACTTTTATGTGACGCAGTTGCTGGCAGAACGTGAAAGCCATCACACAAAAACTTTGGGGGATTCCAGTGGCTGTGACAAAGCAGGCAGACTCTCTCTGTTTTCTGTACATTTCCTGAGCTGATCTGCACCAAACCTGCTGTGCAGGGACAGGATGAGGAAGGATGTGAACGGAGACAATCCTTTACACGGGCAATGACAGTTTGAGCTTCAAACATCATGGCTAGATAAAGGAAGCAGAGCACGACTGGGCTCAGCCTAAACATTCCCAGTTATGGCTGTGCCAGAGGACCTTTGTGCCAGAGGCTGTACAAATAGACTTTCAGAGTATTTCCAAAAGTTTTGGCTTGTTTTTCTTCCTGAGATTAGACAGTTCACGGCACATGGCTGACAGAAATCACATGAGTATATTCTTATTTTAGGAAATTAAGTACATTATTTTTTCCACAACAGGTGCAGACTTCACTGAAAGTGTTTTTGCTCTTCAGGAGCCTTTTTGATGTCCAGTTTCTTAATTATATCTCTAGAATTTCTGCTTGACCCAATACACTTAAAGTTTAGCGTGCACACGCAGGTGTGCCTGGATGTAGAGACATAGTTTCTATAATGGCAGCTGAATAGTTAACTATTTTTCAAGATGTTCATTTCACCTCCTTTTTCTTTCACTTTGCTCACAGAGCTGCAACAAGTGGACAGACCTACTTTGTTTTTTTGCCAAACAATACTGAAAACAAAAGTATTCAAAGCAAAACTGTCCTTTTGGAAACATCATGTGAAACTCCTCGATTGTTTTGTACGACAGAGTAAAGGAAATAAGCTAATCACACAAGGTGTTTTAGACAGAAGAGGTTATTTCTGGTTTTACAGTTTGGGGTTATTTGAGGTCAAGGCATGGTACTTGATACTTTCAGTCACTCCTATCCTGATTCATTGATTTCTAGTTCTGATGTCTCTATTTGGAGAGTTTCTACACATTATGGTACCATCTACTTGTCCCATGAAGGTTTCAAACTCTGGCAATCAGCTTCTTTGCTACACTGTAAAAACAAAATCGTAAAAAAAAAAAACTGTAATCTTCTGACAGCTGTGGCGCCAGAAAAATACTGTGAAATAACAGAAAATTACTTTCTCATAATTTTTTTTTTCCACAATTAAAATACAGTTTGTAGTTGTAATTTTAACAAGATTTTGTCTTATTTTTAGGTTGTTTTTAACATTTAATTAGAAACATTTTCACATTTCAAAACAATTAAATTACCTAGAAATATGGTAATAATAATGCTTAAATATACAGAAATGTGCTGTTATTAATTAGTTTCAATGACATTATTTTATATAAAAAAGTTGTATAATAATTTGTGTTTGACGTAATATAACAGTATATGACACAACAATAATGTGATTCAGCTTTCAAAACATGTCAAAAGACTGCTGAAAAATTAATTATTGGGTTTAAAGTTGCTACAATTTTAAGGACTGTAGCTTTTGTACTGTAGTGGAGCTGTAGTAGTGGAGCCTGGTCTGCAACACCTGACAGCCATGGTACTAGCAAAAGGAGTCTTTTGCCAACTTCCTGTTTTTGCACAGCTCAAGGTTTTTTTACACACTTTATCTAAGCAACTCACGGGTACCCAATAGAACACAGACAGACTTAACTCAGGGTGACACAAATTAACATGTTAAATGTAAGGGGTATGAATCAACAGGGGGTCAAACCAGCAACAGACTTTACATGGCAGCATTAAATCAAATAGCTAACAAATAAACACAGATAAGCACCTAAACAACCAGGGCTGCAAAGGATGCTGGGAAACGATCCAAAAGGACCTGCCAGATCACTAGCAGTTTTACAGTTTATCCCCTTAAATAACAGACAAATATTTATAAAAATTACGATATATTTGTGAACGTATTTTAACAAAAATATACGTATTTTTAATGGGGTTTTTTGGTAAATGAACAGAAATATTGTGTCTATTTTTGTAAATTAAATGATATTTTAAAAACATAGAAAAAAATCTGTAAAATAGATTAGATAGTACTAGAATAGATAGTAAAATGTTATATTACATTTTTTTACAGTGTATGTCATGTTGCTAAATTCAGCTGTTTCCCTCTTCTTCCTTTTCACAAAGATATCTTTATTTATGATTTATGATTTGTTTCAGGGTAGGGTGTGATGGGAATCTGGTTCTGTGTCTTGAAAGATATTTCTGGGAATCTAATTCAATTTCAGGTGTGGATAAAACAGCTAAACATGTCAAAATCAACATGGAGTAGCTGAAGCAGATGCCATAAACGGTGGCTTTCTGTGTGGGTTCCTCAGTACTGTACTCTGCCTTCAAGGCTGACACACTGTAAGTGGTTTTCACCAAAGATCTGCAGAACAAATCTGTAACAGTGACGAGATGTCATAAATGAGCTTAAAGTCAGTGACAACTGTAAAATGAGTCAGAATTTATTATGAAATTTTGATAAAACAAAATATATTCATATTTTAGATCAATACACTGTGTTACATTTGGTCTTGTTTCTTCTGCCCACATCATGTTTTATGTCCTGCATGAGCGAAGACTCGAATACAGCAAAACAGGAAATGTTAAAGTCAAAGAGAAACACAAAACTGATACTATTATCACACAAATCTTTACATCGGCATTTAGAGTTTACAGCTGAGTTGGAAAATAAACAAACAAAAATACAAAACAATATAAAAGCAATTACCGCAAAGCTTAATTAAAGGTCTCAAATGAGTAAAACAACATTGAAAGAAAGTCTCATTAGTCAGAAATAGTCAGCTGTGCTGAGACTAGCTTCACCTTTCAAGCCTCAACTCTGAAGCCAAAGTCCTTTTCTGGAGACGGTTTACAACAGTACATGGTAGAAGCAATAAAACAGAAACAAATGAAGCTTCATATATTTAAAATGAACATTACAGTCTGTTTCCTTACAGACTTGAATTACACAATGTGCATCAGTTACCTTTTAAAATATCTGACACAGCGGGAACATTCTCAAAATGTAATAATATGGCACATCGTATCTCTTTATGCTTAAGAATGCATGTATTAAACCTTTTCAATAAAAAAAAAAAGACAGCAAAGAGTCAAGCAGTTTCTCAAACTGAATAAAGAACACGATGCAACAAGTTAAAGCTCAGTGTGAAGCCTGAATCACACAGAAACTATTTTACTGCACTGGTAGTAATGCTGAACAGTATCTGACGTATACAGTCACAATCTACAAAGTATATATTAAAAGATAAAAGAATCAACAAGACACAGTTGTCCTTTCAAATAAAACTTCTGTCATTCTGGTTAAAGTCACAGTCTTTTCAATATGATTTTTTATGGTAACTACAAGATAGTAAACCATATCCACATCTTCTTCTATGAGCCTGATGTGGTTCTTCCATTTCGTCTCGTATTTGTGGAGAAGGGGAGACCTGTGCTGTGTTTTCAGCCTTCAACTCATTAAAACGCTGCCTCTCTGTGCTGCTCTGTGTTTTCCCACGTATACTTTCATTACTGTGTCCCTGTGACCCTCGAGTGTCACTCAAATTCAAGCTTTGGAAAGAAACCAACAGAGACTCCACACCCTTTTGATCTGCCGTAACGCCTGCTTCTTTGCCCTGTGACATCCCAGTGCTGACGCCACTCTGGAAACTCTCAGGGGTCTGATATCCCTGATATCCAGTTGTTCTCTCTGCTTCATTATCAGCACAACTTTCTGGTTTTCCTCTTGTTGGCTGATTTTTAGCACCTTTTCCACTCTCCCTCATCTTTGTATTCAGCCCAGAAGAAGAACATGGAACAGGACATATTTGGTTTTTGACATCAGTTCTGCTTTCTTGTTTACCATTTTGCTTGTTCCCCTGATTATCACCATCGTCCACACTTTGCTGAGAACCTTTTATCGGTATAGGATATGTTCTCTCCCTATATCCTGTTTCCTTGACAATAAGATGATTATTTTTTCCTGATGTCTGATCTTTGAGTCTAACTGTGCTGTTAGGAGCATCATCAGATCTTCCAGAGTGTTGGTCCTGCATCACTGTTAACGCAGTCATTATTTGTCACATCCATTTTTTCCCTCTGTGAGTGTTCATCATCTGTGCTTGTTTGTTTGTTTTTAACATCTCCATTCTCCTCTCTCTCCTGCCCGTGTTGTCCAGATGTAGTGTTACTCTCTTTCTGATTAATGGTCAAACTCTCCCGTTTGCTTTGACCCTTTCCTCTACTATATTCTCTTAGCGTGATACAGAGGTCAGCTTTCTTCAAAAGCCTTCCAGGCTCAGTTTTCCTTTGGTCTGTCATCTTTTCTCTATTTAACTGTTTCTCTACAATCACCCTCGTCCTCTCGGTTGACTCTAACACCTGCTTTGCTTTTCTCTTTAGTTTCCTGGCTGTCAGCACTGTGATGATTGACAGCTGCTACCTCTCCCTCATCCTCCTTTTTTCTGTCTTCCACATCATGTTTATCTTGCTTATTTTTGTCCTTGGTATCCAGCTTTGAGGCGTCAGAAGTGGACACCTCCGCTGTGTCTGCAGGAAGCGTCTGAACTGGAAAGTTCATCGACAGCAGAGAAAAAAATAGTTTAAGAAATGGCTCAGACAATGTTTCAGAATCAGAAACCTCACCAGTAAGTGTATAAGAGATGTTTTCCTTCTTACCTTTCCTGTAGAACAGCAGATAAGCATTGTAGGATCTAATAGGAGCAATAATACAGTAATGCAAATTTATTGTCATATTCAGCAAATGTAGTGAGAAAGAAAGACAGATGAGAACTTACGTCTCACAGGAATCCAGTTGAAATAGCTGGTAGGGTCGCTGTGTATGAAAACAACAGTAATGTGTCTTAGGGAAAAAAAAAGAAAAATCTCTGTTGAAATTATTTTTTTGAAGAACAACAGTAAAGTCTTACCAACGTGACCCTGGTGTCATTGAAGTCATACCATCTGCCATCATCCTGGGACCTGATTGTTGCAGTGTAATGTCCATTTCTCAGATCACCAAAGTGATCCACAAACGCATACAGCTCATACAACTGACTCTGAAGAACAATGACAGAAATCAGCTAAAGAAACAAGAAAATAATCAGTAACAACAAATTGTGCAGTGTACCTCAGAACTAGTGTTTGGTATCTGTAGTTTGTAGGGAATCTTCACTCTGCGTCTGATTTTTACGTAATCCATGTGCACAAAGTCAAACTTAAATCTCTTCAGCAGCAGTGTCAAAACTTCTGGATGATGCTTCATTTCAGATTTCTAATCGAAACACACAAATAACCAAATTAAATAGAGGCAGACAAAAAAATAGAGGCGGACAAAAAGTCCCTTTAAAGATGTTAAAACTTGGACAAAGTATCCATGTTTAATTTTCCTTTGCAAAATGCTCTGCAGTCTTTGAAAAGTGCGTAGAAATACACTGATGAAAGACACTAAGACCCAGATCAAGTTCAAATTCAAGTGTTTTAAAGTTGAAGTCCAAATTCAAGGTAAAAAATAAAAAAGTACTGATATGTTCAGGGATGCTTCATCACCTGTCAGAACATTAGTGTAGAAAAAAAAAAAACAAGGACAAGAAGCAAAAACAGCACAAGCGAACAGCAACAAAATATTCAACAACTAAAACAGGAAATGATGAATGTTTTTCTATAAATATAACAAAAACAGAAATAAAATGATATAATATGACATAAAATGATTTTAAGAGTAATTTTAACAAGCTCATCATGCTACCAACGCAAAGTCATCACGTGCACTTGAGGAAAATCCAAACTTTAATTTCTCAGAACTCACGATTGTTGAATTGGTTTTGTCACCACAAGTGTCACAGAACAGCTGATTTGATCCACTGATGTCAGACTCACTGAAATACCTGGTAATGCCATCAACCTGAAAAACGCATCGAGGCTACTTTACTCAAACTGGTTGTTGTTTCACAAAAACAAACAAAACACACTCTCAGTAAACACATAAAATATTTCCATAATTAGATAAAATGACAGATTTTCATGAGCATTATGCTTTTTTTAAACTAAAGATGAGCCAATCTGATAAAGTTGCATTTAGATAAAAGAATATTTAAGTCTACTGATAACAGTGAGTTGTTTTCAGGGTGTGAGATAGTGATGGACTTTTGACCAGTCCAGAGAGTCCACTCCCTCGCTCACTAATGCAGCGATGACAGACTCCAGCCATTTTAATATATACAAGAAGTGATGCAAACACCTTTGAATGCACTTGTTTTCTGCGTTAATGTACCATAAAAATTGTATCTGATAAAAATCATCATAGTAGACAAACATGTCTACTAACATATCACTTAAAAGTTTACAGTGCTGGAAGAAAAACTATGTGAATTCTTGAAGTTAATAGCTGGTCAAATCTTCTTTGGCAGCAGTGACTTCAAGAAAGTGGTTTGTATGTTCAAGAGGAATTCTTATTATCATTATTATTATCTCTTTTTTTTTCTCAGGGAGACTGCAGCTTTTGTTCACGGGCTACGTGCTCAACCAAGTGAGCTATCTATCACTTAACTTGACATCCAGTGTGTTTAATACTTAATGTGTTAAGTAAAAATACTGGAAACGATCATTTTTGTATGTTATTATCTTAGGCACATTGTGTTTGTCTTTTATTGCGTCTTAGATGAAGACCGTATCACATTTTATAGCAAATCAATGCAGAAAACCAGCTAATTCCAGACACTTCAAATACTTTTTCCTGCCATTGTTCAACAGGTTACAATACCCAGATTTCACTGTTCACATGCTGATGTTATAACTGTGGAATTAAAAAATAATAATTAGGACCCTTTGTCCAAGGAAATGTTCCTCACTTGAAAATCACTTTGGATTAACACATTGACTAAATGAGTCCAATATGATGTTAGCTTTCATTCCTCACCACACTGTAGTCTCTGTGATCGTCCACCAGTTCAAGAAGTAGACTCCAGAACGGACCATCAGCGTTTGTCTCTGTCTCACACTTAGAGCACTTATCCTTTTGCGTCAGGTATCCTTTAAAAAGCTTAAGAAAGACAATAAAAAGCCTTGTAGCATTGTGTTTCCACTGAACTGATGGATCTGTTACATTTAACGTAAAGTCTGTACCTGTGACGCTCCAGGACTGCTCACGTGGCTCAGAATGTTCTCCAAGCACTCAGCAGCATCACCTTGAACAAAATCTTGAGGGAGCGTAAAAGGGGGAAGACAGCAGTTTAAAATCATCTGTACTTTAACATGTGCTTAAGGGAGATTTGATGCAAATTTTAAAGCTTGCTGCAACTTTACAAAAAACATGAGTTATGGATGGATGATTGTTAATGCTTTTCCATCAACTGACGACACAACTCATAAATTAGCCACGTGGAGGGACTATTTTGTTAATCCATTTTGGAACTTCTTACAAGGAAACTGAGCAGTGGATGTGATAAATGGACTGCACTTACAATCAGAAGCCAAAGTTAGTGGAGCTGTGGATGGATGGACGAGGAACATCCTCAGACATACAGCTGGCTCCTCCACTTGTGCTGTTTCTCAGTTTTCATTCTCATTAAAGAAAGTCCAAATTTTTACACCGGATGTGTGAACTGATTAAACAGTAAAGTGGTGGCAGTCTGATTAAACCCTTTTAATAATTTGATCTCTACTAACAGAGGCTGAAAGTCTCCATCTCCAAGAGAACATCAGGATTTGCCTGAATTGTTTAAGCATTTTTAGGAGTTATTAACTAATATTAATATTTCTAATACAAACCCCCCCCCCAACACTACAACTAATTTGTTGTTGTGGTTTAGGATGATTAATTGTACCACAATAGTGACTATTTTAATACATGTTTTAGTTAGAAAGAAATCTGGCACGTTTTATTGCTGATGTTCAGTTAATCAGGTGCATCAGCAGTACCTGGCTGCTACCTGCCTTCTTTTAACTGCCACGATGGCTGTCAGGTAGATACTCATTCACAGACTGTTTCTGCATTTCGGCTTCCTTTTTTTAATTAAATAGTGATACAGTTTAATATGTTATGTGTTGTTCTTCATCTCAGGTTGTTTTTATTTATATGACTGTTGCAACAATATGCCTGATCTATAAACTGTGAATGTTGGGTGGATATAAAAAAAGATCTTAGCTGAGGTTGTGGTGATTTTAATTGTATAATAGCCTACCTCTTGTGATGCCCAGCTTCTTTGTGATTTTATAGGTGTAACCTGTACCACGCTTCAAGTCATCAAAGAGTTCTTTCAGATGACTATCAAAAGACTCAGCGTCACAGCTGGGCCAACAGAAAGGAAACACAAACTGAAATCAGTGTCAGGCAGTTGCAGTGAACAGAATCATCTCTTTAATGCTGAACTGAGCATTACTGTATGTTGGACCTGCAACAAACCTTTTTAGTGCTTCTCTGAAGTCTTTGGTCATGAAGAGCACCTGCAGCACACTGTTCAGGTAACACGTTGATCCCTGGTTTATGAGCCCATGGTAAATGTTGCCTTGAAGGGTGTAGGGAATATGCATGTAAGCAGCAGTGCTGTCTATAAACAAGACCTTATGATAAACCGAGGAAACAACACGTACCGCGATGCTGCCTCCATGAATCAGACATGTTTCTTTCCTCCAGACGTCTAACTGTGCTGTTAGGAGCATCATCAGATCTTCCAGAGTGTTGGCCTGCATCACTGTTAACGCAGTCATTATTTGTCACATCCATTTTTTCCCTCTGTGAGTGTTCATCATCTGTGCTTGTTTGTTTGTTTTTAACATCTCCATTCTCCTCTCTCTCCTGCCCGTGTTGTCCAGATGTAGTGTTACTCTCTTTCTGATTAATGGTCAAACTCTCCCGTTTGCTTTCACTCTCTCCTCTACCACGCTCTCTTGCACTGTTACAGAGGTCAGCTTTCTTCAAAAGCCTTCCAGGCTCAGTTTTCCTTTGGTCTGTCATCTTTTCTCTATCTAAGTGTTTTTTCTCAATCACCCCGTCCTCTCGGTCGCCTCTAACACCTGCTTTGCTTTTCTCTTCAGTTTCCTGGCTGTCAGCACTGTGATGATTGACAGCTGCTACCTCTCCCTCATCCTCCTTTTTTCTGTCTTCCACATCATGTTTATCTTGCTTATTTTTGTCCTTGGTATCCAGCTTAGAGGCGTCAGAAGTGGACACCTCCGCTGTGTCTGCAGGAAGCGTCTGAACTGGAAAGTTCATCGACAGCAGAGAAAAAAAATAGTTTAAGAAATGGCTCAGACAATGTTTCAGAATCAGAAACCTCACCAGTAAGTGTATAAGAGATGTTTTCCTTCTTACCTTTCCTGTAGAACAGCAGATAAGCATTGTAGAATCTAATAGGAGCAATAATACAGTAATGCAAATTGTATTGTCATATTCAATAACTGTAGTGAGAAAGAAAGACAGATGAGAACTTACGTCTCACAGGAATCCAGTTGAAATGGCTGGTAGGAAAGCTGTGTATGAAAACAACAGTAATGTGTCTTAGGAAAAAAAAAAAAAATCTCTGTTGAAATTATTTTTTTGAAGAACAACAGTAAAGTCTTACCAACGTGACCCTGGTGTCATTGAAGTCATACCATCTGTCATCATCCTTGGACCTGATTGTTGCAGTGTAATGTCCACTTCTCAGATCACCAAAGCGATCCACAAACGCGTACAGCTCATACAACTGACTCTGAAGAACAATGACAGAAATCAGCTCCAGAAATAAGAAAATAATCAGTTACAACATATTGTGCAGTGTACCTCAGAACCAGTGTTTGGTATCTCTAGGATGTAGGGAATCTTCACTCTGCGTCTGATTTTTACGTAATCCATGTGCCCAAAGTCAAACTGAAATCTCTTCAGCAGCAGTGTCAAAACTTCTGGATGATGCTTCATTTCAGATTTCTAATCGAAACACACAAATAACTGCGAAGTCCAAATTCAAGGTGAAAAATAAAAAAGTACTGATATGTTCAGGGATGTTTCATCACCTGTCAGAACATTAGTGTGGGAAAAAAAAAACACAAGGACAAGAAGCAAAAACAGCACAAGCGAACAGCAACAAAATATTCAACAACTAAAACAGGAAATGATGAACGCTTTTCTATAAATATAACAAAAATAATGAAATGATATAATATGACATAAAATGATTTTAAGAGTAATTTCAACAAGCTCATCATGCTACCAACGCAAAGTCATTACATGCACTTGAGGAAAATCCAAACTTTAATTTCTCAGAACTCACGATTGTTGAATCGGTTTTGTCACCACAAGTGTCACAGAACAGCTGATTTGATCCACTGATGTCAGACTCACTGAAATACCTGGTAATGCCATCAACCTGAAAAACGCATCGAGGCTACTTTACTCAAACTGGTTGTTGTTTCATAAAAACAAACAAAACACACTCTCAGTAAACACATAAAAAATATTTCCATAATTAGATAAAATTACAGATTTTCATGAGCATTATGCTTTTTTTAAACTAAAGGTGAGCCAATCTGATAAAGTTGCATTTAGATAAAAGAATATTTAAGTCTACTGATAACAGTGAGTTGTTTTCAGGGTGTGAGATAGTGATGGACTTTTGACCAGTCCAGAGAGTCCACTCCCTCGCTCACTAATGCAGCGATGACAGACTCCAGCCATTTTAATATATACAAGAAGTGATGCAAACACCTTTGAATGCACTTGTTTTCTGTGTTAATGTGCCATAAAAATTTTATCTGATTAAAATTTTCATAGTAGACAAACATGATGCTCTTAAACTGACACCACAAAAATGATTGAGCGTTTGTGTATTTTTATTGAAATTATCACTTAAACGTTTACAGTGCTGGAAGAAAAACTATGTGAAATTAATAGCTGGTCAAACCTTCTTTGGCAGCGGTGACTTCAAGAAAGTGGTTTGTAGGTTCAAGAGGAATTCTTCTTTTTTTTATTATTATCTCTCTCTCTCTCTCTCTTTTTTTTTTTTTTTTTTTTTTGATTTTGTGGGTCTGGTGGCCTTTATTGAAAGTGATTAGATGGGAAATGGGAGCAGAGAGAGAGGAGATATGCAGCAGAGATCCATAGGGCAGGATTTGACCCTCAGCTGGCTGCAGGGAGACTGCAGCTTTTGTTCACGGGCTACACTGTACTTACTGTGTTAAATAAAGATACCTGAAATGATCATTTTTGTATGTTATTATCTTAGGCATATTGTGTTTGTCTTTCATTGCATCTTAGATGAAGACCATATCACATTTTATAGCAAATCAATGCAGAAAACCAGCTAATTCCAGACACTACAAATACTTTTTCCTGCCATTGTTCAACAGGTTACAATACCCAGATTTCACTGTTCACATGTTGATGTTATAACTGTGGAATTTTAAAAATAATAACTTTTAAGACCTTTTGTCCAAGGAAATGTTCCTCACTTGAAAATCACTTTGGATTAACACATCGACTAAATGAGTCCAATATGATGTTAGCTTTCATTCCTCACCACACTGAAGTCTCTGTGTGATCGTCCACCAGTTCAAGAAGTAGACTCCAGAACGGACCATCAGCGTTTGTCTCTGTCTCACACTTAGAGCACTTATTCTTTTGCGTCAGGTATCCTTTAAAAAGCTTAAGAAAGACAATAAAAAGCCTTGTAGCATTGTGTTTCCACTGAACTGATGGATCTGTTACATTTAACGTAAAGTCTGTACCTGTGACGCTCCAGGACTGCTCACGTGGCTCAGAATGTTCTCCAAGCACTCAGCAGCATCACCTTGAACAAAATCTTGAGGGAGCGTAAAAGGGGGAAGACAGCAGTTTAAAATCCTCTGTACTTTAACATGTGCTTAAGGGAGATTTGATGCAAATTTTAAAGCTTGCTGCAACTTTACAAAAAACATGAGTTATGGATGGATGATTGTTAATGCTTTTCCATCAACTGACGACACAACTCATAAATTAGCCACGTGGAGGGACAATTTTGTTAAATCCATTTTGGAACTTCTTACAAGGAAACTGAGCAGTGGATGTAATAAATGGCCTGCACTTATATAGCGCTTTCTCCAGACCGTTAAGGTGTCCTCAAAGCGCTTTACAGAGGCCTCTCATTCACCCATTCGCACACCAGTGGGCGGCTGCTGCCATGCAAGGCGCTGCCTTTGCACTTTGGTCAGTTGGAGCCGGGATCGAACTGCCAACCTTACAGTGACGGGACGACGCGCTCTACCAACTGAGCTACAGCCACTATGACTGTAATCTGTTGCTCTGAAAATTGACGCTAACATAAAGTATCAAGAAACCCACTTGAACCGATTTGGTAAACATGTAATCGATACAAGAATGAGTAACTCCAACTCTGAGAGCATGGGCATCTGGTTAGGATGTCTCCCGTACGTCTCCCTGGTGTTTTGGGCATGTCCAATTAGAAAGAAGCACTGAGAGAACACATTTCTTATGGCCCAGGAATGCCTCTAAGTCTCCCAGGAGGAACTAGAAGTGGTTGGGGAGAGGAAGGTCTGGGCCTCTTTGCTTTTCCTGCAACCTGGACTGAGAAGCCAAAGTTAGTGGAGCTGTGGATGGATGGACGAGGAACATCCTCCACAGCTGGTCCTCCACTTGTGCTGTTTCTCAGTTTTAATTCTCATTAAAGAAAGTCCAAATTTTTCACACCGGATGTGTGAACTGATTAAACAGTAAAGTGGTGGCAGTCTGATTAAACCCTTTTAATAATTTGATCTCTACTAACAGAGGCTGAAAGTCTCCATCTCCAAGAGAACATCAGGATTTGCCTGAATTGTTTAAGCATTTTTAGGAGTTATTAACTAATATTAATATTTCTAATACAAACCCCCCCTAATACGACAACTAATTTGTTGTTGTGGTTTAGGATGATTAATTGTATCACAATAGTGACTATTTTAATACTTGTTTTAGTTAGAAAGAAATCTGGCACGTTTTCATTGCTGATGTTCAGTTAATCAGGTGCATCAGCAGTACCTGGCTGCTACCTGCCTTCTTTTAACTGCCACGATGGCTGTCAGGTAGATACTCATTCACATACTGTTTCTGCATTTTGGCTTCCTTTTTAAAAAAAATTAAATAGTGATACAGTTATGTGTTATTCTTCATCTCAGGTTGTTTTTATTTATATGACTGTTGCAACAATATGCCTGATCTATAAACTGTGAATGTTGGGTGGATATAAAAAAAAGATCTTAGCTGAGGTTGTGGTGATCTTTAATTGTATGATAGCCTACCTCTTGTGATGCCCAGCTTCTTTCTGATTTTATAGGTGTAACCTGTACCACGCTTCAAGTCATCAAAGAGTTCTTTCAGATGAATATCAAAAGACTCAGCGTCACAGCTGGGCCAACAGAAAGGAAACACAAACTAAAATCAGTGTCAGGCAGTTGCAGTGAACAGAATCATCTCTTTAATGCTGAACTGAGCATTACTGTATGTTTGACCTGCAACTAACCTTTTTAGTGCTTCTCTGAAGTCTTCGGTCATGAAGAGCACCTGCAGCACACTGTTCAGGTAAGACGTTGATCCCTGGTTCATGAGCCCATGGTAAGTGTTGCCTTGAAGGGTGTAGGGAATATGCATGTTAACAGCAGTGCTGGCTGTAAACAAGACCTTATGATAAACCGAGGAAACAACACGTACCGCGATGCTGCCTCCATGAATAAGACATGTTTCTTTCCCGCAGACGTCGTCTGCCACGTATTTTCTAAATAAATGTAAATTACAAGTTGGATCATTAGACTAAAACAGATGAGAGAATGGATAAAATATGTGTGGACCTACCTTTAAGTGGATGACTGGCCACTGTAAATGTAAACGCACACGTACGGATCAGAAAGCTGGATACTTTCTTTTTCACTTTATGCCACGCCCACTCTGATGTTGCGTTCATATTATTCGTAGAAAATGTAGATATAAGTGACATAATGACTGCTTTTATGAGCACACTTCTTTTAAATTCTTTCGTCTCTCTCTTTCTTTTTATTTTGTTTTCTTTTTTTTTCTTCAGAGATTGTCAATCTTTGAAATAGTCCCGTATCAATATTGTCGTAAAGTTGAGTTTAAGTACGCAAGGACATCTGGAGAAAACGAATTCTTGACGAAAATTTTGCATTTAATTTTTCGGAACAATAATCACAATTAACACAATGTGGCAACTTTGTCCAGTTTTCACATGAGAAGGGAAAGCAACAGAGGATTTTGGAAAGACATATATACATTATATTGTGATAATGTGTGCTGAATATATTAATATAGTCTACAGTCTGTAACTGTAAATTAAACACATCTGAGAGATCGATAAATGCATTTTTGCTCTTCTCCATAGGCTTTTTCTGAAAAGTTCTCTCCATATTTGTTCAAGGAAAGAGTCATGAAGTCTAATAAAAAACAGGGTTGTTTAGTGAAATCCCGAGACTTTCTGTTGTGCAGTCACGTGAATTCCTGTAAATGCCTGACTTCATTACCAACTGAAAGTAAAAATACAGATACTGGTCAGTTCACTTTAACAGTCACGCAACTATTTTCATGACTGTTTCATTTTTGCTCAACTCTGCCTTCCTTCTCAGAAAACCTGAACTTCAGCCCATCCACTCTCAGAGGACTCGTTTGTAATAGGTTTCCTGTTTTTTTTTTGTTTTTTTTTTTTTTTGTTTTTTTTTTTACATTTTATTTATTTAATTTTTTAAGCCCACTAGGTGAGGGTAATCTACAACAAGAGAGAAAACTGAACTGTGTCAGACAAACACTGACTTGAGGCAGGGTACTTTATAACCCCAAACAATTTTTAATTAGAGCATTAGAATGATCAATATAATGCTCCAACCCCAAATGTGAAATATGAAGCGCTTTCAGGCATTTAAACCAATCTCAGTGAACAGTGGTAATAATCCAGCAGTTTTTAATTCCAGAGAAACTAAAAACATTACAAATGATGAATCAAATGCACAGGTATTCTATAATCTTGTTCTATTATTTACAGATGCCTTCGCTACTGTTTTTAAACATGCTGATGTTCTCAGGTGGTTGTGTCAGGAAAGGGAAGGGAATCCAACATAGAACAGAAGCAAAATCAATCTGGGACATTCTGATCTGCTGCTGTGGTAATCCCTAAAGGGGAAAGCCGAAAGAAGCTGTCTTTTATTTTAACAACTGAGATAAAACCAACATGCAGGCAAAGGAGAGGGCTTTTATTTGAAAACTTTATCACACAATTATCATATTACATATAAATGAGAGAGAACAACTGTTAATGAGATAACAAAGAAAATCATTTCATTTTATACATAATAGTCAAAATACATTAATGGTAATTTATACATTAGTTGTGATGTGCTAGTTCTATGTCATCAACAACAAAAAACTGTCCTGAAGTCACCTTTGGTACAACGTCATACATCCGTCTGACAGCTAAAGATCCCAATCACACCAGGAAATCTAAAACAAAGTGGCTGGAGGAGAATTAAACAGGTTTTTTTTTTTTTCTAATGACCCAGTCCAAGTCCAGACCTCAACCCATCTGAAATGCTATCGTAGGAAATTAAGAGAGCTGTGCATAAACAAATGGCTGTAAACTTCAAAGACCTGAGGCATCACTGTGATGAGAAGTGTGGAAGTCTCACTGTTTTACTGTAAAAACCTTGAGTCCATGTTATTTTGGCTCAATAAGGTTCTTCATAGTTTTCTCTCTGAGCTCTAGTGGGTAATTTTCATCCAGGGACATAAAAGATCACTTGCTTTGATTTATGTCGTCCTTTTTTGGATTTTTTTATCAGATCTAACAACTTCTTCACTCTCAGCTTCTGTTTGTGAATGAAATGTGAGTTGGGCCATTTTCTTTGACGCAGGTGAACTCTGGGTCTCAGCACTGTTTTCTACTCTTTCAGTCATGTTTTTCTCACTGTCTCCTTGTGTCTCTGGTAAATCTTTCTGAATAAATTCATTAAAAGACACCGTGTCAATATCACCAGGCTCCAGATCACCTTCTCCTTCACCATCTACCTCTTTTTCTCCTTTATTTTTCATTTGTATGACAGTTTCCTGTTCTAGATCCTCCTGTAGACTCATTTCTTCAGACTGCTCGTTGCCTTGAGCCACTTCTCTCTCTCCATGGTGCTCATGTGCTCCATCTGAGGAGTTATTCACAACATATTCCTGTTTTTGAGTATTGAATGAAGTGTGCTGTCTACTATCACCGCCTCCTTCATTGCTCTGAATCTGATTGTTACAGAGAGAATTTTTCCTCAAAACTCTTGTCTCACCAGTTCCCTGAGCTTCCACGCTGCAGTGATTCTCAGCTTCTGCCTCCCCGGCCTCCTTTCTTTCCCTGGTTTTTAGAGTCTGTTCATTTGGCTTGCAGGCGTCACTGATGTTTTGTTTGCAGGCAATCTGTCTTTCATAACCAGCATCTTTATAGTTGTGTTGTCCATTTTGGTCAACATTACCTAACTGCTCACTGTCCTGATTATGGACTAATTTGACCCTGGCATCCTCTCTGCTCTTTAATTCATGATTGCCATTCTTCTGGTGACTCTCATCAACTCCGCTGTTGGCTCCTTTGTCACTTACAACCTGCTTATGCTTTTCATTAGTATTTGAACTGCATTTCTGTTGATCATAACAATTGCCCCCATTGCTCAGAATCTGTTTAATGTCAGGATCATTTTTCTTCAAATTACCGTTTTGGAGTTTACGTCTGTTCTTGTGGACATTTTCTAATCTTTCATCATCTCGATCATTGCCAGCGCTGCGCTCTAATGAGGGTTGCTTTCTATGTTTTTGTTGCTGATGGTTCAACGACGTGTCGCTGTCATTATCAGCTGCAGTCTTGCTCTCTTGCTCCCCTCTGATCAACGCCTCCTCTCTTTCACTGGTTTCATTTTTGCCGCTGGCATCCAGTGTGGAGTCTTCAGAAGTAGACGCCTCTGTGGTGTTTTTGGTAAAAGTGTCTGCAGCAGACACCAGAAAGTTCAACCATAGCAGAGGTAAAGTTAATTTAGACAATGTCAGCAAAGCAGCATCATTAAGCACAGTGATGCTTGTCCTCTTACCTTTCCTGTAGAACAGCAGATAAGCACTCTGGGATCTAATGGGACTGATGTAAATATAATGTCGTTATTGCCACATTTATCAAATGTGATGGGAACAAGAGAGAGATGAGAACTTACCTCATTTTGCAATCCATAGATGGTTGGTGTTTAGCCTTTATGTAAAATAAGAACAAGAACATTGTGTACACTAAATAATTGATGTTTTTAGAACAAATTCGCAGAATAAAGATTCATAAGTCTTACCAAAGTCACCGCAGTGTCATTGAAGTTATACCACTTTTCATCATCCAGGAGATTTGATTGTTACAGTGTAATGTCCTTTTCTTAGATCACCAACATGCTCCACAAAGGCATACAGCTGATACATCTGACCCTGATGAAGAAACGTGACAGAGATCAGCGACAGAAATGAGACAGTAATGAATAGTGATAAAATATGCAGTGTACCTGGCCTCCAGCGTGTGGTGTCTCCAGTTTATAAGGAATCTCCACTCTGTGTTTGACTTTCACGTACTGCATGTGATTGTAGTCAAACTTGAATCTCTTCAACAGCAGCGTCAAAACTTCTGGTTGTTGACTGAGTTCAGTTTTCTAATTCAGACACATTGAAGATGATAAATAAATCAACCCCAGAAAGCAAAACAGACTGGAAAAAGAGTACAAAGTTAAAAAATGCTAGTTGGAGTTGTTACAGCTACGCTGTAGTCCTGTATTTTGACAGTATTGTGGCAGTACACCAGTAACAACACTGAAACCACAAATCAGCACTTTACAACCATGTTATGCCTGATCCTTTGACTACTTTCTGTCACCCGCCTCTCAGTTTTTAATTTGTTTTGCTCAAGATTGTTTTTCTTCTATGGAAACAGGTGGAGATGGAGCACTAGCTGCCTCATCATGGTTTAATTGAGCTTCCTTCAAGTTTTTCTGCTCAGCCACCATTTTTCTCCAAGACTGTAGCTGGATGTCATGGCATGAGTATCGTTCCAGTTATATTCTGTTTTTACTGGCCTGTTGCCTTTCAGCTTTTTTCAAGGTCAAAAATCAGAAAAAAAATCTGTTAATTAGTTCCTTCGTACTTACACTTGCAGAATCAGCTTTGGTCTTGCATTGCTCGCAGTATAACTGGTTATCTCCACTGATGCATGATTCTCGAAAAAACCTTTCAACCCCATCTATCTGAAAAGGAACGAAGAGAGGACCTCTGCCCTTACCATTCCTGCCTCTTATCAACATAAGCTGTATAAGTTGGCCTTAGGCTCAGACTCTGCTCTATAAATTACACAAGCATTAATAATAAAATGGACAGTTGTGTGCTTACCACACGGTAGTAATCACTGTCAGAGTCCACCAGTGCAAGAGGCAAACTCCAGAATGGCTCAGTGACGTTTGTGCTGTTGTCACACGAGGAGCAAGTGTTCATGTGCGTCAGCTCTCCTTGAAATATCTGCATGTTCAACACAGACCATATGCTTTGTAAAATTTCATTTTATATTTCTATTTGAAGCATTCCTGCTTGATTTGTATAAGCAGTGGGTGTTGGATATTACCTGTGAAGCATTAGAACTGGTGTGCCTCAAAATCTTTTCAAGGCACTCAGCAGCATCATGTTGTTCATGCACTACAGGATTATGATGGACAGTTAAAATGTCATATTATTTTCTACCTTTACCTGTAAATAAATTATTTTTTATGTATTTTAGGACACAGCTTATTTGACTGATTCATTATTTCCGATTAGCTTTTTGGCATACCAAGAAAACAAAAAGTTTATATACTTACAACAGAGGAAAATTTAAGATGTGAATTTAAAAACCTAAACCTGCCTATAAATTACCTTGAAATCAAACAAAAATGTGTTTTCCTACTATGCAAGTTACTTCAAAATGTATATTTATAATAATAATAATAAAATTACCTCTAATGATGCCCAGATGGTTTGTTATAGCTTGGGTTTGTGCTGTTTTCTTTAGTAGGATATTAAACACTACGTTGAGATGGTGATTGATGCATTTCTTGTCAAAGGACGGTCGGCTGTATACGAAAGTTGAAGTAAACATTAAATTCAGCAAAAATAAGTGAAAATTGCACATATGCTGAGAGTTTTGTTGCAAACCTGACAGTTTCTCGGAAGTCTCTGGTCATGAACAGCACCTGCAGCACACTGTTCAAGTAGCATGTGGCTCCCTGGTTCTCCAGCCCATAATATCTGATGGCGTTTGGATTGACTGGATGTCTTTCAGAGACATTGCTGGATAAAGGAGTGTTCCCCATTTTCTGTCTGTTTTTACGGTTTCTGCCCATCTGCTCCTTTGACAATATCACTCTGTTAAAAGCGTAAATATTTGTGAAATGTTTAAATTTTTGGATCCATCTAAAGCTGATCATCAGCAGGATACGCAAGATTTGAAACAGCATCCAGATTCAGTCCTACACTGAGATTTTACAAAGCAAGGTATAAATCGTGATATAATTTACCTCCAGTGACTGCCGGCAGAGTCTCAGTTACTTTCTGTTTTATCTGAAGTCGCTCCTCCCGAAATGATGCATTCAAGGCAGTTGGAAATTGTTCGACTGCGTCAGGGCGGGCTTCATGAAAGAAAACAGTTTCACCACGAAGAAAGAAAATTAGTATGATGACTTCAGCAGACATTAGTCCATAGAAAAGCTGTTGAGTGTCTCCAGTTAGTAATTTTTGAAAGGTAGATTGACAGCAATTATGTAGCAGTTTAAAAATCTAGTTAACAGCTCACTCATACACAGCACATTTTACTTTTTCATTCACTTAAGTTCATTTCAGTTAAGTTTATTTGTAAGGTGTGGCACAAATTCAGAGAAAAAGTCATCTCAAGGGCCTTAAACTTTTTCAAATTTTCAAATTATATCTGCTTAAATTAGATTTACTATAAGCCATTTCTAATTGAATAAATTCAAATTGAATCTAATTAATGTACCTACACTGCCAAGACCTTAGTTAAGGACCCCAAAAGATAAAAAAAAAAAAAAAACCTATACATAGAGATAGATAGATAGATAGATAGATAGATAGATAGATAGATAGATAGATAGATAGATAGATAGATAGATAGATAGATAGATAGATAGATAGAAGTGAAGTTGACAAAAAGTTGACTGGAACTAACAAACACCACATAGAAAGACCCCCACCGAGACTTGAACCAGGAACCTTTTTGCTGTGAGGCATCAACCACCAAGCCACCGTGCTGCCCTGTAGTAAAACTAATACAAATAAATATAGTTTATAAAATAAAATAGAATAGAATAAACCACTGGCTTATTCAAAAAGTAAGGTCTTAAGTTTAGACTTTAAAGACATGACAGAGTCAGTGTTTGGTATCCAGACCGGCAGCTGGTTCTACAGGAAAGGACCTTGAAAACTGTACTCTGGTTGATAAATATGACCTAAACCACTCTAAAGCAGAACCCTTGATCCCAGTGACTTGCTCAAGTCTATGTAATAAAATATTGTGGTCAATGGTGTCCACAATAAATATAAGCTGCACTGAGGTCCAATCGAACAAGCACAGAGAGAAGACCCCCGTCAGAGCCAATGAGGAGGTCATTTGTAACTTTAATTAATGCAGTTTCAGTGCTTTTCAGTGCTATGATGAATCCTAAATCCAGATTGAATCTCTTCATGTAAACTGTTATATGATCAGCTTGCTTTAGGACAACATTTTCAAGTATTTTGGTCATAGAAGGAAGATTAGAAATGGTATTATAATTAGCTAAATCATTAGGATCAAGACTGGACTTTTTGCACAAGCTGATAACATTCAAAGTGGGTGCTTTTTTAAACTGGTTTCACAACAGCTGAATTATGTATATATATAAATATGTATTTAAAACTGGGTAATATGCCATCTAAAGGAGAAAATAAATTGATCTCTTCTCTGATGAACATAACTTTGTTAGTAAAAAAAAAAGTTCATAAAATCACTGCTGCTGAGAGAAGAGGGAATACCTTCAAAAGAACGGTGGCTTTTTGCCAGCTTGGCTACAGCGGTGAAAAGGAACCTGGGATTGTTCTTATGCTCCTAACATAAAGTTCAAAAAATCCCAGTGCAAGTGAAGGAAGCCATCGTTAGGCTGAAACCACAATATATATCTATAGGAAATATATCAAAAATCTTAGGTGTGACCAAATCTACTTTCACCAAAGAAAAAAAAGGAAATAAAAAAACTTTGATGAGCTTAACGACATTAATAGGCCTGAGAGACCACAAAAGAGAACTGAAGTAAATGATTTCAGAATAATTTCCTTGGTGAATAAAGTCACCATTGCACCATCAACCGAAATCCAGAATAAAGTAGGAGAAAGTAGGTATATCATTGCCAAAATCTACAATCAAGAGATGCCTTTATGAATGTAATTACAGAGGGTTTGCAACAAGCTGCAAATCATCGGTGCCGTTCAAGTCTGGGAAAGCCAGGTTAGACTTTGGCAGAAAAGATCCAGAAAAATAGCCTCCTGTGTTCTGTAATCAGATTCTTCGGACCGATGATACCAAGATAAACTTGTATCAGCATGGTTGGAATAGAAAAGTGTGGAGAAAGTAAAGAAAAGCTCATGATCCAAAGCATAGCACATCATGTGTCACCCGGTGGAGGCAGTGGTATGAGAGTGAATGACTGCCAGCGGAACAGGATCACTGGTGTTTGATGATGATATGACTCCCGACAGAAGTGGCAAGATTAATTCTATAGGGCTGTACTATCTGCCCACATTCAGTTAAATGCTACAAAATTGCACTTGACAGTTCAGATGAATAACCCTTAGCATACTGCATAAGATTTTTTGAAGGCAAAGAAATGGAATATTATTCAGCAGCCAAGTCAGTTTATTGATCTCAGCTCAACAGAGCAGCTTTCACTTTACTGAAGACAAAGCTGTTGACAGAGAGTTTTGCATTTAATTTTTTGGAACAATAATCACAATTAACACAATGTGGCAACTTTGTCCAGTTTTCACATGAGAAAGGAAAGCAACAGAGGATTTTGGAAAGACATATATACATCATATTGTGATAATGTGTGCTGAATATATTAATATAGTCTACAGTCTGTAACTGCCGCAGAGCAAATCAAACACAACTGTTTGCCACTGTTTGGTATAAAGGTTATTTTTTCTCCCTACGTGGGAGTTTTTCTACCTGCCATTATCATTGATTGGATTTAATAATATAATCTTAGGTTAATGATATTTGCTCGGGGGTCATGCTCTGGGTCTCTGTAAAGCGCCTAGAGACAATTGTCATTGTAACAGACGCTATATAAATAAAATTGAATTGAATTGAATATATTAATATAGTCTACAGTCTGTAACTGCCGCAGAGCAAATTAAACACAACTGAGAGATCTGAAAAGTTCTCTCCATATTTGTAATATCTCATCTGTTCAGGGAAGGAGTCATGAAGTCTTATTATTATAAGATTATTATAAGATTATAAGATTGTCTTATTATTATAAGACAGCCTTATAAGATTATAAGGCTGTCTTTAAACATTTTAACATGTGAAACATTTCCTTCTGTTCAAGTTGAATAGCTAAAAACTGGATTAGAACTTTAATTCCTTTGTGAATTATACAACCCAAGACTCTCTGTCTACAGCGAAGAAGAGAGATATAACTCTGAGATGCCTTATTGAATATATGGAAGAGAGTGGACAGGAGCTCATTTCAGACTACTATATAAGTAAAATTTGTTGTAAAGCAGGAAATGATTAGTCTGTTATGCAAGCTTAAATCGGGGTTAATTGCCTCATTAAGAATTTTTTGATATTACAAGATCTAAAAAATATCTCAAAAACAAGTTTCTGGCCTAGACAGTGTTTTAAGATGCACTTCAACATTTGTAGTAACAGTTCTTGTGTGTGAAATCTGTGTTTAGAAGGGAAAGTGTGATCTTTTGTCAGAAGAAAAGATGAAAAGAAATACTGGTGGTCATTGCCATTTCTTAAAATATGTTTTTTAAATATGTTTGGCTATATCTGATGACAAAGTATGCTTTAGTTGACCTATTTCTGGTCACAATTTTAGTAGGGCTGGGTAAATTAACATGTTATTATCACATTAACGCCGACATTTATTAACGCCGACATTTATTTTATCGCATGTTGCCCACATGATTTTGTTTTGAAAAGTCTGTTACTGGCTGCTGCAGAACCGGAAAATAATTGGAAGGTAAAACTAAAACAGACATGGAGAGCAGTAAAAATCAGTGTACTTTACAGTTCGGGTAGCAACTCAGGTAGCAATATTAACAATTCTGTCTGAAAAAAAACTTTCAAACCCCTTTGTTCAAGACGATCGCGTCATTCCTCCATTTTACATCAGATCTGCTCCATGCGTTCACTGTCGTGCTATTCTCTAGCTCAGCCATTCCCAAACTTCAGAATACCAAGACCCAATTTGAAATGTGAAAAATCTCCACGGCCCACCCAAACCTTTAATCACAACTGTGGTCAACAGGACTAGAAGCAGCGTTGCCAGGTGGGAAATGTAGGATTATCGTACCAGAAACTCAAAATTATCGTATTTTGATGGAAATTATCATACATCTGTCATAACCAAAATAACAAGCCCAATGATGCGCTATAGTCAAATTTAATCACGCTAGTATTAAATAGTGGGCGAAGCTGATCATTCAGCCTATCATGCTTGTTGTTCTGAGATCTCACGCTCAGCAAAGCTGGCTGGAAACACGTCACATGGGAACAAATGCCTTTGGGGTTCACAAAAAAAAACCTCCAGCAGTTGTGGCAGACAATAATGTGAAATAGTCAAATTATCGCACATTTGGCCTTTTTTTGGATTATTGATCTTACAAAGGGCCAAATTATCATACAAATACGATAATTATTGTACACCTGGCAATGCTGACTATAGCAATGTTCTGACATTAATGTAAGGGGTCAACAACTACGGTGACACTTAACTGGTTTGTTTTATTACATCTTAATGTTTTCTTTTAATCATTTCATGAATATCTTACAGTAATTAAAAACATATTTAAAAAAGATCGAGGATTTAAAACATATTTGTTTAACTTTAATGACCTCTCACGGCCCACCTGCAGTACCGCGACGGCCCACACTTTGGGAATCACTGCTCTAGCTGGTTACTTCAGTGCGGCTCCATCTAGTGGCACAAAGGTGTAATGACAACAGAAAGTCTGTTCCTTGATTATAAAACAAACATTTCTGGGTCACATAAACCAAACAATAAAATATTAAAAACAAATTCAGTCCCGTGGCCTGTTTTCTAAAATTGTAATTTAAAAAAACAGGCATTTTTTTTGTTTTGTTTTTTTGTGTTAGATTAAAAATAGAAAAAAATAAAAAGTCACTTTTTAATTTTTTAAATTTTTGATTGAAAATCGAAAATGGAAAAAAACAAATGATACACAGATAATTACAGATTGATAAAGTTACAGAACTTTAACATGTACATTTTCATCTTAAAGTTCTCCCAGGGGACAATTCAACAGAAACAAGGTTATTTGTTACCACTGGCAAGTTGAACTCCCCGTTAAAAGTCTGCAGTTACCTCAGAAATGACCTGTTTTAATGTTATGATTGTGGCCTCTAGATTGTTAGGATTTTGTTGGCATACTTTTTTTTATAATTTCATAAAAAAACAGGATGACATTAATGCCCTGGCAGTGGCAAAAAGCTTTATTTTATTTGACATTTTTTAAGATAAGATTTACACAAAGTATGTATTACTGACAAGTGCTAATGTTAAAAGTGTTTGAACAACAAATGTTATGGCACTTTAGTTCATATGGCAGCAGAACATTTAAATAAAAGTGACCTTTACACTACTTTTGAATTCATGATTCGATTTTTCTTATACAATGCGATTAATCAGGATTAATCAGGGAAATCATGCGATTAATCGCGATTAAAAATTTTAATCATTGCCCAGCCCCTAATTTTTAGTTTTAACATTTTGTACTTGATGCTGGCACAGATTCTTGTTAGAATCAGGAAAACTGAGCATGTGACTGCTGTTATGAGATCCTTTGACTGGCTACCAGCTACCTGCAGAATATACTTTAAATTTTCATCCCCTTCCAGGGAGCAAAGTGTAGTTGTTAATGATTTTTTTTCACATTTTTGTGTGGCAGAACCACCTACTTCCTGTCTCACAGTGAATAACGCAGGCACTGTTGGACATCTACAAAACTTTGTATGATGCATGAGGACATTTGGTAGAATATTTTGAACAAATTTCAGACTGATCTGATGAAGCACTGATAAAAAAAACTACATAATGTAAGCAAAATTGTGCTCCTTTGACCAGAATTTGGTGCTATGGAGCTCATCCAAGTTTGTTGTATACACATGTTCAGAGTGGACGCCTCATCAAATGTAGGAATTTTGGGGCAGATTGGACAATGCATGTGCAAACTAGAATAACCTTTTTTAATCACTGCGAGGCATCAAACTTCGCCGTACTCTTACGTCAACGTCTTTTGATAAGAAGTTACAGCTTTTACTGTCAGTCATCTTTAGTGTCTTAACTACTGTCAGACCAGGTTTGAGGTGTGTTGCCTCATCCCACCGGGAGCAGGGATGTTCCTGAATATTACAGGTTTCACATGTTCAGGAGGGCGACACTGTGGCTTGGTGGTTAGCACTGTTGCCTCACAGCAAGAAGGTTTGGTTTGAACCTCAGCAGGGGCCTTTCTGTGTGGAGTTTGCATGTTTCCGGGTACTCTGCACAGTCCAAAAACCACCGAGGTTAAGTGGTGGTTCTAAATTGCCTGTAGGAATGAGGGTATATACCCCTGCCTTTCACCTGAAGAGAGCTGGGATAGGCTCTAGTTGGCCCCCGTGACCCTGCATAGGATTAAGCGGGCACGGATAATGGATGTGTTCAGGATGGGACTACAATCATATTTAGCAATTTTTGGACCAGATTAAACAATGTATGGCCAAGCAACAGCTGATTTTTCTTTCATGGTGAGTCTTCGAAATGACAGCAAACTTTGCCCTGTCACTAGGGTCACGCCCTCTGGTAAAGATTTGACCAAAAAAAGTTTGGAGTCAATCCAACCAAATCACTAGGAGGAGTTCATTAAAGTATGAGGCCTGGAAATGGCCAAAATATTGTGAAAAGTAGTCCTGTGTGTGGTTAAAGCATAGGCCCAAGAGACGTTTTTGTAGGTCTGAGGCCGATACATCAGTCATTATTATTGATGGTAATATTATAATGTTCACTTTATTTTGAAATACCACATCAGATTGGGCTGAAACTTGTTGAGTGACATTCCCAGATGGGATACTATTAGTGAAAAGTGGAATGAGTCTGTGGAAACTAAGACTTTTTATTTTATAACCTTGTCAAAGTAGTGGTAGTATACTGCATTTATACATGATTTTGATGTCACTTTATTTTGAAATACAACATCAGATTAGGCTGAAACTTGTTGAGTAACATTCCCAGATGGGATAGAATAGAATAGTACTTTATTTATCCATGACTGGGGAAATTCAGTCATTACAGCAGCACAGGTTGGACAAATAATAATTTCAACAGGGCTTAGACAAGTACTTGTAAAAAAAAAAATAGGCAAAAAATTAGGGCTGTCAAAGTTAACGCGTTAACGCGTGATTAACGCAAAATAATTTTAACGCAACTAATTTTTTTAACGCGCGTTAACGCGACACAGCCTGGCCGTGTACAATAGTAAAGAGGAGAGTAGGTTTAATGAGCCTCGGGCCCCGCCGTAGTTGTAGTCCTGTAGTCCCGCTAGTCCTGTCAAAACAGGAAGTCATGCACTGACGTCGATGTCCATGCCGCAGACAGACAGACGTAAACAAACTATTAGCAGTAGTTGGATACAAATAATAAATGGATTAAAAAGATACTATTTTGAATGGTAAGTTCAGCTTCAAAACCTTGCCTGATGGCTAACTCCACAAGATAAATGTTGTTTGTGTTTGCTGTCGATGTGAATTTAGTTACCACCGGAGTCCGGTCACTTGACGGCTAATGAGAGAGCGGTGATGCAGAGAGCCCCCGCCCCCCCCCCCCCCCCCCCCCCCCCCCCCCCCCCCCCCCCCCCCCCCCCCCCCGCCCCCCCCCCCCCCCCGTTTGAAGCAAATAAACGGAAATATTTTGTATGAAGAACATAAGATAAAATATTGAGTATATATATATAATATATAATGGATTTGGCATTGTAGCAATAAATAAACATGCATTTGTTTTGCATAAAGCAAGCATTTGTGTACTCTCATATTAGGCAAGGCAACTTTATTTGCAACTTTATTTGCAATTCAATTCAAAGTGCTTTGCAGATGCAGTCACAAGAAGGCAAATAGAATCATTCCATACAAGCATAAAAATAATCAATAATAAATAAAAATTAATTAATGAAAAAATTAATTGATTAAATTAAAAATGAAGAGTGCAGATAAAATCCTTCCAGTCATCATCTTCACATCTAAACAGAACTGTTTTCAGTCTGGATCTGAACATTGTCAGAGTTCAGGTCTGTCTCACATCTTCTGGAAGACTGTTCCAGATTTTAGGAGCATAAAACTGAAATGCAGCTTCACCTTGTTTAGTCCTGACTCTGGACACCAGCAGGAGACCACTACCTGAGGTTCTCAGAGTCCAGGTTGGTTCATATGGATCTAACATGTCAGAGATGGACTTTGGGGCCATGAAGAGACTTGAACACAAGTAGA
This sequence comes from Hirundichthys speculiger, assembly GCA_018398805.1. Classification (NCBI taxonomy): domain Eukaryota; kingdom Metazoa; phylum Chordata; class Actinopteri; order Beloniformes; family Exocoetidae; genus Hirundichthys; species Hirundichthys speculiger. The sequence continues at coordinate 730,073 of JAGFBZ010002592.1, read as the reverse complement.
GCTGTTTTAAAGTCTATTCTCTGAGTGACAGGAAGCCAGAGACCTCAGAACTGGACTAATATGGTCATATTTCCTGGTTCTAGTCAGGACTCGTATTAATAAGAGTAATACAACTTGAAAAAGATCTGTATTAGGTAGATTTAGAACAGATAAAAATATGCGATTAATTTGCGATTAATCGTGATTAACTATTGACAGTCATGCGATTAATCTGATTAATTATTTTGAGAAATTGACAGCCCTACAAAAAATAATATAAAATGTGTATATAGCTCTCAAAAAATATTCTAAAAAAATTAAATTGTTAAACATAAGCTATATACACACTACTATTGATCTGAAGTGGAATGAGTCTGTGGAAACTAGGATATTTTTTTTAACCTTGTCAAATAGTCTTAGTATAGTGAATTTTTACATGCAATCGAAGTAGTGAAGTAATTTATTATTATTTTTATTTTTAATGTCTCTTTTGTTCATTCTTAGTCACACATAACCACTCTTATTTCGAAAGCGCGATTCATAGCGATTACCGTAATATCAACAGCAAAACGGCACAAATATTTCAAAGAGTGACGGCATGACGGCAGTTTTCTTTCGCACGAAGAGAGCTGGGATAGACTCCAGCAGAGCCCCGTGACCCTGCAGAGGATTGAAATGGGCATAGATGATGGATGGATGGATGGATAGATGATGGATGGATGGATAGATGATGGATAGATGATGGATGGATGGATAGATGATGGCGGAAGATCTTTTACTTTTGAAACGAAACTAACTCACTGTGACGTCGGGTGTCGCTCACAGATAAAAAAAATCATCCGGTGTTTCAACTTTCATTTCACGGAAGGCAGAGAACTCGAGAGGAGCGCTTTAAGTATTTGAAATCCTACACGGAGAAAGTTAATACAATGGTAATCCAGGTGACTGTGTCTGATGCTGATGGAAAGAAAATTGCAATCGACTTATGCCAGAATCAGGACGAGTTGCGTCAGATATCTGTGATGCAGCTGAAAGAGAAAATATCAGAGAAGCTCACCGGGGCTCAAGGTAAAGCAACACGTTTCTTTTGGCCCAGACGGCTTCCAAATAGGCTGTAAAAAAAAAAAAGAAAAAAAAGGAGAGTTTAACTTTTCTCTTAACAGTACTATTGTTGTTATTGCTGCTCCAGCTCTTTTCTTCAAACGTTTGTAAGTTACAAATGGTAAAGTAGAAAGCAGGCAATGTTATAAATTGTAACATTGGCTGCTTTCTACTTTATCAAATGAACGTGTTTTGACCCCCCCCCCCATTAGGTGGTGATATTCAACTGATCTTTGGAAACAGAAGACTGGATGTGGACACCAACATGGTGTCTGAATATGGGATCATCCACAGGTCCTTTATTCAGATGGTGGTACGTGTTAATGGAGGACTGGCAGTGTAACCCATGATGGACAGAAAGAGGGACCGACTCGTCGACTCGTCGACCAGGCGACCAGAGTCTTATGAACTCTACATTCCTATGTCCCATTACAACCATGTTCAGTGTCCTCATACTTGTTTGAATATTGAAATGTTTTCACAATACATATGTGCCTGTAATTTTTGTCATTAAATCATCCTCCTTGATAACGCAGCAGCTTGTTCACTCTGTTGTCACCCCAGGGACCAAACGAAAAACTTAAAGCTCCTCCAAATAAACGCAAGAGGCCCATGTTGCAAAGTTTATTTGGAGATTAGGCTACCATAGATATTATGCATGCACAGATTATATACACATTTCATATTTTATATCTTTTCTACAAATTTGTATATTTATTATATATTTATAGTTCCAAAGGGAAACTTGTCTTGGCAATAAAGCACTCAGGCTGCAAGATGTTAAGCAAATACAGCAAATCAATAAATAAGACCCAGAAGACATCACAGAATAAAATATGTCTAAATATAAAGTAAGGGATTAAAAAAAATATTTAAATAAAATGCACCAGCTCAGAGGACTGGTATGTAAAAACGGAAATTCAAGCATTATTAAATACAATGTTCATGCAGCTTTAAGCAGTCAAGGAGTGATGGAACCACTAGAGGACACCAGAGTTATCTTACCATAATAAAGAGCAATGTGACTGTATCACATTAACACGACAAAAACTTTGAAATGTAACAGCAACACAACACTGATGAATTTAGAGCATGAAGGTTGGTGCGCTGTCCAAGGTGCTGATTTATGTATTTATAATTCATTTTCTAGTCTTGATGACCACTCAAAGCGTTTTTGGACAAACCACATTCAGCCATGCACGGGCAGGCTTTTTATTATCACCTACATAGATTATTTTTGCTGACACTGGACAGTGTTTTTCCTGACGTACTTACATAAATGGACTCTGGCCCAGGCAAGCTTCAAAGTGTGGAAGAAATCACACCACTAATGTTCAACAAGGACACGCCCTATGGGTTTCATTATTCAAGTACAATAAACCTCTGGCAAGATTTACTGAGCTAATGGTCATTGTGTGTGTGTGTGTGTGTGTGTGTGTGGGGGGGGGGGGGGGGGTGTCACCATTATACCCAAAAGTCAATTAGAGAAAACTATTTTCAAGATTAACCAAATAAGTTAACAAATGATGACCCAGTGTCTGGTTTTTCATAAACGGTATATAGGGAGCTTACAAAGAATGTAGACAGATCCAGAATGTACAAGTAGGACTGGGCTTGAGTAGAAAATATTACATATTTATCTAGTGTATTACATGTATTTCATTAGCAACATTCTGTGACAGCGTTCCACCTTCAAAACGTCACTGTTTCATCTGAGCTGAGGCGGTCACGTGACTCAAAGTGTAAATTCATCGAAATCGAAAGCTTCTGTCGCATTTAGATCCTGGTCCGACAGCAGTTTGGTCAGAAATTAAAGCAGGCAACATGAACTCACAAAAGGAGAAGTGTTATGACCTCCAAGACCGCACTCTTACATTTGTGGATGGAGAGGATCAATTAGACTGTAAGTAATCCAGGAGGAGTTTATTTCCATCTGTTTTCGAAACTTTGATCAGAATTATTTATTGGTTGAAGTGTACACTGCATGTTGCATATTTACTGTCTTACAAAAACGCTTAATGCTTTGTGCCACATTTATGTTTGCTTCATTAGTTCTGTATGAAGGTTTCGCGTCTCCGAGAGCGCGGATGTCCTGTGGTCACGCTGTGACTCCGACGTCTCTCACCAACTGGTGCCGTCGGTTGTTGGAAGATGTAAGTAACTTTTAATCCATAATTCAAAACAATATATAAAAATGGGTGAAAATGTATCATATTTCTCGAAAAAGCTTCACGTGGTAATTGTTTAGTTTCGTTTTCGTGAGCAGTTGAAAGCGGTGGAAAAAAAAAGTTCTGCCTCTCTTCATAGTTTCTGTCAAAGAAGAGAAACAGACCAGAGCTTTATGTGATTGGTTACAGAGTTTTTCGACATAAAAACAGTAGTAGTCTTGGAATTTATGGCTTTATATTACTCATCACAGACCTGGAGTTTTTCTCTCAGACACTGCAGTAAAATTAAGAAAAATGTTGTTTTCCGACCATGCGTCAAAATGCACCAGACGAAGATGATTGTTTTATATGATTTGTTTAATTTGCTGATGAAGTCATCAGTTGTTTGGATGGTGACACAGCAATCCACAAAATGACATTTTAAATGTTTATATTCCAACTTTGCCCATAAAATGAATTTTGAGAATTTTTGTCACTTGTCACAAGTCACTTGTTAACAAACAAGTGACTTGATTTGCTGTTGTTATTTTTTCGTTTTTATTTTTGTTTTGTGTTTAACGTGGTAATGTCTGGAGAATAATTGTTTGTCACTGTTTCATTAAAGGGTGAAAGCAAATTTGTGTGCGCCGTTTATGGCTGTGGTAAAGAGTGGCCTTATGTGGAGGTTCGTAAAATGGCTCTCCTGACCCCTGAAGAAAGGGAGTACTTTGAGACAACAATGGGCCTCAATGCTTCCAAGGTTTACTTTGACTCAAAATTAGTAAGTGTATATATCACTAACAATTCAACATTTCCTAACTGTAGTTGGCAGTCTGATTAAATGTTTTTCTGCATGTCACAAAAATGGTAGTATTAAAGAAAGAAAATCATTTTCTTTTCTCTCCCATTATTACAGTGTCCTGGATGCAAACACTCTGTGACTCGAAAGAATGAATCAAATCTGAGTGTCCGGTGCCAGATTTGCACAGCGAGGAAAGGAAAGGCCTTTGAATTCTGCTGGCAGTGTTTGAGGGAATGGAAGGGTCGGCAGCCACGGTTAGACCGCTGTGAAAATGACAACTGCTACAACGAGGCACTCAAAACTCTGAAAAGCTGTCCAGATGTTGTCTTTGAGTCTGTGAAGGGCGTCACTGGCTGTCCCTCCATCCGGGCCTGTCCCACCTGTGGCTCGCTGCTGGAGCACAGCTCAAAAAAATGTAAAAATATTTTCTGTCCTCGATGTAAGGTGGAATTCTGTTTTGTGTGCCTGAAAATCACAAAAGAATGTCTGCAAACAAGTAACCATTTCAACCTATGCTCCAGTGGTGTTGCCCCCAGACAAACCTCTATGCCTGTGTGGCAGAGGAAATAATGTGAACAATGTTAGACTGCATGTGCTTCAGTTTGTTTAGAGTTCAGTTTTTTTCTCATAGCAGTCTCACTCCTGAATATGTAACTGATACATTAGAGCACACTTACACTGAGGTAGAGTAGAAGAGGGTGGTAGGTGGATGTATACTGCAAACTGTCATGCTACAGAATAAAATTCAAACCTCATCCTATCCAACTTTGTCTAAAGACTTTTCATTCTTTACCTTCATTGACAGTAACAGTTAGCATGAAAATGACGTGTTTGTCTTGAATATTAATAGACACATGGTTACAGATTCATATCACATCTCATGAATGTTTTTCTGTATAAAGCAGCTGACAAAGTAAACTATCATCATTTCACTGTGACTCTGCCTTTTTGGAAATGTGGACAAACTTATGTATTACATGTTTCCTTGTGAGACTCGATTGCCTTGCAGTCATTTTTTTCCCCGAGATTTCAACAAAATTTATAAATGCCTAATTGACATTTAATATATGTGACCTACTATGTGACCTCTTTGTCTACACTGAAAATTGCACTAGTTGTTTAATTAGAAGGTGAATCATGTGTTCAAATGTAAAACTCATATGTAGACTTAGATGTCATCTGTGAGACAATTTATTTAAAAAAGTTCTCAATTTACTGGTGATCTGTCCAAGGTGAACCCCTGCCTTTCACCCAAAGAAAGCGATAGACTCCAGCAGATCCCTGTGACCCTGAATAGGACTAAACGGGTATATTGGATAATGTGAAAGTTGGTTTGATTTTAGAAATTAAATCAGTCACACTACACAGTTTAGCACAACCCACTTCAGTGGTGTACATGCAGGATGGTTTGAAGCTGGGTAGATATAAAAATGAGGAAGCTACATAGTTCTACTCTGATCAGCATCTGTGATGTGATATATATATATATATATATATATATATATATATATATATATATATATATATATATATATATATATATATATATATATATATATATATATATATATATATATATATATATATATATGTATATGTATAAAGCTGTTTAGCACTGGCAGAGAAGATATACCCAATCTGTCATGAGCTCAACCCACATATTCAACCCACAAATGCATGTTTTTAATGAAGGTGGCACCATTTAAAGGGAAAATAATCAGACCTTCCAACAGTATAAGCTTTCATTTCGGTTACATTTTTCTTAAGTAGAATTTACTTTTTCTTTGGCGACACTGATATTTAGGGGAATACAAGAAAGGAATATTACTTTGATATTTATTCACTTTACAAAGGGATGGATGAAATCTTGTGAAAATTATAAACTCTCAAGACATCTTTTCTCCATGGGCTCCACAGGTATGTATTTAACCTTTAACGACAGTTTTTTTTCTCCACAGCTTTTTTTTTTTCTCTTTATCACATTTGACAATCCGGAAAAAGCACAGTCACACTCAAAACTGCACCATTTCTGGTAGTTTTTTCGACAGCACTAGTTTCTCTGCGTCTCTCTGTTTTTCCTCCTTCAACATTTCCCTGGAAAGGAAAGTGAAAGTTGTGGGATTTAGTCTGTTAAACAGATGACTGTCCATGAGTATCTTTGTGTTTTACCCTCCCACTTAACCAACTGCAGTCAAGCCAGCCCTCACAAACACAAGAAAAGACAGGCTGCCTGAGTCTCTTTTCTTTTGAAATCAGTCCTTAATGCTGCCATACCGTAATCTCTACTATATATGCGCACCACAAAACAAGTGGGGGCTAGAATGACCAAGGTTTTTGAAGTGAGGGCTGGCTTGACTGCAGTCTTAAATATGGAGTAAGATCGCTGTCAAAAAGATGTGTCCATGTTTTAAGCATTCGTATTTGTAATGATAAACATTTGTGTGTAAATAAAAAAGTTGTACCCAAAATTCTGCTGTCACACATGAATCTGATAAATTATTAGGGTTAGGATTGGTTTTATGTGAGTATGAATCTAAAAGCTGTGAGTGCAAAGTCTTGTGAATACAACTCTAATTTCTACGACTACGAGTCTTCACTGTGAACACGAATTCAAGTTTCAATTCAATTCAATTTTATTTATATAGCGTCTGTTACAATGACAATTGTCTCTAGGCGCTTTACAGAGACCCAGAGCATGACCCCCGAGCAAATATCATCAACTAAGATTATATAATTAAATCCAATCAATGATAATGGCAGGTAAAAAAAAGTTTGTGGGTACGAGTCGAAAAACTGTTGAAATGACGTCACAGGCAGGTCACAGGGGAAAGCAATCGAACCCCGAAAAATGCGCCGAAGGATAGCTGAAAACATGGACACCGTCGGGGAAGCATCATCATCATCATCACAGGTAAAGTAAATAACACATCCAACATTTATTTATTTTTATTTAGTTGTTTATTTCATGAAATTGTACTGTGTACGGCGCATTTTTCGGGGTTCGATTGCTTTCCCCTGTGACCTGCCTGTGACGTCATTTCAACAGTTTTTCGACTCGTACCCACAAACTCGAATTCGTGTTCACAGTGAAGACTCGTAGTCGTAGAAATTAGAGTTGTATTCACAAGACTTTGCACTCACAGCTTTTAGATTCATACTCACATAAAATCAATCCTAACCCTAATAATTTATCAGACTCATGTGTGTGACAGCAGAATTTTGGGTACAACTTTTTTATTTACACACAAATGTTTATCATTACAAATACGAATGCTTATAACATGGACACATCTTTTTGACAGCGATCTTACTCCATACTTAAACAGGTATGTACTGTAACTATGTTAAGTTTTAGTTTTTGCGTCTGCATTTTTTAAATTTTGTTTGTTGTTTTTTTTCTTGTGTCTTACTTTCACTGTAATCGTTCGTATGTAAAACCGGTTTTGACTGTAATGGACGACAGATGTATGTTTCCACAACATTAGAAACAGCTGAAAAGGGAAGTAAACTCCACAACAACCTGAAAGAATATTCTGACTTTACACTCATTATCTACAAAGAATCAATATGACTGAGTGTATCTAACTGATTTGGGAAGTCATAATAATTTATTAGTTTTTCAAATGTGACACATCTCGTGCCATTGTTTCCCTACAAGTTGTTGCAGTTTCCTGCAGTCTTAATGAAATGTTTATGTCATGCTGTGGACAAAACACCACAGAAATACAGTTCCCAGTGCTCCGATCACTATTGGCACCACTGCTGGCTTCACATTTCCAGATATTTTTGCGTTGTTTCCTTTGATGGTTCATCATCTGTGTCTGTTGTGTTTCAACAGGAGGAAATTCCTACAAAGACGTCACCATGAGTTATATTTTAGATAGATTCAGACAGGAGCTAGGGAAGTTTACTGTCTCAGGTAAGAACAATAAGATAAGTATTTCACTTCTCTGTCACTGTTTACACTTTAACTGTTTTTTATTCAGATTACCATGGACTGAACAGCCCAGGCTTTACATGCTATCTGAACAGCGTGCTTCAGGTGCTTTTCATGACTGTGGACTACCGGGAGGCTGTAAAAAGGTTTGATACCTCAGATCAAATATGGTTGTCTTTACAGTTATTTGGAACAGACGATCATATCAAAAAACCAAAGGAAAATCAAAAGAATAAACAAGTAAAATTCTCTGTTTTGGACAACATATCACACCAACTTTATTTATAAAGCCCTTTAAAACTGCTTCAGTGGATCAAAGTCCTGTCCAGAAGCCTGTTCATGTCTGTCACGTATTCAGTCCTATATAAGCTTGTCTTTCTCTGCAGTGATCAAACATAACATCAGTTACCATGGTGAAATACATAAATTTTATACAATTTTTCTCTGATATAGTGCATCTCATAAATGTCATCAGATCTTAAGCAATGTATCTTTTTTTTTTACTATATGCCCAGTTTCTAGTAATCAATAAGGTAACAAGTTTGTATGCATGTGTACAAAAATGTGTGTACTTATTGTTCATTTTACCATATTACACATGGAGAAGATGAACTGTGTATGAGGAAAAATTACTTTCATGCTTGCATGCTACATGTGAAGAAACAGACAGAAACCTTTTTTTTTTTTTTTTCAGGAGACCCATCTCAAAATGGTGAATTGTAATTTTTAGACTTAAGCTACTATATTAACTTTGCACATTTAATAAAAGGCATAACTTATAGTAATCATTACTGATGTCATCCTAATATTTGACTGTATAGAGATTAGAGAAAAGGGTTTTAACTGTTCATAAATTCTGAAAACTCAAGACATATGCCATGTTTTTCTTTGTGCCACAGCGTTAAAGATTCAACAAGCTTTGACTCACATCTGGGAAGACGTTTTTAACGATTTAGAGCAGAGGGTGGCCAGAACACATGATGTCATGTACAAGCTGGGAGTCACAGATGGTAAAGTTTTAGGCTTGAGGCGTTGTGCTGCTGCTTTTGTTTGGTCCATATAAGTCACAATTCTGCAACGTATCAGTGAAAAGGAAAGCTGACATGATTTCACGATGGTTTGACTTGAAGTATTCAAGCGACGTGATGCTGCACATACGGTAGCAGGAACACAACACCAAGACTGCAAACAGAGTGGTAAAGTAAAGATGAAATGAAAACACTGGACATCATTGTTGCAAAAATCAAGAGACAGCAAAGCTGTATCTGTGAGATGAAATGAAAAAGAATCTTTATACATTTTAAAGTCCTCTGGACCACAGATAACTGGCTAAGCACAAAAAATAAAAATGAAGCATTTGTTTATTATGTAGCAAAACAGATTTTTTTTTTAACTTTTTTATTGTCTCTTTAGAAAACTTGTTTTTTCTTATACATAATTTGTACTTGTCGTTTGGATTTTAATTGAATGGTTTGCTTAATTACAGTTAATTAAATCTAGTGTATTTTGTCCAGGGTGTGCATCTGAATGCATGTAAGGATTAAATAATTGCATTCATTTTCTTTTTTTCTCAGCTAATGTATTCCTGAGCCCTGCAGTGATGTCTAGCAGAGAATCATGGATGTTTTTAATGCTGTATAAAGTCTTGTTCCTGCACACAGACACTCATCCTGACTCTCTGAATCTTTTGATATCATTATGTACTGTAGATGGTGATCTTCGAAATCTTTACAATTTTACACTGAGGAACATTTTTCAGAAATTTTCCAGCGATTTTGCTGTTATCAAAGTCAAAATAATATTTTCCATTAAATGGTAAAATGTCTCAGTGTCAGCATCTGATATGTTCTTTATGTTCTATTTGGGAATGAAAATATGGGCTTATGAGATTTGCAAATCATTGCATTCTCTTTTTATTTACGTTTACACAGTGTCAGCATCACTACTTTTTTTTAAATTAGGGTTGTACAATGCAACGAAATGAAACAATGGAAATTACCAAACTTTTCTGGGACCAGTGCTTTTGCCATTTTGAGACAAAGCCCTATAGTTGGAATATTATACACACACACCACACATGAACAAATGCATACAAAACTTATTTGCACAGCTGTAAATTACCTGAATTAACCTTTGGTGACAAACCAGCGTGATTTATCTCGATTACAATCTATTCTTTTGGTTTCTCTTACTTTCGGTTTTTCAGCATGACGGTTACAAGAAGTCACGTGGATAGTTATTTTTTATAAACATAAAACAATTTTATTTATAGCCAAATTGACCCCTTTTCGTGGTTATCAGATCAATTCTTGCCATTCAAAAGAAACACTGAAACTTATTTTGTTTTTGTTTTTTGCACTCGTGGATCATTAACGTAATCTATATTGATCCTTATGAAGATAGTTGGAATATTATACACACACCACACATGAACAAATGCATACAAAACTTATTTGCACAGCTGTAAATTACCTGAATTAACCTTTGGTGACAAACCAGCGTGATTTATCTCGATTACAATCTATTCTTTTGGTTTCTCTTACTTTCGGTTTTTCAGCATGACGGTTACAAGAAGTCACGTGGATAGTTATTTTTTATAAACATAAAACAATTTTATTTATAGCCAAATTGACCCATTTTCGTGGTTATCAGATCAATTCTTGCCATTCAAAAGAAACACTGAAACTTATTTTGTTTTTGTTTTTTGCACTCGTGGATCATTAACGTAATCTATATTGATCCTTATGAAGATCTCCATGACTAAAGTAATTAAAAAATAGAAACGTAGATTAACGCTCTATTTAAAGCCCTAACGTTTAAAACGTATACTTGTCGTATTCAAAGAGATAATGTGTTATTTCTTGTCTAATATAATTTAGGATCGTTGTTACAACAGGACACCTAAATCCCAGTTAGGTATTTCTTTATGTTCAAATTTGTTTCCTTCATGATTGTGTTTGATAGTGTGGTCTACTTGTTTGGCTACATATTACTCGCGAAAACGTTTCCTTAACTGTAATTTGAGCTGCACGTTGTGAAAAGTTGAGATATTTCGGACACACCCTGAACGCAACACTGCGTAATTGAAAGAGAAAGCATGTCGCGCTATTTATCTCACAGGAGACTGGGGGAGGCTCATAACTTAAACTGTGACTCGAATGAGAGTCGCTGCTGTTGTTTCCTTTCTGTTCAGCATTTACTTTCACTTTATTTCCAGTTGTATACCTCCTTTCACTGCGTATCACTGTGAATGACCAAAAGAAGAGCAGTACCTTCACAGTCAGGTGATTCGACATGGGCCGCTCAAAGAGCGACCGCCGCAGTACTTCAGGTAGGTTACCTGTCCGTAACGCAATTGACAGGTTTGTGAAAATAAGTTTTAAATGTTTATTTACTATCTCCCGCAGATACTAAGTACAATGGCTTGCGAAACCAGGGGTCCACATGTTACCTGAACAGTGTGCTGCAGGTGTTCTTCATGACCAAAGACTTCAGGGAAGCCGTGATCACGTCTTCAGAAAGGTTTCTGACAAAGTCAAACCCAATCCCATGTATTTTTAAGGCATATCACATGTTTCAATTTAATGTATCTTTCTAAATGTAATTTCTCTATCATGTGTAGGAATCCCCATGAAAATCCTCATATTGATCTTCAGCTCACAGCCCTGTTCACAGACTTAAGGACTCACATAGCAGAAACTGTCGATGTTACACAGAAGTTGGGCATCTACAGAGGTAAAGTATGATAAGACAGAAGAGAAAAAACATGTAGCCTTTAAATGGCATACCTCTTAAAGTTAATTGGAGTAATCTGAATAGTGATCTAGGTAGGCTGTAACCTTTCATATTTGGGTTTTTATAGTTTCACATTGAGTAAAATCAATCCTAAGGTCAACCCAAGATAAAACCTTTCTCACCTTGTCAACATTTCCACAAGATTTTTGCTTTGAATGTGCAGAGCACCACCTGCTGTCTGAGAGAGAGAAGAGGCAGACAAGACGAGTTTAAAAAAAAAAAAAAAACATGCAAACACAAGAAGAGAAAATCTGTTTATTTTTTTAATCATCCAATAATAGGATCACTGTTTTTGATCATTTTAACAAACAAACATAAAGGTAATAATACTCTACTTTGTGTTATCTACTTCCCCCAGTGAACGAACAACGTGATGCTGCTGAGTACTTTGAGAAGATTTTAACACTTTCCAGTACTGATGCGTCACAGGTAAAGATAATTTTTTTTGGTTGGTTTGGATGTTGATTTGACATTCTCGATATAAAGTTGTTTACATAGTTCTTTCTTTGTGTCGCCAGATCTTCCAAGGACACTTGACAAACGTGACGGTGTGTTCAGGATGTTCTACGAGAAGTGATGAAACCCTGCCATTTTGGAATCTTCCTCTTGCACTGGTGAATTCCCGCAGTGAAGATTACAGTGTGGTAGGTATCACACAACCTGTCAACATCCAGCTGTTTTAATATTCCAGATGTTCTTGATTCTGGTCAAAATCTGTCCTGGAAAAATCCAGTGCAAATTGCACGATGTTACAAATCAGAAACTGCGCCGTAAAGAAGTTCCAGACGTCTACCTGAGTATATAGAGTGGAAACGTAAGTGACACAGGTATCTTTTCAGGTGGATGGCGTCCGACAGTTTTTTAAGGTTTCAAAGTTCCACGGAGAAAATCAGCTATACTGTGACAAGTGTTGTGCCAAATTTGACGCGACTGCCGTGAGTAAACATTTAAAAAAAGCTGCCAGTTTCTGCTTACTTACTGCAATGATTTTGAAGTTTATGATGGAGCGAGTGAATTATGAATTATGAATTCCTGTATTCCATTCAGAGATGTGAAGTGAAGCACCATCCAGAGGTTTTGGCGTTGCTGCTGAAGAGGTTTGAGTTCAACTACCATCAAATGTCATTCGTCAAAAACAGCTGTGCTGTGATGATTCCAAATACCCTCACAATACCAGAGGTATGTGCTAAGTACATTTCAATAAATTATTGTTTATGCCTTCTTCTTATTTGAGTGTTTATGGAGTGTTATTGGAGTGTTTTTTCTTTGCTGATCAGAACCAGACTTATGAAATTTATGCATTTGTGGAACACTTTGGGAGTCTGAAAAGTGGACATTACACTGCAACAATCAAGTCCCAAGACAATAAAGAAGACAGATGGTTCAACTTCAATGATTCCACTGTCACACCGGTAAGAATGATCCTTTTATAACTGGGGTGTAGATTGCTTTAGAAAATCAATCAATACTTTTATGTGTGTACATAGAAATATGGTTATTTCTTTTGTCACAGCTCTATAAGCAGCCGTTCCCAAAATGATAACACTGAGAAGTAAGTTACTAACTTTTTTCTTACCTCCTAGATATTTTTGCTGAGCATCAAAATGACTTTACTTACTTTTCATTACTTTACCAGATCCCAGAGTGCTTATCTTCTGTTTTACAGAAAGAAAAGTAAGAACCAAACATGTGCATCCATTGCTTGCTGAGTGACTTTTTAGTATTTTCTTTCTAAATTTATCTTATAACTTCATTTTGATAATGTTCCAGATACTGCCTCCGTGGACGATGGAGAAGTGCCCGTCAATGAAGGTCTCACATCTGACACCAATAAGAACTATGACCAGTGTCAATATGCTGCCAAGAGAGTCTCTGGTAGAAGAGATGCTGTAGAAAGAGTTGAAGAAACAGAGACAGAAAGCAGGTCAAACGCCATGCCCAGTCGTGTGGGATCATCTGACCTCTTTAATAGAGAGGCTCAGAACCCCGGAGCTCGTCCTAAACAGAGTAGACCACAAAGTTACCAGGGTAGAGTTGCTGTGCGTGACAACCCGGATAATGGTGATGCCACACAAGAGAGGAAGGAGGAGGTGGGCATGGGGGGAGAAGCAGAAGATGGTGACCAGGTGGAAAAAAAAAGAGAAAAAGCGGACAGGGAGAGTATAGAAGATGAACAGGGACATGCAGAGAGGTTTGAAGGAAAGAAAGCTGAAAGACTGGCCTCAAGAAATGATGAACAGTTGAACAAACATGACTCAGTTGAATATGCAAAGGATGAGAAAAGAGTTAGTTCTGGTAAACAGAACATGCAAAAGAACCATCAGGTTTCTAAAGAGGAAATCAATAGCTCAGTGCAGACTAGGCATGAGCAAGGAGATAGAAAGATGAACGTTTTAGGAGGAAATGAACCAAAGGCAGATCCAGAAAGGGCAAAACCATCTGTCACAAAACCTCATCAAAGTAGGACTGTAGAGGATCAAGATGAGAAAGGTTTAGGTGATGCAGGTATTAAACAAAACAAGATCACTGTGGATAAAAATGTCAAAAGGCAGGTAAATATGGATGATGCTGAACAAAATCAGATCACAGAGGAGCCTCTTCCTTCAGAAACAGGAGCAGGGATATTAGCAAGGGAGAACCAGGGAGCAGGTAGTGAAAAAATGAAGGATGATAAGGATCACCCAAAAGGAAAAACTAGATTTTTCAAGTTTTTCCCCTTAAAATGGGGCAAGAAGTCAAAGAAACACAGAGGAGATGGAAATAATGTAAGTGAGGAAAATGGAAATGATGCAAACTCTGAAACTGATCCAAATGGCAAAACAACATCTGCTGCACCAGGTGTTGGAAAGAAAACTCCTAAAAGTAAGAAAAGATGGACAGGAAAAGAAAAGACCTCCATAGAAAAACCAAAAAAACAAACTAAAAAACAAAAAAATAACTGTTGGCCCTTTTGGAAAAGGAAATCAAAGAAAAATCAAACCAAATGAATACCATTCTAATGTCTAATTGATGGTTATTGTCACCAATCACTCTGATCAGTTGTGACTGCCTTCTGGAAATTGCTTTAGATATCTAAATTGATCTTCTAATGAAATGATTGTAGAAATATAATATCTAGCTGGATCATGTTCAGCTGGAGACATTTTGCCTTTTAAACTAACTTTAAAAAGTCCATTAACACGACCTGTGTGGTTTCAGCTGAATAAACCGGTTGCTTCCTGTTAAATGTATCACTTCCTTGTGTTTGAACACAAGGTTCCAAATGTAATCTGACAAAGTTTGAGAAAAAAGATTGTGTCCGAAAATACAATTCAAATACAAACTTTTGGCTTTTCTGTTTGCAAGATGACATCTTGTATTGTAATAACTTGAATAAAATTGATGTTTTAGAAAACTAACTCCTGAATAGAAGAGTTACCTTTGATTTTACCAGCAAGTTCACGACACATTAAATTCTACTGTCTTATTTGGTCGTGGCGTTTGTTTGTTTGTTTTAGACTTTAATTTTAACATTTTTATCATTAGTGATTTGATTTGAGATCTGACCAATGCATCTATCGTCTTTTGAGCTGTTTTCATTTGTAAGATTCTGATGTTAACATTAAAATGTGTAGACTCAAGTGAGCATTGAAGGACAATAAAAGAAAGTCTCAGATACATCTTTATTTTGTTGAAAATTATTTCTCACTTTTACAGATTTGAACAGATTTGCATCCTGTGCTGACAAGTGCTGATAATCAGTTTTAGATGTCAAATATTATTTCTGCAGAAGGCTTTGCAGACTAAGGGAGAAAGTGAAAAATGTACAAAAGCTGAAGTAAATCTGTAACAGGAGGGGAACGATGCATAAACATGATAGAACAGCCATATAGAAACAGTATATAATCGAGGTTATGATAAAAAATTGTTTCATGGACAGTGTTATAAATGCCCAAATAGAGCTGGCCAATAAAAACCCAAATTGAATGAGTATTTTTCATCCTCATTCCAACTAATTTATCTATGATATCATCAGAGATGCCTTCATAACTGACTTTTAACTCACAAACAAACCCTGATATGTGTGGCAAATGTGTGCACAGGTTTAAGTTTTATTTTCACTTCTACAAATTTCCAAGAACTCATGTGAACCTACCCTATGAAATTAATTTAAGTTTTCATGTCCCTTTAATAGCACAGCATCATAAAAGACATACAGAAATAAAAACCTTGATTTGACAAGATTCATTAAAACCTTAAAAATACAGATAAACAAATAAAATCAGCAAAACAACTGACTGGTTTGTGGTTCGATTGCTCTGCTGGTCACCTGTTTTAAATTTTTTTTCCAGATCACAATTGTCCTCTGAATAGGGATGTAACATTTATGTTATAAATTTCTCATGTGAAAAGAAATAAAATAAAATAAATTGCCCCTGTCATTTGCTTTGATTTGTGATTTGCACACTGGAATCAACTGAGTCAAATATAAAGCCCCCTCAGACTCCCCAATTCCTCCATGTTGTTCACACTGCAGCTCAAGACCACAGGCCAAAACCAAAAGTTCATTAAAAAATCAACTAAAATAGGTTTATATGAGCGTCACATGGTTGTTATTCTGTGAGACTACCTGCAGGTCATGAAGAAGAATTATTTCTTCTCAGTTCATGTTACTCATACTGTAATGATTAAAATTACAGGGACTGTTTGATTACACTTGCTGACTAGGTTGAAAAAAAGGGGAGGATATGAAAAAAGAGAGGGATGTTTGGGATATTCTCTGTAAACTGAATGTCGCTGCTTTAATTTTGTTCATACATGACTGAATTTGTCAGGGAAAACCAAGATGTCACCTGAACCACCCCAAATAATGCAGAGTATGTAAATCATTGCAGATAAAATACTTGCATAGCAGCAAATCTGAATCTGTCATTGAATGACAGGACACCATATTTCCAAAATCGAGTTTTTAATGTGAGTTAATACAAGAGATTTAACTTCTACCTGTAGGAGGAAAAAAAAAAATCAAGCCACAGATCACTTTTCAAATACAAAGATCTTCTGTACATCACCTCCAAGGCTTTTGCTTTTCTTTGTTCGCATTTGTTTTAACAATTTTCCTCCCTTTTATATTCTCGGTTTTCATATCTTGTGAGCCCTCCAGTTTATAACTGTTGTCTGCAGTAGCATCATTCTGTGTTTTCTCCTTATTTCCCCTTAAGTTGCTTGATTTTATGCACTCTTCTGGTAAAACCGTAATAACGACTTGATCTCACATTAGAGTCACGCACATCTCTTCGGGGATCAATAGTTGTTCCTGGTCTTCCCACATTTGCACCAACTTCCCTGTCACTGTTCACTATTGACATTTGTGCAGCTTTAACTGTGGTCCTTGTAGGGTAGCGACTAGGTGAGAGTGTTTTTCTTTCACCCATTGTAATAATGTCAGCCTGTTTTTCACACAGCCTGTTCTTTGGTGGCTGATTGTGCTCAAACATCCTCTCTACATGGTTTCTCCTCAAATGTTCCACAGGAGTCCCTCCATTGTGAAGAACACACTGCGGTCCATCTGCTTCAGTGTCTGTTTGATGTAACACGTTCCTCTGTTGCCACATTGGTGCTGGCGTCTGTTCCAACCATTCACCAAGATCTTTATATTTATCAATAAATGTTTCACCATTAAGGAGATTATTGTCCTCTCTGCAAGCTTTCACTCTTCAGTCGATGATCAGAAACAAGACCATCTCTGTGCTCTGCCTCGTCCCGTCTTTCTTCAGCCTCAACATCCGAGTGAGTTTCCAGGTTGCTTTCATAAGTCTTTTTGGGCTGCTCATTCACTTTGAAGGAAAAAAAACAGACAAGTATCAGTAACACACACAACAGAGGTGTACAGACCGAAGCCATGTTAGCTAATTAAAACCAAGCTTAGAAATGTTATCACCATTTCTGTGAGAGACCTATCCATATAAAGCGTTAGGCCTGGGCCTCAGGGCTGCAGCCCCAAATGTTAAATGAAAGGCCTCAGATTTCAAGACCAGAGAAACGTTAAAATAATACATTAACACCTCCAGACATAGTAGTGTAATAGTATATTATAGCAAATAAAAACAGAAGCAGGCATTGTTCTGTATTTGTATTTTAAATAAGTGGTATCTGGTTCATATAACCTGGTACCCAAGACTATGTAATTTTAGACCGTCATGAGATTGGTTAGTTTTACCCTACTGATGGTGTGCTCTTATAAAACCTGGATTTAAATCAACACATAGGTAGGCGATCCATTGAAAAAGCACTGCACTGACTAATGTTTTACCTGGCAACAAGTACCATAAATAGAGGAAACCCAAGCACAAATGGCATCCACTGGGGGTCAGTACCAGTTGAAACCAGTCATTACTGCTGCATTTGGGGATTTGTGTGATGTGTAAACCTTATTGTTACTTTGAATGCCACATAATCAGATTCAAGTTAAAGTTCCCCTGAAAACATTTTTTTTGTCATTGGCTCTTCATCCCAGTTAAGCAGATTGTCAAGATTTTTTTCATGCAAACAGTGTTTTATTTATTTTACTTATGTTATTTTAAGTCTTTACTACATCGGGTTTTATTGTTCTTAGTTTAATATTTATTGCTGACATTGTTTCATCTATTCAATTGTACAGCACTTTGGTCAACTCCTTGTTGCTTTAAATGTACTAAATAAATATATTTTGACTAGACTTGACCAGAGAAACACCAGGGGGGACCACCAACTGGAGGATAAATCCACCCAGGATAACTAATATCATGGCTTAATCTCTGATCTTGGTTTCATGCAACTCTGAACAAAAAGAAATGTTGTGGCATTACATAATCTTATCAAAATGACACTACATAGCTTATGGTGGTGTAACAAACAAAACGCCGTTATGTTAGTAGGGTAGTTATGTTAGGTAGTGTATTTCTAAACAGTTGATCAAAAGTCTACTTACCCTTTCTGTACATGAGGAGATAAGCTGTGCACAAGCTGCTTCAAAAGCAAAATAAAAGAAAAAAGACAAACATTTTAAGAACAGTAAAGGCACTGAAGTCAATTTATGCAGCATGGATATTACTGCTGACACCACTAGATGGCATCAAACATTCAGAATATAACTTTTACCTCAAAGAACTGTCTTCACCCCCCAAAGGTTGTTGTTTGACCTGGAGGATGGAAAATATTGTTGAGATAAATTTAGCCTCTCTCTGTTATTAAACATTTAAATGTGTGAGGATGGAAATACAGACTTACGCTTTTAACAACGCTGTCATCGAAGTGGTACCACTGCCCAGTTTCAAAAGATTTTATATCAGCAGTATAATGACCTCCAGTTAGATCGCCAAGGTGGTGAACTACAGCATAAAGGTCGTACCTGCAACTCTGAAATGAGAGAAATAAAGTCAACACACTCAAAAAAGAAAAAAAACACAAAAATTCAAACAGTAAATACACTGCGTAATACCTCAATGTATAAACTTTTGACCACATCAGCTCTGCAGTGAAGTTTGATATAACAGTTCTGCTTGTAATCAAAGGTAAATCTCTTCAGCAAGAGGGTCAGAACATCTGGACTCTGTGTCATGTTGCATTTCTGGAGCACATGGAAACAGATTTATGGAAAAGGACCAACTACCATTTATCATATTTGATTGTATAAACCGCATGTAGGACTCACAATGTCAGCATCATGCTTGTCTTTGCAGTTATCACAGTACATCTGGTTGTCCCCGTAGACTTTTTGTACCATGAAGAAACGCTGCAGTCCTTGCTCCTGTAAATAGAACAGATTTGTTAATCCTGCACCTTCATTTCACACCTAATCCGTAAAATACGAGAAATTACTCTTCTAAATAAAAAAGAATCCAAGTACCACACTGTAGGTTTTAGGATTTGAAACGACCACTGCAAGTGGCAAAACCCAAAAGAAGCTTTTGGAATCGCTGCTCTTGTTGCACTTGTGGCATGTGGTCGTGTGATTCAACTCTCCTCTGAATATCTAGAGAGAAGAGTACAGTTATGGCTGTGCATATGTCACACACATAAAACAGTTCACTGAGTTATTTACCTTCCTGTTTTTAGATGTACAGATTAATAAACTGATGACTAATGTGCACCACACCCTGAAAATGTGAGCGTAAGTTATGTCCCTACCTTGGAAGCCTCTGGACTCGTCTGACACAGGATCTTCTCAAAGTACTCAGCAGCATCCCGTTGCTCATATACTGAAAGGTGGAGTGAGGAGTGAAAAAAAAGTCTCACTGTTGCCTTGGAGACAGAATATATCTCTAATCAAACCCTTACCATCTGTGATGCCCAGCATTTGTGTAATGCGGTGTGTTTTTTCGACTTCTCTCTCTCTAAACAATGAAACAGCTGTCCCAGGTATGGATCTATGCTTGCTGAAGATTTACTGCTGCATCTATGTCAGACGTAGGGAAGCAGAGGCAGATCATTTCATAAGACTTTACAAAACAGTCCTCTTGTGAACCTAAACTGACCTTAAATTGCATCATTATTTATTAAATAAAAAATGAATTTAATAGTTCAATTCTATAACCATTTCATCAAAACATTTCACCAAATCAAGAATCTCTTTTGTTTCATTTTACTGGGACTGGGATTTTTTAACTGAATTGTAAAATTGTACTCATTTTTATATTGTGACTTTGTGTCCAATATAGATAAACTAGTATTTGCTCATCCATCTAAATGATCGCAATCAGGTGTTCCAATCACTTCCATGGTCACAGGTGTATAAAATTAATCAGCGGGCCATGCAGACTATTTCTACAGGAGCTCAGTGAATTCCAGTGTGGACCTGTGATAGGATGACACCTGTGCAACAAATCCAGTAGTGAAATTTCCTGGAAGAATGGTCAAAAATCCCCATAAACACACTCCTAAACCTTGTGGACAGTCTTCCCAGAAGAGTAGAAGCTGTTTTAGCTGCAAAGGGTGGACTCATGTCATATTGATTAGGAATGGGATGAACTAAAGCTGAGCAAATACTTTTGGCAGTACAGTATACCCTTATTATTCGCAGTGTTTACGTTCCTTCCTCTCCCTGCGAATCCCAAAAATCCGCCAATTATTAATGCAGTTTTAAAAGGCCTATATATGATATTATATACGCTAACATATGCTTCCCACACACATTCTCAAGACCTTCTTACTCATTAATACAATAATAATTAAAGAAATTATGTACTGTATCATCTCTCTCGTTTCTAGTTTTTTTTATTTTATATTAACTGACATTGTTATTTTAAAATTATTTACCAGTTAGGGGGAATAGGAGCGTTTTTCTGCTAAAAAAAAAAAAATTGCCTAAGAAATTCACGAAATTGCCGGGGCTATCACAAATTCAAATACATGATGAAAAAAAAACTGATTTTGAGAGCAAAATCCGTGAGTATGCGGGACCGGGAACAGTGAACCATGAGTGGGTAAGGGTATTTTCATGTCTACTTTTTACATTTATATCTGATCTCTTTTATAAAGGAAACTAGGACAGTCTAGGACCAAGATTGTTTTTTTTTTTTTTTTTTATATGACTAAAGAAATGTTTTGATGTGAATAAAAAAAACATGATAAAGAAAAAAAAATACAAAGACACGGTTGAGGAGTCAAACCTTTTCACAGCCTCCCGGAAGTCTTCAGTCATGAAAAGGACCTGAAGCACGCTGTTCAGATAGCACGTCAGACCAGGACTGTTGAGGCCATGATAATCTGTAAAAACAACAGTGATGCGCTACCATCAGCACCTTCGCAGACAAACACGAGCTGTATGGTGTTTTCACCTCACAGCACCTACCTGAGATGGACAACTTCTCTAGTTTCTCTCTGAAGGCTTTTACGCGGTAGTGATCCATAACGTTAACATTTTTACATCTAAACACCTTATGTGAAGGGAGTCTTCCTGTTAAGACACAGCAGATATTAAAGTACACCAGGTATATTCACAGGTGAACTTCTTTTTTTTTAAGGAAATCACCAACAAAACAATGACAACTATTTCACTTTGACAAATGAGACATGTACACAAACAGCTTGGATGTGACAGTCAGAGTTGTGTAAATATATATACTTTTTAGCACATAGTCATTATTTATTCTTTAACAATAGCACTAAAATGCTTCACATAAGGCTACATTTTTCCTATTATTCTGTAGTAAAGCTTGAATGCACATTAATGCCTTGGTTTTTAGATCAGCTAAAGATGACGTGTTCTCTGTCAAGTCAACATGCGTTTGATATGTCAGATTGATAATTTTGGACATTGAATTATATGAATAATAAATCTCAGAGACATGAGGGAACTATTTATCAAGCTCTAGCCCTTTTTCACAGGGAAAGTCCTTTTCAGAGTTTCCTGTAATTTACTGAGTGTGAATGTGGAGGGAAAATTCAGCCTCTCGTTCCTGCGTTACGACCGTTAGCTTTAAACTACGACCACTTCAACGGCAGTCGGACGACGATAAAGTCTTTATAAAACAGCAGGTTATATCGGTTCACAGGCGTCCTTGAGCTCATACAAGATCGATAATGACTTTTGTAACGACGTGTAATCAATTGGGAGGGTAAAGCAAGAGGATACTCACCGCGCTGGCAGCGTATTACTGTAACTCTGCTGTCTTTCGGTTTCGGTCCCGGAGACCGGAAGTGCGACGCAGACGGTGGCGGCGGACGCACCCGAACAAGGATTTGATCCTGATGCGAGATACAGACACCTCAAACTTTACCCAAAAGTATTACGACCGAGCGAAACAATCCCTCAAAACTGCGCAGTTTCAAGCGTGGCTCCGCTACTTCCGGTAGAGCACAGAGAATAAAGGGGAAGTCTTAAAATTAAACAAGGACAAGCTGCGTCGACGAGGTAAGGCGTAACATTTATACTTATTAATACGTTATTAATGTATGTCACGTCATCTGCTCACAAATTAACTCTTTCCTTACTAAATTTAGATTTTTTTTTTTGTACATTAACTGGTTCAAACAAGTGGTAGCCTAAGTGTCATTGTTTTTTTCCTTATGGATGCTGTCTATGGACACTTTTATTGATCTATTTTTATTTATTCAACTGTTTAAAAGCCTGCTATTACATTTTACAAAAAATAAAAAATAAAATAAAAAGGTACCCATAATATTTTCGGTTCTTTGACAGTGTTCCCTGTAAACTTGTGGCAGCTTTAAGCAGCAGGAACTTCCTTGTCAGAGCCGGTTTCAGTGCCGTGAACGTGTCTGGGGTTTGTTGTTGTCAACAGCACGTGCTCTCCATGTCTCAGATCAGAGACTGTCAAACTATTATTAATAACCTCGTCAGATCTGAAGTCATGATAGACACGTCTGAAAGAATTAAAGTAAATTTAATAAATAAGCCTGAGGAAGAGGGACATTTACAGACCCAGCCAGGTGCTTTAGGGGAAGTTCCCTTTGATATTAATAAAGTAATTCTTATTCTAATTTATATTGTCTTTATAGGTGTTTATATTAAGCAAATGTAATTTTTAAGTGTTCATGGTCTCTTTTTTTTTCTTTCTTTTTTTTTTTTTTTACAGAAAACTAAAATGAGCATTGAGGGCCAGGAACAAGCAGAGAAGAAATATGACCCACGAGACAAGACTCTGAAGTTCGTCAACAGGAGGGATGACTTGGATCCAGTCTGTAAGATTCAGTTTCTTTGTGTCCAAGAAAGTTTCAAGAAAGAAAAATGCTACAAATTTTATTTCTAAAAAGCTGTACACACAATATCAAAATTTTCATATTTGAAAGTTGTTTCTCTTTTGACATGTTGACATATTACAGCGATTTTTTTTCTATCTGTTTTTTTTTTTTTTTTTTGTCCTCCTCAGCCTCAGATTTTGTCTCTCTCAGAGCAGAGATGTCCTGTGGCCACGCTGTCACTCCTGACTCACTGACACAGTGGTGTCGCAGTCAGCTGGATGAGGTATCTCATCTCTTCGAAGGGGTCTTTGCATTTAATTATAATCAAACTGATGTGATAAAAATTGAGAAGGGAACAGAGCTTGTGATACGATTCTTGATTTAACATTTTTTGCTAAATATTTCCAGTTTTTCTAAAGTGATTCCTTTAATTGCACTTTCTAAGGGAAATTACAAATTCAGATGTCCTGCACTGGTGGAGGGTAACAAATGGTGCAATAAAGTGTGGTCGTACCAAGAGGTGCGCAGACTCGCTGATTTGACTGCTGAGGAAATACAGTACTTTGAGGAGACCATTGGCCGTCTGGTGGCTGCAGAATACTGTGAGATTCAGCCAGTGAGTAATTTATGGCTGCGTTGACAGAGGAAATTTCCTTGACATATATATATATTTAACTGGGAAAAAAAAGTGGTCTTACTGTGACTGTTGTGGGTGGTCTTTTTTCTCTAAAAATGTGACTTTTCTTAATTTCCTCATCAGTGCCCACAGTGTAAAACATATGTGGAGAGGAAGGACCTGTCCAACCTGTGTGTCCAGTGCATCGTTTGCACACATGAGCAGAAGAAGACCTATCAGTTCTGCTGGCAGTGTAACAGGAAGTGGAAGGGTCCCGGCCCTCGATCAGATCGCTGCAACAATGACGGCTGCATCAACAGGGACCTACAGCTCCTGCAGACATGTCAAACCATCAGCCTGCCTGATGTGGTGGGTGTCACCAGCTGCCCCTCGGTCCGAGCCTGTCCCATATGTGGCATGAAGGTGGAACACAATCAAAAGTTCTGTAAAAATGTTATTTGCCCTCGCTGCCGCATGGAGTTCTGTTTTGTTTGTTTGAAACTAAAGCGGGAATGTTGTCAAACCAGTTCACCATACAAAATCTGTCCTAGTGGCGTGGCCCCTCGACAGACCTCTGTCCCTGTTTGGCAAAGAAAATGAAGGACAAGATCCTAGTTTTTTGTTTTTGACCTGATAAATGGAGATGTGTAGGATAAATTCTAATTAATGCATTATGAACATCAAAAGGGATTCTTGGGGCTTTAAGAAAAAGTCATTTTCTGTTTCTCTGGACTTCAAAAAAGACACTCGAGTACATTGTTTGAATGTAATGTGAATAAGAAATGAAGACATCTTTTACGAAGAGTTAAGAAACACACAAGCTGGCGGTAGTCGTACATGCAGTTGCAACACAAATATTTGTGGTGTAAACTACCGTAATGGCCCGATTATATTACGATATTTTATTCTAGAAATCATATTCTCAAAAATGGGATCGTATTATAATCGACGTATAGACTTTTCTATTGTCATTGTCGACAGTGAACCCAGCGAGGCAGAAGACCTCCGTGAGTAATGGACTGTGGTTTATTCTGATACATATGACGAGCCAAAGGACGCTTTGCACTACTGTTTTATTATAAAACCAGCCAGGTTGGATTAATTTGCAGTTTACATCATTTTTATTTTCTTTTTAATAACAATTGCAGTTTAGCAAATTGATTATTGCACTGACATGTCTGAGTTGTTAATGTTGTTCTTGAATAACACTTGACTTTGATGGTTAATCCAGTTTATTGCGCTGTTATTACATCCATGATGTATTGCGCTACTGTTTTGTTGCAGTCTAGAATTAGTTTTTTACAGACTGAATCGTTAATCTTCTTGAAATTGAATAGAACTTGACTTTGATGGTTATGCATTTATTTACATAATTAATGCAGTTATTGAACCTTTTTAGGCTACATGGTTGTTGCTTATTCACTGAGTCATATTTTAATTCACCCAAAATGATATTTGAAAAATAGGGGTCGTCTTATAATCAGTCGTCCTATATTCGGGCCAGTATGGTAAATTAATTTATACGTGACTGTATGACATCTATGATCTCAATAAACATTCAAACTATTTATTATGCTGTTCACAAAGTTTCTTTCCCAAATGTTTTCAATTCTTAGGCTCCATATTTCAATCCAAATAAACCTACAGGATTTTTTTTTGAAACCCATGACTTCTGAGTGTCTCAATATAAATA
This sequence comes from Hirundichthys speculiger, assembly GCA_018398805.1. NCBI lineage: Eukaryota > Metazoa > Chordata > Actinopteri > Beloniformes > Exocoetidae > Hirundichthys > Hirundichthys speculiger. The sequence goes on along the minus strand of JAGFBZ010002592.1, from coordinate 704,342 downwards.
TACGACCTGACGACAGATTCATGACGAGCTCGTCACACCCTTTAGTCACTGGTTATTGAGTAGAATAAAACAGACGATCAAAATAAGTTTATTCAAGTCTTTCACTGTGAAGCCTTCTACAGTTCGCTGTGATCCTCTGGGGCAACAGTGCGGGTCCTGAGCATACAAGTCCGACATTTCCTGTAAGAAACCAGCAGCACAGCCAGGAAACACACAGCAGCAATAAAGCAAAGCACTGCAGCTACAGTGGTCTCCAAAGACAGTCTGGACAGAGACCAGGGGACGCTCTGGACTGAAGTGAAAGTCTCAAGTGCATCACTAAAACAAAAAGCAACAAACTTAATTTAGTGCACATAACATTTTGCAGTAAAATGAGACCGTGCTTGTTTTAAGCTGTACTTGCCACGTGATACAAGCAGGAGGTGGGCTGCCGTCTTTTGAAGGAAGAGTAACATCTGAGTACAGACATAACCTCCTGTCTGGACAGAAGACCAAACCCTGGTATCCTTTTATCTGAGATAAACCAAAGAAATCACATGCATCCTGAGAATCTAAATGAGAGTGGGAATATGTGATGAAAATGAACAGCAATGATGCTGCACAAGATGTCACTCAATACATTATTGTCAGATTAATTTATAATTACCTGATTTGAATATCTGTTAAATACCATTTAAAATACCAACACTGTCAAAGGCAGGTTTCAATGCAGCACAATGATTTATAGCAACATTTTGTACTGGTACGTTCTTTGATTAACTTCACCTAAAAATAAATCTATTAGAAACTTTGGCTCCAATGTGGTTTTCATCTTCTGTATCACCTAATACCATTTAAAGCGGCACTGATGGAGTTAACATTACAATTCATACATTTAGTCCAAATGTTGTATAACATGTAGGAACTAGTTGAAATTGTTCAAATTATTGGGCTGATTATGTTACACAACTGCATTACACTGTTTATCAGATCTAAAAGTATCACCAGAGTTCACATTGACTTCTTAGAAGCTCATAGAATTATATCTTTATTGTATAGTGTTTATAGACATGTAAACTGCACATTTATATTTTAATCATTATGTGTTGCTATGCATGTTATGCTGATTATTCATGTGTTAGTTGTTTTGCACAATTTACCTTTTACTGTAGGGTACTGCAATCAAGAATTCCTATTGCTACTTAACTATTTGTATCTAGTTTAAAAATTTATATTTAACTCCGGATAACTTATAGAACATTCGGTCACCATTCAGCGCATAAAGAATGAAAAGATAAGAAGAGCTGTCAAACTAAAGGAAGAGTTTTATACAGTGCATCCATTATAGGTTAAATTGATATAAACAAAATAATACATTTATTCTTTTTTTTAATTAAATATGTATGTTTAATTTTTAAATACATTCCATATTTGCTGTGTTAAGGTACCTGAATGGTGCCACCTGCTGGGCAGTCCACCCATCCAGAGCCGGACACCTGGACCTGGTACCTGTTGGGTCCAGTACATCTGTGTCTGTAGCAGCGACCCTCCACAGAGCTGTTCATCCAGGAAAGATTACCCTGATCAAAAACACAGACAGGTGGGGGAAGCAGGACAGCAAAGTGAACAGTCATTAAGTGATCAAGTGACCAGCATCCACGTGCATGTGCACACTTACTTGTCTGGTGAGGCTGGAAAAGAAGCAGCGGCTGTCCAAGCCAAAGATCTCTCCGCTCCTGTCATCCTCAGCTGACCATCTGGAACTTTCTGTCTTCCAGCATTCACTCTGAAAAACAGTTTCAATTCAGCTCTGTGAAAGGTCACTAAAATGCACAAAATACAGAGCTGACATGAGAATTCAACATGGTCATAGGATAAAGGTGAATATGTCCATTTTTACTTGTAGGATAAAAAAAAAAACAATATTGTGGTCAACACAAAACGAATTTGAATTCAAACTTACTCCTTTCTGCAGGCTTTTATAAAAACGACACCCCTCTAGGTATTGATCAGTCTGGCACTCCCCCTTGTGTAGATGAAGAAAATGACACCCACGTCCTCTAAGAACGAAATAAGACAAACATTAAAGCTGGAAATGTAGCATCAAAGGAAAAAACTGAAACATAGATCTCTTATAACTTAAAACCATTTCTTTCGTTATTTTTCAGAAACTAAGATGTTAATTTTACCTGCCAGTGCAGAAAAAAGATGAGTTATCTTCACAGGTTGACAGAGAGCCAAATGTAGTTCCTTCACCTGTTAGAAAATTAATTTTTGTTAACCACAAGACTGTTGACTATTTTATTTCTCCTGCAACTGATTTTAGGATGCATGTAACAAGGAGTAGAGATTATTTCAAACCTGATGCTGCACTATGTCTACTTTCTAGCTCAATTTAAGTCTTTATTATGTTGGTGCGTTCATATCCATATACTTTTGCACACAACATTAACATTTCTTTACCGTCTCCCCAAACCAAACTCTGGGCCTGGCTCAGGTCAACAGTGTACCATCCTGTGTCCTGCAGCGCAGCCAGGGTGACTGAGTCAATCCGGACTGTGGCTGAATCTCCGAGAACTGCTGTCATGATGGACCCCTGCAGGACCCGGGACTCCCAGTGAGAGGACACTCTGTCTGCTGATGCATCCTGGGGATTAAAGGTTAAAGTCAGGCACCTAAAAGGGTGACGCTGCAAAACTGAGCTTTTTTTTTTTTGTTTCTCTCTTTCTCCAGTGGTTGTTGAACATAAGCAGGTCAGTACCCAGTTCTCCAGAGGACCTCCCAGTTCTGGATCATTTGACCCCAGATGCCTCTGCAGGGCTGAAATGATTGACGGGGTGTAAATCCTCATCTGGCCTGATGCATCAGAATGAGTCACTTTGCCTCGAGGAGAACATGGAGAACCAGCTGCAAAATCAAATAAATATTCATGCAAGTAAAATGTCTTTTTTTTCTCTTCTTTTGCTTGTAAAGTATAAATGTAAAAACAGCATTTTATAACCTTGGGAAATAGAGGAACAGTCTCTCCAGGAATTGAAAAGATCTTTAGAGAAGCCGAGTACATGAAACAACTCATGAATCACAGTCTGGAAAAAAAAAAAAGACAATCAGGTATGTAATTGTGATTTATTCTTATCATCCTACTGTTAACTGGTCAGAGAAATCACTTCTTATAATTAAAACAAAAAGCTTATAAGTATTCCTAAATGAATCAAACCTGTGCTGTAGTCTGGTGATCGTATGCAGCTCCTGTCAGCCTGCTTCTGCAGATGACCACCACCCCAGCCACGGGTCGCCCGTGGGTGTCTGTCTGGCAGTGGACAGCATAGGCCAGAACATCGGGCTGATTTATCAGATGAGGGAAGGTGAGGGGTAGAAACAGTGAATGACTGTATAAAGACATCTAGAATGAGCTTTCAAACACATTTTAGTACATTTTAGTCCAATTTTATTATTTAATGCAACAAAAATGCACTGTTACTTTTTACAGGTGAACTAAAGAACAAGAACTAAAAGGAATTTTAGGATGTCTTAGTAGAGAGAGCAAATAATCAAAGCCAAAGCCTCTTCAAACATTTCTGTACCTCCTCTCTACACTTGTCAGTCGTCTGTACTTGGAGGTAAAGCAGGAAGTCAGCGTCAGGGAGTCCAGCACCTTCACTTCTGAGGACAACCCTGCGAGGGGAATTAGCTTCTGGGTAAATGTCGCATCCAGCCAGGTGGTCATCTGGGATCTGCGGACGACAGAGAGGATCAGTAATGCTTTGTGTTCTTGGTTTTGTAATCATCTTTCTGTAAAAGCAGTTGAAGCATGGACAATAATATTAATAATTACTTACTGTCACATCCAGACACGTCTCATTTCTGTAGTGTTTATTGGCTCTTCCACACCTTAAAGGATGGACTTTATTATAATTCATATCTTTAACTGTCATGCAGTAGTGCACACTTAAGATTTGAGGAATATTATACAGCGTAGTACTGATCTGAGCTCTAGGTCCTGAGTTCACAGTCTGAAATGTTCTCTGGAGCCTTTATATATGTTTGCTGACATCTGCTGTATAATAATAACAATGCAAATCTTTGTCAAAACACAGTTTAAAAAGAAAAAAAAAATCCAAAACTTGTTAAAAAGGGTGTGTGTGAAGTGAACTTCAAACATACACATATGCCATTTACACACCTGTTGTAGTTGATGGTGCTTGAATTCCTCCATAGAAACTTGCAGTATCTGTTCATGTCTCTGCTGAGCAGCAGTGGTCCCGCAGCTCTCTTCACTGTTAAACAGTTCATGTTACTCTCCTGCTATACATACATGAGCATCAGTGCTTGTGCTGTGTTTTTCACCTGACAGCAAAGAAGACACAACCCTCACAGCCTCCTCCACTGCTGCCTGCAGCCTTCTATCCTCAGCCTCCGATGGGCTTCGGTTCTCTATGGGGGTCCAGGTCTTTATCCTGATTGGCTGCAGAGGGGAGGAAGTGGACGGGATGGATTCTCCTATAAAGCTCCTCTTCTTCACTGCCAGTCCTGGATGAGTGTGTTTTTGTCGAAATGTTTCCGATTGCTCCTGCCTGGCTCTGAATCTTGGCTTGTTGAGTGGGTGTATCATCCTGACTGCTCTGACTTGAGCCTGAGCCTCATCAGAAATGCACCTGTTCAGGGCTCCATGTAGCTCCACCACCACCATTACAACCACCAGCATCCACAACATAAGTCTCTGGAGTTTAGGTAAAGGTACCATTAGTAACACTCAACTTCGTCTCTGAGGAGGATATGATGTCTCTCAAGCCTGATTGCATTTAACAAATCCCTATGATACTAGGAAGCTAAATGTTCACAGCTTGAAGAGGAAGTATCCCTAAAAGAAACAAAAGAGCAGAGAAACTATATTTTTGCAGTACTGACATACAAAACATTTTTGAATCCCAGTTATTTCAGAGCCAAGTCAAATTTATCTCAAAGATTTATTACTTCAAGTTATTGCTAATTATTTATGCCTCAACATGACAAAGTTCAAGGTATTAAAAGTGCAATCATTTCCACAACACAACTGCTTTGCTGCCAACTAGACACCTAGAGCTGACACATTTCACACCTGTCACTGACAAAACAGTCAGAGATCATCTGCAGTCTGAGTCCTTCGACGTGCTGCCTTGATGCTGTCTTGATGAATTGCCCACTCGATTTCTAAAGTCTGTGCTGAGCAGTTTGTTACCACAACTCACTGATTTAACCAACATCTCACCTCAGACTGGAACATTCCCAGAGGCCTTAAAAACTGCTGTCATTAACCCTCGTCTGAAGAAGAGCAGTCTTGATGCCACAGTACTGAAGAACTATCGGCCCAAATCAAACCTGCCATTCCTTGGCAAAGTCCTAGAAAAAGTTGTATATCAACAGCTTACTCACTTTCTCCTGTCCAACAATGTTTTTGATAGTTTTCAAACAGACTTCAGGCCCACCACAGCACTGAGACAGCTCTGATCAAGGTGGCAAATGATATTCACCTCAACACAGATGCAGGCAAAGTCTCAGTTCTGCTGGACCTAAGCGTTGCCTTAACCATGCGATCTTATTACAGAGGTTAGACGACTGGGTGGGGATCTCTGAAACTGCTTTAAACTGGTTCAGGTCCTATCTCAGGGACAGGAGATACTTTGCTGAAATTGGTAACTGTGTCTCAGACCAAATGGCCATGACCTGTGGGGTTCCCCAGGGGTCAATCCTGGGACCCCTATTGTTCAATCTATTCATGCTTCCATTAGGTTAGCTAATACGCAGCTATAATGTGTCCTACCACAACTATGCAGATGATACTCAGATCTATGTGTCACTGACAGCAGGAGAACATGGGCCTGTAGATGCATTGTGTTACTGCATCGAACAGATGAATGTGTGGATGCAAAACAACTTTCTCCAGCTAAACTCAGACAAAACTAAAATCATTGTCTGTGGCCCACAGAAACATAAAGAAAGTGTTATCAGTCAGCTTGAGACTCTCTCTCTAGAACCTAAAAATCAGGTCAGAAATTTAGGGGTAATATTGGATTCAGACTACATTAAAGCAATAACATCAGCTGCTTTTTACCATCAAAAAATTGCCAGAATCAAAGGAATAATGTCTAAACCAGATTTAGAAAGACTAATCCATGCGCTCGTCTCCACCAAGTTAGACTACTATAACAGCCTGCTCACTGGACTCTCTAAACGAGCTGTAAGACAGCTGCAGTACATCCAGAACGCTTCTGCAGGAGTCCTGACTAGAACCAGGAAATACGACCATATTAGTCCAGTCCTGAGGTCTCTGGCTTCCTGTCACTCAGAGAACAGACTTTAAAACAGCTCTACTTGTGTTCAAGTCTCTTCATGGTCTAGCCCCAAAGTACATCTCTAACATGTTAGAGCCATATGAACCAACCTGGACTCTGAGAACCTGAGGGAGTGGTCTCCTGCTGGTGCCCAGAGTCAGGACTAAACAAGGTGAAGCTGCATTTCAGTTTTATGCTCCTAAAATCTGGAACAGTCTTCTAGAAGATGTGAGACAGACCTGAACTCTGATAATGTTCAGATCCAGACTGAAAACAGTTCTGTTTAGATGTGCAGATGACAACTGAAAGGATTTTATCTGCACACTTCATTTTTAATTTAAATTATTCTTCTTTAAAAGATCATTTTTAATTTAATTTATGAATGATTGTTTTTATGCTTGTATGATATATGGAATGACTATTTGCCTTCTTTTGATTTTATGCATCTGTAAAGACATTACGCAGCTATCAATGTATAACGCTTCCTATACATATAATATATGGGCCAAAAATTAATTAATGGATAGAGCCTTCTATGATGATAACCTTTGGAGTCAATCCAAAGGTTATCATCACAATCACCAGGTTAAACTTTGGACAACAGTTTAAAAATTAATTAAATTCAGTGCCATGCTCAGTCTGTCTTGCTCCTGTTGGTGAAAACGTTCTCACAATCAAGAAATCACCTCATAACTTAAAAATTAATATTCTGAGTACCTTGCATTTTGCTGCCATTTCCAACCATCCAGTCTGGTTTCTAGCCAGTAAAGCACTGGTTACCCTGCAGTTCCCTTCTCTCCTGCACAAGAGTGCTGATAACAAGTTCTGCCTTTCTCTCAGACACACCAAGAAGAACCGTCTCATCGAGCTGCAAGAATTTGAGAACTTCTGAATACAAAGCACAATGTGGTGACTCTTCTGTTACTGAGGTGTGACATGCAGCACATGCACCTTTTCAACCCCCCCCAACACACATACACAAAATACCACGAATCTAAAAGTGCAAATTGTTTAATCTCAGCCACATTTTTACTTATATACAGTGAAGTTGACCTTATTAAATCATAAAAATCACTCTTTTATTTACCACATTGCACCGCAATTTTAAAACTTCTGGCTACTCCACGTCAACCATACTACATTCAAAAAAGGAAGAAGAACAGCTTAAAAGAAAAAGAAAAAAAGATATGTAAATTGTAGAAATAAACACACAATGAAACGCTCGATAAAAACAAGAACAATGCAATTGGCACACCACAAGTCTGTTGTGTCAAACTGACAAAAGAAAAAAAAAATGTTCCAAGTCCCGTCAGAAGTTGAGGTTAATTTGTGAATCTGGTGCCTTTTTGCCACTAGAGGCGCCTCATCTTTCTGTGCACAAAAACCTATGTCCTAAAATTCAGGCACCGAATAGATTGTCTTTTGAAACATTTGCTGTTGTGGATTACATTCATTCACTTGGAAGAGTTTACCTATGCGTAATTAAACACGTAGTTACTTTGACATCTTTTACACTAAAACATGTCCCAAAACGTTATTGCCAGCTTGCAGAGAAAACATGCATTTTTTTGTGTGTTATAATAAAGCCATTAATGTGTTGGTGTGGGCTATGATATGAAGGAAAAACTGTGTGTGTACTATGCATTCAAAAATTAAATAGCTAACTCCTTAAAAGGCACTTAAATAGGGGAAATTGTATTTTTTTTCTCCTATACTTGTGATCTCATCAGAATGGATGCAAGTGGCAGAAGTATGAAGAGACAATTCACGTCTACAATCATACTCCACTGTCTATGTAAGACTAAAATGCAACTGCAAACACAGTTGCAGTCATATAAACAAACATTTCAATCTTAAGAATTCAAATCATTCAACCTGACAGCAGGCTGCTTCAGTATTTAGATGGGGAAGATTCTTCTGTGCAAAGGTTTCCTTCTCTGTGCTGTCCAGCATTAAGTGCACATCCAATACTGCCATACAATTCATCTCAACAAATATCAACTAGCCCCTCATCTACACTTTCTAAAGGAGGTATTAAAAAGTCCAATACTTGATTCCAAATGTCAACAAATCATACTCAAGGTCATTTAAAAGGCACCAGACTTGAACAGAGAGGATGAGTCTCGCTGAGGCACCCTCCTGTGCTTAAGTTCAAGCAAAAGTGGAAAGAGACTTTTTTTTTTTTTTTTTTTTTTTTAAGAGTAGCATAGGTATGGGGTACAAAGTGAGGAAGTCTTTCAGGTGAGCATGGGCACGTCATCCTCTGAAGTGGTGTCTTCAGACAGTGGGATAAGCAGCACCTCATCATCTGAGGAGGATGAAGAGGAGAAGGAAGGAGAGGGAGAAAGCAACATGGAGGTGGTGGAGGAAGAAGATGGTGAGGCTCTGAAGAGAGAAATACTCAGGCCTAGAGTGTGGAAGATGGATGCCAAGGAAGGGCTACTTGGGGGTACAGCAACAGGAGGAGTTTGGGGAGTGGCTAGGTGTGGAGCTGGGGGAGCATAAGGAGGGGGAGGCTGTGAGGCGACGGGTGAAGGGGGCAAGTGGCAGTAAAGCAGACGGTGCTTCCTGTTGCTGCTGCTGCTGCTCTGTTGGAATCAACAAGCCAAGTTTCTGAGACACTGGCTGGTTGACTGCTTCCACAGATGATGAGGAGCTTGTGGGTGTGGAGCGGGCTGGTTCCTGACCAGAAGGAGCAGAGGAGTTCGACTGCTGCTGACTGGAGCTTGAGGTTTGACTCGGCCTGGAGGCGGGTCTGGGTATGAGACCCCACCTCCTCAAGCGGCGAACAGCACGGCGGACGAATCGGGGCCTGCGTCTGCGGTGTGAGGAGTTGACAGTGTCCTGGCGGAGGAGCTGAAGAATTCCCCTCAGAGAGAGAGGTGAGGCCTGACAAGGAGGAAAGTTCATATATATATCAAAATAAAAAAATAAAAAAACAGGAAAGAAAAGGAAATGGTTGAATCAAACAAAATATGCTAGGTTTGCTATTCAAAACACTAATTGGGTTTTTTTATTTAAATTCTGACTTATTCCCACAGCCAGCAGACAGAGTAGAAAGGCAGATAATCTAAAAAAATCAATGCTGAAGAACTGATTAAACGCTTAGTAATACATGTGGCTCCTGCTTTCTCACCTCACTGGGGTTTTCCGTAGGGAAATCCTCCACTGGTGGGATGATACCTTGGGCAATCAGCTGACCATATGAGGGAGGAGCCTGCTGCTGGATGAGCTGTGCTTCCTGGCGGCTTATCGGAGCAAACATGCTGCCCCAAAAAGACAGATATTATTGGATGAACGCACACATAATGGCTCTATGCTCTATATACACATATATACATATACATACATACATATATATATATATATATATTTTTTTTTTTTTTTTCAATAAATGACTCATAACAACTTTTCTTTTTACAGAACAATGTCACACACAACTCATATGATCTTCACAGCAAAAATTTATCTGCTTTGTCAAGAAAGCAAATATGGTTTGGTGGCATAGCCAAACAAGAAATGCAGCAACGATAAGAAGCATAGCGAGTTACCTGTACTCTCTGGTCCTGAGTGAGTACAGTTTACAGGTGCAGCCCATGGCAATGACCAGCAGCAGCCCACAGACAAGGCTGCCCACTGTTGCAGCAGTGATGACCTTACGGGGAAGAATAATGGTGCAATTGAGCTCGTCTGTGCCGTCTTTACAGTCCACCTGGCCATCACACCGCCAGCTCTCAAACACACACCTGCAGAGGGAACAACAGACCAATTGTTATTAGAGTATGGAGAAGCTACATAAGTGTGAGTGTCGGTTTCACATACAAATTCACACACATCTGCATCAGGAACAGCAACAAAAGCCATAAAACTATGAATATTGTTAAGATATCACAAAAGTCTAATAAATTGGTGGAACCAATTATAGATGGTATATGCTGTATGATTTATGGTTATAATGAATGACCATGTTCATGTTCAAAATTAAGCACAGGTAATTATTTACACATTGTTTAAAGGATTTTTTCTTCACTTAACAGTAGATTAAACAAGGACAATAACTCACACAATCAGGATGTCTAGGACAACTCAAGACATTTTGGATCAGAAGAATTAAGATGACTCATCTTCACAAAACACATCATTTTAGAGTGAGAGGAAAAGGAAAGCTAATGTGATTCTGTCGTCATAACAATTGTGAGAACAACTGTGCGCAGTGAGTCATTTTTCCACATCCACTCAGCAAACCATCATTCTCACTTCACTCGGCCTTTCAAACAAATGTTCATTTGCCAAAAAAAAAAAACATAAATAAATCATTTGGTTCCTCCAGTGACTACAGAAACAAACACATAATGATGATAAGATGTTAGACCAGCAGATATCTCATGGTTTCCGTAAAAAGATGAGAAGTAGGAATATTTTTACTGTGCTGCAAAGGAACATAAATCCACCACATATGGCTGTGGTTTGTGGATTTCATTTAATCGCTTGTAAAGTGGAGTTGAGTGACTATGTAACTCTCAGAAATTATGCACATGTGGCTCAGTTAAAGGTGGGGTAGGTGTTGTTTTTTTGCAACACTTTTTACAATATTGCCTAAAAACCTTTTCACATTCCCATTCACCCACTGAAATAAAATGTTTGCAAAAAAAAACTAAACGTTTTGGTCCAGTCTAGAGGGTATAATCAGAAAAAAACTCTGACCAATCAATGTACTGATGATCTTTACATTTATTGGCTGCCTAATACGTCCATCAAATATCAATGCACTCCCACCCACCCCTCCCTCCCTCCCTATGGTTCATGTAGTGGTGAATCGTGTGAAGGCGTGGTTTCGAGGGGTGGGCTGAAGAGGAGGAGGCGGAGCCTTTGGGAGGAGGGAGGGAGTGTATATTTTCAAAATCTCACTTGAGTTGGATTGCTGGAACCGTTTTTCAAACAACACCTACACCACCTTTAACTGACCCACGTGTATCAATTTGGCATCCATGTTTGAAAAGACACCTGAACATAATAACATCCAGCCTGATGCTGTCCATTTCCCTCCCGTTACCACCGTGCCATTGGAGACACTTTAGTACTGTGGATGCACTTCCTGAGTGGACTACCAACCAAGATGAATCCAAATGGTCAAAAATTCCTCTTGAACATTGTGTAGGTCTGCTCCAGAGCTACTGAATGCACTTGATTAAAGTCGCTGCTGCCAAAAGAGGTTCAACCACCTCCAAGGATCCATTAGATTTTTCCTTCAACACTGCACGACCGTTAATAGGACTATTACAATATCAGTTTGTTTAGATTACCATGGCCGAAGGAATTCACAGCAATTAGGGGTGCACGATAACTATCGGGCCGATAACTATCAGGCCGATAACAGGAAATTATGACGTCATTCCAGTAAGTCCGATATCACGACAAATAGCCCCGATAACATATATATTTTTGTCAACACAGCAGTGCCTCGCTCCCTCTGAGCCTTAAATGACCGGCAGTGAATGTTATGTTCAAGTAACTTCGGCATAATCAGAAAAATGATTTCTCAATCAGGAAAATCAAGAGTACCCCCTCATGCCAGAAAACAACTTGTTAATTCGGTCATAATTTTAGTATTTGCTAACTTGAATCGATATTCGCAGCATTTCCCCTCATGTTACACATAAAAAAGAAAAAAAAAATTGAAAAGGCTGAAAGAACGACTAGCAAACGAGGGAACGTCGGAATTTACGTTACACCTTGAATGCAGCCTGGAGCACAGCGTACTGATCACAACAAACATGGCAGCGATGGCATGGAGCATCAAAGTTTCAGAAGAAGATAGTTTGGTGGTTATTTGTTACGAATGCTCCAAACGAATTCTACAAGGAGGGAAGCACAAGCTTTAATACGTCAAATCTAATCAGCCACCTACAACATAACAATCGCTTCCATGGAGTTTTGAAATTGCGCTAACGCGAGCTAATGCTAACGTGCGCAAGCCAGCAGCAGTCTCTCCTCCCCTCCCCTCTCCTCTCCCTCATCTCTCTCATCTAAAGCTTTCATGAGATAAAAAAAACAAAAAAATCACTGAACCTCATTTACTTTAATTAAAGGTATTAATTTAAATGGAACCACAAGTCAAAATCCTTTAAATGTAAATCCTTTTCAGTTTGTAATTTTGATGTATGTATTTCCATCAGTTCAAGGAGCCTTTATTTTTTTTATATCAGTCAGTAATGCACCTATTTAAGTTGATGTAAGATATCAAATAGGTTTGTTTGATAGCTTTAAAATTAAATTAAAATAAAAAAAATGTTTGAGAGGCTTGCCAGTAGTTTTTCAATGGAAAAAATAAATATCTGTTCTTTTAAAGAGTCCAAACTATTTTTGACTTTGTTCATAGTGTTGATGTAATGATCTTAGGTATATGTGTGTGTTCTCAGTTATCGGTATCGGCCTTTAGGGGCTGAAAGTTATCGGTATCGGTTTAAAAAAACAGTTATCGTAAATCCTTAACAGCAATGATGACAATAATACTTACAGAAAACCATTAAATATTTTTTTTTGCAACGTCTATCCATATAAAAGTGTACAGAGGTGGAGAGGTAGTCACAATAACAGCGCAATAAGTTCTAAAACACAAAATTAACACCAAAAAAAACATACACCATAAATAAATATTACAGTATAAAATATGCACACTGACCTGTCACTGTCACAATGAAAGGTTCCTGGCTGACAAACAGTGCAGTCCTTCTCATCGCTCCCATCAGCGCAGTACAGCTGGTAGTTGCATCTCTCGCTTACTGGGTAACACACGGGTCTGCTGGCAAAGCGGGTGGATGCCACCATCCTCTGCCCTGCAACCCCACATGCAAACTGGTTTGGACTGCAGCCCCTACACCCCTCCTCATCTTTCCCTGTCTCAGGACAGTCCCACTTCCCATCGCAGCGCTGCTCCTGCGTGAAGCAACCTCCTGACGTTCCTCCACATCGACCTTCCCACGGAGGACAGTAACTCCCAACATGGAATGTTGCCTTGAAACCGATACCTTCAGTGCCAGGAAGTCTCTCATACGCCAGCGACAGCACACCAGTTTGGGACTCAACTTCAATTGATCTGTCATTAGACATGCTGGTGATCTGTCAAAATGAAGAGAAGGGACATGTCATCAGACATTTTTTGTTGTTTTTTTTTCAAATATATATAAAAAAAATTTGCATGGCCTGTAGCCATTAGTTGCATGCATTTCAAAGCTGTTAACTCACATTTCTTATAATGTCTCCTTTGCCTGCTTCTCTGTTGTAGATAGTGATTCTATCCCCAGGCCCCAGCAACACCTGCTGCAGCTCCAATCTCAGCGGCCTGGAGTCCTGAGGGTCCAGAGTCCAGATACATAACAGCTTGTGACCCCGGGAGGCTGGAGGAGAGAAGGTCCCATAAAACGTCTGAAGCAGCCCTCCGCAAGGCCACTCAATTGTAGAGGATGTTGGAACCGGCTCCTTCTGAGTGCGAGGCCGCTCTTGATCCACCTGATCCTGCTCCCTCTCCAGTGGCCAGATATCATCATAAATATATCCCTCAGTTGATCTGCCTGAGCTCTGAGTTTTGTCTGTGACCTTGTGCCTCTCAATTCCACTGTCAAGGTTATTGTCAGTGTATGGTAAAGGCTGAGCGTCCTTGTCATCCATCTCGTCATAACAGCCCTTCTCATCATTGCCAAAGCCTTCGTTTAGACACTCCACTTGACCGTTACAGCGCCAGGACAGAGGGAGGCACCGACCCCCAGGGCATCGAAAAGAGGTCTCTGGGCACTCTCCTGAGTCTGGATTGGTGTAACAGAAGAGGAGAAACAAAAGAAAGATTTTAAAATTGTTTTGACGAGAAGAACTTGCGATTTTGTCAAAAATTCAGTAAGAAACTGACAAAGCAGATGCCACACTATCATACCCCTGGCATAGCTCAACAGAAATGATGAAACTGGGAACAGGTGAGGGAGGAAATGGTGCATCACAGAAATATTTCCCCCTGGGAACTCCAACGGCTGTGGCAGCTTGGAGCCACAAAGAAGAATCGGCTCACCACCAGCTGACGACTTTATAGACACCCATTCCATGTTACACCGCACCGAGAACTGAGTGAAGCTGAGAAGGGATTTGTAACAAGTGAGTATCGAAAAAAATGTATAGAAAATTTATAGAAAGAAAAAAAAACAATTATGTAAGCTCCTTTTCAGATGTCAAAAATTAGCTCAGACAGCAATATATCTGGTATCAATGTGATCAAAGACTTATTTTTCAGGAAGAGCTAGGTCTATCCTAAATGGTCTATTCCAAAATGAAATCCCCCCACGATCTGTACCTGAGAACAATGGGTTCATCCTCCAAACCCCTGATTTCCCAGCAGTCATTAGAAGAGCCAAAGCGGTAAGACCAGCTGTGGTAAGCAGAACTCCTTATCTCTCCCACTTTGCTGTCAAAGACCTGAGGGGAATATCCACAGTGGGCTGAAAAACACAAGGACACACAGTCAATAATGTTTACGCACATACATGTTGCCACTGTGTTTGAAAAAGCAACATGGCCAAGAGTGAAATTTAAATCATTTTGATACAGCAGAACCTTAAAGGAAAAAATAAACAATTGCAAATCCATTTATGACATCCACAAACAATATGATTCACTGCCGACTAGCTTGTCTTCTTACCAGAGCAGAGGACAGGCTCAAAACGGATGCATGCTGCAGACGGGGATTATAAAAATTTTTTAAAAAAAGACAGAGAGAATGATATGAAAAACCAAACCAGTCACACAGGTGGTTTTCAACAAACATCGACAGTCAATTTTAAGTGCTACGCAACTTTAAAAAAAATGTCAGTAGGACCTTTGCCTGATAAACCTTTGAAGAAGTGTAAACAAAATCAATATAAAAGCATAGTTACTCACCTGTGATAGAGACAACAAGGAGTGCACATAATTTGTGGCTGACTGTCATTGTGATGATGGTTTTTCTAAAGTATTTAAAATTATTCAAAAAATTAAGAAGACTTCTTTTTCAATATATATACATATGTATACATATATAATAAATGTCAGTGAAGCTCCATTTTTGGAAGTTTGGTTCAGGAAGACTTTGCCTGCAAAGTAAAAGGAGAAAAGACAAATAAAATGTGTGAAAGTTGACTGTGGGCCAAAACCCACTATAATTAGTTTCATCTGACAATAAATAAAAAAAACAATTAAATGCAGCAAAACATTCAGTAATGCAAGCCATTTTAATGTTTTATACGATCATAAAAATCACAGAAACGATCAGGGCAACACAAAACAAGGAAAAATAAATAAAAAAAACATCACCAACTAATTATGTGAAAAATGGCAGCAAGTGTCAAAAAAAAGTGTGAAATTGGGATAATATTTTAGGTAATGTCTATTTTAAAAAATTAGAAGCTAAAAACTGGCTTTTTACTGAGAGCTCCACTCCAGACCTTTAATGTTGTATAAGTTGTTATCAATGCTGAAAACCCAAGAGGACAAACATTGTGACTTAGCAAGTGATTTTTCTGGGGACACTGTGTAGTTGAACACAACCGCTTAGCTTATTATAACATAATGTTGTTAACATAAAGTTTCTCTGTCAATCTAGGCCACAGTAATTGATTTAAATATGCCACAATAGCCTTTAGTGCTTTGAAAGGCGGCATTCAGATTACCTTTCCATTCATCATACAGGCCTTCATGGAGGCAGTTTAAAAATTAACAAACATAAGTTGTCTTTTTGTCTCATGTAACTATTGCAAAGTGATTAAATGAAAGTTATCACATCAGACAAAGTTCTCCTGTAAAAGTGACAATTATTCCAGTGTATCTTTTTAAATAAATCCGGAAGCATGACATGTTTTATTTACATGTTCAGCCGTACCTGACATTGCTTCTTTTGTAATGTGAAAGGTATGTACCCACAAGTTTATCTGTCAATTCTGAAATTATACACTGTGCAACCTTTATAACATTGTCACTTTGTTTTGATATTTATAAAATCAAAAAAATCTGAAGATTTGTCAGCCATTTGACTGAATGTTTGATAGCCATGAGATACTGCAAAACAAAATACCATTATATTATTTGTTTCATTTAATGTATAAGGACTGAAAAACAATAACCTATAGACTGAGGCTCATTTAAAAGGAAGAGGTTGTTTGTCTTGACACACAAAGCTATTTCCTTCCTATAATCTTCTCAACAATGACGACAGCAGCGCAACATTTCCGAAACAAAGATCTTCGCCATCCAAACAGCTTTTAAGCACTTTTCTTTAATACAAAACAAAAGTAAAAGACTGCGACACCGAGTTCTGGTCTCGTAACGCCGTAATCTGTTTCCTTCTGGTTTAGATCACGTCCCGAGCTAAAACAACGGCTCGGTTTCGGTTTGCAGCAGGATGAAGCTACTTGGATCACAAGAGCGTCTACGGCGAGCTAACTGCTAGCTCTTAGCATGCTCTCTTTTCCAGCTCGTTTAATCGCTCTTCTACACTACGACACTACGAGAAAAGTGTTCTGACCACAACAGGACACATTTTGGTATCAAGATAAATCATAAAACGCGGGTCAAAAACGGCGACAACATAATAAAATGGTAAGAAACTGGGCAGAGGGCGAATACGTTACCGTATTAGTCGGCCTTTCTTGTTGACAAGTTCTCAGCTACTTCCGTACATTGCGGCTCATGACAGGAGGGGCAGGGCTTGTCACGTATATTTAAAAAAAAATGTTCTGTTTTATTCAAGGAAATTATAAATGTATTTTTGATCAAATTAAATGTCTTTAGTTTTTAAGAACTCCTAAAACAAATATACCAGTTGCACCCACTTATAAAACGGAAGCTCCCGACGAGGAATAGTGTGAGAGGTGTAATGCTCCTTTTTCAACACAAGGTGTCAGTGTCAGCTGATACAAAAGTCCATCACCAAGTTCAATTTATGAAATCCCAGAGCCTCGGAAAGGCAATTGCATTCATATAGCTGCTGTGATTATTTCAATTATAACTATATTCCTCTGCATCCTCCTTTCTCTCATGATAAAATTTCCTAAAGAAGATCCTCACTGTTCAACAGAAAATCTCTTGCCAGAGCTGTATTGCAATATTGTTAACTCCTTTCATGCGTGTTTATCATTTTATACTTTTCATTGAAGTATTTCTTTGAGATCATTGATTTTTATATAGCAGTTTAATTTGTGATAGTGGAGTCAAAATTTAATGTTGTGATCGTATATTTAATTGAGAATGAAAAATTACGCCTCATGATGGACTAGCAACCTGTTCAAGCTGTGCTCCTGCCACCACCCAACTGGAGTTGGCTCCAGTTCATCTTGTGACCCTTAATAAGAGGAGGATTTGGATGGTTGGATAGATTAAAACATTTTATGTCTTCAGGTACATTAACCATTGACCACTTCTATATGAAATTCTATCAAAGGTCCTTTCCTTTATGACAAAGAAAGCATGTGACTTTTATATTTTTATGCCACTGTTTTTCACAGACAGATTACAGAATGGGACACAGTCCCAAAAACTCGGGGGAACACTAATCCTATTCGACATCTTTAGTATATCTCCCAGAATAAGACATAAAAGATGATAAACATACCAGACAATGAGATATAAAATGCAGCAAAGAGTGGAAAAAAGAGCTGTAAAGCCACATCATAACCCAGTATATTCATCAGTAGATGTTATATTGGTTATTTTATAAGACTGTACATGATGTATGAGTGTGCATGTTAATAATTTTTGAGGGGACATATGCTTTACAGCACTAAATAATTAACTTTTTAAATTCTATTTCACATTATCACTTGCAATTACACCCATTGTGATGCCATGGAACTTTCTTTTTGGCAGCAGGCTTATACTTTTCTGTGTACAATGTACGATGACCTTACAGACCCCAGTCAGAGTAGGATTATTCAGCATCCCCATTTTCGTCTTCAAACAACATCACACATTCTTTCATCTGCTTTTTACACAGCAGTGGGTAGCACAAAGCTGTTAACTTTAATGTCAAATAAGGCACACACCACAGAATGTGAGGATAGAGTGACTGACTCAAACTAGCTGCTATGAACAGTCATAAAGACAAGGTTAAACATTTGATTTTTTTTTTTTTTTTTGTACTGTATCACTGTGGTATTTAAACCAAAACATGTCAGGGACATATCATAAATACCTCAGAAAACTGACTGTGCCATTTTTAAGAAAACATTTTATCATATTTCCTTTAAGAAAGGAGAGGTTTTGATTTCTCACATCACCAGCATGACATCCAAAAGAGGAAGAAAAATTATCAGGAAAACAAAGCAACCACAACATGAGATTAAAAAAAGAAGAAGAAAAAGTATATAGTGTCCGTGGGAGACTCCAAATTAACCATGAGATACTAAAGGATGCTTTAGAAACACATGGAAGTGTAGGCCCACACCAACTACAGTTCTTAAAAGAATTGTCTGAGATGTCTGTCCTTTATGTGTTTGGTTTTGTTGTTGGTATCCAGCCATTATTTACATGTGGGGCTCATCTGAGACGTAAATGAGCCTTAAAAAAAATGGAGCCTTATATGGGATTGTTCATGGATTTCTTAACTGTATTCTTGAAAAATTTCAGTCTGGGTTCAGGACCAGGCACAGCACTGAGTCCGCACTGTTGAAAGTGCATAATGACATTGCCCTTTCCGTCGATGGCCAAATGTCCTGTTGTTTTAGTTTTGTTAGACCTGACAGCAGCATTTGACACAATGGACCATTCAATCCTCTTGTCTCGCCTTAATCAGTGTGCTGGTATTCGTGGTACAGCGCTGAAATGGTTTGAATCGTACCTGACAAACAGAAGTTTTTCTGTAATGATTGGCGACTGTCCTCCTCTGCTGCTCCTTTGTTCTGTGGTGTGCCCCAAGGCTCCATACTGGGCCCTTTATTGTTTTCACTTTATATGTTGCCTCTGGGCTCTATTATAGCCAGGCACAACCCTAGCCTTTCACTGCTATGCAGATGACCTGCAAATTTATCTTCCTGTGGTCCCAAACAAAAGTGGTGCTCTTCAAACCCTATCTGACTGCATTGGAGATATTAAAATGTGGTTAGGGCAACATTTTCTGCACTTAAATGAAGATAAAACAGAGTATATTTTCTTTGGTGATTCAGCACACTCTGGTGATCTATCTTTTAAAGTGAAAGCTTCTGTGAGGAATCTTGGAGTTATTTTTGATAGCAGCTTAAAGTTCGACAAGCAAATTGACAGCGTGGTCAGGGCCAGTTTTTATCAGTTACGGGTTTTAACCAACACTCAACGTCAGGAACACATCACCCCAGTTTTATTTGCTCTTCACTGGCTTCTTGTTTCTTTTAGAATTGATTTTTAAAATGTTAATCTTTGTTTTTAAAGCCCTTAATGGCCTTGCCCCTCCTTATTTATGTGAAAAAGTGTGTGTTCAGAACCCTACTAGAGCCTTACGGTCCTCAAATCAGCTCTTGCTGGAAGTCCCCAGAACGAGGACTAAACTCTGGGGTGATCGGGCCCAGACTCTGGAATAAACTGCCCCCAGAAATGCGCACCATCACTGACTTTGGGCTTTTTAAATCCAGGCTTAAAACTTATTTATTTAGACTGACTTTTAATACAGAGTCATGATGTGAGATATTTTTAATTTAATTTTAATTGTATTGTTATGTCGAATTTAAATTGTTTTGTTTTAATGTGGATTTTAATGGAAAGCACTTTGGTCACCTTGTGTGTTGTAAAGGGCTCTACAAATAAAAGTTGATTGATTGATTGATTTTATGTTGGCCCCATATGAATTGCTCACAATGGTCATTATCTGGTTGCATATCTTATCTCGATCCCACTTGGACCAATCACATACTCAAGTGAGCCGTTCACATGGGGCCAATATGCAAGCAGCAGAAAATCCCTTATGGGGACCTATTTTTCAGCCCATTTACATCTTAGTTGGGCACCACATCCAAATGTTGGCTGGGTAGGACTGTAGGACCTTAACATGTCTGAGTCCAAGGACCGTTTTCACCCTTTACATCCTCCTTGCGGAAGAAAATAAAACCATCAAACCATGATACATTGCTTTAAAAAAGTAATAATACCACTTTTACAAAACTTACACATTGAATTGCCTGATATTCCAATAACACGATAATTACCACGATGTTTTTTGCTATATTTGTGCCACAGTCTTTTAAGTAAGTCTGCACTAAACATTTCAGACGCTCTTCCGCTGCCATGAATAAAATGACGTGCGCACATCTGGAGGGAGGACCTTCAAGAAAACCCATCTCTCTGAGTCCTTCTCTCTCCTGACCACGTCCACATACGCTGCAGACAACCCGGCGGAGAGAACGGAAGCGTAACCATGAAGCTTTAGCTCCCGGAGCCTTTGTTACAGCTGCATTGTTCCTCAGCTTTGACTCCCACCGAGTCGATCTTGTGCAATCGCGCTGTTGGTTGCGCCCGAGCAATAGTCCATGTGGAGTCGACAAAGTTTTCTGCCACGTCTTATAGTTGCTTTTGTTTTCTTTCCCCGACGTCGTTGTCTCTGAGGACGGATTGGTGTGGGAGAATTAGTTTACTGAACTTTTTTTTCGGGGAGGTAGTTTGCAGAAACTAGAATGCTGCCGCAGCTGCTCAGCCTGGTTTGCGCTCTCTGCTGCTTTGGCTTCAGCTCCGTAGGCGCAAATGTGCTAAAAGCCGAGGTAAGTGACATGGAAATCAAAGGTATATTTACCTCAAATAATCCAGATTGCTGATCTACGCTTTTTTACTGTTTTAATCACATACAATGATACCATAGTCAGTTTTACTTTTTAATGTAATTATCTCTGTCTCAGTAGTCTTTTTAAGTGCCATTGGATTTCAGTGTACTTATTTTCTTTCTCATATATATATATATATATATATATATATATATATATATATATATATATATATATATATATATATATATATATATATATATATATATATATATATATATATATATATGCTACAAATCATTACTTTTGCTTGAGAAAGAGGGGGGGAGAAGGCTGAGATCCAGCCATGCCATCCAGCCAAAAACCTTAGCCGAGCTACTTCCTTGTTGGAATAAAACTGGTAATGGTGTTACTTTGAAGGGGGGGGGGGGGGGGGGGGGGGGGGGTTAATGGATTTCATCTGCCTGTGTAGACTCTGTAGATAACAGATTAGGAAGCCGCTCTGCCTTCACAAAGTCACAAACGTTAGGCACTGCATCTGGGAGGCTAAAGGCCTCAGCATCAACATATGATAACCTACCTGGTTACACTAAAGGGCAGCTTTGCTCTCCTTTAAACAATAAATTCTCTCGTGGTTGCACAATGTTGGAAATGATTGGTTGGCATCTCATTTTCTCCTGGACGCTCAGCATCCCTAAAAGTACAAGCTCAAAACATCAGCAAGTTGCGAAAGACGTGAAGGAAGTTGATGTGACCAGTAAGGAGGATCAGATGAGGAACCAATTCCCTGAAAATGACGGGAAAAAAAAAAAAAGAATGATAGGTTTTATTTTTTTGTCATTTACAAGAGTCTGTGTTATAGTTATGGGTGGAAGCATGATGCAGGAAGGAGCCAAAGAAGACCTTAGTCACTGACCACAAGTTGCTGGCATGTGAGTCAAGCCAGATGAGGTGGATAAAGTCAGACAGTTTACAAGAAGCCAGAGGCAGCTGCCTTCCCATGAGGAACACACTGGCACAGTGATGGATGTGTGTACACAACACAAAGTGAGGAAAGAATACTCTCCAGTGCAGAGTTGTTTTGACCAGCAGATAACATCAGCAACATTCCTGCAAACATGTATCCCTGCAGTGCGTTGATAATTGTAACAGTGAACTTTTTATTGTGAGATTTCTGAGATGAGAAGTGTGCTTGTTGTCTGCTGATTCAGGTTGTGTACATGCTCCTGTGATGCTGTCAGCCTTGATGCAGAAAGAGGATAAACTTTAATTATGGGGTTCAGGATTACTTCACCATATGAAACCTGTGATCAAAAGGTAGACTTGTCTGTGTTTGGAGAAAGTAGACTAAACTGTAACTGGACTGATAGCAAAAGCAGAGACAAAATAACTACTGAGTGATGCTTTTTAACAACTTTTGAGTACTGAAAAAGCATAACTTATACCAGGAAACTGAACTCACAGGGGAATTTTGTGGTTTCTCAGTGATGCTAAACATGAGAACATCCCTCTCTGACTTCATTCTGGCAAATTAAATCCACATATACATTAAAGAAAAAGCCCCACCAACTTCTAGGCTTCCACAATTCCATGAAAATGAAACAGCTTCAACTGATGTCACTCCCCAGCATCTGTTTTCATTCACTGTCTTTGTGCTGTCTAACCTTTCTTGACTTTATTAAAACGCTTAGCTGGACCTTTTGAGTCAAGGAAGTGGGCCGCAATGAAAACAACAGTCCCCCGAAACAGGAACTCTCCATATCCAAAAAAAAAAAGAAAAAAAAATCTGGAGAGTTGTTATTACCATTTGGAGACATGTCTTTCTTGATCCCAACAGCGGGTTTCACACACATCTGGGTCCAATTCCTTTTATCTTAACTGGAGTCGCTGTTGATGTAGCTTCAGAGAACAGAGTTGCTAAAGATTTGTTGTGTGCTGATTTGACAGATTTGACAGATTTGACTGTGACTTTTGAAACATCAAAATAATCTGCTGGATCTATCCTAATAGGAAACTGATGGACTTCAAGAGAGATCAAACTTTGCACTATTTGTAAGGAAAATAGTCCAGCTTGGTATTTTAAGACATCAAAGAAACAATTTTCTGGCATGATGCTAATGACTACAGGTTTCAGGTACATTTTTCCATGATTTTGATCAAAATTAGCATTAATGCTGCTTTTGGTTTCAGTTTCCCGACTGGTTGGATTCAACTGAGGTTGAATTCCAGATGTGCTGAAATTAAATCCAGCTTGAAAGCTTGCCGAATGCGCTGATAAAACAGCCATTTTACATGTAAAAGAAACTGACTTAAAAACTCAATTTTTTGAGTCCAGCCCAGAGTTTAATTCATTTATACTGACTGATGGGCTCTTTGAAAACATTAAAGCCATGTTTCTAACCCAGAAACAACAGAGAAACTGTGTTTGTTTTCCCACTGGAGACAACACTCATAAACACAGAGTTTAAATTAAAACAGAGATAATTTTACTCTCAAAAAGTCCCTGCAAGGGGGATGGTACTTTCTGATATTTCACAAACTATGGGGGTGGAACTTACCGGTAGCTTGAACGTTCAACCTAAGTCTAACTTGTAGGGATTGTTAAATCAGCTTGTATTTTCTTCATAATAATTAAGTCATGGATATATCAAATTATGATAGATGATCATGATCAGCTGCAAAACAACTTAAGCCTTGCTAACTGCTGCAGTCTGTTTTTTGTTTTGTTTTGTTTCACATTTTTAAATATGCATTTTTACATGTGGCATTAGAAAAAAAACTGCCAAAGATGTTTTATTTTTGCCTTTTTATCTTTTTGCCTTTTTCAATAATGTTCACATATTGTAGACATTGATATAGATGTTGATGACTGTCCCTCGATTTATATTGAGTCATTGTTTCTTCTTTATTCTGTGCTACCACCACTGACTCTAAAGAAATTTTACAATTATTTTTGCTGTCTTTTCCTATAAATGTGGGCAAAATTATATTTGAAAACACTTGTTGTTTCTTCAAACAAATTGGCTGATTGATCTTGATCTTCATGGACATTTGTTTCCTCTGTGGAAACAAATTTTCCATCAGTTTAAGGAGCCATTATAGGTTTTTGAAGAAAAAAAAAATTTTGGACGGAAAAAATCCTGGAGTCTTTGGGTTCTTATGGTGGAAATGCAGCAGAAATGCAAAATAAGTTAACAAATTTAATTGTTGATCTATTTATTGTCAACGGGTTTTTGTTTCTCACCACTTTATAATATTTTTCATGATTACATTATTCTGTTTCATTTTAGTTTATGAACAAAGTTTTTGCATAGTTAAAAAGATATCTCTTGTAGCTTATAAAATGTATTTGTGTCCAAAAGTCAAAGCACTTTGAGGTGGAGCCAGCACCTCTCCTATGACTTTCCCTCAATACAGTTTTTAAGATTTAAAAGCATGTTACATTTTCTCACAGAGAAGAATCAGAGGGAGGTAGCCATGTTAAGTTTCTTGAATTTATGCATAAATAGGGAACTTGTTTTAAAAAGACTGAAGTGCCAAAGTGCGGTAAATCTTGTTCTAAATGTTTACAGCAGGTAAAAGTAGCCAGTGTGTACGATCGTTGTGGGGATCGGTTTTAGAAAGCTTAACAGTAGAGTAAGTAGAATAACACCATCATGTGACTGTATGATTTAACTTAACTTCACCAGAGACAACTAAAACCGGAACAACTTATTGCATGGCAATGAGCATGGCTAACTAGGTCAAAGACGCCAAGAAATGAAGGCAATGCAAGCTTCAGCCACTCATGAGCAGAATTCTCTGGTTTTTCCGTTGGCAGGGAGCGAGAGGAACAACTGACTCAGTCCCCCAACTTCAAATACCCCCACACTCCTAACCTCTCTGCTTCTGCCCACTTTTCTTTCTAATGTTTTTACCTCTCGCTCCCGAATGTAAGTTTTCCAAGAGGCAGTTTGTTAGTACTTTGTGAAGACCAAGCTTTGACCAACTCTGCAGAAAGCTCTCATCTCTGTTCATGACCTTACAATATATGATGCATAAATATAGACAAAACCCACATGTTGCTTTCCTGACACAACTTTTCCCCACTTGAAATGCCTTCATCGTTTTGTTTTCTACCACAAGAACTATAAATGTGTTTGGATTTTTTTCATCTTGTTTATAACCCTTGAAGGAACTTGTGGTTAGGTTCTTTTTTTTTTTCTGTGCATCTGTCGAGTCAGTCTCACAAGAATGTTAGTCATTGTGTGTGATAAATGCAGGCACTCACATGTCCTGTGATGGGTGATAACCCACAGCGACATAACGTGCATACTGCACGGTATTGTGGTCAAAATATCCAACTCTGTGGTTTTAGCGGCTTTCATCAGGTGAGGGTAACAGTATCAACTGATGTGATCTGAGACACTAACGGAGGCCCTGCTGATTCCAGTGTAAAAATCTGTATTGTATATCCTCATCCACTCAGTTTTATGCTTTTACTGTTTTGCCTATTTTTAAATATATGAAGATCAAACAGTGTTACACCACAGAAAAACAGTGCATGCTGCGCACACAGTGGAAAGAGCTCAGTTTTGGTTAATGCTGCCAGAATTGGGTTCGAGTAGCCTTTCAAGATGTTGGTGTCCTAAGATTATGCTGCTTCAGTGTTCAGAGGCACAAAGACTTCAGGCAGCCATATATTAACTTCAGTGATGAATCAAAGGGGTGAAAAACCAACTGAAGATTCCAGAAGTAGTTAGAATCTACAACTATAATTCTAGATTAAATGTCATAGATGGGGAACCATTCCTTGAAATAAGAATTAGAGCACAGGAAGAATCCAGGAATCTAATACAGGCTTTCATACACGATGGAATAAACTACATGTTTCAATATAGACAGGTGAGACAGAAAACAAGAAGTATTTTCTGTTTAAAAAAAGACCAAACAAAATCTACTAAAGCCCCAAACTGGACCGGCGACCTCCCCAGTGTGTGCCCCTGCCTCTCAGCCAGTGACAGTTGGGATAGGCTACGCTAGGACCCCCATGACCATGAATAGACTGAAACACGTTAAGTAAATAGATAGATGGATGAAAAATCAGCTAAAATGCATGTCATTGTGTGATTTGAAGGGTGGGTAGGTATGTAAGTAGGTTATTGCAAAAAGAAAAAATGGTGTTACATCATGTAGAAATCAGAAAAAAAACAGTCTGCAGTGCACATGAACACTATTTCTCTATTTATTTAATTGTTTCTGCTACTTATGATTGTGATTAGGTGATAAATAACTCAAGAAATTAAAGCTGCTCTTAATGACTTCTGTCATGTATTAATGTGCATTTTGTTGGCGTGATTAATTGATCATTTTGTCTGCAGAATACCAGAAAATTTGAAAAAATGTATTTCACTGTGTTTTCATCATCGTCCCAAACCAAAAATATGCTCTGTTTACTTGAACTAGAGCAAGGTCAAACAAAAGTCACACAGTCCATACATCATACAGCTCCACTAAAGCAACCTCCTTCACCAACTTTACATCACATTGGCTATGTTTCCCTGTATATATCTAGACTACACGTCACCCTAAAACCCAGGGTTGTGTTTACCAAACCAGCAGCCAGCCCTTTGACCACACATGGCTATGTAGCAAGCTACCTGGCCAACAATACCAGCCATGCACAAGTCTTAATAAATAGAAGCTTTGACGGAGGCTGCTGGGAGTTCCAAGGAGGAGGGGTGCATGCTGGGATACCTGGCGTGCTAACCGGAGGTGGTAGCGGTGGTGTGCGGTGTAGTTTGGGACTAGTGGAGAGAAGTGGAGGTCTTGACGCTGGTGTGGGGGGGTTGTTTTTATAGAAGCAGACGCGTCACCACACTGGAGCCACTGGACACACTAGCTGCAGTCAACTCAGAGGCAGAGAAGGCAAACTCATGAGAGAGCCTGTGGATGAATTAAATTTAATAGACCCCTAAATAATCCAGAGAAATCTTGATGAACTTGTCAGACTGAACAGGCAAAGATGGAGAGAAGGGGGATAAGGTGCCTCTGCAGCTCATCATAAATGAACCTTATTCTCCGGCCTTGCTGGCAACCACATGACTAACAGTGGCTGTGTGTGCACAGGTTGTATACAGTGCGGCTGGGAAGTCTGGCCCAGATGCTGCATTTCCATCCCTCCATCTGCTTTGCCCTTTACTTGTTGGGTGCAGACGTGAAGAGAAAGACAGCAAGTTTGGTGGAAAAAGAGAGATAACTGGGGTTTGGATGACGCTAACACAAGATTTTAGGTCAATTCCTTTGACTAAGCTTGTGGTCGAAACGCAAATGTTTGTTAACTTTGTGTGAGCAAATGTTAAATTAAAACGCATATGGTGGAACAAGAGAGATAACTGAGGTTTAGATGACGCTGACGCAGGATTGCAGAGCCATTACTTCAATTTAACTTGTGGTGGAGATGCAAATGCTAAATTAAAGCACACTTAAATGCATATTTTTCATGCCAATCCAGAAAGTGAGCTTTGTAGTTATGTAGCTTAAGCATAGACTGCATACGTAGAAATGGCTAGTCTGGCATCATTACAGCGTTAATGGAGATTTCTATCAACAGCTTTATTCTTAGTGTCATCTTATTTAAACTTTGCAGAGCAAAATTAGATGTCGCATTGTTATTTTCAGTGAGAAGAGAAGAACATCCAGACTAGCTATTTCCCTCCATTTCCTGTCTTTCTGCTAAGCTAACTGTCGTCTGGCAGACTCAGAAGTATTATTTATCTTCTAAGGCTTTGTGAAAATGGCATGTAGAGTTGTTTCATGAATTATCAAACTATTTCTCTAATGGGTTCTTGGGCCAGTATAAGACCACCAGCAGCACAAAGCAGAAAGGAAAACCCAGCCTTTTATGTGCAAGGATAAACAATCTTGGTTTTTGTTAGTGCAAGGACAGCCAGCGAGAAGGCTTACACAATGGCAGGGAGAGCTTTATAAGTCAAGCTTTGAGGAACTCAAATGTTGCTGAAAATGTTACTTTTTTCCAGTGTTATAACTGCTAGTTGTCTTTGGCTGCAATAGTCTAGACAGGGTTCTGGGTCATCGTGACTAAAATGACATCAGTGTCTTCATATTGTGTGTTTTATTTGGCTTTCGGTTCCTTTCTCATGCCACCGCATGACACCACAACAAAGTTCCCCCCAGTGACTTCAGCCTAAGTTACGGGGACTTTGAGGATTTGGTGCTAGTTTTAAGAGTTAGTAAAACGAATAAGGTCACAGTCTCGGGAAGAGACGAACATAAATTTTGCATGCTGACTTACTTCAGTGTCTGTTTGGCACATGAGAACCTGTTCAGACATATACAAACATACACTCACACACTCTTTGTCTCCAATCAGCCTGAAGTTTGTCTTTTACATCTGAGCTCAGAGGAAACAGGTCCAGACAAACTCTGAAAATTGCCGTGGGATCAGACAACCACCTACGGGTTCATACAAGTGACCAATCCCTCCTTCTACTTGTTGACTAAGTTGTTTGAGATGTTTCAGGCTTTTTTTTTTTTCTCCCTTTTTTGGCACGATTGAAATAAAGGAGACTGAAAGTGACCAAAACTTCAAAAAGAAGAGAACAAAAATATGAAATAGCAATGTTTCAAAACAATTTTCAAGTACTTAGTGAAATAGCAAAAACAGCATATTTCACTGTTATGGAGACGCAAATATTTCACCAAGTCTTTGCTCACTGACAGCGGCGGCTGGAACTGAGTAAACACTGCTGTTCCGTTTTCAAGATATGTGCTGAAGTATGTGCTGTGGTTTTGGCAGTGTGCTCTTCACATTTTTGATATTAACAAAAGTGTGTAAATCTGCTTGAGGTTCACTCATTTCTAATTTCTTTCTTCTAGACGTTGGGGGGGGGGGGGGGGGGGGGGGGGTTGAGGGCTCTTTTGTTCTGAGATTTTGCTCTAGATATTGAATTTCCCTTTATGGGATAAATAAAGATTTTTCATTTCATTTTGAAGCTCATACAGAATGTGTAAAGAAGGTGTACCCAATTTATGTATTTTAATGTTTCATTTTGTTGTTTTTTTTTTGTCTCGCTCAGGCGTGGCTGCAGCAGTATGGCTACCTGCCTCCTGGTGATGTCAGGGCCCAGGCCATCCGCTCACCAAAGTCCATCGAATCAGCAATATCAGCCATGCAGAGGTTTTATGGACTGACTGTCACCGGCTCCATTGACGACAGCACGTTACAGTGAGTCCTCAGTGACAGTGATAATTTACAGATTTTAAAGTGGACCTTCATATTTGACCACTTTTGAGGCTTCTGCCTTTTTTTGGATTTACAGAGCTTTTTTGTTCAAATAAAAGCTCTGCAACTATTTAAAGTTAAAACCAACAAAACTTATTCTCATGTAGAGAAAACACTGCTCCTGAACAGCCTAAATGTTTTCAGTCCAGGCTTTTCTAACATTGCCTATCAACATCACTTTGTAACCAGCGTATTATTTGGCACAGTATAAGTGAAGAAGTTGCAGCTGCCTCTCACGCAACCATTTATGACCAGTCAGAAGAAAAGAACAATTAAGCTGAGAGCTGGCCTCTTGGAGGAGGAATCTTTAAGGAGACAAATGGGCCTTTTTTTTATAAGCTGATAAATTTGACTGAGGTGCTAATGAAAATTCTGTGACACATTTTAAACAAAGGTCCACATGGATACGATTAAAAGCACCCCTTTTCAACCACAGGCATATGCCTCAATTCATAACAGCCAGTTTATGGGGGTGAAACCAGCCTTTCAACACCAATCCAGCCCTTCTGCTGCTATGTGGCGTTTTGCTTTCTAAATCTATATTACAGCTTCATGTTTCCCATTTCTGAGGAAATGCAGCAAGATGTGTGAAAGTGGGTGGAGAAAAATGAGGAACCTGGATTATGGATAATTCTACTCTGATCCGGGTCTGTGATGTCACAATTCCATCTAAAAAAGCTGCACAAAAAAAAAAAAAAAAAAATCACAAATCATCCTCTGCAGAAAGAAAGGAGACATTCAGAAGTTGGAAGAGGAACTAAGATAGTTCATGTAAATAATTATTATTAGGACAGTCTGGATATCAAACAGCTGAAAACTGAGAGTATTATTTTCCTGTTGCCAGAGCGATGAGCCGGCCACGATGTGGAGTCCCAGACAAGTTTGGCCCAGAGCTGAAAACCAACCTGAGGAAGAAGAGATATGCTGTGCAGGGTCTGAAGTGGGAAAAGTCTGAGGTGACTTTCAGGTCAGAATACACACTGAGTGACATCCTCTGAATTTATATATATTGATTGTGAATATGAGTCTGTTTATGTCAGAAAATGGCAACCGAATTTCTTTTTTTGATATATTGCTTGGCAAGTGATGCATGTTGTTTTTTTTTTTTATTTGATTGTTTACTTTGTCACATCTCTTCAGTGCATTATTTTGATTTCTTTTTGTCCACCTTGCTCCCGAATCCTCCCCTCTCCGTTATCCACCACAGCATAGAGAACTACACCCCCAAAGTGGGAGAAAGAGCCACATTTGATGCCATCCGAAAGGCCTTTAAGGTGTGGGAGAGGGCTATCCCCCTCACCTTCCGAGAGATCCCCTTCAGTCAGATCAGAGGCAAAGTGGACAAGTATGCCGACATTATGTTGTCCTTCGCAGAAGGCTTCCATGGCGACAGCACGCCATTCGACGGCGAGGGCGGCTTTCTCGCACATGCTTATTTCCCCGGCAGTGGAATCGGGGGAGACACACACTTTGACCTCGCCGAACCTTGGACTACTGGGAATGTGGATCAGGGAGGTAAGTGGGTGACAGATCCAACAGAGTATGAGTGGAGATGAAACAGAGTTCCTGTCCTCCAGGTAGCCATGTCCAGGCTAATTTCCCCACTCACTATCACTTTGTCTATCTCTTTCTGAAGGTAATGATGTTTTCCTGGTAGCGGTCCATGAACTGGGTCATGCTCTGGGTCTGGAGCACTCTAACGACCCCTCTGCCATCATGGCCCCTTCTACCAGTGGTTTGACACGGAAAACTTCCAGCTCCCTGATGACGACCGTAGAGGCGTCCAAGCTATTTATGGTTGGTGTCTTTCATTAAACCTAATAGGACACTTATATTAAAATATTAGAGTGATATCCTTTTGTACAATGTAGCTTCATCAGAGGTGGTTACAACTACCGTTAATTAGGCGCATAGACATGGAGTTCTTTCTAAAAGAAAATCCAAATGATTGATACAAGAAGGCAATGGTTTTATTTCATTACAGCTATAAAATGATACTTTTGAAATATCATATTTTCTCATGAGGACTACGGTATACAATTCAGACTGATATTCCAAAAAAGAGTCACAACATATCGACTAAGAATAAAAAGGTCAAGATATAAACATTAAACGTCTGAAATGTCTGGGTGGATCAAAAACAACCATAAATGATCTGAGTTTGTTCAAATACTCTATGGAATATGACGCAAGAAGAAAGCGATTATGAAATGTATCATGGTTTTCCTGCGAATTAAGCATGTTTCACTTCTTCCTCACCAAACCTCCAACACAGGAACAAAGTCTGGAGTTCCTCCTCCTCCCCCTCGTCCCACGAAGCCATCCAAACCCGACAAGCCAGACCATGGTCCTGACATATGTGAGGGATATTTTGACACCATCGCCATACTCAGAGGGGAAAAGTTTGTGTTTAAGGTAGAGACCATCTTCTCTATTTCTGATTCATTTTCTCTCAGAGCCAAACATGAACTGTTTTGTGTGAATGCACTCTCCATTGACTGGGATTCCGACATTTGTGTGCATTCTGAGAGTATATTTTGCTAGCTAGTTATTCATAAATCAGCTTGAATGCACTTAATGTATATCTCCACTTGTGGGCTTACAGGACAAGTGGTTTTGGCGTTTGCATAACAACAAGGTGTTGCATGGATACCCAATGCCCATTGCTCACTTCTGGAAAGGTCTGCCTTCAAATATCGATGCTGCCTACGAGAGAGATGATGGGAAATTTGTCTTCTTCAAGGGTAGGTTCAACCTGGAACCAGCCTAAAGGCAGATCTGTGGTGATCACTTCATCTCTGGTGTTTTGGTTTTTCAATCTCTTTTCTTTCTCTCCATCTTTGTGTCCAGGTGACAAGTACTGGGTTTATAGCGAGTCCACCATGGACAAGGGTTCTCCAAAAAGCCTGAGAGACATGGGCACTGGTCTACCCAAAGACAAGATTGATGCTGCGCTCTTCTACACACCAACAGGACAGACATACTTCTTCAGAGGAACTGAGTGAGTCTGTCTAAATTTAAGTATGAATATACCTATCTTTACAGTGACCTGTGTGGCATCATACACTAAAGATATAAATATGTAGTGAAACACAACCCTAGTTCTGAAAAAGTTGGGATGCTGTGTAAAATGTTATCTCATAGCCCATATTATATTCCCAGTAAAACATAAACAACAAGTCAGATGTTGAAAATGAGCCATTTTACAATTTTATTGGAAAAATATTAACTGATTCTGACTTTGATGGCAGCAACACATCTCAAAGAAATTAGAAAAAGGGCAACAAAAAGGCTGGAAAAGTCAGTGGTGGAAATCAGAAACAAATGGAGGAACATTTGACAACGTATTAGATTACTTAGAAACAGGTCATTAACATGACTGGATATAAAAGAAGCTTTTCAGAGAGGCAGAGCCTCCTGGATGGAAGGATGAGCAGAGGTTCAACAATCTGCAACAAACTGCATCAAAAGATTGTGTAACAATTTCAGAAAAGTGTTCCTCAATGTAAAATTGTAGAGACTTTAAAGATCCCACCATCTACAGTACATAAGATCATCAAAAGATTCAGAGACTCAACGGGAGTGTCTGGACGAGGTTTTAGACAGCGTCCCAGCGTCTGATGTCCTCAACAAGACTCGCTTTTGAATGACAGTAACCAAAGCTGTATCTGAAAACAACGTCTTTCACGTCTTTAATAGTGTTATCTTTTTGCCACATGCAGATATTACCGTTTCAATGAGAAAACTCGCACAGTGGACAGCGGCTATCCAAAGCCAATCAGCAAGTGGAGCGGAGCACCAGATAGTATTAAAGCTGTCATAATGAGTCCAGATGGATGTAAGTTCTGCTTTCCGTGAATCTTTGTGGTGTGTGTATCGTTATCGATGTGAGGAAAACTAATAAATGACATACGTACTTGTAGTCAAAGTATGTGTAAATGACGTTTGCGCTCAAGATTTAGCAATCATGAAATGACCGTTTGTGGTTTTCATTTCCTCTATGATTGTTGGTAATGGATAGTAATAATTTGCCTGTTTTTCTTGACTTTTGGTTACTGTTGTGCTTTAAAACTCCACCTTTCCTTTTCCCACCAGCATACACCTATTTCTACAAAGCCAACAAGTACTGGAAATTTAACAACCAGTACATGAAGGTTGAGCCCGGCTATCCTAAGTCAGTGCTCCGTGAATGGATGGGTTGTGAAAGCGAGGAGCCCAGGAAAGGTAGAAAAGACGTCACCGACCAAGCGGAGGGCGGTGTCGGGCCGGTGGCCGTGGTGATTCCCCTCATCCTTCTGGTGCTGGTGTTGGTCACACTGGGAGCGCTTTTGTTCTTCAGGAAATACGGCATGCCTCGGCGTCTCCTCTACTGCAAGAGATCACTGCTGGACAAGGTGTAGACAGACCAACAGGTGACTGACAGACTGCCACAGAGGGACAGACGGACAATTTGAGGGAACGAGGGCCTGATGAAGATTGAGAGTGTGAGAAGATGTGAAAGAGGAGAACAGAATGGCTGCAGGAAACTATGAAAGATATGATGGGTGGTTTGTAAATACCACAAAAGAAAAAAAAAAAAAGGCCCATGAAACTGAAATCAGGAAAATGTATATTTGTATGTTAACTATTTACATGTACTGTTTTTTGTTCAGAAATTAAGAAAAAGGATTGTATATTTTCCTTCTCTGCAATACGCCGATAGTGAAGGGAAATATATAAAGACCCAGTATCTGTCAGGACCTCCCCTCTCACAACCACGGTATAAACAAACAGCCCATCTTCTCCTTTAACTGGACGACTCCAGCTGAACTGCTGTCTGATTCAGTTTCTCATTTAAAAAGCACGGTCCTGTTAGAGTTTAACTCTAAAATTCTTGGTTTCAACACAATATTCATCCTAAACCAACTGATTTGGGAATGTGCATAATATCTTCCTTTTTTAAATACAACAAGAGGTCAGGGAAATTTGACTTCCCAATAAAATGTGTACTAATGTTTCAATTTTTTTTTCCCACTTTCCTTCCAAAATTTGATTATAAGAAGACAAAGCTTCCTTTTTGACAGAAGTTACTGTTTCAGACGTTGGTCTTGTTATTTCTTTAGAAAAATCAATTCACATAGATCTCAAAATAAGGGTATTGTTTTGGTTTTGGGGGTTGAAGATGATTCTCTACCTTTTGATGAAAGCTTGAGATGGTGAGTCGTTGTTGTCGCCTGTAAACATTAATGGATTTAATGGACAACAGCACATCCAGTCAATATTCGTACAGATTGATGTAGATATGAGATGTCTGTCATCTTTACATAAGGCTGCTGGAGGAAATTGCAGATCAAGACAACTCATCAAGAATTTTAAAAAAAAAGATGCTCATTCGGGTTTAGGAATCACTCTTTTGTGTTTGCACATTTTTTTTTAATATTATTCAAACTTTAGACACTCAAACTTTCAAAAGAGTCACTGTTCCACTTTTCAGATGGGAAGTAGATTTTTAAATGTGACGTTTTAACTCACATATGACAATGTTTTCAAAGACTCCATGGCATTATTCTTAAACGTGAGCGGATCTAATTGTCCAGTTGTGTACGGTTTCAACTAATATAGTGCAATTTTTAATTATTACCCCTTTTAAGGGAAATTGTTATTATAAGTATGATTATTGTTATTATTGTTGTCTTGAAAAAGTGCGAGTAACTTTTTTGTATGTTGTCATTTGGAGTCCTGCTGGACAGAGGCATAACATGACAATGATGAAAATAAAGTCCAGTTTACTTTCACTGTATTGTGAATCAAATCAGATCAATGTGAGTTAACCAAATTCATTCATATATTGGCAGAGAATAACAAGTCTGCTATTTATGAACTTTGACACATATGGTGCTCGTTTTTTGTTCTTTGGTTTTGTTTTATTCTTTTACAAATTACAGCAGAAGGAGAGTTGATTTTGTCAATAACAATGATAATAGTAATGATATTTATAATGATGATCTTATCAATAAAATGGAATGAGATTTTTTTTTCCTTTGGTCTGTTTTGTATTTCATGAGATAAATTGAAATTAAACTATTTTCTACCCATATTTTTCTTTTTTTTTACTATTTTCTTCACCAGTATCTAAACATAGACAAGCTAATTAATTCTCTGTTCTTTCATCTGAAAGGATGAAACTGTAAGGATTACCAAAATTATTTATTTGCTAAATGTCAGAATAAAGAGAGAATTTTTTAAATTATTTTCCTGAAAGACAGACGTTTACAGACACCAAGATTACTATACTTTTAAACAATTTGGGAAAGATTAGCTGATGATGTCATGACTTTGGAAGCTTCTGATAGGTTAGTTGACAACATTTGAGTTAACTGACAGCACACCTGTGGATGTATTTCAAATACATTGCTTCCTTGTGTGACATCATGGGATGAATCAAAAGAATTCAATCAAGGCATCAGGAAGAAAATGGTGGAGCGCCACAAGTCTGTTTCAACCTTGGGTACAGTTTCCAGATGACTAAAGGTGCCACATTCATCTGTTCAAACAATTATATGCAAGTATCACACCATGAGGATGTTCAGCCCATCATACCGCTCAGGAAGGAGACGGGCTATGTGTCCCAGTAATGAATGTGCTTTAGTGTGAAATGTGTGTATCAACCACAGAACAAAACATAATCACCTTGTGAAGACGCTGGTTGAAGCTGGTAAAAGCTTAGTGAAAATAGTCCTTTACCATTAAACCATTGAGCGACGAAGAAGCCATTACCCCAAAAGCAACATTTGCAGTTTGCAAATGCACACAGGGACAAAGCCTTCATTTTTGGATGCATGTTCTGTGCTCTGATGAAACTAAAATTGAACTGTTTGGCCATAATGACTATCATTACATTTGGAGCAAAAGAGGGAAGCATGTAAGTCTAACGACACCATCCCAACTGTGAAGTACGGGGGTGGCAGCATCATGTTGTGGGGGTGTCCAGGAGGAACTGGTGCACTTCACAAAACAGATAACATCATGAGGAAAGAACATTATGTAGAGCAACATCTCAAGAAATCAGCCAGGAAGTAGTGGCTTCCTGGGGTCCAGGAATGGACCACA
This sequence comes from Hirundichthys speculiger, assembly GCA_018398805.1. Taxonomy (NCBI): domain Eukaryota; kingdom Metazoa; phylum Chordata; class Actinopteri; order Beloniformes; family Exocoetidae; genus Hirundichthys; species Hirundichthys speculiger. The sequence goes on along the minus strand of JAGFBZ010002592.1, from coordinate 667,944 downwards.
ATTTCAGCAAACATTTGACCCAAGTCATGCAGTTTAAAGGCAATGCTACCAAATACTAAGAAATATGCATGACTTTGATAAAAGTCACAAAAAATTATCTCAAAAGATTCTCTCTCTCATTATTCTGGTATTTAACAAATATAAATAACTTTGGTAATCCCAACGGACCTCAAATAGGAAAAGTTTAGTCTGATTTAATATGAGACAGTGAGAAAAAATAAGTTACGAGTCTTTTTATACAGTTTATGAAAACTTCTGGTTTCAGCTGTGCATAGAAAATATGAGTCTGCAGATGCCATACTGAATATATTGAACAGAAAATCTAACAAAATCTGTCTGTCCCACTGTAATTTCTTCTATGCAAAACCTCTTGAAAAACAAAGGCTTGGATGATTACATCATTCTGGTTAACTTCCACTTTCAACAAGAGCTGTCGCCAAATCAACATCTGCAACTTTTCCATGCTATATTCTCAGTTAAGGAAGGTTTTTCACTCTTTCCATTTCAGAGTATGCTGCTATGCTGCACAGTAATACAGTTTCTGAGTTTATTATTCGTGGTCCAAGCAGTGAAGCTTTTGTTCTGATTCTTCTGTATCTTTTTTGTCATATCTGTCTTATCTAATTTCGCCCAGTGGAGAAGTTGGTTCTGTGGACAGTTTTAAAGAAAACCATAAAGTTTTAGAGAGATATTTTTTTAGTTTGCAGGTCAATGCAGTCTTGTTACCGCTGAGTGAATAATGAAAAAAATACCTAATCGAAACAACAAAAGTGACAAAAGAATAACAGACAAACCCTCAGAAAAAAATAATCAATGACCCATTTGGTTGACTGAAACAACCAAACATCAATAACATTATAACCACCTGCTAAATAGTGAGCAGTTCCTCCTCGTGCTCCCACAGGGACAAAGAACAGCTGAGGGTGTCCTGAGTGTCCGGTCATGTGCCAGACTGGATCAGTACTAGATGCTTTGGACCCTGTGGGATGGAGTCTCCACAGACTGGGATTGCTTCCCACAAATGCTATCAGATCCCAGCAGATCAGTATCTGAGGAGTCTGGAGACCAAATTAAACACCTCATACTCTTTCTTGTGTTTTCTAAGCACTTCCTGGAAAAAAAAAATGTTTAAGCCCATCGCTGACTTGCTAGGGGAGGGCGCTACTCTAGGGGAATGCTGCGATTGGTCTACAGATATTTTTTAGGTGCAGATGCCAAGCTGACATTCATGTAGATGCCAGAAAGGAGGTTTTCCCTGGAGAATACTGCATTCTATCAAGATGAGCATGTTACTCATGTTACTTGTCAAAATGTCACAGCTGATTGGGATTATATGCAGAATAAAGAGTTTAGGTTTTCTGATATATTAAATCATAGTTCTGGAAGCCTTTAGAGGAAAAAAAATGGTCATAGCATGTCTCCTTTTTTTACATTTTGGTTGGGTCAACATAATCTGTTTCATGGGGCCTGGCCTTGGTGTGACTGGATTGCTTCAACTAATTAAAGCAAGTTTGATTTATCATCCATCCTTCCATAATCTATGCCCACTTAATCCCCTGCAGGGTCACGGAGATCTGCTGGAGCCTATCCCAGCTCTCTTCAGGTGAAAGGCAGGGGTCCACCCTGGACAGGTCTTGATTAATCATTATTTTAAAATATATACAAAGAAAGTATTTGATTCAGTAGGTTCAAATGATAAGATGATGCTGTACCAAAAAAATGTTTGTGGTGTTTATCCTATATAATGAAGACCCACTAACTGGACATTTTTTGATTAGAGGAAAATGTATGTCAGGATTATTTTACGTTGATCGAATGTTTTATTGAATTATTTATTTATGAGGCCATTGGAAATTCGTCCTTGCAGTTTTTCATTTATTCCTGCTGACTGACAAAAGGAATGAAAGCAACGTCCCTGGCAGAGGTGATCATGAGTCAATAAATGTCGGGGAAATTAACATAAAAGTGGGGCACAACAAACACTGCTGCCAGTGCAGGGGTTAGCAAGCAGTGAAGTATATCAAGAATATATATGCATATTTAGATAAATAACAGACACAAAGAGGGTGGTTCAAAATTTAAATATCAGGCTCTGACCAGGTTTTTTAGTTTGCTGCAGGGCTCACATACTGCAGAGCCACAGAGGAGCAGTCTGGATGCAGTTACGCAGCTGGTTATTCTGGAGATGGAGCCAGTAGTCATGTGTCGAGGAACGAGTTGGAAAAACTGATGGAACGCTCACATTTTTCTGAGAAATGCGTTCCAGCTGAGCATCTGGTATCCTTGAAACATCTCCGTCTCTTGGCCAGGCCTGGCTACACCCTGTATACAGTGTACATACTGTATGTGTGTGTTTCTGTGTGTGCACGCTCTCAGGTTTATGCCTTGGCTACATCTGCAATCTAAGCTGATTATTTGAAAAAACTATATAAAGAAAAATTGTATGGAAAAGAAAAACCAGAAAAAAGATAAGAAAGCACCGATAAGATGAGAGACGCTAACAGTCTGGGGACGTTTTCCCCTTTGCAGCCTGCTCCTCCTCCCTCTCTTATTTCCTCACTCACTGCAAAATTGTTCTTTTTATGAGCCTTAAGTCTCAAAACCCACCTTCTCTCCCCGCAAGTATCTCTGGTCTGTTTTTGCTCTCTTTCTTTGCCCTTTCCTCCCCCTTTTTCTTCATTCCTCTGTGTTTTAACTCTTCACTAGCTATCACTACAATAACAATGAGATTATGACTTTTTTCTGGGTTATCTTCGCACCCTGTCACCACAATAACTGGACCAAAAAATTAACAATTCGAGTTTATCTGTAAGAGCAGTGGGACTCAGACAGCTAACTACTGACTGGCAGTTTTAAATGCGTTATTTGTTGGGCATAAATTGTCAACAATAAAGAAAAAAAACTTGCTGTTTGGTGAATGTGAGAAATAAAAGCACTGAGAAAATGCTGCTTCATAGATTCAAAGCAAACTTCTCCTTATCTTTATTACAAATTTATAGTAACATTTGGCTTGATTATTAGCTTTGCTTAATCAGAGAAGCACATTGTTACACTAGACTTAGACAAAATGATATTTTTGTCTACTGTTTCTTTACTCCTCTCACAGAATTTTACTGTACTTTCACACTTGAAACTTTTTTTTTTCCTATCAGCATCTCTTATGTTCTTTCCTGTTATTCTGGCAACACTCTCCATCCTTGTCTCTGGCAGCTGCTGTTTCCATTTGTCTCAGTGGTTGTCTTTCATACACATTTACTGCCTTGGCTTATTCATCCACAGTTGAATTTTTGCAGCTCTGCTGGAAGACCGATAAACGTGAAGAGAGTGAGAGGGAATGTTTCCAAATAGCGTTCACAAGTCAAAACATTCATTTACAGACACCCAAACATGTGTGACAAAATCCCAACTCAGAATGGGAAGATATGGAAAATGCTAATTTAAAAAAAAAAAAAATCAATTCTAAAACTGATTTTGTGTATATTTGTTACAGGCAGTGTGAACTGAAGATATTTTGTATCTAGCCTTTCAACTGCATTTAGTATATTTAAATGCAGAAATTTTTACAATTCAAACCAAGCTGGAATAGGGCTAAAGATGGAATTAAGAAAACTGATGATGGCGATGTCAGCCAGTAAGCATTATCACAATTTAAAGAGCAAAGATGTGTGGATAGTCTGCCACCTTTTATTTAAACAACTGATAAATCACTATCATTTATTTCATTCTATCTGCACTCTTCATTTTATATTCATTTTTTAAATGAAAAAAATATTGATTAACTTTTTGCCTTTTATCCTATCTTCTTTGACGGTTTAAAATTTTTCATTTTATTTATTTTATTTTATTTCATTTGTTTTATTTCCTTCCTTTTAATGTACTCTTTAATGCTTTAATGGTTCTAATGTTTTATGTAAAGCACCTTGAATTGTCTTGTACACGATATGTGCTATACAAATAAACTTGCCTTGCCTTTTCACCCGAAGAAAGCTGGGCTAGGCTCCAGCAGATCCCCGTGACCCTACGTAGGATTAAGCGGGCATAGCTAATGGAAAGACGGACCAAATAATGGTTAACAAAAAAGCACTGGTACTTCTTCATCTACAGGGCATAACATCACTAAAAGATTCAAGGCATTTGGAGGAATTTAAAAGGGCATGATACAGGTCTAAGCTGTGATTCTGATCCCTAAGAGGGCACTGCCTCAACCGCTGCTATTCATCAATGGCGAATTTAACTACATGGAGTACTTTAGAAACCTCTCTAAAGCACTACAATACTGAGCTACATTCATAAATTAAAATTTTGACTGTGAAAAAAAGAAGACTTCTGTCAACCTTGTACAGCGGTAAGGTTCAGAAGAGTCTGGGATGGACTTTCACAGTGACAGCTAGCTCAAGAAGTTAGCTCACTGGCTTGTAAATATTAAACCAAGGATGAGCATATTGAAACAAAGTGATGCCAATTGCTTTGTTCATTGTCACTTCCGGTGCTTAACAGGGCCAAGCTGAAGCCATCCTGGCCTCCGATTTCTTGCCTCACATTTTTGTGCAGCCAGGCCACTGAATGGAGGCGGTATCAGCGAAGGAGGGTTTTGTTATTCAAGGTTTTATTATTCAGCATATCTTCAGTCTATTTTCCATGCGTATGATACGCTTGGCTTCACTTAAAGTTGTCGTTAAAGTTTGTCACATATACAGCAGATTCAACTCCAGCTACCATGTGCATCATCTCTCAGTCTTTGCTCTCTTGATCCCTCCGTACTGCTTGGGTCTAGTGATGGGCATGGCCGTTCTTTTCAGTACACTGAACCACTGAAATCAATTATTTCAAAAGGTTCATTTACCGAATCGTTTAGCACTTCATCAGAGCTCTGACTGCATATCAGACTCACTCAACTGAAGCATGGCAGAACTGTTCATGATTTGGCTTGTGATTCTCGGCTTCTGCCATTGCTTTTGCTTCAAGAAATACACCAGACTAAAGCTCTTGGCATTATAGAAGTCTCCTTGCTGAATACTGGTTTTAAATTATTTCTAAGCCTTTTGAACTGGTCTAGACTAGGATTTAGTATTGCCCTTGGGCTTTTTGAGCCTGATACTGACAGTTCAAGCTAATGATTTTTTTAGATGTTAGCATATTCAGTTGAATGCTATTCTATCGTCATGGCTGAAAGTTTTGGCACCCTTGCACATAAAGACCCAACAACTCCAAATGTCTGCAAAATAATTTGAAATTGACAAAAGTATTTGGTGTCTCAAATTCTTTATTAAACTAATAATAGTACAGGAACTTTGTTTTTTAATCAGAACTTAATATTAAATTTTAAATAATAGATTGTGACTGTGACAAAAGTTTTGACACCCCTTTAGATTTACAAAGAATAAATGAATTTCAAGCAGGTCATTCACCTTGAACTCACCTGTGGTGAGTTTACAGGTGTCAGCAATCTAGTAATCAGTCATCCAACCAGTTTAAAAGGAGCAACCTCCTCATTCTGCTGTTGTGAGTCACTGCATGACCATACTGAGCATGGACAAAAGAAAGAAAAGTAGAGAATTGTGTGAGGAAGTCAAAGAAAAGATTGTAGCAAAGCATAGACAATCTCAAGACTACAAGTCCATCTCCAGAAACCTTTATGTTCCTGTATCCACAATGCAAAATGTTATAAAGAAGTTTAAGGCTCATGGTACGGTAGCCAACCTTCCAAGAAGTGGCCGCAAGAGAATTATGGATGAAAGAATGCAGCGAAGGATTGTTGGAATGGTGGCAGAAGAACCTCGGACAACTGCTAAACAGATTCAAGCTGACCTTCAGACACAAGGTACAATTATTTCAACGCGTAGCATCCGTCGCCAGCTCAATGAAAGAGGCTCTATGGTAGGAGACCCAGAAGGAAGCCTCTACTGAAAGACAGACACGAGAAAGCCCAGCTAGAGTTTGCCAAAACACACCTGAACAAGCCAAAATCCTTCTGGGAAAATGTCCTGTGGACAGATGAGACCGAATTGGAGCTTTTTGGTAAATCACATAGACTCTGTGTTTACAGGAAAAGAAATGAAGCCTTCAAGCAAAAAGAACAACCTCCCTACAGTCAAACATGGAGGAGGTTCACTAATGTTTTGGGGTTGTTTTGCAGCCTCTGGTGCTGTGCCTTGAATGTGTGCGTGGCATTATGAAACCAAGGTATTTTGGAGAGAAATGTTTCACCAAGTGTCATGAAGCTGGATCTTCGTTGAACATCATGGGTGTTCCAGCAGGACAACGACCCAAAACACACATCAAAAAGCACCCAGGAATGGTTCAACAGAAAACGCTGGACGGTTCTAAAGTGGCCAGCAATGAGTCCAGATCTCAATCCCATTGAACACCTGTGGAGGGGTCTGAAAATGGCAGTTGGAAGAAGGCACCCTTCTAATCTGGGTCAACTGGAGCAGTTTGCAAAAGAAGAGTGGACCAAACTGCCCATAGAGAGGTGTAGGCATCTCATTGAAACCTATAAGAAGCGTTTGACAGCTGTCATTTTCTCCAAAGGATGTGCTACCAAATATTGAATTCAAGGTGTCAATATTTTTGCCACCTGTAACATTTTTTTCATCATTGGTGATTCACACACTGTGAATAAAAATGGCACCACAGAGGGCTATCAGCCTGACAGTGGGAACAGAAATGATTTTAGTGTGTTTAAGCTTTGGCCCTGACAGGAAAAAGGCTAATGAAAAGCTTGTGGGTTTGATCCCCAATTTCCCTAGCCTGGCCAACTATACCCATTCACTTTGAAAAAAAATTCTCTCTCAAAATAGGTCTGGCACACCTCCCAATCACGACCATCTCTACCAGTACAGAATGTACCAAACCAATCCCAACAGGACAGGGCTGTGCTTTATGCATTGTCTCATGTAAAAGCATCCAAGAGCCACTATTCTGAACAACCAAGATGGTTTCAGAATTGCAATATAACACCTTGGCTCAACAAGTTTTTCTGCAAAACCAACAACAGTCATTCAAAGGCTTCTTACTCCTCTGCATGTCATTTTGGATGGCTTTTGTTGATACTGGTCTGACTGTTGTGCTGCCTACACCACATGCTTCGCTTCATGGATTGGAAGTGAGCCTATCCAATAGCGTCCAGTGGCCGTTTCTGTGTGTATTAGCACTGCCCCTGGAAATCAAAGACTAATTTTTTGTATCAAAGAGGAAAATAATAAGAATGACTGGCCAGGCTATAATACTGTATGACCAGTTCACATTCTGAAGTGTCCTTGGGCCAGATACTGAGTGCCGCAAGTATGCCTCACTTTTAAGTCACTTTGGATAAAAGCTTCATCGAGATTAATTTAATGTAAATCTATTCCAGATATGCTTTGTAAGAAATGGGCACCAGGTGCTTGAGACCACAGATGAAAGTGCAAAATCTGAGGTCTGCAATGGGATGAACTTGTATTTGTGTCTTTGTCAAAAGATTTTAGAGCAACATGTACTGTTTTCAAGACAAAATACATTCCAGGTATGTCTGTGCATTTGATTAACAGGACAATGCAAAACCACATTCTGCACACATTTCCAAAGGCATGGCTGAAAAAGAAAAGGTTACTAGCACTTGACTGAACAGTGTCAAATAGAGAATGTGTGAAGAATTTTGATATAAAACATGTGATAACCATGCTCTTAGACACCTTAAGACATGTTCTCAGGAAGTATAGGATATAACATCTAAAATTTTTTCTCTTGCTCTCTCTTTCTCTCTCTCTCTTTCCAAGTTAGGCTTATCTTACAGTAACAGTTACATTTGCAGTCATCTCCCTGTGTGTCTTCAGATTACAGTGTACCTTCAATAAACACTGTTAAACAAGAAACTTTAGTCAATGAGGACTTTCCTGTGTTCATGTGGCATACCTGTTGCAGTATGTCAGTTGGAAAAGAATAGAAATAAAATATATAGTTACCTCTTAAGCAAACCTTCTTTTTGCCTCACTTTTAAATTGTTATTATGGTGATATGCTGTTTTAATGGGAAGATCCAGAGGGCAGCAGTCACACAGGAGACAGTCATGTTTAATGGCTATGAAAGATGTTGCTGGGCAGGAGGAAGGAGGGGAAATACATCAGACTCCACAGACTGTGTCAGGCATTCACATTCTTTCACTTCATTCTGTCTGTTTTGTGTTGTAATGTGGATGTCTGTTTCAGGATACAGCTAAATCATTTGCCAAGGATCTGCTCTGCGTTTTGACTCTTGACAGTCATATTAGTTTCCATTTTTCTTTCCGTCCCTTTTCTTTCTGTGCTCCTTTTTTTCTCACTGCCAGCCATCTTAGCGCTGAACAAATACAGTATGGCTGGGCGGTGCAGGAACAGCCATCGGGCTCAGCAGGTCTCTCCACGCTGGGCAGGAAGTGGCCCGAACAGCTGTTTGCAATTCAACCTGGGACTTTGTTTGGGTGACCTACATTAGGGCATGGTGTGCTTTTTACTGTAACTTTAACAGCACTTTTTTCCTCCCCCTCAATTTCACACTTTGCTTCATTTTTGATGGTGGAAAGTTGTACACTCATTCTAATATCTGAATTCATGTTATTGACAGATGAGTTACTAGCATTTCTTTTAAGTAACTGAAATGTAATGCCATGAGGAGTTTATTTTATCATCATCAACATAAGTCATATTTATGCTTAACAACTCTCTCATCCATCCATGATATGTTTACTTTTGTAATAAGCATGTTCTGCTGAAATTGATGCTGACCTTTACTTTTTGATTCACGGAGACTTTTACAATGTTGCAATTTTTCATCTCACTTAAACTGAAGTCATTGTTCTCAGAGTTGCCTTTAGTACTGGTGACATCAATCCAGCATAATTTCATTAAAAAGCTGAGTTGAAACAGAAAGAGGATATAACATAGTGTGCTGTCCAACAAGCAAGGAAACAAGGATTTAGCCTATAGTGACTGAGTTTTTGGCCATGCTGCAGAAGCTACCCCTTACCCTAAGAACACTAGGGTCAGGAAGCAATCTTTATGAGCGAGTTGCTGAATCAGACCCTCCATGAAACCCTGCACTCTGCCCCAGCGGCGCCACCCATCCTCCTGCACCCCCATCTCAGTTAAATCTGCCAGGAAAGCCTTCCTGTGTCTGGTCTGTGGGTGGAACTACAGAGGCCTATGGGCCTATGTTCTAATCTTCAAATGCAACCACAGCTGTGTCATCCTTTAAGCACCCTCTGCTTCTTTATCCTTCACCAGTGTAGACCAACCTAACCTAGCACCCCTTCCCCTCTGAAACTCCAACTAGCATTCCCTCCCTCCCTCCATCGCTGACTTTTGCAAAATAAGCAACATCTGGTTCTCATTTCCACAACACCAAAACAACGTGGGGAGGAGAGGAAGGGAGAATGGGGGGAGAGGTTGTTGAGAGGAAAAGACATTTACAGAAAAGCAGCATGTGAAAAGTTGGTGAGTCAAGAGACAAAAAGAGAAGTTATATTTCTCACTGCCAGTGCAGCTGGACGTCTTTGATGGTGCAGGTGTGAGAATGTCTGTGCACGGAGACCGTCAGCTTGTTGACCACTCTGGCATATGATACAACAAACTTTTTTTTTTCTTCAACACCATCTGTGGTCCACTCAGAGCCTTCCCACATTTCTGTAACACAACAGTCAGCTCCTGAGGTCAACTGTATGAATAAAAAAGTTAAAACAAGGAGGAGAGGAGGTGGGAGGAACACTCCCACATCCACAGAAAAGAATCTGCAATTCAGCGGCTAGCAGCCCTAATTACAGTGGGGCTTTGCTGAAGTCTGCAACAAAATCGAGGCAAAGACAGAGTGAGAAAAAAAGAGTCAAAAGGAGAGAGAGAAAAAAATGTGCAGAAGAGAGAAGAAGGCAAAAGTCACCGTGCGCAGATGGGGACAGAGAGGAGAGGCTTACCTCATTTTCCCAACAGTCCTTTTACGAGTCAAAGTCAAATCAAATCAAATCAAATCAAATTTATTTATAAAGCCATTTTCATACAGAAGTAACACAAAGTGCTTTACATGATGAAAAAATCATTAAAACAGCAACAAGAAGAAGAAAGAACAAAGACAACTTAAAAGCCATCAAACACCCAGAGTTACAGCAGAGAAAAAAAAACACCCAGTCATCCATTATCTCTCTCTCTCACGCACACACTCACTCAGTACTCATAGCCCCCCACCCCCTTTGGCCCCACTCTAAATAGACTCTCAACATCAATCTTGGCACCAATGAACCAGGTGAAGAAAACAATATTTTGGGGATCAGTCCACGCCGAGAGCACCCCCACCCACAATCATCAAAGGTCGCCGCCACAGGAACCACCCGGACCCAGGCCAACCAGGACCCACACTGCAGACATCAGCTACAATGTAGGGCCCCGCCCACCCAGAACACAGACAATCCCCATGGCAGCGACAAACCAAGCAGGTTGAGTTGAGTTGAGTTGAGTTGAGTTGAACCTCAAACAAAGTCAGATTTTCACCTAAGTCCTGAAAGAAGATGAAGTCAAGACAACTCAAATGTATCAATATTCTTAAGGACATGAGATCAAATGTTTTCGTTTTTATAAAGAATATTTACTTTTCTTTTCTTTTTTAACTGTGCATTTATCTTGTATGAAACATGTTCCTCGCCACGGCATCCAAATAATCCCAGTCTGTCAAAAGCAAATGATTACAGAAGTCCTGACCTTTTTTGTGTTCCCTAGCTACCTCCATGCACACCTTCCATAAATATCAAAATTCTTGCAATTTCTCTCTGAACGTAGATACATGTATTCTCAAATCAGCTGTGGCATGACTTTCCTAAGTGTAGTGATGCCATTTTAGGACAGTGGGAGACATCTTAAATCATCTAGTAATTTGCTCTTTGGCTGAACTTGCTAAGAAGGCCTGACCTGACCAAGCTGACATTTATTTTAAATCTTCCCCACTTAAATTTATTTTTTTTCCAGACTGTGGAATGACTGTTTTCTTTTGAGATCTTTTAATATCACTTCCCAGACTCATATGCATCTACAGTCTTCTTCCTGAAAGCCTGAGGGAGCTGTTTGGATTTCATCATTGTGCTACTGCAACAAAAAGCAAAACAAACTAAATCTCTGGCACTGTAATGAAACAGCATCTTCTAAAATATTTTGTAATAATTCTTTAATAATTCTTTGCACCCAATACAAGGAAACTGAATCTAATTCTAGAAATTGTAAGGAGTAATCAATGACTGTTTTTTTTCACATGTTACATATTAATTACATTTCACAAACCGTTTTTAAAAGACAATAGTTCAATCATTACTTAAGATATCAAATCCGTCGATATTGTTAAAATGAAAATAAAATATTCCATATGTATACTTGTGTTAATGAAAATGAAATGAATGAAAATGAAAATGAAAAATACTTTATTTATCCCATAAGGGGAAATTCAATGTAGTAAGGGCTCTCTCTCTCTTTTTTTTTTTTTTTTTTTTAAATGATGTTAAAATGATGATCCAGTATTCATGAACTGTTCTGAATTTTTCCATGATTGTTCCTATTGTGAATCATTTCAAGAGGAATAGAGTTAAATATTACATATCCACTTTTGTTAAAATATGTGAACCTTTGGTTTTCAGTATCTGGTATGATGGATACTGAAGATTGTGTGAAGTTGTCATTATATAACTGGTGACAGTCCTGAACATCACCTTGGCTATTTTTTGCCCATTGCTCTGTCAAACTGCAGCAACTCTTAAATTTACCAGGTATCTTTAAGTACATGTTTATTTCCAGTCACTGAAAAGCATTTCTATCAGTTAACGTTATTTATTTTTTTTAAGTCAGCTGTACAAAATGGTCTAGCTGTGGACTGGTGGAGTTAATACTCTTTAGAGATAGCTTTCTGACCCTTTCCAGCTGGCAAGCATTAAAAAACTTTTCTTTGATCCTCATTTAAAGAGATCCTTGAAAAAAAAAAAGTTCTTAAACTTCCAAACACCAGAACTATAAGTGGATTTAGATGGTGTGCAGAATTTTTAAGGATGGTTTGTTTAAGGGTGACACAAACAGTAAAAATGCTTTTAAAATGTGTATCAACTTTGAACTGTTACCAGAAAGTAATATCACTTTATGTGGGATGGAACTTTCTGCCTGCTTGCCTTAAGTAGCTAATCATTTTTCCAGACATCAGTCATTTTTTTTTTTTTAAGCTGAGATGTGCCCTGAAGAATAAATGCAGATTTTAAGCACCAAGGCTATTGGGAGCGACACCACTGTAATGCTGTCTAATTATCTAACCATTTATATCTTAACACTAAGTATGCTTGCATTTACCATTTTTACACAGCTAAGATGTTTCACTGAGACAACTTGGGACTGTCTGCATTTGAAATAAGATCTTAAATATTACAGGACAAACAGATAGGAAGCCCTTACTCTCTAAAATAAGTAACGACGTCCTGAATCTGCGCTGTTTTTTTGTTTGCCAGGTCCTCCCTCTCTCCTCTGTAAGACCAATAAAACTGGTCTCGGTTGTCTGTCTGGAATTAGACCTCAACAATAAAACAAAATGGCACACAAGCCTTCAGGCTGATGTACAATGGAAAAATGCTGCCATCTAGTAGCACCAGAGAGGAATTCAGTCAGACACAGTGACTGGCTGGGTGGAGCAATGGTATGATCAGTCAAAATAAATTAATTAATTAAAAAAAAAAAAAAAAAAAAACCCTTTTTGGTTCTTTTCTAAGACCTATTCCTTAACTCTGTAGAAAAAAATGTAATGAGATTAAGGAAAGACACTACGAGAGATTTTCAAGGTCGAGTTAAAACACTGCAGCAAGAATCTGATATGTTTTATGGGCTTGCAGTAGTGACACTACAGCTGTTCCAAATAAATTAATAAAAACTACCAATGATGTTTTAGAAACTTCTTTAAATGCAGTCTTATTGCCATTGTTTCACTGAGGCTATAACAAATGTTTCATATTAGTATCCAGAGATAACAAATATTATCAAGGGTAATTTTATAAAGAAAATACTACAAAAAGTGAAAAATGTCACCAGCTGCTCACATGCACCCTCTTGTCCTGATATGAATTTACATGAATCAAAGTATAAAAAACTATTGGATGGAATTACCCTCTTTCCTTTCATAAAGGATCGCCCAGTGTTTCCTATGCTAAAGGACACAATGAAGGAACTATTGAAGCTCCTTCAGCTCTTATCACAGCTGCCACTTTAGTACTTCAGGTACCTCTCACTCGGTTAACATTATTGAGCCAAAAAATAAAAAATAAAGACTATTCTACCAGACTCCATGTTTAGTTTCAACCTTTCCATCATGCAACCACAAAAATGCAAGATCACAAATGCTCAGATAAATTATGAAGAACATTTATTGCATTTCTGAAGAAAACAACTGTATAAAGCAGGAGAAAACAAATAACTTCTGACAAATATATCAACAGAGATATGACAATAGGATGTCAGTGATAATCTGTGACCTGTGATGGACTGGTGGCCTGTCCAGAGTACAGCCATGCTGTTGTGAAGTGGCAGCACAAAGGATAGAGTCCAGTCCTGAAAAGGATTAAGTGGGTTTAAAAAAGAAGAGAAAAAAAAAGGGTGGCAATCTGTTCCTAACTCTGAGATTTCTTCTTCATCAATATTTTCCCTTTGGGTTTGAGTAAAAGAGACTTTTTGTGCTCCTCTAATTGTTTCGCCACTTCCTGCTTCTCCTCCCAGGCCTCAATGCCTCTGTCCACTTCCGAGCTCAGCATCACAATTCGTCTCTGTGAAAGACAATGGAGAACTGATGAGTGTGAAGAATGACTAAATAAAGAAACTGTGAAAGACTTCTGCTGAGACACTGACGGCTAGAGCTTCTCTCTCCTGCCTTCGTTTCAGATGGCCCTTCATTGGAGGTGCTGGCCGTCCATCTGTGCACAAAACAAAGATGAAAGCAAAAGTAAACAAATATGGTCATCAACTGTAGAACCAAGAGTGCCATGAGTGGATTGGATTTTTGTGAACTCCTAGGGGTGCAGATAATGGACACTCTGGACTGGTCACTACACATAACATCTCTGGCTAAATGGGCTCAGCAGCATTTGTGGCTCCACCGGCTGACAAGCTGCATCTCCATCTGGTTTGGCAGCTGCAGAGTCTCAAGTAGGAAATCAGTGAAAGATGGCAGATGAGATCATCTGGGCTTCTCTTCCATCCCTCCATGAGTTTGCACACAAACACTAGAGCCCGCAACATTATCAAGGTCTGCACCACACTCTTCATGGACAAGACATTATTCAAGAAATATTTAAACAACAATGTTTTAGCAGTACAGTTTCATAGATGTATATATTTTATTTTTTTTGTGTGTATTTTTATAAATACACAAAAAATAGTTTTGTTTTTTTTTTTAATGTTTTTATTGCAAGTCCGACTGCAAATCACCGCACTAAAATTTCATTCTCTACACTAACTGGTGTTTTTGAATGACAATAAGTTAGCAATTCTAATCTTTATCTGCAACATTTACAACATTCACAATAGTGCTGGGCAATATGACGATACATATCGTGGGGACGATATAAAAGTGTGTATCGTGCCATTTCTCTTCTATCGTTTCTAACCTAATTTTATCAATTATTACAGCAAATATGTAATTAAATAACCTGCAACGATAAATTTGATAGAAACATATCTACTTCTACAAAGTAGCCTTTTATGTTTGCACTTTTATTCATGGTTAATGCCTTAACCATGTTCTCTTCAACCCTGATGTTTACTTTAGACAGATTTCAGAAAGTTGAAAAATAATTTGTGTTTATTTTTTAAAGCTGAACTTCAGTGCAAAAGTGTGTTTTTCCTCTCAGAAACTGTTGTGCACTTTAAAAAAAAATGTGAAAGCTACTGTACCTCTGTACATACCTGTTTTTGCTGCACTAAAATGTATGTTTGTGACACTTCAGCTAAATGTCCTTTCAAAAGTAAGCAATGAAATTTTTGTCAAACTTTTCAGAGAATAACTGAAAACATACTTTATTATGGTATATCGTGATATATATATCGTTATCGTGATATAAAATAGTCCATATCATGATATATGATTTTTTTCCATATCGCCCAGCACTAATTCACAACATATCAAATGGAAAAAGAGCAAAAAGGTTTTAGACTTGTACATTATAAAACACAAAAGTAAATAACTGCACTGAATGTCAAGTAAAAATGCATGCCTGTGTACCTTTATTTGTTGCTTGTAGATAAAAAATAATATAATTAAATACCTGCAAAAGACCAGTCAGGTAGATCTGTCAGAGGTCCAAATTCTGTGCCTGTTCTGGAAAGTCCATGTCTGCAAGCAAAATGTACACAACTGACTAAATATCCATGAATTATGAAATTGAAAATAATTTTTGATTTTTTTTTCACATGCAGTATTATGCAGCTTGAACTCAAAGTGAAAATAATTTAAAGTAGTAGACCACTGATCCGTTGTTTTTTTGTTTTGATTTTTTTCCCATCTTTATTTTTACCCATGGTGAAGCAGATATACCTGCACTGCTGTGTTTCTTGTGGGAATAAACAGTGTCTGCAAGCCTACATAAAAACTAAGAGGGGCAGTACGTGAGAGAAGAAATCATTCGTCGAATTTTTTCTTGCGAATCCGGGTCGTTTTATTTGAAAAGTGTGGGGAAAAAAGGTGCCAGAACCTGTCAGAGGATGTAAACAGTGAACTTACTCTTTCCTCCATTTGTGTCCAGCTTGTACTCCACATGTTGTGCTGAACTGTTTGCTGGACTGTCTCAACACTTCAAAAACAAGAAAAAAAAAACAGCTATGATTACCAGACATTTACAAGACACGACTAAATGTCTACTTTCTGAAATTTAAGAAGACACTGATGACGCTCCGAGTCCAAAGCTGCTCAGTCTCACAGCTGTTAGCATTAGCGTTAGCATCGACAGTACAACTGAGTTCTTTGTAAAGACACTTGTACCAAACGCAACGACCGGTATAAACAGACAGTGACAGCGACGACACTGCGGTTTGGCACTTTATCGGAGCAAAAACAGCAGTTGTTTTGCTGGATAACCTCTGTCTCACCTGAACAGCACAATGTCCTGATGGAAGCCGCCATATTGCCTGCAGGCTCCAGTCACGGCCAGCAGGTGGCGCCACAGACACTCCGAGGACATGTAGTTCAAGAGACGCGAAAGATGAGTCGAAAAAAGGAGGAGAGGGATGACTGAAAAGAAATATGTATTATTCTCATGGTAATATTGTACCACTGTATTTTTTTTAACCATCTTTCATCCTTCATTTATATCTCACTCGTCTGTTGTTGTTTTTTTAAAACTAATACATCAACAAACAGAACCACAGCATAATGAAATAAAAGCCTAAAATACAAAAACAAAAGGATTCTAGATACAAGGGGATATTTATTTGTGAGGAAAGCACACATGACTTATACCAAATGATGGAAAATAGCACCATACTTAACTACAAATCTCAGGCCCTTAGAAAAAAAGAAAAAAATCAGACCTTTTCTGTTATTTTGTAGTTTTATACATCTAATATCAGAGCCATTTTTTCATCTCAAATTTTTTCATGACAGATATGTTATAAGTCACCTTTCATATTAAAAGTTTGACTTAAAAATTACTGATGATTTCAAAAAGTAAAGGAGACATGTCATTATTTTTAAAAGATGGTTTTCTGTTAACAGCAATTTCTTATCAGCAGTAACCAAAGTTCACACAACTTGAGAAATAAATTGGCTAGTAATGCTTTGCCAGGACTTTACCTTGAGCTTTGTCATCCTGACTAAGAAAACCAGTTTCTTAGTGGCAGTGGGGGGTTTTTTTTCTCAGTTTTTTTTTTTTGCTTGTTTTTTGCCTGTTGCCAGAAGAAATTCTGAGCTCCATTTTGTCACTGAATGCACCATTAGTAGGGCAGCACCAGAATCTGATATTACAAAAAATCCGCTTAAGGTGAAAATGATGAAAGATTGCCTATACATGCAAAAGCTTGTAACATTACTCTCACAAACTGGGATGAACTGGATCAAGCCATGTCTCAGACGAGTCTCTGCGATAGACTGATGACTAACACGAGTTTTGAACTGTCCTTTGACAAAACAATGAAGCCCACATTTACTCCAATGCGTTCATCTATGACTGCAGAGACAATGCATATATGTATAAGAAAAACTATCATATGAGTGTGGGTGCAAATAGGTGAATTAAAAACATATTATATCATGTCTTGTGGAACCTCAACCAAGGTTAAGAGGTGCTATATCAGTGCTGACTATTTGCAATTTGCAGTGAAGCCCAGGATTCAGCACAGTTAAACAATATGGATGAGTTTTCACAGCGAGATTGTGTCTAAAAAGAAGGAATAACTCCATTTTAAGTGCTGCTCTGAAAGTTTGAGAGTTTCTAGTACATCTTCAGACACAGTCAGTTAAAGAAAATAAATGCTGGTTACCTGTAAAAGACACTGTCACAACATTAAAAACAGGAAATGATATTTCGAACTTGTGAAAATTGTGACTTTTTGGACATATATGGTTCTTGCAGGAGAGCAAAACTACAAACATGCTATATAATGATTTTATAGAATACATTACTCTATATCAATCTACATCACAGCATACAATGTAGCTACAGCAGTATAATACAACACACACAAGAATGCAATAGCACACTGATCCAAAGATCAGTTTTGGATTAAAGTACAGATATTGCTGCGCCAGCAATATACAAGAAGCAAACCTGGCTTTTTTTGAACTATTTCATAATTTGTTTCATGGATATCTCAGTGCACCAGTTGTGAGGTTATACCAATGTTCCACCAATGTTAGAGCTCATCTGGCTGCTACTGCATAATTATGACCTCACAAAACCAGTAATTTTCCATTTTACTTATACTCACAAACTGTATTATCCCAAATAAACAATTTCACACGTAAAGTATTATCATTATTATAACTATTATTATTACTTTGCTATTATTATTAAATGAGTACATGTGTACTGGTTAGTATGTCTGAGCCCATATAAGGGTCTGTGCATGGCAGGACAGGAACTGTGAGACAACAACACATCCAGGAGTAGAAGCTTGGGCCTTTTAACAGCCTTTGAGGATTATCAGTGTTCACCCACAAGTAGCATAACAAAGGCGCAGGTGGAACTAATAACTTTAATTGCTGTGCGTCATTCAGGCAGATGAGTTCATTCTCTGGAATGTGATGCATAGGCTCCAAGCTGCAATGTCATATTTTAATTTTGATTGGCAACCTCTGATCTGGTTAATCAAACACAAAACATCAAATTGCCAGTAAAATTAAATGGATAAATGATGTGCTGATTAAATGTTCTAGCTTAACTTTGAAAACAGCACGTCTTACAATGTAACTTCTGAACGACACGCAGATGGAGAAGTGACGCTTGTGGGCCTATCGGCAAATATTATCTACACCAGTAATTTTTCTGTTGGGCCAGGAACTGACAGAGCACTGGCACTCTCTTAGCTCTTCAAAGTATTTTTTTTGTGTGAACTGCTCCGACACTAAGCCCCGAAGAATTCCTCTGTTAGCTTTTCAGACAAGTTCTCACTCGCAGCCTGAGGTGAAGTCTGCGGAGGCTGCAGTAGGGACACCGGTGAACCGCAGGGCAATGAAAGGCTCCATCTGGAGAGGGCTCCGGGGCCCACAAAGAGCCGACAAGCCTATCCAAACACGCCAGGTCAGACACAGTTGCGCTTTATCAGGGCTTGTTGTGTTATGGTGTGTCCGTTAACTGCCACAAAACGGCCGGAATCACCTCTGACTAATGCCGGCTTGCCCTCAAATAGTGGCGGTATGTTTACTCTGTATCGTCCTTGGAGAACTCAGACACGCCGCAAAAATTTACTCACGCTTCACGCTCTTCTGTGTCCCTCCGCGCATTCCACAGGCTGGTGGTACAATAAAGTAGTGCCGTTTCCTAAACGACGCCAGTTCAATTTCAGACAGACTAAATTGAGAATAGGAAAAGACTAGAAGTAAAAACAAAAATCTATAAAGTACTTTGGAATGTCAGAATAAAAATAAGGATTACAAGCCAAAGCAGTGAATATAAAGTTTTGCTTAATAAATGATAGTCAAGATAAATTGACACAGCAAAAAGTTGTAGATATAGTATTACATTGTTATTAATGCATTGAAGTGTAGGCACCACTATTCTTGATTATTCTGGATGCAGTGGAGGTGATTTCAACAAACAAGCCCTTGGTATATATTTTTGCATACACTGATAATGTACCACCTACCTAGTAATGAAACTGTCAGGGAGCTTTAAAAAAATGCATTGTAAACTATTGTAATGGAGTAAAAGGTGCAATATCTTCCTCTTGTAGAGATGGTTAAATAAGAAGATAGTAATACAAGTTTGCTCCCACTAATGACTGAATGCATGAAATCTTCTAGTGTGTATTACTGCTAATTGCAAATATATAAAAAAGAATGGAACAAAAAATTAACAGCTCGAGGATAAAGTTTGGTTTTGGTCACAGTTGCATGAGAAAAACAAGGAAAAATGTTTATAGCAGTGGCTTAGTGATCATTTTACTGTTCCACCTTATGCCAAACCACAACCACATCTGTATGGAGAGCTGAACCACAATAAACATGAATCTGACAGACACTTGAATCATTTAAAGCTTGGTGAACTCTTTCTGGAAAGATTTTTTTTTTAAAGGAAAAAAAAAAACTTTTCTCAGGTTTCTTGGTAAAGTCTTAGAAATATCATAAGGTGCTAAGGCTTTGATATAATCTTTTTAATAAATCCTGTGAATGACATGTAATCCAAATTTATTAGGTCAAAATAAAAGCCTTTACAAACCCATCATGTATAGATTGTGTCTGGTGTAAGCTCAGAAAGTTCAACGCCTTTTCAAAAATAGCACAGCCCTCCCTCTTACCCTGCTCTCCACCTTACATTACTACATCGTTCCTTTGTTTATACCTCTTTAGTTTCTTTGTGCACATTATCCGACATATCATCTCTTCATATAGCTTATAGCTGCTTCAAGCAGATACTCAAATCTGCTACAAGCAGATTTATATCTACAAAATAAGTCGTCAGATTCTGTTAAGAAGAAAATAAGTTGAGCTATATATCCTTTACACTTTTCTTTTCAATATTTGCTTCATAATTAAGTATTCACAAGCCTTTAATTACAAATATTGAAGAAATGATTTGAGATACTGCCTTTTTCATACTACCCAGTCAGCATGGGCCCAATCTGGGTTAAAAGTGGGATATTTAAGTACAGTATGGGCTGGGGGCTGATGAGGTCAAATATCATGGGTCTCATATGGTGTCAGTGTTATGGGTCCCAAATGAGAAGCCAGTGTGGGCCAAATTTAAGGCCAATTGGATACGAGTGAGCTCAATAAGCATGGCCTGAAAACTGAGGAAATTGTGTGGGTTCCATACAGACCCAGATCCCCCTGAAACCCGACAAAATTGATGTTTGAGAAAACAAATATCAATTTTAGTTCCATGTACCCAATAGAGGACAAAAATGAACTACCAGGTCTTACAAAAATATATGATGGCTATGATGGTGTCATATGAATCAATCAGTTGATCCCCACCTAAAAGCCAGGTATATCTCACTCAGATGGGCAAACACAGATAGGGCAACTATGGAACCTGAGGACAGACCCACTTGGGACCCATATTTGCAACCTGTGTGTAACCCATACGAGGTCCACTCATAAATGCTGCCTAGGTAGATGCACTTTTCAACAAAAGCTAAATATCAGATTTTTCTTTTGTCTTTCACTGTGAAAAACTTTGTAAACAAGTTTTCAAAAGATTAATAGTATGTATGTATATATGCACACACACATAAGTGGATTGCTGGTTGAAGAATGGGATGCCATCCCACAGCAGTGTGTGACCAGCATGAGGAGGTTGTAATTGTGTATGGTTCTTCTGCTACTGATGATCTTATTTGTTAAATGAATACATTTAATTTTTTTTTTCAATTGGCAGTATGTCTTGTTTCTTCAGACTTCAATCATTCAATCCACCAAAGAACACCAAACAAGAGTCAATGGCAAAAAAAAAAACTGTTTGGCATTGACAGAACATTTGGCAAATCTTTCATGGGTGCAATCCAAATACTCAGCTCTGCTGTTCATCTCACAAATGCAAGCTTCTTACAAATGTGGCACCATTCAAATGGTAAATAATCAGATTTTCCAACAGTAAAAGATTTATTTATGGTATTGTTACAAGATAGAAATAACCCACCAAACACAAATGTCATTACTTTTGTGCTAGATAGAAATTATTTTATTTCCAGCTTCCCCACTTTAGTCCTCAGTAACAGCCTTGGGTAGTTTGGAGTTTTAATTTAAAAAATAATTTTCGATTTTTTTTTTTTTTTTTTATGTTTTAACCCAAGAACCTGCTGAATTGAAACATTAGGACCCACCGGTATAAAGTACATTAAAAAAAAAAAAAAAACTTTGTTAAGATCGGGTCTCTTCATTGAGTGGGCATCCTCTGAGGAAGTTTTGCGTTTGAATGACGAAACAGCCATGGCTGGTGGAAAGGTGTTCCGGCCTGCTGGGGAAAATGAGCTGCTGCTGCTGCCAGAGAAAGGAGCACTCAGCGCAGCATGCAGTGAAACGGCCGGTATGTGGATTCCACCTTCAAAGTAAAAGCATAAATACTGGCGCTTTCAATCAATAAGTTAACAAGTAAACACCGCGCAAGTACGTGACACCAACAATTCACATTATTAAAAAGAAAAACAAAACAAAAGACAATCACAGTTTTTGTGTAATCAAACCAAAGTTCCAGAGCAAAATTACAAGCTTTTAGTTTGTTTTAACCATAAGCAATTTACAGAGGGTAGTTAATTTTGAAGAGCTATAACCGGAACTATCTCTTTCCACTGTAGCTAGCTGAACAGTTAAGATAAAAGAGGGGGAGGTAAGTAATTATTTAGGGGGAAGAAAGAAAGAAACAAGTTGTCGACTATGCGGTGCACAAGGGGAGGGATTTTATTTATCTCGGGCAACTCTTTTAGTTCAGCACCGCTCTGGTAGGATGAAAGTGTAACGGCGCGGCTATTTCCCCCCATTTCCTTTTCTGTCTCCAAACTTCTCCTCTACTATTCCGCCGCGTTTCGGACAGGATCTTTCCTTTGAAAACGGGAATGATAAAAGCAGTCGAGCTCAACGGACGGACGGACGGAGGACTGTAACCTGCGCCGTGTATGTGTTTTATGTTGCCTTTCTTGAAAGCAGCAATGTTACTTTGAGCGCATTTCGTACTGAGATGAATGGCAGAAGTCGGCCGAGTCAACTATCTGTGCAAAAGAGGATTTATTTTTTCGTCTTTACTGGACCCACATGAAGTGCTGATAGTCTGCATCCTGCTGAACCTCTCCGCTTTGTGATTTTCAAAAAGACTTTTTAAACGTGGTACGCCCCCCACCCCCCCTTTCTGCATTGGATATCTAACCGACTTTACTGAAGTGAATTTGCGACACTAGAAGAGGAAGATACAGATGTGGAGCCACCTGAGGGTCCTATAAAGGAAACCCTCTACGACGATAGGTCCTAGTCCTGGATGTATGTTTCCTGGTTTTCCTGGCTGGACTGACGTTAATAGTCATTGTTTAATAATTCCATGGAGTCTTCTTCATCACAGCCTACCTGTGCACGTAGATTTTCCACATAAGGGCACACTAGATGACTCAGGACTCAAGTCATGTAACCACCCTGAAATGTCTTAAGGGTCTTTATTTATCTGTTCTTTATTTATTGTGTGAATAGTAGTTCTCTTTTTTAAATGCTTTGAGCAAGGTTCAAGGCTGTTTTTTTTTTTTTTTTTAGTTTCTTATTTCATAATTTGAAAGCTGACATTTCAACTGTAGACTTACTTGAGTATCTTTGTTCTGCTGTATACCAACTCACACTGTATTTTCAGCACATTGATCTGTATTATAGAAGAGATTACTGTAAGACTTGATTTTGCCCAGGCAGGTAAAAGCATAAAAGGCTTCATCATGGACAGGCCGATAAGCAAGTTACTGGGGAAGTTAAAGCTAACTGACGCAGGCAGTGTGAAATTCAACAGTTCAAAGAAAAAACAAGATTCTACCAACAACTCTAATAACAGTAACGCCAATGCTAGCATCGCAGCGGGCAGTGGAGGGGGCAGCAGTCTTCCACCCACTCCCAGCTCCGCAGCTGCCTCACCCTCAAGACCCAGCCAGTTCTCGCTTGCCTCTCCGACCACAAACGATCCATGTGCTCCAGTGAAT
Organism: Hirundichthys speculiger; assembly: GCA_018398805.1. Lineage (NCBI taxonomy): Eukaryota > Metazoa > Chordata > Actinopteri > Beloniformes > Exocoetidae > Hirundichthys > Hirundichthys speculiger. The sequence goes on along the minus strand of JAGFBZ010002592.1, from coordinate 644,617 downwards.
GGGAAGGGAGGAGGAGGAGGAGGGATGGGACTGGCTCCCTCTCAGCTTTTTACCACTCCTCCTACTTCCTCCACAGTGGGCACCATACCTCCAGATGGTGAGCAACCACTTCATCCCTCCACCTTGGCACCACTGAGGCGTCCCTCCCCCCAACAGCGAGCTTCCTGTTACCTAAATGAAGGTGTGGATTCCCATCTCAGGCGCGAGTCAGGTCTGGGCCCTGAAGGTGACCCCCTGGGAGCTTTTGGGTCCAAGGCCTCCCTCAATCAACGGCGCTACTCCTTGGAGCTCCAGCAGCTGGTCAGACGACAGCAGCTCCTCTCCCAGCCGCCTCCTCACTCGGTCCCTCCGTTGTACCAGGCACCCGCGGGATATGGATCCACTCCCAGAGGCAGTGGAGGTGGCCTGGCAGAGCCGGGCTACCTCTCTGAACAGGACAGGCACAAACGCCTCTCCCTGCAAGAAGCTCTGTTTTGCAAACGCATGAGCACGGGCAGTGAATTGTGGGACGTCACCAGGCCTGCATCCCTCTCCCATCCACCACAGCGGCCATCTGATTTAACAGGAGGGAGTGTAGGAGGGAACTTGTTGTATCCCTCTGGACCAACACTGAGCCCATGGTCCTCATTCAGCCTCCAGGAGTCTGCACTGGAAAGCCCAAGGTCCAGTCTGGCCTCCAGCACAGCCAGTGGAGGGGGAGGAGGAGGAGGGAGTCCCATCGGTAGCCGCTGCAGCAGCAACCGGACCAGTGGCATAAGCTTAGGTTTTGACTCTCGTTACTCTGCATCAGGAGGCCTCCCTCCACAGCAGCAATCAGCACAACCCGGGGGCTCCACGGCCAGTTATGGAGCTCTGGGCCGGGCCGGGGTAACCCCCGAAGAGGCCTGGACTCATTACCTGGAGGGAGGGATGCGTCCAATTGCACACGATAGCCGTCACTCTTACCCACCTGCTGTAGGAAGTCCAGCAGCAGCGTGCTACCAGGCCGGGCCGGAGTGGTGGGAAGATCAGCAGGCCGCCAGCGAGAGAAAAAGAGGCGGGTGTGATGAGAGAAAGGGCCCGATACTCAGACCTGCCGGGCACTCGGTACCAGGAGGAGTTGACTCGGCTTTTGCTGAGAGATGCTGCGCTAGAAGGTGGGAAAATACTGGAGATGATGCTTAAGGATCAGTCGTTAGCGCTGACTTCTCTTCCTAAGCCGGTCGCAACAGCATCAGGACCTTCCACAGCTAGCGGTATGGTCAAACCGCAAGAGGACCCGGGCGCAGCAGCTGGAAGAGAGACCGCTGAAAACCGGCCGGAGTTCTTTGGTGAGATCCTCTTTTAGCTTTTCTTTTCAGGCAACATAGGAAAGAAAAAAAAAGTAGCAAGTTTGACAAAGTTTATTTAATGTAAAATGTACAATCAGATCCCTAATTTTAGCCAATGCAATCACTGTTTATGCACAAACATCTTACATGCTGTATTCATGAAGGAGTGCTGGGTCATGGGGTATCTGCCTTCTCTGTGTTATTATTGTCATCCTAACTGCCTGGTGTCAGATCACACATTTCTCTCTAAATGAAAGGGTTGTATGGATAGATGGATAGATTAATAGTTGAAAGAGTGTATGGATAGATGGATGGTGCGTGGAACCTGCAGAGACATGCAGGGTCATAACTGGCGAAGCATAAAGAGAAAGAAATGCTCAGGCCTCTGAAACTGATCCAGACAAGTAGACGTGTTTGACTGAAGAAAAGCCTTGAAAAGCAGAAGGTTGGGCATACTAGAAGATGCAGCTTCGACTAGAAGTTAAAAGTATGGATAGCAACAACTGAACAGGTCTACCAGCACTCATTTAGGCTCACATCTGTATCCAGAACATTAGGAAGAGTCAGCGTGGCTTTCCAGGCAGATGTTGCCAATTTGCCACGGTGAGGTGCATATAGAGGACTAATACGCCAGATCTACACAGTCATTAAACTGCAAAATTCTGCTGTAACACTCAGACATAAATTACATGGTTCCATATAAACATAGTTCTGGCTTTTACTGAGTCACAAAAGATTAGGGCCCCGGCTTTGTGTGGGTTAGTGTGTATGTGTGGCTGGACGAATGTGTGTGTATGCACATATTGTTCCTATGTGATAGGGTGTGTTTTCCCCCAAGTGACTTCAGGCCACAGTAACGCAGTGTGTGTGTGTGTGTGTGTGTGAGTGAGTCATGTATGTGTGTAATGCTGCCTTGGCGTGTGCAGGGGCGGTGTGCTGTAGCCTGTTTTCCTGCCCAGGTATGTATGCCTGGAGGGGACATATAATACGGTGCTCCTCTCAGCCATTAAGAGGAAATCAGAAGCTCTAAGGCGTGAAGATGGACGCTCTGAGCTCAGCCAGCACACACACACACACCTGGTGTGACACTTGAGCAAAAGAAGAAAAAAAAAGGAATTAAATAAAGAAAGCAAATGATATTATAAAGAATCACCGTAGTAAACCAGTGACCTAGATTTAAGAACTAGATTCAGATTGAATTTTTTTTCCCATAAGGGGAAGGAACAAAGCTGTGGGATACATCTTCTGATAGGCATTTTTTAATATGTGTTAGGTTGGAAACAAAAGATGTGGTGGAGTGTGCCGCACTTTTCTTTTATGTGGCTTTTATAATTTTTTTTTTTTTTGTGCTAATTTTCTTGAGTTTTGCTCTTTAAAATCCTTGTTTTTAAACCCTAGAAGTCTTGTCCCAGTTACTTGAGCCCTCTCTTTTCCAGCTTAATTTATATGTAGCAACTGTGGACATTATATTTTTGGTTTCAGACTGCCCTTCGTTTTTGGTTTTGGCATGGATCTGTGTTTGCACAAAAATATACAAGGGACTAACCAAGCTTGTACCAGCAGAGTGAAGGAATTCTTGGTTTTTGTGGCACTCCCTTAGCCACATTAGAACGGAAAAAACTCGATACCACCCTTAAATAAATCACAGAAAGAGTGACATTTAGGCCACCACTACCACTTCCCAACTTTATATTTAGTATGCTGCCCATTAGATTTCTTAGCATGACGCAGCTACTGACTTTTAAAAGACGGTGCACTGTTGCTTCAAAGAAGAAGGAAAAAAAAAATAAGATTTGATTTTTTTTTTTTTTTTTTTTTTTTGGAGCCACACAGCTCAACTTATGGTAATTTTGACCAAGAACCTGTTGATTATTTACCACCCCCAAGCCTCAAAAAACAAACTTAGATCCCCTAAAGTGACAACTAAAACATTCCTTTACTGTTTGGAAACTATGTAATTGGAAGGGTAATGCCTTTAAGGTAGTGGGAGAAGATAATTTGTAAAAAACTAGTTCAGTTGATGCTTTCTGGGTAGTCATAGCTTCTCGCTTGAGGAAAAAAAAAAGTCCTATCATTTTTAAATCTCCAAATTGCTCTAAATAAGGGGTTTGAATAAAATTTTAAAGGCACGTCTAAGCTCCAAACTCCTTCAAGAAAGAGTCTTTTATTTTCTGGAAGGGCTGCCAAAAAGTCAGATCCGGTGGAGTTTCCCTTTAATAACAGAGAGACTTGAGTGGATGAGCAAACAGGCTGGCATGGGTAGCTGGGTTTTAACTGTGTGAAAATCCCCTAGGTGGTGCGAACGAGAGGATTTACAAGTGTTGACACTTTGCATGGAGTTGGATTTCAGACACATCCTCCTGGAATGCATCGTAAACAAAGTGCTGGAAGAGCCACTGAGCGATTACTCTCCACTTAATGTATGTTTGTGTCCATTGTCTTCTCCCCACTGTGCCGACAGGGACCTGTGTTAAGTGTGGGAAAGGCGTGTATGGGGCAGACAATGCCTGCCAGGCTCTGGACAGCCTCTATCACACTCGCTGTTTCACCTGTGTGTCCTGTGGTGAGTACATCACCCCCACACCCCCAAACACAACAACAATGATCTAAAATATTTTCAAAACGTCAACCTTTTTTTTTTTTTACCCAATTACAATCAAAATGTCGGTTGTCTGCCACTTTTTTCCCTTCTGCAGGACGCACCCTGAGAAACAAGGACTTTTACAATGTCAATGGTTCTGTGTACTGTAAAGAGGATTACATGGTAAGAGTTGAGGTCAAGACATGTTTTGTCATCTGTCTGCCTCACACACACACACACACACACACTCAGACATGTTCACAGTCAGAGTATTGTTTGTGCCGTTGATAATCTCTTGTTTTTAATTACAGTTTTCAGGGTTCCAGGCAGCTGCTGAGAAGTGTAATGTGTGTGGTCACCTTATTCTCGAACAGGTAAGTGCTGTGTGTCTGTGTGCGAGTCTGCCACATGAACAAGTGCACTAACACCCCTAGCATTATATTTAAATGAAATACCCTGCATTCATGCTCTAATCTTTAGTCTTGGGTAATTTTTTTTAGTAATTTACATTCTCGGCTTCCTGTAATTCCCTTGAAGAGTCCTCCAGAGGATGGAGAAATTTTGTGACGTCTGTCTCTTGGCTCCTTCTCGGTTTCCCACGACAGATTTTCACTGGAATGTTTTCTTTGGGTTTTTGATAAATAACTATGGCTCTGTACTGATTATCTTAACTTTTTTTTTTTACCATATATGTACCACATAATATTTTAAAAGGCTGTGTGTGATCCACTGGAATTAGTTTCCGCATGACTGGTTTAACATCAACAAAGGTTTTGGGCTACAGATGTTTATCATTCTTCAGGTTGTTGGCATTTTAAAGGGGAGGAAATCCCATCTTAATTTGAAATGTGTGATATTTTCTTTTTAAAGATAGTAAAACTTTAAAATGACAATCTTAAAGTGATAATAATTGGTCTCATGCACCAGTGAGAAAACAAACTCTGATCATCTGCTTATGACAGATCACTCAGCATGACAGTTTTTTAGGGAGTACCAGCTCACAGTGTTATCAGCCACAGCAGGCAGCTGTACGCAGCAAACATTTCCTTTATGTGCTGGCAGAAACTTGAAAATCTGAGAATGCAGTTAAAATTGGCCTTGCAGTCATAAGGACAGTCATAATAAAATTTGCTTAAAAGTGCATTCTGGCTGCATCTAACTTGAAACTGTTAAACATTGTTAGGTGTGGAAGGGAAGCTTTATTTATATAAATAAAGACAGAGTAGTAAGTACTTATTTTTAATCCATTATTAAATCTACCAACTTCAGTATGCTTTTAGAAAGACAATACAGTAAAAGCACTCAAGAAGTAATGTTTCTTCTTGGAAAAACAAGAAAATGCATTAGGATAAAGGACAAATTGTGTAATGTACAGAGAGAAAAGAATGCTACTTTAAAACCTGCATACTGCAGATGTACAGTATTTACCTTAAAGCAGAGATAATGTTAAGCCTTTTGAAGTTCTTATTTACTTGGATAATTACTGGTCTGTGTTTTCAGATCCTGCAGGCTCTTGGAAATTCATACCATCCTGGCTGCTTCCGTTGTGTGGTGTGCTCCAAGGCTCTGGATGGTGTTCCGTTCACCGTGGATCAACACAGCAACATATACTGTGTTGCAGACTACAACAAGTGAGATTTATTATGTGCTTTTAATTTTTTCATTTATTCATTTTTTTAGCAAAAGTGAAACACAAAATTGTTCTGTCATGTTTGTTCTTTGTAGTTGATCATTAAGCAGGCCACACTGAATTTTAAGGATATTTTAACAGATTTTTTAAAGTTTTTTTCCCCTGTCACACTGCAGGACTTTTGCACCAAAGTGTGCTGCCTGTTTACAACCCATCTTACCTACTGAGGTGAGTTGAATGTCCTTAATCATTATAAACTACAAACTTCAACTTATAATTATTTTTTACATATTTAGTTTTACATGGGAAAGCCTGCTATCTGCTTTAAGCCACAAACCTAAAACCCTTATCATCAAAATGAACTGGAAGCTGCTTTTTCACAATAAAAAGAAATGCAAGTAAAAGTGGTCCTTCTTGTGCAATTTAAAAATAAGCTTTGGAGGTTGAGAAGAACATTTTGTTCATAATTATCCTAACCTGATGCAAAAATTGTCCTCAAACATACTAAAGTTGGTGTTTCAGGCAATTCATGACCAAAGTTTTCAGTTAGTTGACATGAATGGTATTAATTGGGATTCAGATAACTTATGGCGGCTGAAGGTGCTTCTGATTCCAAACAGGTTATTGGCAAATACCATTCAGCTCACTGACCTCTGACATCATCCTCTTTTGTGTCACAGGGCAGTGAAGAGATCCTCAGAGTCGTGTCCATGAACAAGGACTATCATTTTGAGTGCTACCATTGTGAGGTGAGTCACATTCAACAAATATCCAAAAACTTATTTTGGCAGATTGATCACAAGTTTGCATAGCAGACTTTTTTTGTTTTGTTTTGTTTAATAACCGACCTCATTTCCCCTCTGCACATTCATATCCTTATCTTGGGTTTTTTTTTCCCTCCCCTCAGGAGTGTGGTAAGCAGCTCTCAGATAAGCCTGGCTCACAGTGCTTCCCTCTGGACTCTCATCTCCTCTGCCACTCCTGTCACATGAGCAGAGTGTGTGCCACACATAACAGTTCCCCACACAACACACACTGATCAGCCTCTATGCAGCTGTGGGTTTTGACAAAGCTGGTCTTAAATGTGCCATCAATTTCTAATGCTTTTTGCTCAGTTGCCTTTTAAAAGTATTTTTGTTCACACATTTCATATCGTCGGTCCCATTTGTCTCTTGTACTGCCTGCTGTAATTCTTGTACCATTACTGTACCATAGTTGAAAGGGAATAGAGAAACTACTGCTTTTTTAACACCAATGTGGCTACTGTTTGCTGTAGAAGAACAATGGATTTTGTTGAATTTTGTAAATACAATATTGCTAGCAAACAATTTGCACTTAAATTTTACTTTACTGTAAGATTTGTTAACTGAATCAATACAAGTTGGGTAAAAACATTACTGTATTTTCAGTATGTTGTAATAAATATTTTCATTTGTGTTGAGACTGTCCTTTTGTTACTTAAATACAACACAAAACTTTACCTTAAATTTTAGTCTACACTAAATGTCCTCTATTCATCACTGACCTTTTTTTAAAAAAAAAAAATATAAGTCACAGAAATGGATGTAAACAAAAACATCTAAGCAAAGAAGGTGATAAACCAATTATGTTTATTTCTTAAATTTTTTGATACATTCAGCACTTGGGAGGAGGGGGGAGAAAAAAAATCTAAAAATTAAAAATATTAAAACTGCAACTGTTACTCTGATGACTATGACAAACTTTCTAATTTTACCTCCTTAAATATGAAGGGTCAGAGGAGGCATTTCCAAATTAAAAACCTCAGTGCAAGGAAGGATAGCTTCCATGAATTTCACATCCTCTCCTCAGCCCTAAAAGAAAATAGTGGCTCAACACAAACATGGGCACACCGACACATATCTTATTTAACTTATTCAGATTACAGTGTTGAGACCAGCTGCATCTACGATGAGGGATGAAGGTTATTTTTCGCCAGCTGCAACAAAACTCTCCATGACTTGGAAAGGAAGGGAAAAAAAGTGGGCAACCCATAAAACAAAAAAAATAAAAAATAACCTCCACTTTGTCAAGGACCGTCTGTAGATACCATTGTGTGTGCGCGCATATATATATATATATATTAAAAAAAGACGCCATATTCTCGAAAATATGTGAAGTCATGGTGAAGGATCTATTTTGAACAGGTTTTATTACAGGGCTCAGAGGAAGAAGGAATTGTGTAGCCACAGAACTAAAATAATTATGCAGGTTCCAAAACCTCAGTGGGACAAAATGAAGAAGGAAGCCAGAAAACAACTACCTTCGGCTACTTTTCCTCAACAAAGAATTAATAGTATTACATAGAGTTTGGGGGAAATGCAGGTTCACAGGAGAAAAGACTGAATTGTGCTTCTGGAAGACAAAGAATGCAAGAGTGAACTGGAGCTAGCTGAACTAACACTTTCCTATAAATGAAACATCTATTTTTTTGTTTCAACATGAAAGGAGGGGGGGGGCAGAAGTGTGTGGAAGACAACACTGGCTTCAAAGTAGATGAATTAAAGCACAATGGGGCAGTGAGGAGCAGACAAGTCTTGAACACCAGGCAACAGAAATGTTTTGCCAGTGGAAATGCTCCCCCTGAAGACATCCTGCATCCTCTGCAACTTTGCCTCCCTTTTCCCACATTTCCCGCAGACTCCAGGTCCTCAGCGGCGCCTGTCCCTAGGGTTGCTACGACTACGTGATCGTCGTGCGCCACCAGCTCCTGGAGAGGGCCGTCTGGAACCGATGGCTGCTATCCCTCCTCTTTTCCCCCTCTCTGTCTCGGGCACGGTCTCGCTCTCCTCGCTCTCCTTCGGCTCCTCGCCTGGTTGTTCCACTGCTTACCACTGCACTAGAGTCCTTCTCCCGGCTCTTCAGCCTCTCTTTTTTCTCCTCTTCACGTTTCTTGACTTCCTCCTCCTCTTGCTCTTTGCGCCTTCGTTCGCGCTCTTTTTGCCGCTCTGTGCGGTCTAAAACCCTTTGTGCTGCCTGATGGGAACAGAAAATTAAGATAATAATTTAGGTAAACCAACTACTCAATTCAACATAAAAAAAAACTGTATATGAGGACCAACCTGTTCCTCAGTGAGGGGAAGCCAGTATATACATGGAGCCGTTTTGGTCTTAAGGAACAAGTCGTCAAGCATTTTGGCTGGAGGTTCATCTCCCTTCTCTATTTAAAAAAAAAAAAAAACAAAAAAAAAAACAGTTATGCGGGATAACAATAAACAATAGAACATAAGCAATAGAATATAACATAAACAAATTTGGAGATACAGACTTCTGTACAATACTTTAAAAAGTTCAAATTATTACTGCCAACTCTGCTACAGACTTATGGGATCCATTGCAGATGTATTTTAAGTGTGGTACTATTTAAATCAATTCAGAGTCTGCATGTTCATGAGGATTTGTACCCATTGTAAATGACAAATTACAACAAAATATGGTATTGTCAGCCTCTTCCCCTCTGTATGGAATTCCTTTTCTTTCCCATTTTTTTCTTTAAGTATATTCGACCACAGTGAAGTCCTTACCTTTCTTATCCGTCTTCCTCTCTTTGCTCTTAGCTCGCTCTCTTCTCCTCCTCTCCCTGTCCCTTGATCTAGATCGTCGTCCATCCTCTCCTGGTCTTGCGAATTCTCTGATCTTGTCCCGGTCCCATTCCCGCTCACCTCGCGCCTTTTCCCGGCGCTCCATCTCCCTTTGTCGCTCTGCCCACAGATCCCGCACTCCCCTCTCCCTTTCCCGCTCCCGCTCCCGCTCCCTCTCCCTGTCTCTGTCGCGGTCTCTGTCCCTGTCACGCTCGGGCATCAGAGGGGGCAGTCGATTTTGAGGACCATCTGGTGATGGAACAGGGGGATCCTCGATTTTCTCTGGTTTTAGGACACCTTTATGGAAATCCAGCTGAGGAGCAACAACAAAGGTACAGGTTCAACATCACAAAAGTTTGACTTAATGATGAATAATAAACATACATACAATACTTAAAGAAAAAGGAGCTACTATAAGAAAAAAAAACTTAAAGAATCAAATTACAACAGAGATGGAAATCTGTATAGACTGTTCAATCGAATGACTGAAAAAAAGAAGCTTGAGCTCTGGTAGTATAGTATCAGATGCTCAAATTGAATTAACTCCAAACTTCATCTGTCCATCACTTAAACCATTTCACTTAAAGATGACATATCCTATTTCCTCAAATTCAATAAAAGTAGGGCATCTTATGGCCAAAACTGTGGCTGAAATTAGCACAAAGACCAGCCCCCAATATGGGCCAGAAATAAATGAAATATTTGTATTAGAAACACTTAAGTAATTTATTTAACAAAATAATCATGCAGTTTTTCCATTAGCCGCTTTCACACAGCAATATAAAGACCCACTGAAGATCCCTGTTTATTCTGCCTCCACTTTCAAGCTGTGCCTTCACAATGATCTGATAACTGTGCAGTCATGCCTCCTCAATGTTTTCACGAAAAATTATGACATTCTACAGTCTGAAGGTGGCCATCTTTCCTTGTTTTTGTGGTCCATGACCAGCAAATGTTTGCTGCTACATTTATCCACCTTCCTGAACTTAGTAAACTAATGCAAAGGTAGTTTGCCGCATGTTTCAGTATATTTCAGCATACTCAAATTCTGGAGAGAGACAAAAAATAAGACTTCAGATTCTTATGTGTCAAAGATTATGGGATTCCCATAATCCCATTGAAATTAATGGGTGTTTGGTTGGATCTGATATGAACACAGTAACAAGGCTCCAGTGTTGAGGCCTCAAAACAAGTCAAGTAGAAAATTTAAAAATTAGAATGAGAATGAAAATTGTGACAGGGATAAAAAAAACAAAACAAAACAAACCAGCCTGTTTCTTATGGAAGTTTTGTACCTTAAGCAGTTGAATTATTTTTAATAGTAAGTAAATGATACTGCAGAAATATCATACTGTATTTTTACAGTTGCAGAAAAGAAGTTTACACCTTTTCAAATAAGATATATATTAACCAACTAGCCAGTACTAACCAGTACCTAAGACATTTAACTCATTGTCGTCTATAGACATCAATGGCAGCCAGTGAGTTAAGAGTAAATGAGTATTTCCATTAATACAGTTTTAAAAAATTACACTACTGGAATTTTATTTATTTATAATATGCTCATGTGAGGTTTGAATTTATTAGTAACCAAGGAGCAAGACCATGGTTATTGCATCCAGAACTACAGAGAACTGTGATTTTTTTTTTTTAAAGCCCAAATCACAGACTTTACTCATTTCAAAAAAATATCTCTGTTGTGTTCTAATCCATATTACATTAAGTGCAGCATGTGGACGTATGTGTGTATGTATGTAATCTTTAAGCAAGTTTGGGCTTGCATTTCCGGTGTTCCTGAAATGACTGATGCCATAAAATGCCATTACCTCATCCTGTTCACAGAAGTCTACATTGAGAACTTTAGGATTACTGGGAGGCCATTTGACTCCATGGAGAGCTGCTCTGGTGGCGACTGCTTCCTCTTTTGTAGCATACTATGAGGACAGGAGACAGACAGAAGACAGATCAAAGAGTTTGATAGACCAAATATAGTCCTTTCAAAGTGTAATTACATCTTGGCCATGCATGTGGAAAAAGACCACTTCAGGGACAGATGGAAGTGTATGGATGAGAACACAAAGGTAATGCTTTGTGAAAGAGGGACGGTAAAGAAAAGGCTTTTATTGACTCTGATACATTGTGAAGAAAAAAAAATCTTTGGCAGGTACAATTAAAAACAAAACAAAAATTCCAAAAATAGAAGCAGATGGTGGAGACAGTTCTACAGCATAACATTTACTACTAAAAATAGTTCATGTGTTTTTAACCAACAACCCATTTAATATGGGCTAGATTTGGTCAAAGACTGATTCCTCATGCAGCCGTTTCACACTGTATTTGTTTGCAGAACAATTCAAAAAGGTTTATTTGTTAATACTTACGGTAACATAGCAGTGAGACTTTATTTTGTCGATCCAGAAGCCTTCTTCCACGATACTGCCTGTCCGGTTCAGCAACTCCTTCAGCTGGAGCAGAGTAAAGGGTCTTACCTAAAAGATATAATAGAGCATTAAAAAAATAGTCAGAATGCAAGACATTTACATGTTAAAAGTGAAGAAAATAATAATCTGAACACTAGAGAAAATTATAAAATAACACATTTACATCCTAAGAGGACAAAGGAACACTGAGATTTACAATGAGCTGATGAAATGTTGTTAAATTCAGTGAGATCTGGAACAATTATCCTAAACTCCCATTGCTCATTGCCATTAAATCTGGTACAGACATCCATGATCAAGGATTAACTCTCTAGTTAATTTTTATATCAATGTTTCACCAAGTATAACCTAACTGGCCATTTTCCTTTTTTGCAAGGACCTCATAAGAGAACATCAATAAGTTTCAGGTATATTACAAAATTTAATTGCCTTAAAGTGTCAGTATTGAATAGATGAACTCTTAGGGTTTAATTAAACAAGGTTCTATCCTCTAGTGCCACCCACAGGTCAAAAGTCATATGCTTTTATACCACTAGTGTACAGGATGTTACTACCTCCTACAACAGTTTAAATCAATTAGGTTTGGCTTTTGGTTAAGGAAAAAAAATGCATGAACATTACAACTCATATTCTTAACTTCAGTCTTTCAGTCCAAAGCTCTTAGACAGAGAAATTCTAATTTCTTTGACAATTGTAAATCCATTTCTACTTAGCAGAACAGGATAAATAAAATATTCACAGGCTGGGAAGGGCAGGTACTTCTCAATGTAACATATTGCCTAATATTTCAAGACATAAAACACAGACTTACTAGGTTTTTCACGTGGATGATATTTGACATTTTTCCACGAGGTGGTGAGGGCTGCCTGGCTGTGCGAACAGGGTCATCAATTGTCACAGAGACACCAGACTTCTGCTGACTTATGGAGCGGCGCACTAAACTGTCGCTGGTGGTAACTGAAGAAAAGATGGAGAAGTGAAAGTGGGAAAACAGGAGCTATTGACACAACACAGGACAATGGAAAACCAGAGGGACGAAGCCTGGTCAAAGTAAAAACTGATCTCTTGGTACAGGACTTTACCTTTCTTTGTCTCGCCATCAAGGTTTACAGATATCTGCGTTTCTGAGGCTTCTTCAGAAAGACTGTTCTTCCTTTGGTCCCTGGAAACTCTTTCTTGTTTTTCTGTCTCCTTTTTCTCCTCTTCTTCCTCTTCCTCATTTGCCTGTCCATTTTCCTGGCTGTCACTTGGGACAACCTGTGAGAGGAGCAACAGTTGAAAAAAGAGTCCTCAGCTTTTGTTTTCAATGAGGACAAAAAGAGAATTAAAATGAGCAATGATACGAGCAATGATCCTTACCTGTGTGACGGTGCGTCGGATCTTAAGGCCTTTGTCCGAGTCGGCCCGAGTGGTGTCCAAGTTTTCTTCATCCCCAGACAACTGCAACTCCTCTGGGTGAAGCTCCACAACTGCCTCCTGGTTTACTTTGATGTCTGGAATCAAAGACTGAAACACAGAAAAGACTCAAGAAAAAGACCTCTAAAAGAGAAAAACTTCAATATTTGAACAAAGCCAGTTGTCACACCTATATGTGTGTATAAGTATAAAAATCCCACTAAAATTAAGTATTTTTTTCTCCCCCCAACAAATGTATGCTCTTGTTTGATCTTCAAAACACCAGATCCCTCTTCATATGAAGTATCAGCACCTTCAAGGAGTCTGTGGTTATGCTGATTGATGGTTTCTTAGCAGTGACTGCAGTGCTGGAGCCCCATCGCCTCTTCCTCCCCGCTGCATTTCCAGGGTCAGACTCTCCTGTGCCTCCATCTGTGGTGGCTGGAGATGCCTTGCTGCCTGCAGGAGTTTAGAAGAAAAAAAAAGTTTATGATCAAGAGGATAGGTGAATTGCTCTCCACTGAACAGAAATTAACACGAAAGTTACTGCAAGCTCATACATTAAAAGCAAAAATCACTGTTTTGATCCAAAAAGATTAGTTAATGTCACCCCTTGACTAATTAATGTATGGAATTTCTAAATGTGATTTTAAGATGAAAAATTCCTCTCGGTCCACCTGGTGGCGCAATGGTTGGGGTAGGCAGCCCATATACAGAGGCTGCAGTACTCAACGCAGCGGTCGCAGGTTCCACTCAGGGCCTGTGCGACCCTTTGCTGCATTTCTTCCCCGTTCTCTTTCTGCCACCTTTCCTGTCTGTCTTCACTGTCAATAAAGGCCACTAGTGCCAAAAAAAAAAGAAGAAAAATTCCTCTCCACTGTTCCTTTTTGCTACAGTCTCAGTCATTTAAGGTCATATCTAGGTCCTAGATATTAGGTTCAAGGTTTGTGCTTTACCATCCCTCTATCAAAAGCAGCATACTTTAAATCTTTTTTTTCTTCTCTCTTTTTTTTTTAATGCAGGTACACCCCCTACAACAATCAAAAACCTTTACCATTCCCAGCAGCAGGATGTTTACCCTGAGTGCTTTGAGTTATATCCAGAATCAACTACTAGGATCACTCTCTTAATCCAGCAAGTTTTAAAACTTTTCAGTACCTCCATGAAAGACATTACAGTCAATAATATCTCTCATGATTGTTTAACGATCCTTTTATTTAGTTGTTTTACTGTGAGAAGTTAGCCCTATTTAAGTTTCAATGAAACCAGCTTTTACTCCAAAAGCATGAAGGATACTGAACTCTGTTTCACACAAGTTTCAAGTTCCTGGATCAACTATATATGAGCAAAACATTAAGCCACAATTGAGGTCTCTTTCCAACTGGTTGTAAGTTAAAGAGCCCAACCCAATTTTCATCAAAACATATCATCCCCCAAGCTGTACAAGCTTCATTAACTGCTATATGTAACCAACTGTGAGATAAGTCTGCAGAGACAAGCCTGGATCTACAAACTGGAACAATCAAAAAAAAAACAGAATCTCTCTATTTTGGCATGTTAAAAATTATGGGATACAAGACAATACAGTGTTAACCTGATTATAATCGTTTAAAAAAAAAATTTAAATAAAATACAGAAAACTCCAAATTTAGGAGCTAAAGCAACACAGATGAACTTCAGTGTTTTTGAGTGGGTCACCCTATAGCCAGTGGAAGTTATGTTGCTTTGACAATGCTAAAATGTACTTTTGTTTGGTCTCTTCTTCTGCATCCCTTTTTCTCTTTCATCATTACTTTCTTGAGTATCTTAGTTGCCTCTGCTGTTGCTCTGTGAGCTAGTTTAATTGTTGTTGATGTGTGAAGTAAGTGATGAAAAGTTCTCCAACTGGGACGGAGGTGGAACTTACTTTGTCTGGTTTTTGCCGATAGCAGGCACGGATGATCTCTGCAGCTAGACAATGCTTTGCAAAAGTAAGCAAATATTCCTTCAAATGAAATTTGAATCGATATTTTAACGTGAACAAAAGTCCTTTGTTCTGCTTTAAGGAATACCTGGGGAAGTTTTATGAAGTATTCTCATAATTCTTTTAAATATAAAGGATAATTTCCTAGTTATGTTACAAACACAGTCCATGAGTGTAAAAAGTACCAAAAATACAAAATAAAAAAGGTATTTGAGCAAACATAGTTTTACAAAGATATACATTTGGAATGAGAAGGTTCTTAAAAAAAATTGGAAATGAGAATATGCCAAAAAACTAACAATCTGTGGCTGTTTCACTTCATTCTTACTGGTGCTCAGGGAGTCAGAAATACATGTAATCACAGTACTTACTGGATAAGGATATCTTGCGAGCAGCAAAAGCCTTAGGAGTGGTGCTCTGGAAAAACAAAAAGAGAAGAAGGACATACAGAAACCCCAGGGGTGTGGGGCAAGATGAGAACCCAGACTCCAGATCTAAACTGGCAACACCAGTGAGGAGGTGAAACAGGAAAAAGTGAAGGAGGTGGTGGGATCAGGGATTTAGAGTTTAGAGTAACAGAAGTCTATAGGCTCTTAGAAGGCTGGGTTGCATGGCTGATATAGAGACTTTAGATACATTTGGGTCATCCACCTTTGCTCAAAGACGGAAAAAACATTTACTCTTCTATGTACCGGTATGTCTGTGTGCATGCACACATGGGGTGCAAGATTGACGGCAAACAGAGCAAATGAATAGCGTACATTACAATACAAATGAGAACCTTCAACGCGTACACGTTTGAGTATTTCATTACAAAGTGGTATTCTTTTTTGAGAAGTGCTAGCACTGTCATGACGCTCAATAAAAATCGCAGTAAAGGCATATAGCTGAATCAAGTGCTGTAACTAAGTATTAGTTATCCTAAGTGTCCTTGAGCAGAGGCGGAGAACTGAGGTTTTAAAACTGTCCAATCGTCTGTCAAGCAGCCTAATCAATTTTGACCTTGAAATACCTTCACAGTTCATTACAGAATAATCTATACCCACAGTATGTCATTAAATGTTTGAAGAGCACAAGTTTGATTTAAAAACTTGAAAAATTAAAAATTCAATATGTGTGACATCTTAAACGTTTTGAATAAATGACTAAAAATTCACTCTTTGCATTTAGAGGAAAATGTAATGTTATTCCTTTCAAACTGTATACATTTTAAATAGAGGAATAATGACAAGTAATTTCCTGGTACCATTTCCTGATTCCTTACTGGCTTGACCGCACGACACTGTGTACTGTATCTAGGCAACAAGGATCCAATCAGAGATGGTAGAGGAGTGAGGGCAGGGCTTGATTTAAGTGTGAAGATTAACCACCAGGCAGGAACTGATCAGCGGACTGGACTTTTTTTCTTGAACAGGGTAGGGGAGGACTTCCCTTGGTCGACTGTTAGCCACACAGTCACACTTGAGTCTTTTGCAAAGTAGAGATTGAAAAGTGTTGTCTCTTTAATTCTTTGATGGGTATTTTCTTAGTCCGTGATGCATTTTGTACCTCTGATGAGTAAAAAGAAAAGAAATGTGTGAAGCTTGAGGACACATATCTTTCTCAGTTTTCTACATTCCTCATTTCGCAGTCCCAAAAGTCTTTGTGACCCTTCAGAGCACTTAAAATGTCAAAAAGGACAACATCATGTTGTTAATAAGACGTTTGTTGTCCTAGGCATTTGTGCTCCTGTTTTTAATATTTTCCACAGGCAGACTTTACATTGAAGGTTGGTCTTGCTTGTTCATCAACGAGGAGGAAGACTTGTCTTTCAGTCTCTTAATGGAAGAAAAGAAATGCAGTCTTCATTTATTTACAATCCATGCGAGTCAAGTGAAAATAAGTGACAATGCTGGTGTGAGTCCCTCTGCACTCACATTAAAATCTTGCAAGATGCAACAGGTTTAGGTGTAGAAAAAAGATGAATAAGTTGCAAAAGAAAACACAGTAGTCCAACATGCAGGTCCACATCAGAGGTACAGTTTCAACAGGAGATTGTGATTAATCCACATTCATCAAGTTCACTGATATTGTGGCTCCAGGAAAAGAAGCAGCAATATGTTGAGTATATCCAGCTTTCCATAACAAATATAGATGATCAATATCACCGTGTATCCAAAAAAACATGGTGCATAGTCTGTAGTAGATCACTTCTCCTTGCAGTGAGCTCTTTGATACTGATTTTCTGATTTGAAGCTCTCCGGTCTTGTCCATGACAGCACCCTTCACACAAAGTCTTATCCATGTAAAATCGGCCTTTTAAGCAGCTGTCCAGCTTGTAAAGGCAAAAGATGTCTGTCACTTTTACAAGCTCATTGTCCCACTTGTTTGTAAAAGATCCATGTCATTGCATCTCAGCCACAGAAACATCCAAACCCCAAAGTTGTCCATTAAAAGCAGTCCAACAATCATCAGGTTTCGTTAGTTGCTCCCCTGGACTGTGTTTTAAAGCTTTAAACCCAAAGGTAGTGATCATATTAGTCCAAAAGCCATGATCACCAAATCAGGTAGAGTTCTCAGTCCAAAGTCATTGCTCCATTACACAAGTAGAGGGCAGTGTGTGATCAGAAGTAGCTTAAATCAAAATTGGAGGTGAAAATTGTCCCCTTTTCCTGAGATGCATGAATTTTGAATAACACTTGCATTCTGCTTTTCCTGAAGATGGAAGGTAGGAGAGGCAGGACGATGGGTGGAAGGGACAGGAGAGAACTTAGACATTTCCCCCTTAACCCTTCATTTATTAACCCCACACAGTACATGTTGGTCCAACCCCTGTGGCTGGGTTACCATGACAACCAAATGACTGCAATTACCATTGCTGCCACTGCATTTGTTGGCGGTACAGTTCCTGCATGAATGTGCCATAGGAGGGCAAGACAGGAGCCCTTTCAGGGTCAGGCTCACTCAATGCCATGGAGTTCCAGACTCTGGGCCTAACTCAGGTACCAGCGACGCACTTTCGCATAGTGGGACAGGAGTTGTAGGAGTAGGAGGAGTGGAAGAGATGTTGTTGGTGGTAGTAGTACGCAGCAGATACCAATAGGGGCAATGGAAGAGGCATGGGCACCTTCATAACAAAGCAATCAATGGGATTTTAAACAGCAATCACACGATAAATATATAAATATAGTGAGAGAGGAGCGTTCATAATGGGATATAAAGACAAAGAAGAAAAGTCAGGGGACGAAGAGCAGAAAAAGAGACAGTGAAGCAAAAGAGATGAAAAGGTGTATGAGAGAAGAGAGTAGAAGGTGCAAGCAAAAAACCAGTGAGAATGGAAACACTGTAAAGAATCAGTAGAAACAAGCCCTGATGAATCTCTGCACATGTCAGTGTCTATTACTCATGCACAGCACCCCCAAATTAAAAAAATAAATAACACAAGCACTTAGAAAAAAAAAACAAACAAAGACTGCTAAACAAGTCAAAAGCATACATGAACCCCAGAAAAATATATTTTGGGTTGTTTGGACAAAAAATAAAAATCACTACACAAATTCCTTTGAGCCACTGCCTTTCTGTTGCAGCTCAAGTGGTTTTAACAACAGTACCTTGTAATAGTGCAAAGTTTATGGATCAAACAGCAGCTTCATTATAGGGTGTACAATTATGTTAGAATTAAGTTTTATACAACACAATATATAGTACCCATCAAAAGTCATCATTTTGGAAGAGTGAGTATAAGCTCTTTCACTTGCATGCATTATAAATAGAGAAGCTAACTACTGAAGAGATGAAAAAATAAACTGGACAAAAGCTGTGAAATTACTTAAAAACACCCTAGATGGTGCCTCTCAAACACTACCTCTGCCACCAATCATTATTCAAAGTATTCTCCTGTTAAAGAAAAAAAAAGAACTGAGTGGTGTTAACTTTGTTGTATAAACCACAAAAAAAATAATGCAGTCAAACATGTGGGAGGGCCTTGAATGGTATAACTTTTCGTGGCGTGCACTCTGAGCAGCATGAATTTCCAATTGAATTTTTTTTCTTCTGTTACTACTTTCATTCCAGAAGCATCAACACTTAACATATTACCGCTGTGCTCAGACAGACAATGGACATGTGCAAGAGATCATCTACTTGAAAGAGCTTGTTATTAAGTTGCATTAAAAGCAGAAAGAAGAGATGAGTTCATTTCCAATTATCCCATGACTCAATTCCAACTCAACCCTTTACTTCACCTATGAGCATGTATCAAAATATCCAATATATTAACTTAAGAATTTTATGTTATTAAGAATTTACACTGAATGATAACAGAAAGGATTTTAAAAAAAGTCACTATGTTATTAATGTCCATCAAAACAATGAGGTTGTGTTGGCTTTGAGTGATCCCCTGAACTTGCACAGCTAATTACACATGCTTTTATGAGTGTGGATGCAGGTTAGTGGGAGTCAGAGCCAAGACCCAGGCACCCACACCCTCCCTGTGACCTTACCTCCTCCAGGCGACTCTCACTACTCTCAGGTTCAGCACTGGAGACCGGCTGCTCAGCCATTGAGCTCTCCGAGTCTGGTTCCACCTCTGTAATTGCAGCTGTGCTGGGCTCTGACACCTCCCTGCAAAAGGGAGACAGGAAAACAGGATACTGTCTTATGTTTGGAAACTGATTACAAGAAAAAAATTAAATAAAATAAAATCATATATATATATATATTATATATAATATATATATATATATATATATATATATAATATATCACACTCAGTAATTGTTGACAGCAGCTGGTCACACCTTGTGAGCATGATGTCATCACCTAGCAAATCATGTGATTTTGTAGTGATGGGTTGTGCTGTGGGGCTAAAATTTTCTCATTGTAGTTTAAAAAAATAGATAAAACATTTCTTAACAACAGAATCAGATAAATAAAGTAATTGATATTTAACATTTGCAGCTGCTAAATTGATGACAATATACCAAGTACAATTCAAACACTAACTGACCCAAGTTGATTACACCAGGTTCACATTTCAAGATTTTGAGCCACAATGACAAATAGGCCCACATGGGAGATGAATCAACGACTGACCAGTGGTCACCAATCTCTATCCGTGAAAGCTTCAAAGACTTTGCACCCAACAGCCAAATATATTACATATCTTCACACGACAGGGTTAGGGATTTTTTAATAACTGGATCTTTTTAATACACTTTTTTTTTCTTCCAAAGTTCTATCTTTTGTTTTGCCAGCAGGATTTCACCTGGATGAAAAGTCAATCTTAGGTAAAACACACCAACATTCCACAATTTGTCACTCATCCCATAACAATTATTAAATATTTAAAATAAGCATTCACTTGCTCTGTAATTTCTCTCACAAATGTCTTTAATTTCACCACTGTATCTGTTAATTTTCTTTTTTTTTTTTACTTTTTATTTAGATGTTTGAACAATATAAAACAGAACAAAACAAAATATCTGAGTAAAGGACAAAAAAAAGGAAATCAAAATATGCCAAATATCAAAATATTTATACACAGGTTTTAAGAAAATGCACACAAATGCATACACACATATAGAACACCTTGTGTCAGAGCCCACAGGTGTAAACTCAAGTCGAGAACAACCCAAAGGTTTATATCCATTCAAATAATCTTCAACCATGTGCCATCTCTCCTTAAAAAGGTCCATTTTCATTTCATTTTCTTCCAGTCTGCCAGAGTTGGTGAGTTGGCACTCTTCCAATTTACGGTTACAATTTTCTTAGCAACCAGAACCAAAACATGTTACTTTTCTGCAGAAAAATATGCTCAAATTAACCACATGATTGCAATAAAACCTTTACTTCAACAAAGACGAGCAGGAGGATTTCTTTCATTTACTTGATGTTGTCACGGTGAATCACGTTAACGGAGCTCTATTGATGTCTTTATACGTCTTTGCAGAACCAACTATAAACCTCTACTTTGAAACCAGAAACTCAAGGTTTTTTGACTGAGTTTCTTTTTTTCTTTTGTTTATCTCAGGTTTTGTCAAACCTAATTTCAGGCCCCAGGAGTTGCCAATCACCCATGAGAAGCCCGCTGGTTTCAATCCTCACATTCTAGTCCACTCTTGTAAGTCACTTTATGCGTTAACTTGAAAGTTAGGGAGTAGAGAAAATAACTACCAGTTCTGATCATAATGGAGGATACTCCAAAATACCAATAGTGCCACCAAGCCCTGCTCAACATGTTTGTCATCATATATAGAATGACTATCTTAAAAACAGAGAAAACACAGAGTGGAAGGGTGATGAAGGCTGATGATCTGGGTCACTTCTTTCTAAAAATAACTTACCAGCTAACTGACACCCAGGGTCACAAACACTCCTCAAACTAACTCATTCTTCAAGTTGTGCACTCACATGAGTCTGTGTGTGGCCTTCATTTGATCTGTGATTGGTCAATAAAGAAACACAGCTGTGCACTGTGGGTACCATGAGTCAGATCTCACACAGCAAAGCACTTCTCCTGATTACAATCAAACATGAAGGGGAAGAAATTAAAATTAAAACAGTCATATATTTTTTGCTATCCCTAAACTTATACCATTATCAAAATTTCTCCACCGGCTTCGTGTATCATGTCGCATAGTAAATGCACAATGTAGATGAGAGACAAAAATCCTCATATATCCTTCATTGTTACTCCAGTATTCAGTCTCATTTGGGTCTTGTGTTTCAAAGCTTTATTTTTTATCAAGATGTGCTTAAAAACACTTTTTAATATCTAAAATGTATCATTCAAAGACTTGTTTGTAAGTTAAAGTCAATTGCAATACCATTAACATGTTTTGCATATGGCTTAGCTCTATTTTTCCAGTAGTTACAGGACAAAAGACTTAGTTTTACAGTTTCATAAAAGAACATAGCTAGAAATTAACATGATCGTCACGGTTTCATCTGTTTTTGTTTTGCTGATCTTTGGAAAAAATGAATTCATTCAATTTTAGACCTAAGCACCAGAACAAGTCAAAAACTGTTAATTACAATACATTTTTGAGACTTTAAAAAAAAAAAAAAAAACAATTTCAAGTATCTTGTTTCTGTCCATCTAACAGTCAAAAACTAATCACTTTGCTGTAAGAGCGAAAAAAAAATTGAGCTGCTGGAACAAAAACTATCTTTCAGTTTTTTCTATTAAAGAAAAAAAAAGTTGTGTAAACTTAAAATTGTTGCCACAAGGAGTGAACTGGCCTTTGATCTGAATGAAGACATGCAGTCAACTTGACTCCCTGGGGAGGAAATTACTGAGGTGATAAGACTAACACTTTAGTATTACTAAGGTTATACTTTTGACCAACAAACGGGCTGTTTGTTACAGATATAAAGAACAAACATGGCACACCAATTATTCCTTTCAAGATAAAAAAAAAAACCTGTAAAATACATCTCCTTTATAATGATGATATTGTTATTATCATCATCATCATCATCATCATCATCAATAATAATAATAACAAATCTCACATAGCCTGGTCAAGGGGCCAAACTTTTGCTTCTTTTAGCAAGATGAAACCATGGATTCTTCGGAGGTCATGAAATATTAGTCTGCAGCACAGAACTCTACCCACCTCCCAGGGACACTTATTCAATCTCGAAGGATTAGTCACTGGGAGGAATGATGGAAAAAGAGCTTTTTCTATTCCACCACACCACAGACATTTTCCTCTACATTTGGTCTAGGTGTGAATGTCAGTGTCCTGTGGCATTTGTAATTTGTGGGGAAGGCTGGAGGCACACCTACACAGACTACAGTGGGAGACTGATGTCACTAGAAATTCAATCCCTCAGGATCAAGAAAGGACAAGAGGGTGATATGATCACAGAGAATGAGTGCAAAACCGAGTATGTGCATCAGCCTTAATGCACATTTTCTCCATTTCTGAAACAGCTTTGTATTCATACAACAAGGGAAGAATTTAGAAGCACATTCAAGTCTAACGAGAACCTGAAGATCAATTGACTGTAAAATGTACCATAAATTGAGTTTATGCTGTTTTTTTTTTTTTCAAAATCATGACAGACAAATTTTTGTTCATGGCAGCTGAACAAAATTAAACACTTCAAGTACAAATTATCAGGTGGACTACATAATATGCTGCAAAAATGTATAATTGATGAAAAAAAAAAAGAAAAAAATACATGAGGTCACACCCCATGGGAATTCAACATGAATGCTGGTTCCAGATGGAGAATTATATCATACCATTAGGGACCATTCACACTCACCATACAGT
Organism: Hirundichthys speculiger; assembly: GCA_018398805.1. NCBI lineage: Eukaryota > Metazoa > Chordata > Actinopteri > Beloniformes > Exocoetidae > Hirundichthys > Hirundichthys speculiger. The sequence goes on along the minus strand of JAGFBZ010002592.1, from coordinate 621,434 downwards.
TAACAGATGTCTGCTTTAATGATCTCCCTTGACAACAGTGATATCATTATCAGCTACAGCCAAACAAGACTCCAAAATATAAAAATGTATTCTGGCAGCTAATACTCAAAATCCATGTAAAGAATAACCATGAAAGAAAAGAAACCCAAAAAACAATTTACATGAAATATGATATGAAAAAGCTACTTAAATATAACAGGAGCGAAATCAATGTCCACATGCTTCTCATCACACCATGAATCATTTGTTCATTGGTTTCCCCTCAATGAACATTTATTTAAGATCAATGATCAAAGAAAAGAAGACCCCCTTCCCCCAACAAAATCTTTCCTGCTTCTTTACCCAACAAAAGGCTTTCACCGACGTCCCCACCCCCGGTCTTCCTCACATGGGCGAACATGTAACACGCTTATAATGAGGCCAATGTGAGCTGATGACATTATATTTCACCACCAGGCAGGAGCTACAGGCTAACCATATATCTGTATCACACGGTGAAATTGACAGCGCCGAATATATGTATTTTGATTTCTAGGTAAGTGGTGTGAAAGTACATCCAGTAACCTGAAGCCTCGAGTCGCCTCCTGCCTCACTCTTACCCGTTTTTGTTGCCTTCGGACAGCATTATGACCGGCCCCGAAAAGGAACCCGCTGGATTAAAAAAAAAATGACACTGTTTGGCAAGATGATATTTCGCTCTGACGTGGGTTGAAATCAGAAACTCAATACACGAAATCGGGCGCGGTTGTTTCTATTTCTGATTATCCGTACACTGCGTCGGTATCAGGGATGCAATGCATGCATGGCGGCCATGTTGGCTAGTGCGTACAAGTCTACCAGAATGTGTGACTGAATTCCGGTCCAAGATTTCCAAAATAAAGGCTCGATTATTTAACGCTGAGACGTGGCGCACACCGAAGAAAAATACTGCTTATTAACAAACGACGTTAGGTTTAAAAAGGGAAAGAAGAAGAAGAAGGAAAAATACGATTTCCTGCAGCAAGTAGCAAAATATAATTATACAAAGATACCAACGGGTGAGCCACGAAAAGAGGCGGAAAAAGATCCATTTTCTTTCAAATGAAAGGGCAGCAAATGTAGAGTTGTGGGTGCCGCATTGAACGCCTGACAAGAAATGCAACGTGTCATGGGTGGCAGCGTTGAGCACTCATATTTTAATGTCTGAAGCCCTTGACATATATATTACTAAGTGACCTCTTTTTTTTTCTTTTTGCCCTTGATGTACCCAAGCAGCTCAGTTCAAACCAAAACCATTTGTTCAAATCTATGTTAAAAGTTTAAGATAAAGTGGCTGAAGCACAACTCAAATTGCTGATGTATAAGATTATAACGTAATTATTTATTCGTAAAGGTTTAGTGCAACCTCTATTGTATTAGTAATTATCGCATAAATGTAATTAAATCACAATGTCTGTCTCTAAAAAAAAAAAAGGAAATTGTGTGTGTGTGTATATATGTATATATATATATATATATATATATATATATATATATATAATTGCTGGGCTACCACAAATTGAGAAAATTGCCGTTTGTGGGTCTTGAGATCAAAACCCGCGAGTATGCGGGACCACGAATGGTGAACCGTGAACGGGCAAGGGTATACTGTATTTCCCCTTTACAATGGAGCCACATTTGTAAGGAACATGCATCTGTGGGATGAGCAGTAGTATGTGGGTTGTGCCCATGAAAGATTTGCCAAATCTTATCTGCCAATGCCAAAGACCTTTTTTTTGTTGTTGACTCTTGATTGGTGGATTGGATGACTGAAGTCTGAAAAAAACAAGGCATATTGGCAATTTAAAAAATAGAAATGTATTCATTTAACAAACAGGATCATCAATAGCATGGACGGCCCATTCACGGCCCCAACTGCCTGCCCCCTCCTCCTCATGCTGGTCAACAGCCTAGTCACACACTGCTGTAGTATGGCATCCCATTCCTCAACCAGCATTTGTTACAAGTCAGTCAGTGTGGTTGTGTTGGTCACTCTTGAACAAACAACACAACAAAGCTGATCCCACAAGTGTTCAGTGCGGTTGAGGTCTGGACTGCTGGCAGGCCATTACATCCTCTCCACTCCCAAATTTTGGAGATCATCATCAGCGTTGTCATCTTGGAGGATAGAGTTTGGTCCCTGTCTGTGAATATATGGGATTTCCACTTGCTGAATTTCATCTCCATATCGCTTTACATTGAGATTGCCTCCAATGATGACACGCATTGTTTTTCCAGTAAGAGGAATGCTGCCCCCACACCACCACAGTGGTGTGGGGAAGCATCTCCTCCTCCTCCACAGTGGTGTGGTGTCAACAAGAGTCAACAGCAAAAAATGTTAAAAAAAAAAAAAAAAAAAAAAAAAGGAATTTCGTTTAGCAGTGGAAGAGAAAATTTTGCAAATCCTTCATCGATACAACCCACATACTCAGCTGCTTCTCTTCCCACAAATACACGTTCCTTACAAATGTGAAAAATATATGAAAAAGTTAAAGTAAAAGTAAAAACATCATTTATGATATCCAAAAAAGAAAAAAGAAAATCAGTGATGTAGTCCATCTAGTTGACATACTTCCAAGAGGAACTCGAGAGATATTCAGGTTTAAAACAAACAACCAAACAAACAAACAAAAAAAACACATGGATGTTATTGATAACAAGCAAGTGCATCTTTGTGAGTTCACATCATCCGGTTTATCCTAAAATATGAATGGTAACCTCCCCAGCCAAAAAAGGCAAATCAATCATAAATGCAATCCGTCAAATCCAACATCATTCACTCTGTCAGTTCTGTGTTCTGGAGGGCATTTATTAACCTACTAACTAGGGCTGTCCCGATACTATATTTACATTACCGATATGATACCTATATTTCAGCCTTGAATATCGACCGATACCAATATCAATTCGATATCAGCATGCTACAGATGGAAACAAACTTGCATTATTTATTCTGTAGTATGGAGTGTTAAAAAAAAGTCAGCATCAAGTGATATTACTCAAACAGAGAATAATGGTCAACAACAGTAGTATTAAAGAACATGCCATTTATTATTAACAATTAAAAAAACTGCGGAATAGAAAAAATTAATTAAAAAAATCAGGAGGCTGTGAACAATGAGGCAAAAAATGTATAGTGCAAACAATTCAAAACAAATTAACAAGTTTACTGCCCGTATATTCTGAAAACAATCTCCAACGTAGTCAGTGTCGATCCAGTGTGCAGTTCAGACTCCATTAAGACAGCGGACGATGGTTTATGGTTCCTTTTCAAATGCGCAATGAGGTTACAGTGATCCCTTGCCATTTCGAGCTTTAAGTTTCACGGTTTTAGTTATTAGCGGATTTTTCAGAAATATATAATGCAATAGAATATCAAAAAAAAATCGCGGAAATTGCGCAAAAATCCACTCCATAGCAGATAAGAGGCCGCAGCTGCCAGCAAAACGTCAAACGATGACTCACAGCCTCCTGTAAGCAACATGAGAAACACAGACGACCCAGCACTCTAGAATCTGTACGCTGATTGGCCGAGACGCACCACCCAAGTATCACAGGTTGTTGTGCACGTTCTCTCACAGCGAAGAAATGTTGCAACAGAAAGACCACAGTTGAGCCTTTGTCTTGTTTCGCTGCAGTGTCTCGCTACTTTTTTGCAGTTTTTAAACATATTTTAAACAAATTATTTAGTCTCGAGGACATCCGGCTCCAGTTCGCGGATTTTGATTTTCGCAGGGGGGGCGCCGGTCCCCATGAACCGCGAAAAATAAGAGATCGCTGTAGTCGTATTAAACTTCCCTGGTTCTGCACCACCACGGGAAACTTGTGCACGGCAAACTTTGCACTCAGAGACAGCATCTTTGTTCGTCTTTAAGGAAACGTACTGCCACACAGCCAACATTATTTCTTCCTAGAACACATACGCTGTTACTGTTGTGCTGGGGCGCCGAAAAGGGGGGGTAAAGGATACGGATTATAGGGGCCCATGATTGAGGGGGGCCCAGAGAGGCCCCTAATGATGATCAAAAATAGCATCAACAAATTTGGGGAGCCCGGTAAAGATTCTTTTCATGGGGCCCAAAATCCCTAGCGGCGCCCCTGCTGTTGTGGTCACGTGAGTGCTACATGCTACAGCCGAGCACTCTTCTTTGGTGAGTGCACCAGGTGTATTACCGCCACCTACCGCTGTGTTGGAGTATGAACCACAAGTCACCTATTTGCATAGGGCAGAAGTACCGGAGCAGAATGGACTGCTTTTTTTTTGGAGTGATAATATCGGAGACTTTACATGTCGTCTGATATAATCCGATATCTTTTTTTTTGGTGATATCGGACCGATGTCCGATATCAATATTGGATTGGGACAGCCCTTCTTCTAATACTGAATTTTTTCAAATAACATTGGCTGAAGAGTCAAAATGCTGTTTTGTCTTGTAAACCACATAAATGTCGTGAACATATCAAAGCAGGAGAAGCTGTTGGTTCAAGAAAAGAATAAAAATGGCAAAAGGGCTTATGTTCAAGAGGAATACGCTTCAATGTGATGCAAGTCCATAGGAATGGCAGGCTAACTAACTCTAAAAAGCACAAAAAGAAATAAAAGATTCCATTAAATGCAAACAGCAAATTAAGTAAATTTTCTGGTGAGTTTCTGAATTCCAGCAACATTTAGGCTTTGTCCAAATGTGTATAGCTTTCTATGTGTTCCATGCTGATGCATGGAAAAGAAAACTTTTTGCTACTTTTGGAAAAATGACTTCCTGGTCAAATCATCAGTCACTGCATATCTTTGGCTGATTCATAACACCCCTATTATTTGTATATTAAACTGAACACAGGGTTCTTACCTAGTATACATTACAGGTTATGTGATATGTGTTTAGGAAAGAGCATATATTTTCATTTGGAAGTAGAAAGCTTTCATCTTCAAAAACTTGTTTCAAAATTGAACTGCTGTGTGGGTGTAGTCATAATGGTAAGAGTGAATCTTTAATTTCATGCCACAGGTTATCTATATTTTAGAAATGGTTACTGACCTTTTTGAAAGGTATTGTTTCTCCAAACCTTTACTCAAGTAAGTAGTCTTCTCATCATTGGCCTCTTGTCCTTGGTTTTGTTTCTGTGACATAATTAAAAGTAGTAAAAATGAAAAAGAAAAAAAAAACAGGGCATGAATCACTTTATCTTTAAAGTGCCTGCATGCTTATAAATACATCATAAGAAGTATTTTTAAAATTGTGCATGGACTGCGGCATTGAGAAGTTAACTCCTGTAATTCAGAACTGCAATCCTGCATGTTTTAGATGTTTCCCTACTTCAGCACACCTGATTTAAATGAATGGATCATCATCAGCTTGTCATCAAGATCTGCACAAGTCTGTCAACAACCCATTCATGCAGGGTTGGAGCTCTCGAGGACTGGCGTTGAACGCTCTTGCATTAGAGTGTGATGGTAGATGCCATTGAAAATACTGTACCTAACTGTAACTGTGAATGAATGACTGACACCCATACCAATTTGGTCACTAACCTTCAGCTGACTGGCCAGGAATGGGTTTTATCCCTGGGTGATGAGGAGGCAGACTGAGATGATCTTGATTTGGAGTCGGACTCTGATGAAGAACTTGTATCTTGTGCCTCAGTCACCACCATCCTGTCTTTATTAGCTTTCTCCAGTTCCTTTTCCACTCCCTCCTTTAGCTGTTTCTCCTCTCTTCTATTCTCATCTTCCGGGCATTTATTCTGTTTTTCCTCTTTGAGTTGTTTTCTATTCTTTTCTTTCTCTTTCTCCGAGTGTCCCTCTCTTTCTTGTCCTTGTATTTTCCTTCTTTCCATTTCTAAATCATGCTGTCGCTCTCTCTCCTTTTCCTCCTTTGGTCGCCTCTGTTCTTCCTTCTCTCTACTCTCTTGTGGCTTCTTAGTTACTGATACTTGCAATGTAAATTCACTGGAACACCCAGCAGTGGGCTGATGTGCTCCTGACATACTAGGAGCTGAGGTCGACTCCTCTGACTCCATCTTGTGTATTAGCAGGGAAAGGGGCCCAGGCCTGCGCTTTCCAGAAGGTTCGGGACTACTGGAACGAGAGCTTGAGTCAGAATATCGATTCTGCATGATGGGGCCTTCTCCATCCTGATCATCTGTGTTTGGTGGGCTTTGTTTGGGAGTGTCAGGTAAAGAGAACATGTCAGGGGGTGGAGAAGGAGGAGGTGTGGGGTGGGCCTGTGCTGGTGGAATATGTTGAGGAGGCTGAAGCTTGCGTTTAGATCTTGCAGCTGCTAATGGGACACTGGGGGGTGCCTGCACCACTGGGGGAAGCACTCTCTTTTTTCTTCGTGCCCTGCCTGGAGTAGGCCCCCAATCCTCATCGTTATCACTCTCATCATCGTCGTCATCTTTATCACTATCATCATGGACATGATTGCCTGCTGAACTCCTAGCCAATCGACTAAGGTGGGGGACAGAATGAGCTGATACCAGTTCATTTGGTGCTGTGCCCTCCTTTTCCTGGGTTTGAGGTATAGCAGACGGCAGTCCCTGGCAATCTGGCTGTCCCAGAACACGCACTGACAGGGAAGCAACAGCACGGGGAGGGGAAGGGGCCGGTGGCTCCCTATGTCCTTGTCCTCGCTGTATCCGAAGTCCCAGAGCCTCAGGGGACTCCTGGTGCTGCGATGTAGGAGCAGGGCCACGGCCCAGCATTGAATGTTCTCCTTTAAAATCAGGCTTGGCCATTGAGGTTTGGGACAGTATGGTACGATTCTGTTAAGCACAGAAAATGATTCATTTTCTTGTTTTAAAACATTCACAGAATTATGTTTTTATGAAAATGTGAGTGCACTGCCTCTGAATAATTTCAAAACCAGAAACACAGTTTAAGAAAATCATTTGTGGAATGTAAACATTAGCATGTCTTATTGTGTGTGGTAAGTGAAACATTAAGGGAAATGGGAAATAACCATTTTAAACCATTTTCTGAATTGTTGTATAGTATGAATCCTTTAATTTTATGTTTACATTATTTAGCATGTGGTGGTTACTGACCTTATCAGAGACATAGGAAGAGTTGTCGTTGTCTTCGGAGTGATCTTCATCTTCCTCTGGTCCACCTGGGCTTTCTGTGAAGGACATGAGGCAGAGATTTGTGTAAATTATCTGGTGGGTTTTGCATGTGTTACATGTGTATCATACCTAGGGAATGTAACGATATGAAAAATTTGAAATCTCGATTATAGTGACCAAATTATCAGTTTACGATATTATCACGGTATTCTTAACTGCTGTACAAATGTCCAAAAAAACACATACATTGAAATAATTTCACAAAATCTTGTGATTTTCTTGTCATACTAAAACATTAAAAGCCTGAAGGGCAAACAACTGGCACAGAAAGAGATTTCATTTTAAATGAACAAAATAAATTACAGGAACAAAGCTTATTTGTCTGGTGCAAGTTTAAAAGAACACTTTAACAACTATAGTAGGTCAAAATGTGCAAACAAATATCAGGAACAAAAATTATAGTGCAACTTCAAATGAAATAAACTTTGGACTTTAAGCTGAACCTTAAATAAGTACAAATGTGCAAATAAAGAAACAGTTACTTTACAATAAAACGTAAAGAAATGCTCTGCAGACAGGATAATTGTCCTTCACCAGTTGTCCATCTGTATTCTTAAAAAAAAAAACAATATATGTCCAGACCTTGGATTTCGTCCTTTTAGTGGGTTGGTAAATGTCCTATGTGCTGTTACCACTTTCCGCTACGCTTATGTTATGATGCCTATGTTACAAGCTACATATTCACGTGAGACACAGTCACAAGTTGCTGGGGAGACTTGAATGAGGCTGATATTACATATCCCGGTAATCGACTGCGATAATGAGATTAAGTCAAACATAAATGGTAATCGTTATTGCGTAAAATTTCACCACGCTTTACCATAATACCGGTAACCGTTCCATCCCTAATCATACCATCAGTTTCTTCTTCTTGCTGAGCCTCTCTCTCCAGCCTCTGACGAAGGAGCTCTTGCTGCTTGGCCAGATACTGTTTGATGAAACTGTTCTGGCACATCTCTTCCCCAATCTACAACAAAGGCGAGGACAAAAGCATGCTTCAAATGTCATGGAATGTTCCCAAAAGATGGTCAAACTAATGTCTTTAAAACAAGTCCTACCTGAGAATTCGGCTGTAATCCACTGCTGGAGGAAGATGACTTCTGCAGGTTTTCCAGCATCAGAGCCTACATAGATTTAGTAAGGAGAACTATGTCAAATGTGAAATTAAGTATCATATTATAATTTTACTGAACACATTCATAAGCCAGATATAGTTTTTAACCAAGTTCCAACATCCCCACTTCCACATTGAGTCCTACCAGGAAGTAGGTTTTGTTGCAGTTCCTCTACTGACCACTAGGTGTGTGCTCCAAAATAGAGCCAATCTCCATTGATCTTTCCATGTTAAAATGCCTAAATAGCTGTGACTAAACTAAGGTGGAGTCAGCTTCTCAGCCCTGCTTGTTCCTCCATTTAGCGACATGGCTGGGTGTAGTATGAGGGGGAAAAAAAAAGGAAAAAAAAAAGCACTCTGGAGAAAACCTATGGGTGACATCAGGCAAGGTCTGTTCAGTTCTTTATGTTAAAGTTTGTTTTCAATCTATTTTTTTTTTTTTAAATCTAATTTGGTGCTTCAGTGGGTCTTACAGAAGTCCAACTGTCAGCACCAAGACATAATGTTAACACAACCAACCTGAAGGTGTCAACAGCAAAACTTCTGTAATACACAATATAATATTACACTGTCACATAAAGCAGTGTTCTGAATATATGCAAATTGCATCACAGCTGGTCTACACCAGGAAAGATGAAAGTGGCCCTTCACTCAGCCTTTATTGTGAACCTATTTTAACAACATACAACTGTTTTCCACAGAAAACTATTTGTATGCATCATGGTATTTATTAATTTAAATATTTAAGAAAAATACATTTTACAAAATAAAAAAGAAAAGAGAATAGGTGATTGAGATTAGTGTTCAACCACAATGGTTCTTCAATGGCTGATGCCTGTTAAAGATTTTTATTTGCCATTTTGCTGACACTTGTGCACATTTACAATGTCAATGATTAACACGCAGTGTCCTTGAAAAAACAAAAATAGCAGGGAAGACAAGGGCTGGCATATAAAGTCAATATCACATTGTTTTTCTACTTTTGATAAGATACAACACTTACACTGACATGCTTTGTCATAAATTGGCCATCAGTCACTGATGCTCTCATTTTAACATGCATGTTATTAACTCAATAGTTAGTAATTAACTGTTGTAATAAGCTACTGATAACAGCACACTTTACTATATTTATATATAATAAAATAGAAATGTGCCCATTTTACTCCTTATAGAGAAATAAATAAACTCATGTAAAAGATTCCTCCATAGATCCAAAGATCAAGATGGTTCATCTTGATCTAAAGGATATTTTTTAATTCCTCCAACTGTTTGTGTTTCAACGGTCCTGGGCATGAGAAGCACTGTTGAACTACCAATGATGAAGTATCTATTACAGCCAGGAAAGAATAGTTCCTTTTATGGTGGAAAGACACCGTATCAGAAGAATGAGACGTTATGAACTGAGTAAATAGGAAGCACTCATATAATCATGCTTGGTAGCACTTGGCTGGGGGAGGGCAACTGGACTCAATCCTTAATGTTTAAACAATCCCAAAGGCGTGGATGGGCTAAATGCCCTGTGCAGGAAAAGATCTGGGTTAAACACACACACAAAAAAAAGAAAGAAAAATGCATAATTAGTCGTTGGTTACGCTCTTAAAATCTGTTTACATCGTAAGGCGCATGCCTTAACCCCAACACGCGCGCGCGCGCACAGATAGAGAAACACAACGCGTGCGCAGGCACTGTCATGTACTGTACACTATGTGCGGCTGTTGGCTTGCTTACTCTCAGCTTAGGCCTCGATTTGACAGGTGCACAGTTCAACTGTGTGCAACACGGTGTTCGGCGAGTGCTTATGAATTAAGCCGAACTCGCCGAGTAGAAAATTTAGTTGTAACGCCAATTTCAAGTTCTATAGTTGTTGAAATAACGCGTGCAGGGTAATTTATGTATTCCCGCTTCGGATTCCACACACCGTTACGGCCTCTAACGTTTAACACCCCCCTCCCTCTCCCCCCGAGACGTCTCTCGCCTCTTGCTGAACTTGGACAGACTCGATACAGACAGCAAAAACACGAGCAAAAACTTACCCCTTTGAGTCGTTTAATAAGTGTGTTTTTCTGTCCGCTTTTTGGAAGGTTTCTTTGCTCGAGAGCGGCTTTCAAATCAGCAACTCGGAGCGACTGTAAGGGTTTTCCATCAAGCGTAATATCTTCGTCCGCCATTTTGCTCCCTCCGCTTGTATAAACTCCAACAAGCGTCGCTACGGCTGCTGATCGGCGTCACATCTCGGCATTTTCCGGAAACGCTCGGTTTGTCCGAATCACATAGCTGTGCAGCGTCAGTTAAAAAATAATTGTCCGGTTTTTTTTTTCGTACTTTATCTTCTTAAAAACTAAGCCAGCAACAATTTCTGGTAAAGGAAATTGTGGTTTAACTGATCCAATGAGATAAATAAATAACATTGTTATTTATAGAGCATGGATAAAAAATACAATACACATTTTAATATCAATATTCCCATAATCAAACATGTGCGCTTCTTTGCAACAAATGTATTTGTGCATTCTGAACAGGAATACAAGACAAACATCAAATGTAGTGTTCAAAGTAAGAAGGATTAGGTTTGTAATTACTGTAAAATAAGTCCAAGATTCACTCCCATATGTCAGAAAATGAGCATAATAGACTCTAATGAGTCACGTAGTGTAAAAAGGTCCATGTGCAAAAGAAAACAGCTATATATATATGAAATGCACTGTAAAATATATAAAAGAAAACTTTGACCATTGCAAATCACCTAATAAAATCTTCTTGATGAAGGATGTTCATATAAAAAAATAAACAAATGAAAGCCATGCAAATGAAAAAGAAAAGAACACAAATAATCACAATAAATATATTCCTAGTTGATGATTATGTGTACTTCCATGCACCGCCTGTCTCAATTGACAGATATTCCTTAGGTGATGGGTAATACTTCAAATTTCCACAAGGTGGCTCTGCAGCAAAGCAAAAGGCAGAAAAATCCAGTATTTCCCAAAGAATAAACAACTTAGTAGCACAAACAAGAAAAGGTTTGCGAAATGGCCTGGTGATTTGAATCTGAAAAATAAAATGTGCAGCCTCAACAATAATAACTATATTTCAAATTAATCACCCTGGAAAACTATGCAAATTAAGATGAACAGGGTTAGAAGTGTAGTGTGAACTATTCCTCATTATTTGGTTTTTACTGGGGCTGAGCTATATGAATAAAAGCAATGCCAATTTTGAATGATAGAATTCTGATGTGAATTGTGCACGGCATAATGATTAAATTAATCATTTTTCTCTTTAACAAAAATAATCAGTTGTGCATGTAATACCTGGCCTTGGTTTCTATTTGACACCTAATGACTTCAAGCTATCTGATCAGTAGTGAGAAAGTATCATGGACAGGCGTCTTCGGGGAAATGAAGCTAAAGAACAAACAGCAGTAACAATGCACATCAGAACCAGACATGTGGAGACAGGTGAACTCGGTCAACAGGTTTCTTATCCTTTGCGAGACAAGCATCTGACTGTGGGAAAAAACAGTCTTAGGCAATTTTAAATCCAACTATCATTAATCACTCTCTGCCCTTCCATTAGATATATTATCTCCCAGTAAGAAAGGAAGTCCATATTTTATCATGACATGCATAAGACTGCATGACGGTAAACTGAAGAATGTGCTGAGAGACATTTATGTAAAACTGAGCAGAGAGCAAGCAAAACTACAAGTATTATTTGCTCTCTATTGGAAATGGGCACTACACAAGCAACACATACTCGCACAGATAAAAATGGAATTCTGCAATATTTCCTAAAGCACTTCACTTACTATTCTCTTATTAAAAAAACAAAACAAACAAAAAAAAACATTTCTTAACATGTTGCTTCATCGGCTACAGAATGATAGCAACAAAAGACCTTTTAAGTAGTAAAAAGTAAGACAGAACCAGGATGTAAGGCCTTCTCTCCTGTACTATTTTTGGAATAAGGGGTTGGCTAAATAAATAGGGGAAGGAAGAAAAATGGCTTTCATGTGAAGAAAAAGGAAACATGGCAAGCATATTAAAGCAAAGCTCCCAAATAAGCAGTCCACATGGACACTTAAACCACAGAGGGGTTTCAAATATTCAATAAGTTAACATTAAAAAAAAAAGTGTGCCTGGCCTCAAAGCAGGTTCTTTGTAAAAACAAAGGCAAAAGAACACACTCTTTCAGGACAGAATCGACACAGTCAAACCCGAGCTTAGTAACAGCTGCACTGGAGCAAAACACTTCTTGCAGGACTCAGTTTCAATCCTAATAAAATGCAAGGAAATGGAAGAGTGTGACGACAAATAAGGCATTTCAAAAAGAGAAAGTACAGGTAAAGTGTAGAGAAAGTTTTTTTATGCAAATTAAATGAAATATCATGATGATATTTCTGCCAGCCGCTGAAGCAGAGTGGAGAAACCAGCTGCTTGCTGCGAGAGCTCAGTGACACGGTCCACCATCTCCTGGGTGGCAGATACTGATGGGTAGTTTTGTGCAGCACCCTTTGTTGCCACGACAACTGCCTTCAAGGCCTGGCAGAGTCGTCCCCCAGAGGTAGTGATCTGAAGTAGAGAAAGGACAGGAGAAATCATTTATAACATAATGCATAAATTTTACAGAGAAAAAAAATCCTTTGGATTGATAAAGTTTAGTCTGCAGGGGCATCTCTGCATACTTTGGCTCGGAGGTCGGCAGACGTGAGAAGACGAGACAATGTGTCCCCGATGAATACCAGTTTATGTGCAGTCACAATGAGACTCTTTCCTCTGGCAACAAAGATGCGAGGTGGTTGGTTCCCCTGCACGCTGCTGAAGAGAACATCGATGGCATCTGCCAGGCAGGAGAGGTGGGCAAGGCTCTGAGAAGAGTAAAAGGACAGCAGCTCCGAGTCCTCCAGGGAGAGGGATACCGGTAGAGGTGGGGATGGTGTCAACTGCACAAAGAGAGATCAGATTTGCTCTTTCATGGAACAAATAAAAGTTATGCTACACTGAGACATGATACGGCAAATTTGAAAAACAAAAACAAACTTAATTTTTGCTCCCATGAAGAACTGGAAGAAGTGAAATAGGATAAATGAGAAGGGAACTGCTCTCAGATACTTACAACGCAACAACGGATCAAGTTCTGAGTAAGTCACAAGAAACATGCACAAACACATATTCCTATTACCGCTTCTAGTCTTCAAAATACTTAATAATTTGTTCTGCTGACATTTCAACTATTCCAAAAAGTGCAAATGAAAAGATTTTGCCCCAGAGTCCAAGATGACTTCCTCAGAACAATGAACAAAAATATGAGAAGTCCGGTCTTTAAACTCCATGCCACTGCAAAGAGTGCACCCAGATTTAAATCTGGTTCAAAGGCCTGAGCTGGACCATGTCCCAACTCTGGTTTCATGCAGTCATCTGGAAAATTGTCAGCACTTCAAAGCAATTCGCATTCAAAAGGCTGGAACCAGCTAGAATTAAGCACTCTACTTTCTATATTAACCAATCAATCAATCTATTATATTGACTTCTCAGCTCCAAAGATCTATTATGTACTTACTCCACCACACCTACAGTAACTTGCTACAAACATAAAATTAATGGAATCTAAGGGCCTGCCTTAAAGCCTGAAAAAGATATCATTATAAGAGTATTGTACTTTGGAAAACATATATGAATAACCACTGTGTGCAATCTTTCTGATAACTGGAGAAAATCTCTACTAGTAAAAAGAAAGCGTTTACGCTCACATTTTCGAAATAAAGCTGACAGTCTTACATTTAACCTAAGTCTCTAAGAAAGTCAGGCAAGTAGCACACAAACACACAACTCCACACAGTATGCCAAAGCAAGTCGCCAGTGCTGAAGGAATGACTGTGTTTTACTGTCACTTATTGTCCTACAGCCTCCTCCCTATGTAAGGCAAGATTGTTGAGAGTTACAAGTGAGCTCTTGTTGCTCCTCTGTGGCTTGACAAAGGAACCTTGCAAGAAGTAGAAGAAATGTAGACAGACTGACAAAAAAAAAAAAGACATGACTTTAGACTGATGCAACTCAACTGCTTTAAGTGATGGATGTTAAGAGTCTCAAAAGAAGAAATGACAGCATTAACTTTAATAAACACATTCCCTAACTCCCCACACAACACATCAATCTGGAGGACTGACCGTAACCTAAGATGATATGACGTAGGCCAACGACCGTGAGAATTGGATGCAAACAGCGACTGCAAGCTAAAGTAATGAGTCACTGTCAACAGGGTGAATCAGTGACTTATCTGCATAGAGTTGCTGTTTGTGTTTCACTGATTCGCAAATCTTCTATCAATGCCTGCAGAATGTTATGAGAGTGGTTATGTATGTGAAGGTGAAAAATCACCCTTGGCTCTCCAGTGATGGTTTGTATCTGTCCGTTCTCGGTGAGGGCGTCGGGACACGGCTCTGGTTTACCCTGGCGTGGCAAACAGAAAGCAGTCAGGACCAAAAAGAGTGCATGACCAATTGCGATGACACGTATTAACTGCTACTGTCAAATATTCACATGTGCTGATGCACAAAAATAAAGATGAGAATTTGGAAAAAAAAAAAAAAAAAAAAAACAGAAGATATTGGGGGAGGGAGGGCACATAAAAAAATCTGTGTGCAAATCTGTTTGTAAAGCATAATAGTTTAAAAACCACATAATACATAAGATTGACAAAACTGACCTGCAGCTTGACATAGCCAACACTGTCTCCAGTTGATACTGGGGCTGGGATTGGAGTCAAGCCAATCCCTGCGTACTCATTGCTGGGGTCGTCTTCTCCATTAACAGGCCCTACTGTGACAGTCACACTGGTTGGAGCGGGAGACAAAGGAAAGGTAGGCTGGGGGGTTGGTGGCAGGGGTCTCTCTTGGATCCAGCTACCTTTACGGGAGCCCATTCCACCACCAGTTGACTTTCCGTCTGGCACTGGGAGTGCTGGCAAAGGCCTACGCGATAGGGATTCTTGGGAAGGAAGACGAGGCCGACCCTGGGCCTGTAAGAGGAGGGCGCTCTCCTCAAGAGAGCGCTGGACCAGCGACAACAGCCCTTCAGATGGAGGTGCATTCCCAATGGCAGACAATGCGGGAAGCAGGTCTGACAGACGAGCCCAGGCCTGTTGAAGCGGCGGTGGAGGATCACCCGAATGACTGGCTTTCCAGGTAGACAGGATCTCAGCCAACGAGGTAGCCAGATCCCGTGAAGACAGGGTGGAGGCTGTGTTCAGCAATGAGTGGACAAGACTGGAAAGTGAGGCTCTCCACTGCACGTCGCCTGAGCCATTACTGGAAACAGAAAGGCGGCGAGTGGAGGTAGAGGAGGAGGATGATGAATGAGGGAGGATTTCGACAGTCAGAGCGGGCATGTCATAGATGCCACAGACAGGATCCAAAGAGTTGCGCTTTTAGGTCTCCGTTGCTGGCTCGTTTCTCAGATCCGGATACACAACAGACCTGTCCAACTTCCTCAATAGAGAGGTTGGTGGTGGACTCTGCAGGACCCAGAGGCACACCTGGAAGTGTAGGGACACTATAGACTTCATCATCAACTTCATCAGCTTGGACACTCGACGTGGGCATGTTCAGGGTGATCGTGGGAACATCATATACCTGCAAGGGGACAGAACACAGAAGACTTCAAATTGTGTGGCTGTGGGAAAGGGGAAGATCATTTTATGACATTTATAGGACTGCACCATGACATTGTACGAGTTCCTGGCAAGACTGCAAAAATTCATGTAGATGTGGCTGAGTTTATGCAAAACACTAGGAGGTATGCAAAGTTTCAATGAATAAAATATTTCAAATAGAGTGGAGAAGACAGTCAGCTTCACATTGTATCGACATGTGAAGAGGATGACTGAACTGAAAACTACTCCATATACAGTGCATATATATTTATATATACATATGACGAAGAGATACTGACCACCATAGGGTGAGACACATTTGTAACCATTAACATCAAAGTGTGCCAGCAGTCAACATACAGTAACTGCAGGCTAAAAGGAAAACACAGTTCAACAGCTGGCACACATTTTCAAGATTAAAGGGAAGACCACTTGGGGCGGGATGGTGGTGGGACACTCTTGGCATGGCCTTCACAGATGGGTGTGACTGGGAAAAAATAGCAACAGCATTTGGACTGGATAGACAGGCTCCCACAGCAGACAGAAACAGGTGTGGCCTCGCCTTGGAGGGGGGCAGGGCGACCCATCAATGGTGGAATGTGTGAAGAAATGGTGACAGAATATCTGATAAGTCTTTTCTTTTTTTTGTTCACAAACCATTTCACTCATATAGATACAAATTCCACACGAGTTTGCCACAGTTCCCGGCCTTTTTTTCAAGCAAATTACCACACTGGGAGAAATTAATATTACATTAGAATCATGGGTAGATCATATTTTTATGCAACAGTATCAATTAAAGATTCTTCTTGGAAAAGGAAGAAAAAAAACAATTGCAAGGTGGTAATAAATCATGTAGAATTTTTAAAGAATTTTTTTAAAGTTGTATTTTTCTTGTGTGAGGTGAGTTGACCCAGCACAGGACAGATCTGAAAAAAAAAAACTTACTTCTAGTAGGACTCACCATTAAACTGTTACACATTTTAAAACAACGACGCCATAAAACACATGAAAGATGGAAACCACGAGCGATTACAGTTGCTCCCATTTCGGTTTTGCCACAGTGAAGTGATCCGCATGAGACGTTTGGCACAAGTTTTATGCTGGTTGCCCTCCCTGACGCAACCGGGATTCAAACCCGGGACCTCGCATGATAGGCAACACTGAAGAGGCAGTAGTGACTCCACACAATACACGTACTTAGTGATAATAGTAATAATAACACTTTTTTTTCCAGCTGTTCCTTTAAATTATTGTTGCAGTCACAGCTAATATTTTAGTCGCTGAATTCAATATCATGTGAGATTTTTCAAGACATGAAAACTTTACGTAGCAGATATTTTGAAGACAGTTCTATGTGGTGCCTGTCAGGTTTTGCAGAGTTAGCTTATATTTACCTCTGTCTCAGAGTCAGATTGTGGTGGGACGCTGCGGGGGGTGTCATAGATGCCATCATCTTCTTTGAGGGCAGACTGGACTGGATGCTTCCACCGGCCACTGGGAGGAGTATCATACACCTACAATGGCACCAATGAATAAAATCTAATTAATCATTGTAGAATATAACATAAATTTATAAGTTAATACATTTAAAATGTTTAGACATTTCTCTTAAATCACATCATATAGGACAACTATACAGAACGACTGTAACGTCATTACATACCTGATCATTCACAGCATCTGAGTAATCCAGATTTTCTCCCTGTTTGTTCTGCAAATGACTGCTTTTTCCAAGGCCATTGCTCATCCTTTCCTCCTTAGTCTGTTTATCCTCTTGTTGTTGCAGGTTTTCTGAGGTCACCTGAGGGTGAGGCATGGGCACAGGACAGGAGTCAGCTGGTGATGGCACTGCCTGTTGTGCATCCTTCCTGGTGACTCCTCTCACTGGAGGTGCTGGTGGAGGAGGTTTGCGAGCAAGATTTGGTGATCCCGGGGCTCGTGCTTGCCCTGCTCTGATCAACAAAGGGGAACCCCTGTGACAGGCCAGGCCAGGTTTACCCCTGGCAACAGCGAGGTTTGGTGCGACTCCTTTGGGCAAGGGTCGAGGAGACGCTTGGGCAGGGGTGAAATGACACGGGTGTTGGTGGGCCAGAACTGTAGCCGGTGTCCTGTGCATGCTTGCTCCAACAGGGGTGGGTGTTTGATACATGTCCTGGCTCGCTTTAGGCTGGAGGGTTCCATTGCTAAGAGAGGAGCTGTTAGAGCAATGAGCACTAGCCACAGCTCCGCCTGTTGGGGATTGATAAACATCATCACTTGCAAGGGGAGTTCCTTTTGGCACCAAGTAAAAGTTGTCTGAGTGTTCAGTTGTTAGTGTTTCTCTGGGAACAAGATATGTAGTGTCCTCTGGTTCATCGGCTGCCCTCGGCACTCCACTAGGGGAAAGATACACAGATTCTGAAGCCATAAGAACTCCTGGCTGCCTGGCATGCTGAGCTACAGAGGGTATGGGGCTCACTGGGGTCTGATAAAGTGTTCCTGTAATGTCTGTTCCCCGTCCTCTTAGAGAAGGTGAGCGTGGACGTCCTGCCACCCCAATATCCCACTCAGGTCTGGGCCGAGTGCCAGAGCTAGAGTGCGAGCGTGGGCGACTACCCTCCACTCTGCGCAGCTCCCCTGTCCGCGAGGCAGCTCCCCCTCCACGCCCCTCACCTGCAACTGGTGGGGAGCGATACACTCCGTCTACGTCGTCTGTACTGCTACTTACAGCAGTCCGGACCAAAGGAAGACCAGGCGACAGGTACACAGAGTCTTCAGTGGGGCCAGAGCGAGGATCGGAGCCTGGAGGTGGGGCAGTCTGCAGGAGTCGAAGGCGGTTGGCAGGGGCAATGCCCTGTCTGCCGTGCAAAGAGCAAAGCCACCAGCCCGGCCCACCGCTCTTCTCCTGTTCAAGTACCATTAGGATGTCACCCTTTCGGAAAGCCAGCTCTTCTGGGCTTTCTGCAGTGTTGTCAAATAGCGCCTTAGCCAAAACCGTCTAGAAAAACGGGGGAGACAAAGAGAAATCATTAACAATTACCAACCAATTCAGTAGTTTGATAAAAAAATAGCCAAAGAAAGATTTTAATCAGACGGTCCACACACACTTGTATCTGATATCTTCACCTTACAAACAAACAAGTACATTGATATGTGATTGCCAAGTCAGGGGAATAAAAAGATCAAATGATTAGAACTGTTAAATGGAATGAATAATAAAATGCAAGAACGAGAGACCAGGACACAGGAGGAGGATTCATGTACAAAAAGACAAATTTAACAAAAATGTGGCAAAGCTTGCATAATGTTTATCTCAAAATTTACGGCCATTTACAGCTGCTTCAGTAATCACGGCAAAGAGAGAAAGAGGGAATCAGTCAGGGAGGATCAATGATCAAATGGACACAGAGGCTTAATGGTAATGAGCAGGATGAGAGGGAGGGGGAGGGGATGAGAGGCACATCTGTCCCTTGCTGTTTAGGGTTTAATTGCCAACCTAAAGCCAAAGAGTCAGCCCTTCTTTCATTTTCTAAACCAACCCCCATGGGGAAAGAGGCTCCAGTGAGCCATGTGGGTCCCCCTTCAGAACAGTAATGGAGGCAATGAAGATCCCCCCCCCCAAAAAAAAATATACTAAGATCAGCAAGAAAAGTAAAGACGTACATAACAGCTTGACTTATTTTTTTTTTTATACAAGTTTGTGTTCACAAACGTCCATCATGGTAATAGAACCAAATGATTTAATGCTTATTCAGGAATTCACACAGAAGAACGCTGTACTCACTGAGACAGACATTGCTGCAAGGTTGTCAGTTCGGTCTCCGAGAAACTGTTTCAAGTGTCTGGATCGGTGGGTTTGTCCATGCAGATCAGCTGCGGTTCTCACGGGTGTGTTGGTGGGCTGAGAAACTCGGTGCCGAGGCACAGCTGGCTGTGGGAAAGACGCATCTCAAGGTCTGGATGTCTCGACGTCCCCGTCTTCATAGGGGTTCCTGTAAATCCACGTGGAAACGCTTTTCACGCGTTGGCCGTATTATAACACAGTTACAGCGCCGAGTTATTCAAACCTCAGAGGGCACATGTGAAATAAAAGGTGGACAGACTGAGGCAACACCTGTCTGTGCTTTCCACGCCCAGTAATGTTACGTTAAAAGCCAGTCGATCAACGAAAGATAGTGTTGGCTTTGCATTGTTCGTGGGTAAGCAGTGCCGAGTCGCTATAAAAATTAGGATTTAAAGTGTACGTGGCAACTAACTAGTGCACATGTTAATACACATCAACAATAGCAAGTAAGAATAACCTGCTCCATGTCGCGGCCTAGCTGACTGGATAATGTTGGCTAACGTAGCGTTGACGGTGGTCATCTACATCACCGCTCGCTGCTAACGCTCAGTTCACAACAACAATGGCACCACTATTTAAAATAAACACCCAACTGGTTACCAGACAACCTGAAAACAAAAAGTCGTCGACATTAAGTAATTACCTCGCTTTTTTTCTTATTACCAATAAACTTCCCATCAACGTAGAGCCTATGATACATGAAATCAATTCTTCCAGGCGTGAAAATCTGTGGCCATTGACGTTCGATCATCTTCGATGACAACAAAAATTATCTCCGCCTCCTCCTCGCTAAACTGGATGTGCATCGCCGATCTTCAAGCAAAGCTTGTCTTTGAGTTTCGTGATTTAGACCAATCCAACGTCTGTGAAATCGCGCAGCGAGCCGCAGCCTGAGTTCAACCGCTTGTAATGATTGGGTCGTTCGTGGAGGTGAGTTCAGGTACATCTACGTCCGGTCGTTAATCGTAACACTATGCTTTACACGATAAAGACAACAGAACTACATTGCAATATATATATCTTTGGTCGTCATAGAAAATGTAATTAATTATTTGTTCTTATAACAACTTACATAGCGGCCATAATAACCACTGGTTCGAACAATGGTTTAAATTAGTAAAAATGAAAGCGTCGGTGAGCTGGAAGCTTTTATTTTGACAGCAGAATCTTCACCGGAAATTACTCAAATGTAGCGAGAGTCAAAAGTCCAGGCAGAAGTGCTTAAGTCTCTTTTTAAAATCAACATTTCTTCTATAGGACTTAATTTGAGGTTTTCATAGTCTGCATGGTGAGATTGTTGTCTCGGGGTCACGTTTGTATAACTGCATTACTTTGTAAAGTTTGGGGTACTGCGTGCAAGCATGAAGTTGAAATAACTTGTCTTTGTGAATGCTGATTAAATATTTTATTGCTTCTAATTAATCACCGAGTATATTGTACGTTTGAGAAATGCAAATTTGGTTACCAGCTGCCATTCACTTTTTATAATTCAGAATCCAGCCTGTCAGAGGCCATGACCTTTAACCTACTTAAATGTTTGCATGACATATGTTACTATTCTGTGTTCACAGGTCATGATGAGAAGTGTATTTAGGTTTCTTAAAACCAATCCTGTTGCTGGCCAGAGCACTATGTCTCAAAGCACGCTTGCTGGAAAGGTGGCCATTGTCACTGCCTCCACAGACGGGTGAGAATGGCATCGTGTTGCCCTAAAATAGACAAATGATGGTCAAGGAAGTGATTGTGGTCTGCTGTTCGGATAACAAAAAGCATCCAGGCTCTCAGTGATTACTAATTGCATTATTCTCTTTGAGAAATCCAGGCATCAAGGTCATGATTGAAAAGTTTCCCAAGATGCTTCTTGAGCTTTGTTCAATATAACTCCAGTAGGCTCATTGTTCTGGTACCAAGCTTCTTGTCATGGTGCCTCTCCTCTTTTTGCAGAATTGGCCTGGCTGCAGCTCAGGCTCTGGGCAAAAGAGGAGCTCATGTAGTTGTGAGCAGCCGGCGGCAGGCCAATGTAGACAAGGCTGTGGCACTGTTGCAGAGCCAGAACATCCAAGTCACTGGGACCACCTGTAATGTTGGCAAAGGAGAGGACAGAGAGAAGTTGGTTCAAATGGTAAATTCTTATGTATCCTCAAGATTTTTCATAAGTGTTACTAAAGCTATGTCTATCTTCCTGTTTTTCTAAATGAACTGGTCCGAAAATATGATCTGATATTTATTCAAATTCACCAGGATGAAATGAAACACAATGTACAAAAACAAATGACATTAAAAAAAAAAGAATTTGTAATTTTTCATATATTTTGGAGTGTACCCTTTAAATGTTTGCAGCACTGGTGGAAACAGTGAGTGAACCTCTGGATATTATAACTGGCTGAAATGTTTTTACCACAATAACCTCAAACATTTCCTGTGGTTGCAGATGAGACCTGTAAAATGTTCAGAGAGGATTTTGAACCCTTTCTTCACAAAGGGCTGCTTCAGTGCAAATACATTCTTATGACGTCCATCATGAGTGTCTCTGTTAAAGTCATTCTGCAGGACCTCGACGGGGTCTGGGCCTGATTGGGGGGGGGGTACATTTTCTCTTTCTGATGTCATTCAGTTGCAGTTTTATATCTATTTTTAGGTTTATTTAATTACTCCATGAGCTTCAGCCATCCTGACATTTTTCTTGCATCAGTAAACTTTGGCGTTCAGATCCCTCTTAATGATGTTGATCAGTTTCGGTTCCCTCCACCACATTTTTGCACCATTTCCTGTTTGCGTATGGCTGTCTATTCCATCAAGGTTTTTCTAAAAAAAAAAACAAAAACAATCTACTTTTTTTCCAGTAGCCCAGAAACTTTTTCTCAGCAGCCTTGTGGACTGTGAAGGTGCACTTTGAAAAATATCAGGCACCTAGTTTTGTTTTTTGTTTTTTTTGGAGAGCACTGGCTTCCTCTGTGGAGTCCTTCCATGGAAACTATGCCTGTCAAATTATTTGGGTATGGTAGACTCATGAACAGATGGCAACAGCGCTAGTGATTCCTCTAAGCTTTTACCTCTCATACTTTGGATTAATTTTAGCCCAGCGCCCACTTCTCTCTCTTCATTTTGGAGACAGTTTGGCTATTTGTGAGATTTTCATTATCTAATCTCTGACACACTGCTTTTGTAGCAGTTCTGTGTCATCCAAATCGATAAATCTTGAATGTAAAATCTCACCTCTGAGTATATTAGTGGTTGATTGATCAGTATTTGTCACTTTTCCCATTAAATTGTATTTTTTGTTGCCATGTAACTCAGACGTTCAGTGTGTGTTTGGACTAGACTCTGGATCAGTGCGGAGGCGTTGACATCCTGGTGTCCAATGCTGCAGTAAACCCTTTTTTTGGAAACATCATGGAGTCCACAGAGGAAGTCTGGGACAAGGTAAACACCAGAAATGAGGCCTTGGGATTTCTTTATAACCAGAATCTGTGGAATTAAAAATATAAAAATATACGAAGACTCCTGTCTACCCATGCCTGTCATTTATTTAATGACGGAGTCGAATATTGTATCATTGCGTTTAAAATACAACCTTCTTTCTTTCTAGATCCTGGCTGTGAATGTGAAATCAGCCTTCCTCCTGACTAAACTGGTGACACCTCACATGGTGAAAAGGGGGTGAGTGAGAAGCATGTTATAAATGAGCTCAAGGAAATACTCCTCCATATCTTTAACTGCTTTGGCATGTTTTGTTTTTTATGTTTTAGAGGGGGAAATGTCATATTTGTGTCATCCGTTGCTGGATATCAACCAATGCAGGTCAGTGAGAGTATACATAGGTCATTCATTTAGAAATGTTTGTTTTGTTTTGTTTTTTTGGTTAGAAAATTTGTGGGAGATCCATTTATTTAAAATGTTAGCTATAAGATGCATTTGGTTTTTAAAAACAGCTTGTTAAGTGTTGGGAATGCCTGATAGTTTTGTGTCACTTGTCATCTGTGAACTAACATCTTCCATTATGTAATTCTGTTGGGGAAATGCCTTTATTTAAGACCTGGACACCCTCTTTGCAGGCCTTGGGTCCTTACAGTGTGAGTAAGACAGCCCTGCTGGGTCTAACCCGGGCCCTGGCTCCTGAGCTGGCTCAGAGCAACATAAGAGTGAACTGCGTGGCCCCTGGGGTCATCAAGACCCGCTTCAGCTCTGCGGTGAGGGGACAAACACATGGATCCTGCATTTTCAAATATACTTCTGCTGTGCTTATGGACTTTTTGTATTGTTATTTTTTGTCCTAGTTATGGCAAAACGAAGACATTGCAGATGAGTTCAAAAAGCAGCTCAGCATTAAAAGGTAACATTCACACAGGAGCTTGTGTGCACACCAGCAAATGAATAATTTATCAGTAATATTCAACACCCTTTATTCTTCTGTCACTCCAGAATCGGAGATCCAGAGGAAATTGGAGGGGTGATTGCATTCCTGTGCTCAGAGGATGCTTCCTACATCACAGGAGAGACCATCACAGTGACAGGGGGGATGGGCTGTCGACTCTGAGCACCGAGTGGCAGCATTTGTGTTTAATGTGCTTCTATGTTGATATTTTGATTCTAAATCAACCATTTCTACTATGTTTATCTCTAAAGTGCACTGATGGCACGTCATTAAGTAAAGCTAACACAAAAGCCATAAATATGAGGATACAAGAGATAGAATCTTCAATACATACATTTTGCTGTTACTAAGCAAACTTCCCTGACTGTCAAATGCATTGTGTTTCTGCGTAGTTTTTATAATGAAGAAATGCTGTTATTTGTAGAAATGGACTGATCCTTTATCATACTCTAATAGCTGCAACCTTAAGTGGCATGCAACTGAATAATGTGTCATGGTATTCAATGGGGAAATGTGCAATTTCATGATCCATCAAGTCACCTGGTAAAATGTCTGCATAAATATTTAAGTGTTTTTTTTTTCATTATTAGTGGACCAAATCTTTTCCCCAATACAACTGCACTTCAACAGGGAGAAAGAAATATAAATTAACACACAAACTACTTTTTTCCCTTCTTAAAAAAAAACAAATTTTATTAGATAATAGTACATTTTGTTGGTTTAAATAATTCTAAGAGCTACTAAAACATATAGAGCAACATAAATGAGATCATTTGCATTATCAGTTGCAGTGCTGTTTCAAAGGCTTGCTTTCCTTGATGACATGCCACTTATTCAAGTTAAAATCCACTTGCTGAAATCCGGTTGCTGATGTCGATGTCCATTAGCTGCACTTAGAGGCCAGTGTTGCAGCAAATGTGGCACTGAAAGTCCATTTTATCACCTGTGTTTGCTGCCAGCTGACAGTAAGCGCCTCCGGGTCATTCCGGGTTTCCAGAACTCCCTCAGAGTGGGAACATATGTGCCATGTTTGGTCTTGTAGTACCGCTTTACAAACAGCTGGGGGAGACAGTCAATTAGAAAACACGGGAAAACACCATTTTTAAAATATACTTAAGTTGGTGGCTCTTGGTGTTCAAAATATGTCATCAATGAAAGCCCATCATCAGCACACACACATTTTGAATAAAATATTGGCACACCAGAGATAAGAAAAAGCCTTTTTGAAGCACTGAATTTCAACATTATAAAGATATATGAACAAACCACATGTGTGTAATTTTCTCTTCCTATAAAAATACTTCTATCTTTGGTGCATATATACCCTGCCTTTGAAGTTCTTCGTTGCCTCATCCTCAGAATCTGCTACGTAGTCATTGCCATCATCTGGAAGGTCCACCCCCTCTAAACACAAAATGAAAAACAGTCATATTAAAACCTGTTAAGATTTTTTTTTTTTTTAATAACCCCAAGCTAATATCCTTGCATGTCATGCTGCGTGATGTGTCCAATCACCTGTGTTACTCCACTGAAGAAAGGGAGAGCTGCTCTCGCTCGATAATACAGGACGATTTCTGTTAAGCAGAAACAATAAATGACCAATACATTTAGAATAGAAAAGAAGTGGCAACGTTTGGACAAAGCTGTTACTGATCTACTCTGCAAGGCCGACATGTAAATATAAAGACAAAAAGAATACAGTGACATGCAGCTAAATAATAAACGTCTTTATGTGGGACTTGTACTTCAAAACTGTAACAATATAGTGTCTACATATTCACAACCCCCCACCGCTCCCCCCCAAATCACTTGTATCATCTAACAGATACATATTCACCCAATAAAACCAGAGACATTGAGCTAAATTAGATGTTTTTTTTCTTTCTTTATTATAATTTGTACGATGTGAGCTGTCAACTGAAAATCTCAAACTTGTTTTGAAAATTGAAGTATCAGTGAACCACAAAAAAACTTCACCTATTACAAACTTCTTTGGAGTGAAGAGGCCACAAATATCTTCTGACACACAAATAAATCATTTCTCATTTATAGAAAATAACACTCCTCATTACAGAAAATAACTAGTAAAACACTTTTCATTTTGGAAGGTAGTGGCTCAATCTTACTCTTTATCAACCAGGCGGCTGCCTGTTTGTTGATGCATTGGCGATCTCCTCCTGAGGTTCTCTTCTGCATACACGGATTTTCTGCCCCTTCCACATCTGCTGGTATTTGCAGAAGCGAATGGCAGTTTCTCAATGACAACTCTGGGTTGCTTGGTGAGACACGAAGCAAAAATAGAGCACAGGGATGGATCCTCAGGTAGGTGGAGTGCTTTGACGCCAAGCTTTCTCATACAGGTTGTCAGGAGTCTGCTGTCACAGCCCTCATTTCTTACACTTCCTGCTCCATCTTCCTCGCTTTCATTTATTCTCTGGTCATCTCGACCCTGCCAGTGCATGCCTGTCCTCTTTGCCCCCGTTCTGCCCACACCAAAAACGTCCGGGTCATCATCACCATCAGAGAAACTGTCTGTTTCGTCTGGTTGCTTACGTTTCATTCCGCTGCTTTGATTTAAGGTTTTCTTTTTCTTCAGTTGCTCTTCATCATGCTTCACTCCCTTCTCTTTGGTGTTTTGTTTCTGTTTGACCAAAGTGAATTTTAAGTTCTCATTTGGAGGATTAAGTTTCTCGTTTGTTGCATCTTTGGTACTGGATGCCTTTTTGCTGGATGACATCATGACTGGTACATCTTCATTACAAATGAGCCCAATAACAGGTTTAATTAATGGCTTTGTGGCTCTCAGCTGTGAGCCATTTAACTGCTCAGCAGAAAACCTGCTGGCTCCTGTTGTTTGATTTGATGCTTCTCTTCCAGATGGTGGCAAAGAAAGAGAAGCCAGGATGGAGTCTCCCATGTTTGGAGGCAGGGATGCTGTAAACATCAACAGCAGGGATTATTGGGAGTTATTAGGAAATCACAACAAAATTCACCCTGACACAGTTTCTTTAACAAATATAAGTTAATTATTCGGGTTATTCAACCTGCTGCCTCCAGATGCCCAAGGCAGGTCTGATGCTGAAGCAAGATCTTAAGGAGCTGGGGTTGCGTGGCTGCTTTTGCACACTCCTCCAAGACAGGTGGGGCATCACTGAGCCAAGACACTGTCTGTAAACAAATGATTAAAGAAACACAGGTTCTCACTGTTATAGCAGTAAAACAACTTTGACCAAATCTTACATGTATTGCATATTCCATTTGCAAAAGCACAGAAACGGTATTACAACAAAGACAAAAATAGCAATAAAAATATGTGTATCAAAAATATCTACCTGAGCAAGGTTGGGAACTGGAAGGAACTGGTCCAGTCGAATCAAAAACTCCCAAAGCAGCTTTTCCAGCTCCTGGTGAAAATTTGGGCCATAATCTACAGGAAACTGTTCCTGTCAGAAGAGAAAACAAAAATGTGTAAACATTACTTGCATCAAGTGAACAGCGACTAAAACCATGACTACTGATGCTGCTAAAGTCAGTTTGGAGAAGGAGTACTCACTTTGAAGAACCGTTCTCTCTCTGCTGGGTGTTTTAACAATATGTGGACGAAAGAATGGAAGTTTTCCACTGTTCTGATAATTTTCATATCCTTCTTCTGGGATAGAAAGAGCAGGGATTACACAATGTTCCATAAAATGTTCCATAAAATAACAACCTAAGTATAATCTTTTGCAATGCACACAAATGTTAGGCATGCAGCTGTTTACTCTCATTCTAAAATTACATGAAAAATGGTGATCTGAAAACACATTTATAACAACAAATATATCATCTGTAGCAGTCACCCCAGCTGAAGTAGATATAAAAAGTGTTCACAGCCCTGTTAAAATACTTTTTTCCCCTTTTTTTGTAATGTAAAAAAGGAAAACCAAGATTAATTATGACAATTTTTTCCACATAAACTGACAAAAAGTGTTTGTGTATACTTGTATTCACTTAGTTGTTATATCTTTCTAAAAGGAAAAACTTTCATAAAAAACGCAGGTGGGGAAAAAATTGCAATAATGTAGAAAAAGATCTTGTTTTCTGACTTAAAAAAATCTTGCACTTTATACAGGGGGATATAGAATTTTCTTCGGCACTGCAGTTTGCATTCTATTTTATAACACACTAAAATCCATTTCTGAAATACTCATATAACATGAAGCAAGTCAGAGACATTGTAATTTTTTCATTCTGTAGTCACCTCCATGATCAACTGTAAGTGAATGAACTGAATGAGTCAAAGTGCCATAAAGCATAAAAATATAATCTATCTTATGTTCTATTAAGCAAAAAAAAAGTGGAAAATGATCTCCCGAACTATCAACTAAAGTCAAAGTTTAAAATATTATCTCCCATTGTAAGCAAAGACCAAAGTGGAAAGATGATTTTCCGTGATTTGTGTGATGTGTGATTTGGATCTTTGGTGTCAATTTACCACAGCTGAGCCAAAGGAGGATGAAGGGGCAGCAGGGACACAGATCCTCTCCAGATGTGGTGCAATCACTTTAACATCTGGCTGCGTGTAGCACAACTCTAAGATCAACTGAAAACAAAATAAATTCTGATGAAACATCTGGAGGTTATTAACACATGTCAACAGGTGAGTTGATCTGATTGTGAAGGAAACGGGCATTAAAAGGAGTCACAGTCTGAGATCTGATGTCCCTACTGCTGTACTCACCCGTGCTCTCAGCCCCAGTGCCAGCTTGCCCTGGTGTCGCAAGGTGAGCAGCCCAGGGACAGTCTCACAGGCTGATGTTACAAATTCCTCCACAAGTCCATACTGCATCACATCCTTCTGCTTCAGCACTTTCCAGAGTGCTGCAGACACCAGACGGACAGGCGGGGCCAAAAGCTGAAGAGCAGCAAACGGAAGACTGGCATCTGTGCAAGACACCAATATTAGATACCTTCTAAGTACGAAAATGTTAACTAATCCCATGGCTCTATCGAGCTGTCTACAAAACAACACATCTTATCTTTGTCTAGTGGTTTATGGATGGGGCATTTATCAACTGACAGCTAAACTACAATTTAACCTAACTTCAACGATGTTCACTACAATCATTGGCAGAAATCAAAATTCTCACATCCTGTTTAAACTTAAGTTAAAACGTAGATATAAAGACTTACCATCATCTTTGGGTTTTCTTGTGGCCATCTCACTGAACCAGCTGGAGAAGAAATTCACGTTAGCTTAGCAACTTGGAACACTCAAGCAGCAGACTTCAGAGGAAGCAATATGAGCAGAACAATAACTCAACAAGGCAAACGAAACTATATTTACAACCTCCGCTCAAGCCTCGAACTAGTTTTCGTTTAACAGCAGTGATACTTTCGTTATTTGACTACAACAAACAAAGTTAAAACAGTTTTCAGTCAGCGTTCTACTTCTCGTCGTCCCGCCTTAGCTGGGACAATAATATACGTTTGAATTGTTACTGTGGATGTGCCGAATTGGCGGTGCTTTGAGGATGAGCTTCCGAAACGTCGAGTCAAACCAAACAACGAACGCCGTGCAGGCGGGCGGTAACATACATAAAACAAACACCACCGATCCTCCTTCTAGGATATGACGTAAACACGTCATCTGCCAGAAATTTGTCACCCGCCAGTCAATGGTGACTTGCTTAGCGAAGCAGACGAAAAGTCTTAAAAGAAGAAAAGCACGAAAAAGTAAACTCAAATTTCACAAAGATTATCAGACAACAGTAACCAAAACATTCAATTATAAATAAGAACTTCTAAAATGTGCTTGAAAAATAAAAAACAAAAATGAGAAACAGGTAAAACGTCAACGTTGAATGGCATCAGTAAGAGTGTATATTTTTCTCATAGTGATTCTAGTATTGCTTAATGTAAGTTTACAGTGTTGTTCTACTGACTTGTTATTAGAGGTGAATAAATACCCTGCCATATGGCTGAACTTATATTGTCAATATATGTAATGTTAATTTTAACAAAAAAAAAAAAAAGGAGATTATCCACCTTACATTTAATGGAGTCTTATCTAATATGTTTTATAGCAGGACTCTCAGACGTCACTGTCATATCAAGCTTCCATGTTGCTTATCAGTTGGAGAGGTGTATTCTGCTTGTCTGAATATGGTCTGAATCAAATGCACATACACACACACACGCGCGCGCACACAAGGGCAATGTGACCTTTGCTCTGTTCTTCTGTACAGTATCTGTTTTATCACCGGGTTAAGGACCAAGTCCAGCCTTTAGGTCACACACAGGCAGTTCTGACATTTTATCATACCAAAACAGCCAGCGAAACAACAGGAGAGGAGACGAAACAAAGAGGCATGGAAACCACATCTTCATTTATCAAGTAAGTGAAGTCGGTTTGGACATACTTAGATGATAATATATTTCCTTAGTTCATGATAAAAACCAATACAGTTTGGTTGTTAGAGCCCATACATTAGTGCACTGGTATGGTATGTTCAAACAAATATTTAAATAAAAATAATTTAACATGTAGTTACAGGCCATCTTCTATTAGATGATTTAAAGGTATTTTCTGTTGTAATTGGAAGATGGCAACACTTTCAGGTAGCTGAAATGACAACGGGGTAAAAACTATGTAAACATCCTCTAAAGAAGAACTGAAAAAAGGGCAAATTTAACAGAGAGTAGCAGGAAGACATTGGTGTAAATAAATAAACAGTTGGTTGAATTCTATAAAGCTATCTCAGGTTGACAGTACATAAGAAGAGACAACAGCTGCTGCTTATGTTTTCAGAAGCACCATTGCTTTTCATGCTATAATGAGTCTAAGGCCCCGATCGTACACCTCCTGCTACCCGCTAACCGCTAACTGCAAATTGGGGGTTTAGGAGGTTTGGCGGAAGATCGGGCCCTAAATGTCTGATTCCTCAGGGGATTTAGGAAAACCTGTTAAGCAATAGTTTGTTACTTTTCTGTCTGGTTTGTCTGCAGATCTGTGACCAAGGCGAGTGTGGTCCCCACCACAGCGGCCTTTCAGAGTTTGCTGTCACAACAGGGAGACCAAAAAGGGTGTCACTGCTGGGACCCTGGAAGAGCTGAAAGAAAGGGTGAGAGATGAATGAAAAAAATGAATGATAGCAAGACAATAAATAGTGGTTTAGATTGGGGTGAAACTAATTGTTGTAAATGTCACAGGATAAATATTATACAAGTGATAAAAAAAAAAAACAGAAAAGTAAATGCTGAGAGACAAATTTGTGTTAGAATGGAAGGGTGGATAAATAAAACTTTTAAAAGAAGTCATATTCCAAGTGGTTTATGAGAGAAAGGTGATCTCATCTTTAAGAAGATACTTCATTATTTCAAAGCTCTGACAACGCCCACTGTGCTCACAGAGGTACGAAACTGGCAAGAAGATTTACAGAGCAGCAGGAGTCCAGATAACATTTTCAGAAGGAATTTGATTTTTAGACATGACATATGTGTGTGTGTGTATATATATATATGTATGTATGTATGTATGTATGTATGTATGTATAAATCTTCCACAAATGTTCTCTAAAATTCACAGTTCAAGGAAAAAAACAAACTTAAATTTTCTTCCCCGGAGGCTAATCTTCCCTATTCTTCATCTTTTAGGTGTAATGATTAAAAAAATACCAGTAAAAGTAGATTTATTTATACTCCAATATTGTTTTTATTTTTTAAACCTGGGATTGGAGAAGACTTACATGAATACACTGACTGTGACAGTATCACTAACCAGACTTTTTGATTATTCTGTAAATATTCCTGCAGTTGATTGTTCATTAAGAAGGCATGCAGGATTGATCTTTTTGTAAATTTACAGTCAGCACAGTCAGTCCTAATGGGTAACTGCTCACCCTAGTAACAAAGCTCATCAACTCGCAGTAAACAACTGATAGTATCAACAAACTTTTATTACTCATGTCTCAATTATGCCCCATACATTTTCAGTCGTCTATCTAGGTCCAGGTTATGTAAAGGGGTTCTGTTTTTTTCAGAATAACTGTTTTATATATATGGAAATCATTCAGGTAAAACTGCCAAATGTCCATCACTGTTGTACGTGACATCAAATGTATGATCCCCCCTGAAAGGTCTGCCAGGCTTTGCTGCTGTCGCTGTCTGCCTTATCCCTGCGTCTGGTTTGTGAAGAGGATGGCACAGAGGTGGATTCTGATGAGTTTCTCATGACATTACCTGACAACACCATGCTCATGGCCCTGGAGCCTGGAGAGACATGGAAACCACAGCCAGTACGTTGAGACGCCAAATATTATTCACCATATAGCCAAATGTGTCAATATCACAACATACATAATTTATGACAGATTAAATGCTTCTTAGGAGCATGACTTTGGGTTTGGGATGTCTTTTTGTCTGCCTTTTCTCTTAGTTTCTGTCGTATCTCCTCTATCTAAGGGTTCAGTTGTGCTCAAACAGCAAAACAAACCTCGCACTGGCAGAGACATAGCACAAGTCACCTTTGACCTTTACAAGATGAGCCCCAAGGATCTGTTCGGCTCCGTTAGTGTGAAGGCCACATTTCAAGGCCTGTACTCTGTGAGTGCAGACTTTCAGTGTCTTGGGCCCAAGAAAGTCCTCAGGTAAGCTAAATTAAAGGGTGTGCCAGACCTCATGAAAATGCTAAATAAGAGTTCTTTCCACATATCTTAACAGTGGTAGAAATAGTTTTCCAATAATTTAAGTAAAACCATCCAATACAACAGTACGAAATTGTTCTTTTTTTAATGATCTGCATTTTGGCAAAATGCAAAAGAATGAGTCCTTCAGCACAAAATTGGCCATTGTAATGTTACCTTGTTATGCTGATGTGAGATGTAAGGAAATTCCATTTGTAGACAGTGCCAGGTAGGGCCTCATATAAAGTTGGCTAGTTTAGTCCAAATGATCCCAATCATCAGACCACAAGATAAATCCAACGGGTTGTAGGACATGGAGATGAGAAATAGACTTCTTGTTTTTGCCTATTGTGAAATATTATCTTCATTCCGAGTTAACCTTAAATATTAATTCAAGTAAAATTACCTAAAAGTTTGGATGAGAAAGGGACATCTGAAAAAAAGTAAAAGAGCTAGCAGGTTTTAGTTTTGCACAATGCCATGCATAAAATATGAAACTGTTAAGTTACCAGTGTTGACGACACTCAAATAAATGTTTGATAAAAGGAACAGTATTTCCTCAAATAGAGTGAAGTAGCAAAATAAATACTCATGTAAAGCACGTGCTTTCAAATATACAGATATAAGGAACACTCAGCATTGTGATAAGATTTAGTTAGAGGGCAATAAGTTATAAGAGTGTAGCTGCAGTTTGCTGTTATGGCTAGCGAATAAACAGTATGCATTAAGTTTTTTTTTTTGCATAGTGAGCACAAATTTAAATCAATAACACCACTCTGTTTTCAGGGAAGTGCTCCGTTTAACCTCCACCCTCCTTCAGGCTGCTGGACACCTACTTATTACTTCTGCTTCCATGATCCGCCGCATTATTGAAGGTGCTGAGCTTTGGCAGCCACAGAGAGAGTACAGAGCCAGCTGGAACTGACACAGCCCCTTTAAGTTGCATCATAAAAATCAACATCTGGTATTCCTTACTTTGAAGTGATCGGTTGGCCTGCTGAGGTGTTTTGAATTCACTTTTTTGCTATTAAGCATCTTACTTGAAAAGCAACAGTACTGAGTAAAATAAAATGCTTTGTTAACCTCCTCAAGAATGGAATACATTTTAAAAAAAAATGACCTTTAAAAAAATGTAATCTGATAAAGTGGTTTGTAAGCATTGAGTATGCAATAAATTGTTTGACAATATTCAGTATGTGGCCAAAAATACAAATTTCCAAAGAAAAAACCTGATAATGCTGAGTAGTAGTGCAGCTGGATGGTGTCAATGCAGTGTAGTTTTTCTATTCTTTGTGCAATAAATGTTATGTAATACACTCAAACTAACATAATATTCTACTATGATGTGGGTTATTTTAATTCTAGAGATTATTTGTTATAACAAACTGTCTGGGTGATTATTCATGTTTTGATCTGAAACATGTTTTGATCTACTGTGCTTTTCGAGATATCTGTATGAGAATAAATGTCACAAATCATTTGGTGTAATTAATCATCAGTCAAATCAAGTTTGAACAAACATTGGAAGGTGTTTTACTTTAATGACAGTTTTTGAAAAATTCCCAGTGTTAACAGGCTCAAACTGGAAGTCTTTTCACAGACATGCGACCATATTCTTAACATGACAAAACACCAAAATCCAAAAGAACTTTACATAGAAACATTTTTTTTTTCAAACATTGCAGTAAAACAGGTCATTTTTTTCCACTGGGAAACAAACCATTCCCTTGTCTAAACAGATGATTTAGTCTCATTTTCTTCAGTAAGATAATAAGATCAGAAATTGAGTGATATCTATGCCAGATGCACCTTCCTATTCTGTTCTTCTTCATCATTCAGATTGCATAACCACCACTTGACATTGGCAATGCTTTTGACATCTTGTTTAAGTATTGATGATACTTGACGTTTGCCACTGCCAACCTGTGCTGCTTCTCATTCATCCAGCGAGGCTTTGATCTCTTGATGTGATAGCGCATGTCATTAAACCACTGAACCACATTGTCGCGGTGGATGCCAATCATCACTGCCAGTTGGCTGTAGAGCTGACCGTCTGGATACTGGCAGTTTAAGAAAACCTTCTTCATCTTTTCCCACTGAGGCTTTGTTTTTGGATTGCAATGGGTCCTAGGAGGAAGTATATCTGAACCATCATCCTTCTTCAGTTCAGTAAAAGTGGGTGGATCAACTGCAACAAGAAAAGTGTTGTCATCTTCTGAGGCCAGATTCTTGGCACCCAGTTGGACATCAGGCACAATAAGGTTGTTGTAGGCACGCCATTCTTGGATGGATATTTCTCTTTCCATGGCCCTCTCTCCATTCCTGGCCAGAAGTGCTTCTTTAAACTGGGTGCATTTTTCCCCTTTCTCATTCTTTATTTCTAGTTTTGTTGCTCCTTCAGTGATGTCCACATTATATTGCCTGATTCTCTTCTTTCCCCTTTCATCTATCCCTGCTGTCCTTTTCCGCTTGTTCTGAGTGTTGGTTTTGTCTTCTTCTACTTTTGTATTTTTCTCTTTCTTAATTGGTTGCTCGTGCTTTGTTTCTCTCTCCAGCTGCTCATCGGTTCTCACATTTTTCTCTATTATTCCTCCCTTTTTTGAAATCTCTTCCCGTCCTCCCTTCTGTTTCGTAGTTTCCTTCCATTTCTTTTTCTTTCCTCTGTTCTCTCTCTCTTCCCCCCTTTCCTGTTTTTTTACTCCTTAGTTCCTTCAGCATCTTCCTGCCTGGAATTGAGCTTTCTATAGACCTCAAAGATGTCTTTATGGTCCCAGCTGATACCACAGCGGAGCCTCTGAGCCATGAACCACACCTTTACCTGGTCAGGGTGCAGAGAGCAGCGCTTTGCCAGCGCAGCAGCCTGTTTGTTTGTAAGATACGGAAACCTGTCAAAGGCTCTATTCAGCTCAGCCGTTCCATCCAGCTGTGTCTCAATCTGTTGTGAGGGCACCCATATAAGCTTCTGGCTCTCAGAGACCAAAGGGAGACACACAAAGTGTTAATGTTCATGCTGACAGTCGTGGGAGCAAATGTAATATCTGATAAAGTCTGAATTCCATCAAGATCATTTGGCGTCTTTTGTCTGGGAAGTCCACAATCAGCTATTTGCCTCATTTAGTTGCCTGTTGAAAGGTCTTCTGCAAAAAGCAAACAAATAGAAAGGTCAGTCATACTGTAGTTTAGTATTGAACTTTTCTATCCTAACAAGTTAACACAAGCCATTTTCCCATATATTTTCTAAATAGCACCTGAAAGTGCTGCATGGGATAATACACATTTCCCAATCAATCAGATCATATTTTGGCAGTTAACTCTGCTATCATCCTTGTACGATGTGAGTAACATTCAGTTATGTCCACATATGAATAGATGACTACCAAATAATTTACATCAAGTGAGTGCGGATGCTGATGTCATTGCCACTTCCTGCGCACTTCAGCTTGCCTATGTGTTGCTTTATGTGATTGATATTGTGGATACATCGTCAGCTTCCTCCACCAACCACAAAGTTTGTTAAAAAAAAAAAAAAAAAGAACAGAAATTCAAGGTGTGAAAACATATCTTACACTAATGTCTTTCTAAAAATAGAGACAGAAGTGCAATTTATCATGAAATGACAGCAGTATAACTCCACAGCAACACTTGAGCAGTACTGCTATGATGCTTAAACCATAGTTACTAGTAAACCTACTTACTAAAGGCAAAAAAAAAAAAAAAAAAACTGTATTTCTGGTGTGTTGTTTGCAAAAGAGCAAGCTTAAAGAGCCAGTGCTCTGTAGTGAATCAGAGAAGCCAGCTCCTGTTGATTTAGAGCTGGATCCCCTCTCTTTTCCTTTCGCTGTCAGAGAATAAATGCAGCAGCAGCAAGATACAGTCCAAGCACACAATTAACTCCTCCATCAGAGGGCCAAGTGGAGGTGGAGCCAAAAACTTCTGCTGTGTGAAAGCCCTTTGATGA
Organism: Hirundichthys speculiger; assembly: GCA_018398805.1. NCBI lineage: Eukaryota > Metazoa > Chordata > Actinopteri > Beloniformes > Exocoetidae > Hirundichthys > Hirundichthys speculiger. Next base: position 584,705 of record JAGFBZ010002592.1, on the reverse strand, counting down.
AAGAGCTACAGGAGATACTGCAAAGACAAATATTGCAGTTTATACTGTAATGGAGGAACCCCTCATTCAAAGAGCAGACGACCCACTGAGCTGGTGGGAGGCCAAGACCGCCATGTCTGGTGAAGGTGATGGAGGGGAGACTGTGCATTGTGGCCCACATCGTTTCCTTCTGAGAGAATCTTCTCGAAAACAAGGCAAATAATAACAGAGGAGGAATTGCATCAGCCCGTCCAGGCGGACACATCTGATTTTCCTGAATGCCAGCCTGCACTAAAAACTTTTTCCTGTTCCAATGTTAAATGTGTTTGGTTCTGTTTTTTGGTATTGTTGTTGTTTTGTTTGCTGTGATTTTTTTTTTTTTTTTGTTCAGTGTTCAATGAAAAAATTGTATTAAAATGCTGAATGAAAGTAAGAATGTCTTTTTTAACAGAAAAAAAAATGAAATATGGTGATTACAATTTATTAAAAACAGAACACATACGACCTTATCAACACACAAACCATTCATTTTTGCTAAGCTAGGCTAAAATGTGAGGCTATAAATGATATCAAATTAAGAGCTGTTTGGGAGCCATAAGAGACAAAAAGAATTTCCCATCAGTATTGAGTATAAAGGTTCAAGTATAAAGTCCCCTTTAACAGATGGCTATATACTGTTACACTTAAGCTACACTTCTCGTGAACTCTGTTTTTGTTTGTTCGTGTGTTTTTGAATATTAAAAGATACACATGGATTGTGCATTAATAAGTTAGACGGAATGTGAAACTGAAAAATCGGCACACTTAAATTAATTCAACATTCAAAGACGTGTTTAATTCAGCCTCCCTACACTTCAGGTTACCCAGCCATTATAGGCAATGTCTTGTGATTTTGTAGTAATTGAAAAGAATGATCAAAAACGCGAAATGTGCGCGGGAATTGCGTCATAATTTAATGTAATTTGTCTCAATGATTAAAAAAAAAAAAAATGTCCACCCATACCTCAGTTTACTTCTTACGGTTTTATGTGAAAATCCTTCAAATGGAATGTGATTTATGAGCTACACTACCATAGCGGTGATTATTAATTACTGATTACCTCTCCTTAATCCACTGAGCTACTTCCATGTATCATTATTAGTTTGTTAGCATCGGTTAGCATTAGCGCCGATATTCGCAAGTTAAATTTAGTGTTTTAACGTTCAGCGATTCAAACAAAACCCACCAACCTCACTATTTAACCTTTCTAAACGGTAAAATACATTACATTTACCTTTACTGAACTAAAATTTGGTGGCCTTTCTTCTGTCCAAAAAAAGTCTGCAAATGTGACTTTTTCCCTTCCTGCTAATCTAAATCATCAGTTATTGGCATCCAGCAGTCTGGCAGACTTTCAGTCTCGCTTTTTTTCTTCTTATTATCGATGCAGTGACTGAAATTGAATATTTATTTAATCCGATTATATAATTTAAACACGTGATTATAAAACAAACACATCCTTCCTCTGCTTTATTTTATTTATATAATGTCCCCAACAACTGCCTGCATCAGTATTTTAGTACCTAGAATTTATTAATCAGTCAAGATTTATTTGTATAGCACTTTTCCAATAACTTATGCAGCACAAAGTGCTTTACAGAATTAAAACAAAAGCAACAAAATCAATAATAAAAATGAAAAACCGTCCCAATTTTAAACACCAAAGTATGTTAAATATAAATATAAATATATCCAGGGAACTGCTTGAATAAAAGTGCTCTTTTTTAATTTAAATGATGCTGCTGTATCAAAAATTAATCTTAATTTAGCATTGAATGTGTTAACAATAAAATCACAAGAAGAAGGTAAAACAATTGTTGGAGCTTTGTGAAAGAGAGAAATAAAATTTGCAGCCGCTATTAATTTGGAGACCATAAGATATAACTAAGTCTAGTGTATGACCCTTATTACGTGTGCTCATATGTTGTTTTAAAATCATAGTTCAATAAATGTAAGAAATCTAAAGTAGGTTGATCTGACTGGTTGTCAGCATGAGTGATGAAGTTGCCTGAAATAATGCTCTCATTGTAGATATTATGAACAATGGAAAGCAATTCAGAAAAATCTGTCATAAAAGAGGGGCATCGTTTGGGAGGATGGTAAACTACCATGCAAAGGAATAGGAGGAATACTAAAAACAAATGAATGATATTCAAGATTCATATTGATCAAATGTAATCTGTCTGAAACCAACTGATTCAGAAATGATGGTTTCTGTGCCTCTACCTCTTTAATCTGACCTGGCTGAAAATGTAAAGTAGAGGGGAGGTCCTTAGGGAGAGTTACTGGTCCAACTGTGCTCAGCTATGCCACAGTTAAAACACGCAATCAATATCATTAATTCATCAATAAGAAAAGTTTAATTTAAAAAAGGTTTCACATTTTAAATTGCCATTTTTAGTGCAACTTCATTTTGGAATGAAGACTTGTGGATATGGATGTTCTAAAGATTAATAAAGTTCACACCAGTTTTACTTTAAATGTATTGTTACTTGAACTGGTGTTTAGCTGTAATAACTGAATGGAACTGTACATTTTTCTGTAATGGTAGTGACTGTAGTTGGGTGGTGGTCAGAAGTTCCAGAGTTACTAAAATGCTTTTATGCGGTCCAAGTCTTCTATCGTAGTGACTGATATTGAATTTAAAAACCAGGCAGACTGGAGCTGGAGAAGCTGCAATATTTGATATTGCATCAGATGTTAGTTTTCCTGTGTGTATGTGTGAGTGAGAGTGAATGTGTCCTTCATCAGCCTACAGTCTGATCTGAAATATTTTATTACCACCTAAATAGGTGCTTCGGCAAGAGAGAACTAAATTCACTAACAGCGATTCACAAAAGAACAGGACAGACAAAAACATAGTGCAGTGATGAGTGTGGGTGATGATACATGTGGTGTTTGTGTCTTGTGCTGTGGTGTAAACCTAAGCAGTCTAGCAGCCAAACATAAGCAGTGATGTTGACCTAATGCTTGCTCAACATCAACCCGTGACTGCAAACAGTACTACAGGCTGAATCAGAGTTGGTGCTGGTGGGTTGGGCCAGTGTCATGCAGCCGTCCTCTACTAGTGTGCTGCACCCCCTATGAAGGATAATGAACAATCCAAACGCCTTTCAGCCCTTTTTTTTTTTTTGCTCTCATATTAGGGGAATGGGGAAAAGAAAAAAAATGTATTTATTTATTATGGTTATATGATTTAAATAGATAGGAAAAAAAAAACATTCTTCATCCTCTTTACTTCATTTAAATCTGTCCAAATTCCCCAAAAGATTGGGTGCTGTGTAAGATTTAAATAACTAATTAAATACATATTTAAAGGCTATATTTCACCTAATTTTGAAAACAGTAGGCAACATGCATGTGAGATGTGTTAAGTTTCATTCCTCTCTCTCGCTCTCTCTCTTTTTTTTCCAGTAAAATGTATGCTTATTTTAAACGTGCCCATAGTCCATTTAAGAGATGTAAAGACAGGAGACAACAATGAACTGGAATATTGTATAATGCTTTGTATGTAAAAAAAAAAAAAAAAAAAAAAAAAAAAAAGATCAATGTTTCACATCTCTAAGTGTCAACAGCTCACCTATATGGACATTCTGGAGATCATGCCAGGGAGGCTGCCTGTCAGGAGTCAAGACTGAGTTGGTCTTTGAAAGACTGCATGCAACAATTGTTAAAAAATTCATGAATGCTGTAGTATTTGTTATTATAACACTGACAAAGAATTGGAAGACCTAGTAGTAATTAAATTATAAATAAAGGATTCTAACTGCGGAAAAGAGGGTATCTGGGATAGAGTTAAAAAACAATAACAAATGACTGATTGTCAGGCTGCAGTGATGAACAGATGACACCTTTCTGCTGCATTAGTCATTACATGAGCCAAAGAACACAAATCTAGCTTTTAAATCCAGAATATCTTACTGTTCAAAGAAAAACAAATGAACAAGATCCAGAAAACCACAAAGAAGATTTTTTTTTTTCCAATTGAAGGATATGCACAGGTTTTGGAGCAATGTATGTTAACATCTACAAAAGGTGTTTTTCAGGAAAGACTTTATTACAATAAGACAATGCAAATCCACATTGTGCATTTATTACAACAGTATTGCTATTGCAAGAATTGGTTGCTGCCTCTACCTGTCACTCATGAAATGTATTTGTGCATTACTACTGTGCATTATGAAATAAAAAAAAAATACTAAAAAGGAGGCAAAGAGATGTTAAGGAGAGGAAATCTACAGTCTAGAGAGTCAAACTGGAATGGTGGCTTTTGCTCTTCAATCTAAATGTAGACTGGGTAAAAGCATATTTAGACATGTGCACTCTATTCTAGCAAAACTTTTAGAAGGCTGTTTATTGTAAAATAAAAGAGAAGAAAACATATGGATGACTACAACCACTCACACCTGTCTTACCTGTTTCAATTAAACGACCTCTCAACCCTCACTAAACATATCCAAATAAGCATGATACACATACAATAATGAGGAAGACACCTCCAGACTCCTGCAGGTGTACTGTCTTCTCAGGAGCATCAGGGTGTGTAGGAAGCCAAAGCTGTAGATCTAAAAAAAAAAAAAAAATTAAAAAAGGGCAATAAGCTAAAGTTCTTTAGTCTGTGGTTTTCCACCTCTTATTGCTTTTGCTGTCATTCTGTAAATATACAAAGGTAGTAGATGTAAATTGCTGTATGGCAATGAAATATCCTCAAATGAATTATTATTTCACTTGAAATAAAATCAATGATTTTGTGTTAATATAGTGTAAATATGAAAATAAACATAATCAATTGCCTTGGCTTTTAAGACTTATCGACAGCTAATTGCAGTCTTAATCTTTTAGTTTGCAGATGAAAAAGCCAACGTCTTCACAGTCAAACGGTGGTTTCCTAAATGTGTTCCTTGTTCATTTAATGAGAAATGAAACTTAAAAGCCAAACCAATGAACTGCAGGCAAAGCTGTCTGACTCCACCTCCTCCAGCTTTTATTCTCAGGAAATCGAAACAGTCTGAATTAGTGCTGCAGAAGAAGCCAGATAAAGAAGAGCATCTCTCAAAGCAACTAATTAATCACCACAACTTGGATTTTATGCTTTTTTTTTCTGACAGAGGAGGACAAGGAAGACATTAAGGACTTTATCTGACACTGAATAATATTCCAACTAATCAAACCAGGAATCATTGATTTTGAAAAGATGTCTGACAACATACAAAAGGATCCACAGAGTATTCTCTGTGACATGTGTACAGAGGAGGACAGGAAACCAGCACGGAAGACCTGCATGAAATGTGAGATCTCCATGTGTATTCCAGCACCTGCAGGCCCACCTGACCACGCCTGTTTTACTCCAGACTCATCCTCTGACTGAACCGATGGCTTTAGGTGCCGACACGAAATGTCCTCACCATGGTAAGCTGCTGGAGTACTACTGTTTGGATGACATGACCTGTGTGTGTGTTTCCTGCGCCATCGAGGACCAGCACCGCCTGCACAATATGAAGACCTACTCCACCGCCCACAAAGAGCTCATGGAGAAGCTCAAAGCTGAGCAGCTGGCCTTACAGCAGAAAACAGATGATGAGAACGTGAGTTTGGAAAAGTGGGAGAAGAGTGAAAGAGAGAAGCTGAATCACTGCAGTGTGCGTCTCATTGAAGCTGTGACTAACCTGCGTGACATTTCTCTAAGTAGTGTCCAGAGTTCAGTCGCTGCTCGTATGGTGTCCCTCAAAACCAGCAAGAGCAGCGTGCAGGCAGCCCAGAATGAGAAGGATACATTCAGATTTCTCCAGATGTATTCTCAGGTGCAACCAGGATGTGGAGAAGGCAAAGGGCGTGGATCTGAGGAAAGGCCTGGAGCCCGGAAATGATCGCGACAAACTGGTACAAGAGATAAGACAGCGCGGGGATGAAATAGTGATGCAAGGATCTCACTATTTTGAATCATTACTGATTCTGGTGGACCCTGAAAACCATAAGGATCTCAATACTGCCGGCGCAGACCTGATTTTTGAGCCACAGCGTTCTGGTCCCAACATATCACTATCCAAAGACAAAAGGAAGGTCTTCTATCATACCTGGCAGGGAAAATGCAGCGCCACCCTTCTAATTGGTAGTACCCACTCAGCTCCCAACTTTCAGAGGTGGACAGTCAGTCTCACGAAAGAGTCTGACTGGCTGGTTGGCTTGTGTGATAAACAGTCTGCTAATAACTTGAAGAACGGCGCCTGTCTATGGACTGTCCTGTGAAGACAACCGGCTCAGCTGTCTTACTACAGACACTGCAGAAGATTGTTCTGATGCATCATCCGGTTCAGGAGAATTTGGAAGACAGACAACTGGCAAGACAAAAGCAGGAAAGCCAATCAGGCTTTCTACTGTATTACTCACATATGAGGGGGAGGACGGTGATGACATACCACGGCCTGAAAAGGTGGAGGTGTTTTGGAACTTTGTTGCCTCCACACTGTCCTTCTTCAGCAGAACTGGAGTGTACCAAAGACAAGAAATCATCACAATCGACATGAGCCTGAACAACTGGGACCTTGTCCCATTCGTTCAACTGGGAAATGAAAATGCTCAAACCAACACCCAGAACCAGTGGAAGTGCTCATGTGGGAGGTCCAACAACTCTAACCAGACAAATTGTTCCTGGTGTGGAAAGTAAAGTTTTCAGGCCCATATGTCACAGGAGGTGGTTTGTGAGCTTTGCTAGATGGCGATTCTCTAATTATCACTAAATGTTTATCACAGTAGCAACCTAGTGTTAGTGCTGTGTGAATACATGATTAAATAATGTGGAATAAACGAGATGTGATGTGATTGTCTTTTGTGTTCAAAATACACATCTTCTTTGTATCTTAATCTGAATCGTTCTTCATGTTGATGTTAAAATTTGTGTTTGAAAAAGTGTATTTTCTTTTAATGGCAGCAAATTATCCTTTTAGCTGAAACTTTTCGCTATATTAAATCCTAATCGTATCAGTGTGTAAAATATATAATCTGCATGGCAACAAAGGGATGTATGAGTTTGATGAATAGAAATAAAACCAATAAAATGACAAAATGTGGAAAGTTTTATTGATTTAATGTGAAATGAAAACCCAGCATTTATTTCATTTTTTGATTTGGCAATAGAAACTTTTTTTTTTTTTTTTTATTACAGTCTTAATGTTTAACAAAGACAGCATAAGAACAACTTGAAACAGTTCTTATATCAAGTGTGGAAAAATTAAATGATTCCCAGTGCTAATGGTGAAAACTTTCTAAGGCTAATACCAAAGAACAAATCCTTACCAAGAAGACTATTATGAATTAGAGGTTTACTTGAGTAAGTGCTACGACAAAACAAAGATCCACATATTTTGGTATCAACCAGGAGCAGCTAGAACCACAGAAGAAAAATAATTGGAAATATAATCATGTTTAATAACACCTCTGCTGTTAGTTTAGCATTTCATTAATATATACTATGGGTCCTTTTATTGCACTCACATTCAACATACTCAAAAGTATGTTGATACAGAGAACATAATCTTAAAATTTTAATTAAAAAAATAATACTAAAGTGCAAATCAGGGACTGTGGAATAATACAGTTTCTAAAAATAGGTTAATTTTCTAATTTTCTACAGTATTTGCATATATGCTTTGGACTTATAAATAATTTAAGACATTTGCAATCATTTTCTAAGTGGGGCCGAGGGCTTACAACATGGTCTCTGGAAAAAAACAAACATTTTATAGATACCGTATATAAACTGCCACAAATTTGCATAACTGACAAGTATAACTGGAATGACACGGCAGACACACAAAATGTGGCAGAGAATGTTTTGTAACAATAAAAACTTGCCTTAAAACAAGATAAAATGGAAGGATTTCAGAACTACTATACTAAACAGCTGACTTGTGTTTTTATGTGATTAATAAAAACAGCATGTGAAAGTCAGGCAGGCAGTGTTGTAGACTTTCCTGAAGCGGGACTGAGGTGGATGCTCAGCTGTCGCTGCCAAAGACGGTGTTGAGCTGCTGGGTGACCCTGATGAAGGTTGTCCTGCGGCTCAGCTCCTTCAGCTTGCCTGCCCCAACGTAAGTACAAGTGGAGCGAACTCCTCCCAGTATGTCTCGTACCGTCAAGTCCACCGGACCTTTGTAAGGGGACTTCTACAGTCTTACCCTCTGATGCTCTGCAGGCAACAACACACAATGCTTGAACATTTCCTTACGGAAAGGTGATTCATGGTCTATTCTGACACATATATATATATTTTTTATCGAAGATATCAAAATAACTAAAGCAGACCTGTATTCGGCCACACCGCCTGCATGTTTCTTCATCGCCGTGTCGGAGCTCATTCCATAAAACAGCTTGTATTTCTTGCCGTTTTTCTCGATGGTCTCCCCTCCGCTCTCTGAGTGGCCAGCCAGCATACCACCCAGCATCACAAAGTCTGCTCCAGCACCTGAGAGTCACATAGGAAGAGTCGGACAAATGGAGATAAGCCTATTTTAAGACAAAAAACAAAAAACAAAAAACCAACAAAAATAAAAAAAACTTTATCTGTGGTTTATATTCATTTTGAAAACACTAAAACACACCAAAAGCCTTTGAGACATCTCCTGGGCAGGTGCATCCACCATCCTGTGTGAAAGAGTCAAGAGGGAAAAGAGACAAAACATAAAATTTTGCTGTCACATGTTTGTTAAACCTGTATGAGTTTGATTAGATTTATGCCATCCTCCACCACACCGTCCAGTCTGCATGATGCTGGATGTACTGGTTTACTTAACCTAGTATGGTGATGGTGAATGGAAAGAGACAGACTGGCTGCATCTTCTCTGCTGTGGTCTAAGTCAGCTAAAGATTTTTAAAGATTGTAGTTTTAACCTCTTGTTTTTTTTTTTTTTAAACAGAGAACAAATCAAGGAAGGCAAAATCCAAGAGTGGGAGTCAAAAAACAAATACAGAAGGAATTTTCTCTGTTTTGATCCAGTGAATTCGTGTCCATCTGTCAGAGCAACATTAGCCATTTTAAAAGAAGCATCAGCAAAGTTGGCCACTTCATATCATTGTGGTAATTATCTGAACAGTGGATTAGCAAAACTGCACCAACAACAGAACAAACCTCAAAAAAGGAAAAACATTACATTACAGTTAGGGATGCACGATAACTGTTTTTTTAAAACCGATACCAATAACCAATAACTTTCAGCTCCTAAGGCTGATACCGATACCGATAACACACACATATACCTAAGATCATTACATCAATACTATGAACAAAACCCAAAACAGTTTTGACTCTTTAAATGAACAGATATTTATTTTTTCCAACGAAAAACTATTGGCCACTTCTCGCTGCCCAACGCCCCCACCTTACATATGGGGGCGGGGGTGGCTGACATAAGGTCCTGGCTCCCATAGTAATGTATGTATTGCTTAGGTACTTGTTATTTAGGCTCTTTTTTATTTATTTATTTATTTATTTTATTTTATTTTATTTTTAATTTATTATTATTTTTATTTTTATTTTATTTCTTTCCACCACTTCTCATTCCGACATTTGAATTATACTTTGCAGAATGGATGTGCGGGAGGGTTGGCAGAAGGACCTTTGAGGCCCTGAGCTGGGACGGGGAAAAAAAAGATAAAAGATGAAAATGCTATGTATCACATACATTTGTATTGTACACTCTCTCTGTCAAATTTTCTTGAATAAAACATGTTTAAAAAAAAAAAGAAAAACTATTGGCAAGCCTCTCAAACATTTTTCGTAAAGCTATCAAACAAACTTATTTGATATCTCACATCAACCTAAATGAGGTGCATTACTTACTGATATAAAAAAAAAATAAAAGCTCCTTGAACTGATGGAAATGCATCATCAGAATTACAAACTGAAAAAATGCATTCCAGAAGGTTACAAAAAATACAGGTTAGAGTCAAACATTTTTACCTTCTACCCATTTCACCTTTGCATGTGGGTCATCTTTGGCAATTTTTTTTGATTTTTCAAAAGCCTCGCCTATGTGTGTAAGTCCTGGTGAATTCTTTGCTGCTGGCCTGCTCACGTTAGCGTTAGCTCACGTTAGCCCGATTTCAAAACTTTCAGTCTGCTGGTTGTAGATTAATACTTAATTAAGTCACATTTAGTAGGTCATAAGCCATAGTAAGTGTCACCTACCCATTAGCCAAAAAATAAGTAGATTCACTTTTCTATTCCTTTAACATTAATTGTACATGTTTAAAAATTGTACTGTAATGAATTTAATTTTTTTAGAACACTCACAGAGATGATGTGGCCGCCCAGACCATGGGCTGCATCTGCACACTCAATTACAGCGCTGAGTTGAGGGTAGCCGACCCCTGTCTTCTTGCGGGTGGTGCACACAGAGCCTGAAGATGGCGACATCGAATCAAGAGACTGTCGTGAGTGACAAATATGCAGTCAAACAGGAAGGAACACCTGCAAGCAGTGTCTGTTACTTATTTCATGTGGGATAAATGATTAAGGGTTGCTAAGTGGGGCATTACTGCATTGCCTATAAGACCACTTACCTATAAGTATAAATACAAGATGTCTGTATGTGATTTATTCACTTTCACATATTTTGATGAGAGTGACATCTTGAAACCCTTGATTGCATTCTTATATGCAGTATTTTAGAAATTAATTGTCAAGAGTTCTTAATGTTTTGTAGGACAGTAATTCCATTTTCTATTAAACGGGAGCAATACTACGTGAAGTGTGCCTGGAAGGGGTCAAAAAGTAATGCTGTGATCACCTGGTCCAATGCCAACTTTGATGATGTCAGCACCAGCGAGGATCAACTCTTCCACCATTTCCCCTGTCACGACGTTCCCTGCCTGGGTGAAAATGAGAAGAACAAACACAGAACAAGGACTTTACCCTTTTTGACTTTTGCATTCCCACATACTGCAGTTTCAGGAAATTTACTGACCATTATAGTGTGTGAAGGGAACTTCACCCTGACGTCTTTAACAAAATGAACAAAGTGTTCAGAGTAGCCATTTGCGACGTCAACACAGATGTACTTCAGCTGCGGCACTGCTGCCAAGATGGCCGAGATCCTCTCAAAGTCACCTTCTCCAGTGCCTGTACTCACAGCTACACTCTAGAGAAAAAAAGTAAGAGAGCGAGGACAGTGTTATAATAAATCCCACAGTTCAATTAAAGGTTTGGATTTCTGGACAACATCATGTCTGTAGATATTTGAAGCAAAGCATCAATAAAAACACTGAGAGCAAGCTTCCTCCCTGCCCTTCCCTCCAGTGGTTCCCGAGAAAACATGCCCCACCATGAACTCTCCAAAGCCATTCCTGCCGCTTGCACACTATATGTGCACAAGCATAAACCCTCCAGCTGTTTGTGATTGGCTGAAGGCATGTTTGTTATGGTCTGAGGGACAGACTGCCTCCATTCTGTTTTGCTTAAAGTTTACTGAGCCAGGGCTGTGCATGAAGACCAGGATATTTTACAATGTATCCATGTGACAGGTAGCTAACTGATGGCGAGGAGAAATTTACGAGATATGACAGAAGGTTCAGTGGGTTTGAAATCACATGGAATCATTTACCCTACCTTTACCTAATTCACGTGAGAAATCACACAATGGTGAACACTTTGAGTACCTCCAGGCATTCAGGATGCTTTGTTGCAAACTCCAACCAGTCATCTACAGAGTAATGCTTGTGGACTGTGGTAAAGAGAGTGAACTGCAAAAGAGAGACATAACAACACAGTGGCAGTTATCTATGCAGAGATATATTTCAACAAGACCAAGAGAAATCAGAAATGTTGTGATTTGTAGGGTCTGTCCTCAATTATCAGGTACCTTACATCATGATGTGTAGTGTTGGCTGACTTTTTCCTTGGGTTTTGACTTTTGGGTTGTTCTGTTCTGTATCTTAATTAACTTCATGTCTTGTCTAATTTTGACAGTATTGCTTCCTGTGTTATATATTGGGGCCTGTTTGAGTTTTCTTGGTTTCAACACTGCTCTGTTGCAACCACACACCAGTTAACCATTAGTCATCACCTCACTCTATATACAGTCACAGAAAAAATTATTAGACCACCATTTTTTCTTCACTTTCTTGTTCATTTTAATACCTGGTACCACTAAACGTCATCATGTGACTAAAACAGACAGAAAAGAAAACACTGAATGCATAAAAGCAGTGTTTTTGGCAGTACAACGCCATAGCTATTGATGTAAAAACTTAAGTGATTTAGGTTATAATCAAGAAAACCATGGAAAATGGTAAGATATCAGCTCTTAAATAAAACTCTTATGAGCAATCTTTGTGGTTATCGTTATGTTTGTCCAAACAAATGTACCTTTAGTTGTACCAGGCATTAAAATGAACAAGAAACTGAAGAAAACAAGGGGGGATCTAATAATTTTTTCCATGACTGTATATACTCCTTTCTTTTTTTTTCTGCCAGATTACTCCTGTGGTTCTTGTGTTCCTTCTTATGTTCAATTTTTCAACTAATGTTTTTATTTTTTGAAGTCATGTCCAGACTGCCAACTCTAGCATACTCAAGGTCAATATTTTTGTTGGAGTTATTAAAGATTCTTCAGATCTCTATCTATATGCCTCTGTGTTTTTGCATTTGGGTTCTCATAAGGCATCACAGCGCTCATGTATCAGAATAATCACTTTTCCTTCTACAACTACTGTGTTTCTACCAGAAGAACAAGAAAAAAAAAAACCCCATCATTTGCAAATAGCAGCCTACCTGGTGCAGAGCTAAGGCCATATCGAAGGTCCCCACTGTGTCCATATTGGCAGCAACGATAGGAATCCCTTTATAGCTGCCCCCGGAGTTCCTGAAAGTGAAGCTTCTCATCAGGTCCACCTGAAGTAGACATGAAGAACAAGACATCAGTGTATTTACTGTGACATTTTCACAGATTAACATTTTTTTTTTTTCCCCCACTGGATAGATGAATGAAAAGCATTATTATCATTTTATGAATGAATTGGATGGCTGTTCTTGAAGATAAAATAACACAATCCCTCACAAATACCTAAAAGTTTAAGTACACGATTAAAATATTTGATATTATGATATATAAAATTGCATGCTTCATATCTAATATAAATCAAAGTGTAAGAAGGTTGTTCAAGGTTGGGAAGAGAATTAAAGCTGTTTTTGAGACTGTTTAAGATTTATTTGAGGAATCTGTGCCCCAGAAAGCAAGAGTTCTGCAAAGCTAGATGTTCTTGTAAAAGATGTTTAAAATAAGTTTGTTCTCTGACCAACTGTTAAAGCATTTACTTATTTGTCATGGTTTTTAGCCTTTGAATTCTCTGGTAAAACGCAAACAGGCACAAATACATTTTATTTTCTGAATAACAGTCTAATACAGATGTCTTCTCACTTCCATTGGGTAAGAAAAAGCTATGAAGTACAAACATTTGCATCTAGGCCAGACAGGTTTCATGTGGAAAGAATCCACAGATGGATTACCCACTTCACTCCGAGACTTGAGCGTGCTCCGCTTTGGCCGGAGGAGCACATCCTTAAAGTCCAGCTTGATGTCGTTCTCAATGCGAGGCATTTTGGAGACAGTGGAGCAGAATAAAAACGTGAAGTGAAGCAGGTGGTGCTGGAATGTGTTTCTGAGAAAGAGACAGAAGCCAGATGTTATCAAGGCTGTCTGTGGCATTTTTTATTTTTTATTTTACCCTTCCTCTCCTCCCTTCATAATACATATTCACATTTTGACAACAAGCCTATCTTCAAACATTTAAATTTAAGGAATAAAAATTGGCAAAAAAAACAGATAAAAGAAAAAAGTCAACATCCTTCGCGATTTTCAAATGAAATCAAAGTTATAATTTTTGCATTGTAGTCATAAAAACGGTAGTAATAATAATAATAATAATCAGGCATTCTGATTCTGATTCATGTAATAAGTGTACATGTAGCTTGTTAGCGGTGTCCACAAGTCTAACTGCACAGGAAAGATAAGCTTTGCTTCTTCAGCTCCGATGTCAAAAGTTAAGGTTAGCCTACTGTAGTTGTCAGCGTAATACTTCATCTACTTAATTCGTACTGCAAACGGTTTAAATATACACGAGTTAATTGTTACAAAATGAATAGGTTCTACGATACCTTTATCAAAATAGAGCATTTACCCTTGTAAAACGTATTTGATCTATGCTGCAGCGCCTCCTTGGCTTCTTTTTCCACTGTGTGCGCGGGAAGATTTAGGGGGCGGACACCAGTTAACGGGACGCTTTGTAGTTTTTGATGAGCGTTTGCTTGAGGTTGACATATAGGTAAAAACTACAAACGCTGCACAGTTGTTTTACGTTATGTTGCGCTGTTGTCGTAAAGATTGTTCGAGGAAATTAGATAACATATATAAAATTTGCTTTCATTGGAGCGGTTCCTGCGTTATTGGTTGAGACGCCTTATCTTAAATTCTGTGCCTTTCTTAACAGGAAAAGCAGTATACAACGCCTAAGTAAAGTGAAGCGGAACAGTAGTAGTCACATACAAGGGGTCAGTAGGATTTGACCGGAAACACAGGAAATACTCATTGCAACTCTAGAATTGGAGAAAAATCATGTTGTTTTACTGAAATATCTTCTGAAGGATTGTTTAATCAACTCATAAAAGAGTAGTTTTGGGTCAAGTAATTAAGTAATATCTCGCTTCATTGAAATTTGTAAAAACAAAACAAGGAAACAAATATGCTGATTAAAGTGAAGGTAAGGCACATAAAACAGTCATTCGCCAGTTTAAACATCATATTGAGTGGAAAGTTGTTGCAGACTCACCGATTCTGTCAGAATCTGCTTATCAATAACTTCAAAGTATCTTTACTACAGACTCTCACCGGCAAGGAGATAGAAATTGACATCGAGCCAACAGATAAGGTATATGATGGTGATTTACTCACCACTGTGCTGCATGTTGATAAATCCCATGTTCACAATTGTGCGTTTGAGCAGTGAGGATTGTTTTCTGTTTGTTTGTTTGTTTTAAATTGTGGCTGTTTTGATCCAGGTGGAGCGAATTAAAGAAAGAGTGGAGGAGAAGGAGGGGATCCCGCCTCAGCAACAGAGGTTGATCTACAGTGGTAAACAGATGTAAGATCAATATGCACTTTGCTTCATAAAAGATCATGTTGGAAATATGTCACATTTAAGACACTTGAGTGATATTTATTCAAAAACAAATATTACTATAGTGTAGTTCATTTTGAGTAAATTACAAATAATCTAGATCCTTTTAGTAATGCTCAGTAATTTACCCGATCTGAAATAAGCACCCAATTGCTTTTAGAGATCAGTAAGCCTTTGTTTAGAATAAAATTTTGTGTAGGAGACTTTTGAATGGTTTTATCATTAACTTTAAATATAAAAGTCTTGATCACTGTCCTAAAATTAGAAAATGACGTCACTAAAGTGGTTGCAGTACCTCTGTTCCAATGCTGTCTTTCTGTCTTATCTTCTGGAGATTTTAAACATGAGCTTTTTTCTGTTTAAACTATTGTTTTTGAAACATTTTTTCTACAGTGTTTTGCATGCTGTTCTTCTTAATAGTTTTTTGCTTGGTAAGACAATTAAAGTTGATTCCATGTAGGAGCAGGTGATTAGGCTTTCCAAAAACCAGCTAATATCAAGTATGAGACCCCAAATGCAGACAAGATGCAAAGAAGATTTAAGGATGTAGAACAGGAGCAAAACTGAGAACAAGGAGGAATAGATTTTAATTGCTTCCCCTTCTGGGAGAGCTCACCTGTGTTACCTGGTGATTCAGTTCAGTTCAGTTCAGTACCAGGAAAATGGTATCTCCTAGGTAGCACCACTGGTTGTCACCAGTTGTTAGCTCCCCATTTTGGGCTCTTGGAGGATAGGAAAACTTCCTACTTTGAATGCGACATTTCACTTCTTCCACTCATTCGGAATTCACTGGTTTATCAGGAGGGCAAGGACAAAACGGGGAAGACTGTTGACATGATGAACCTCTCACTGGACAGTGAGACGAATGGTGATCCTGGAATAACTGTAGGAAGCTATTGCACAGAAAGATGCAAGTCTGCTAAGCCCCGAATGAGTGTGAGTTCTGCCCCCTTATACGTCATATACCGTAGTAGTCGGGTAGCCTCTGTTCAGTTCAACTTTATTAGTTTAGCACTTATTAAAGTACAAATTGTATCTAGGTGCTTTTCAGAGACCCGCAGCATGACACCTGAGTAAAAATGATGATGCAGCGTGTGATGTCATCAGCACTATTGTTGCCAGGCAACATTAGTGATGGTCTCTGGTGATTTGAACCAAGCCTCTCTCTCTGCTACATTTCCTACTCTCCCACAGTTTGTGAGCTGATGTTTATTTTCATTTTTCCTTTCTTATTTATTTTCATAATTAATTTTCATCACAGTGTCATTTCCCTTTGGGGATGACTAAAATAGTTTTCAAATGTATTCATTTCCATTTAATGCATATAAATCTTCTTGGGGTGGTCATGATATGCTTATTTCTAATTAAGTTGAGTTATTGCACATGAATTAATATAAGCACTTGGCCCTAATCTTCATCTGCAGTCCCTGAAACATAAAACATCATAAAATACTTAAAAATGAATAAAGAAGAATGTTTAGTATCAGTACAAGGATACTTTACTGGTTATGTATGGAATACTCCCCATCACTTAACTAACACCTGACCTGGCTCAGAAAAACAAAAAAACTTCAACCTTTATGGCAAATAATCATGTGAGGCAGGCTGATACTCATTTTACAAGAGCACCCCCTTTTGTTATATTCATATTGTCATATTGTTAGTTTTAGGTGTTTTTATTACATAGAGGAGTTTTTGTTGCTCAACATAAATGTCATAATCAGTAAATTGGGGTTCCTTTTATTTGAGCATTATGGAATAATTATGGTAATAAAATTAACAGAACAGATTTCAATGAAATAGGATAGAATAGTAAGAATGATGAACATATTTAATATTGTGTTCACTAACCCCTCTTCCTTTAAAACAAAAAGACATTCAGAGCCAGGGCAGGGCCAAAATCTCAACTGCATTCAAGTTCTGTTTCAATTCAGTTAACTTGAGTTTGGATTCAGTTTGGGGTATTTCAGTTTCAGTACCAAAAGCTTGAGTAGCTATGTGAATGAATGGGGATAAAAACTCATATTCACAGGACATGGCATTTAATAAAAGCTCCAGCTCTGGATTTTATGAACTGAAATCACATTATTCAGATGAAGATTGATTTGAAACAGAAAAATGTTTTGGATTTTTATTTTGAAGGCCTTCCTTTCCCTAAATACAACTGGTTTATCCTGAAACTAGTTTCATTGAGGACTTGACACACGTATCTTCAAGAGAATCATTTATTTCTGAAAGTGGTCCACTTATAGTGGCATGAGGAGATAAAAAAATCCCTCTGAAATTATTTGCTGCAATGGCAGATTCACGTTTTTAAATAAAGGGATCACAGGTGCTAATGTCTTCTGTTCCGCTTGCCTATCTTCTGTTTCCAGGAACGATGAAAAAACAGCCGCCGATTACAAGATCCAGGGAGGCTCTGTTCTGCATCTGGTTCTTGCCCTGAGGGGAGGAGACACGCTCTGATGAATTGTTGCCTTCATCGAGGACTGAAGACGCACATCCAGCTGCAGAATCCACCTGCTGACATCGAGGGCCTCACAGAGCCACTGGTAGAAATCATTGCCTGTGGAGCGTTCCCTCACTGTAAATTTTTGTTGGTAAGCTAACCTGCTGAAAAAACCTGCGCAAAGTTACACAAAATTTTCAAAAGCTTTGGCTTAAGATGTTGCTGTCGGAGAAAACAAATGTTCAAGTCTTTTTCTGGGTGCGGCTCTGGAAGAAGAGTTTCCTGAGCCATGCTGCCGTGGAAAGTATATCTTCGTCACGCTCGTGATAACACAGATAAATGTTTTTGAAAGCTGCTTACTTAAAATAGATAGCTGTTTATTGAAATCCACTAAACTGTAGTTTTTTTTGTTTTTCTGTAGATCGATCTTGCTAACATTGTTTCTTATGAAGCGCTGATGTTGCGCATTTAGATTAATGAAGGTAGAACAGATTTGGTGTTCTCAGAAATAGATTCAGCGTCACCTGACGCAGAGAACATTTGGTCCATTCACTCTAATTTCTCCATTGTCCTTTCAACCTGATATTACACTCATCGAGCCGTTGGTTAATCAATCACCTTGGAAACGCCTAGCAACGTCTTGCAGCTTCTCAGGCTATCTTACAGTGTTTTGTTTGTTTTGCCCGTTCAAAAACCTGGAAACCAACAGTCCCAGTACTCACCAGCTTGTAGCAGAGAACTCTGCACTTGGATTTCCTTTTTTTTTTTTTTTTTTTTTTTTTTTTTTTAATTAAGTTGAATGAAAAAAGATGCCAGGCTAGCTTGATTTTTCTTGTCCAATTCTGAACCAGAAAAAGAAATGTCCATTTCTCAAAATATAAGACTGCCCTTGTAAGTGAAAGGAATAAGTCGATGACATGCTTTGCAGCTTTTATGTAATACTGTCTGTATCAGTCCATGCTGTCTTCTTTCCACCTGCTGCACGTCAGTGCCCGGCCCACCATGGGTTATTCGACTTGTAAAGAGTTATATTTCTGTTTTGACTCCATAATTTTGCTGCTGCAAGAAGTCGAAGCATGACACCATTTTGTTTCCAAACCGTGGCTTCAGTTTACTTTGATATTCTTTTGTGTCTGTGTGTGTTCAGAGAAGTAATATTCACTTTTGTGTATAAGATGGCCTGTACTTTTTTTTTTTTCCTTCCTTTTCAATATTGTGGAATAACGTTAATGCTGTTCTGTGTTCAAATTTCATGTGAAGCTGAACAAAGGAGATGTGACAACTATTACACTTGAATGTTTTTATTTGTCACACACTCACCACCGATATTTACATTTGCATTTTCCAACACAGAACATACATGAGTTTGAGAGACAGGTCTCAGTACGGCAGCTAGACTGCAAACAGTAAAAGGCGACTTAAATTAGAGACCTGCGTGTACAAAACATCATTTAGAAATAACATTTTCACCACAGTGTGCTAAAATGGAATATTGTATCGCTAAGAGATTTACACATCAGTAGACGCTGTTTATACATAAACTTGAATAATTCCACGATGCTTGAAGGCCCGCTTTGGTGTGAATTTGAGCAAGCAATGAAGGTCGTAGCTCATCAGGAATGCTGAGCAGCACAAAAGGCGGAGAGTAGAAAGGTCAGCACAGCAGAGCTTTCTTCACATCACTCGTAAGATTAAACCTTTTACAGCTTGCTCCATTCATGCTGCTGTGGCAGAGAAAGCTTCAGTATTTAACTTCGTTTTCATATATTGTCAAGTGTGGAGTCAGTAAAGTGTTTTTTTTTTTCTTTTTAAACGGAGGTAAATGTCCTAATTTGAAGTTCTCAACACTGGGGGGCTTGAGTCACATTCCTCAGAAATGTATGAGAGTACATAATAACATAATAATAATAACTTTAACATAATAGTGATATTTCTCTATAAATGAGACCTTGAATTAGAAATTAGTCAGTGTTTTTTATTATGTAAGAAACAATATACAGACTGTTGTGACATCTTTACAAACTGTCAATGCACAATAAACGTACGGGTGCAGACACATCTCTGTAAATGGAAAGAAATCCAGGACACCTCATTCCTCTTACAGTTTAATAAGAGCAATCTATTTGAAGCAGACCCAACTCTTTTGTAATATCCTCAATTATTTAACACCTGTCATCCTCTTGTAAGATTGAGACTCCTGAGGATTAAATAGCTAAAAGCACCATTATGGACATTTTGAAGTATCAAACTGTATTTCCGTCATTGAGATGTGCTGCGTTTCATGAACGGGAGGTTTTAGGCAGTGTGTTTAAGGAGAAGGCAGTGGGGGATGCCCTGAGACACGTCGAGAGACTGGAGAGTTCATAATGTGTCCTTATGTGTGCAGGAGTGTTCTTGCTATAATATGCAGCAGAATACAAATATAACCATTTACCAGGCAACAAATGATGATTTCATTCACGGGGGGTTGCATGTTCAGTTTTTGCTGGTGCCTGCAGTAACATTGCATTAAAAAATAAACTCTGGAAAAACAGACAAACTATGAATTAAAAAATAGTTTTTCCCATCACGTAAATCTCTTCTTGTTTTTTAAACACCTAAGATATAGCACAAAAATAATCAAGCATAGTTAGCTGTAAGCAGCAAAAAAAAAAATATCCTCATGAGGGTAAGACATGAATGACAGTCAGGTGGCGTTTTTATAAAAACCATTTTCACACGGGCATTCATCTGTGTCGGTGTCGGGATGAGCACATTAGTAATGCAAGTGGAATGAAAAGCATCACGGTTTCCCTTGGGATTCTTTCTTGTCCATGCAAGGCTGCCTTTTTTAAGCAGGTTATCTGTGTAGTGTCACCTTTTGTGGCTAAGCTTTAACGTTTCAATTATACCCCACTATAGCATTTTAAAGTTTTAACAAACTCTCCACATACATAAAAACACAATGACTATGGCACTGAAGATCGAGATACTGTTATTCTAATTAAGGCAGTCAACAAAGCCTGTGCGTTGTTTACCCAGCAAATTTATCAGCACCTAGTCCAGATCTCACATCAACCTCCAGATATGTAACTACGGTTACGTATCTGCAGTTTAAAGAATAAAAACTAAGAAAAGAAAGAAAAGTGTTAGAAAAGAAAAAGAATATTAGCAAAACTGAAATGAACATGTTAAAACTATAGAAATTAAAAAGTAAAAATGTATTTATATAAGCTATGATCACATTACATCATTACAAAAAGAAAAAAAAGACATTACAGAATTATAGTCACTTTAAAAATACAAAACACAAGTAATGCATTCAAGAAATTCATTTGAATCAGAGTTTCTGCTTTGATGATCAAAGATGCAGCTTTGGTGCGTTGAATAGGAGAAGATGCACAATTCATGATGACACCAAAAAATTAAAATACACAAAAAAAAAAGAAATGTTTCTGTGAACATCACAGTTCAGAAAAAGTCTTTCGATAACAATAAAAAATATAATTAAAAAAGTCACTCGCGTGGAACAACGGTGAGGCAGAGGGACGACGATGACAGTGATGGTGATGCTGCTGATGATGATGACGATGTAAAGCGTTAAACGTGTCTGTTGATACATGAATTTTGGAGATAGAAGGTGCTAACCTTTCTTTATTGCACTTTTGATGGACCCCAGATTTAAAAGCTTGAGGTCATACATTACTTAAACATTTGATTATATTTGGACCAGAGAAATGTTGATTGACATGACACTGAAACCAAAACAAAAGGAATAATCTTTAAAAAAAAAAAAAAGTGTAAAATAAGTAAACAAATTTTGGATTGTGTTTACATGGTGTGTGTGTGTCTGTGTATGTTTTTTTTTTTCTCTTTCTCCAGGGAGCAGGCTTTCAGCAGTCTTCTGACTTGTGGTTGTCTCCATCTTCTTTCGACAGAGGAGACCTGGCCTCCTTCATCTCCTCCCCCTCCTCTCCACTCTCTCCGCTGTTTCTTTTGCTTTCAGCTGGATAAACAACCATGCAGAACTTCTGGCCCACGTATGTCATTTTATCTGAGAGGACAGAGCAACAAAGGGGGAGAAGTAAAATATGTTACTAGTAGATACGGGAAACCTTGGAAAGAGTAAGGATGACCATTGCTGCAGTTTAAGCTAAACTAAGCCAAATTTACTGCCCCAGGTTCATCACGAAGCAACAAACGCCAGAGTGGAAGTGTAAAATAGCTGATGTTCTGTCAAGATTTCTGTTGGAATAATGAAGGATGGTGACTGATGGAAATAGTTCACTTACCAACAAAGCTGTCAAAGCACTGTGGCTTGTTGTCCCAGTAGACTCCCAGAAAGTAGACGGGGACACCGGTGAGCATGATGGCGAGGCCGATGCCACACACCACAGGCTCAGAGTAAAGTGAGAAGATGAGCAGGAAGGCCCAAAAGATGAGGTAAATGACCGGCCATATAAGGCTGATCTGGAAGAGAGGAAAAACCTTGTGAGTCTTGCAGAGTTATGAAAAGTAAATCCGTTATAACAAGCAATTTACAGCAACTTCAGTAGGTTTATTTTTTAGCTCTAAAAGCTGGATTTCCCAGTAGCTTTCAAAAACATTGCAGCACACATACATGACACACAGAAGAATATGAATGTATCCTTGCTTAAGTTGGCTATAGAGCAACACACCGGTCATACAGGTGGTAAAGCGTAAAGCATGCAACGTACAAATATGAAATGACCAAAAAATATTCCTCAACAAGTGAACCCACCTTGATCGGCCGGTGCATGTTGGGCTGTTTAATTCGCAAGACGATCTGCCCTGCGACAGTCACTCCATAGAAGAGGTAGTTGATGAAGCCCACGTAGTTGATGAGAGTGTACATGTCACTGGTGCACAACATGAGCAGGGTGGACAGGCACTGAGGAATAGGAGAGGGATGTTGTAGTTTGTGCATTATTATTATTATTATTATTATTATTATTATTATTTACTTTTGAGATTCGTGTTAAGTGAATGTCTAGATAGAGCAGCACTGGCGAGGGCTGTACTCACGGTGAACAGCAGCGCGGGAATGGGAGTGCAGCGTTTCACATGAATCATGGCCAGCAAACTGGGGAGGTGTCCCTCTCTGGCTCCAGCAAAGAACAACCTGCACATGAACACGTCATTTGAAGAGCACAGAAATAAAGTTTGAATATGTAATACACCTGCAGATTAAAAAGAAAATGAAATGTTATAACAAAATCCAACTTTAAAGCACTGTTGAAATTGAACATTTACCAGAATTAACCATATTAGAGTCAAGTTTATAGTACGTTTCAAATTGAACAAATTGTGCATAATCTCTGGTTGATTTATAGGTTAAATAAGTAATAATCTAGCCTGTTGTCACATACAAAACTGACAACTGTTCCACTAAAGATGCGACTCTCTTACAATCTACAATGCTCAATATGCTCATGAAGAGCACATTATAATATTTTGACAGTATTCCAGGTTTTCAGTGGCTATTTGAAGATATTTGAAGTTTTTAAACATTATAAATCTGCTCCATTAGAGCTTCCTCAATTTGACTTGCATGTTTTCTTTTGCCACATAGTGTTTTTTTTTTTTTCTCACATGAAACAGCAAAATGAGTCTGAACCAAGCGAGTGACAGCCTTCCAACATGAAGTGAAGCCCACTAACCGTGAAGAGGTGAAGAGGGAACCGTTGACTCCCCCAAAGGTGGAAAGAGCCACAGAGATGGGCATGATCCACGCCATCACTCCCAGCAGCTTCTCACCGAACGTCTGGGGTGGAGAGATTAGAGGATGAAGGTTAGAGGTTGGAGGAAAATGCAGGGCGATAAAAGAGACACACGCATATGGTTGTGAATATTACTCAACTGTGCATCCAAATGAGTTATGAACAGTTACATCCATGCAAAGGAACAATCTGACTGATGGAGTGACCAACGTGAACCACTAGGAGGCAACAGTCACTGGAAATGTTAAAGTGTGCAGTTGAAGGACGTTGGTCAAGGACTCACCACAGCAACAGCATTTGAGGCAGCAGCTCCTGGGGGCTCATGGCCGTGACATAGGCGATGTTGGCAAAGACGTAGACGAAGGTCACAAGTGGGATGGAAATGAAAATGGCACGTGGAAGGTTCCTGGAGACAATATGGCACAGTATGAAGTCAAAAGATGGAGAGAAAAGCTAAAGACAACAATATTAGCTGATAGAGTAGCTTTACACATGTTTTGAGCATCATTGACCAGAAACAGGAATGACAGTGAGAGCTTCTACCATGGTTAAATCAGTAAACGTCAGAGAGATTAAAACGAAAAAGACATTTAGTGCTGACTGAAGTTCAGTTTTCTGAACACAATGCATAATATTTCCAGGTAAATGGCAGGCAGACTGAGGTGTCTTACACATAGGGATCCACCAGCTCTTCTGTGACATAGTTGAGGAAGTTCCAGCCTCCATAGGCAAAGGAGCCTTGTAGGAACGATAACGCTATTAAGCCCACATCATAGTCCTGGAAGGGCTCAAAGGCATTGGCAGGCTCCAACCAGTAGTACTGTCCTGCAAGTGAAGGGACAGATGACACAAAAGAAGAGGCAACTTCTTCAGTTTGGAGTTACACAACACTCTTATTATGTACCCTCCAGAAAACTCAACCTTCACACTGTTTTTCTTGCTTAAATTTGTAGGGCCCGTTCAAATTAAATGGATCTGCTGCTGATCATGTATCTCTTGTTGTATAAACTTGTTCTGCCGAGGGGGTAAACAGACTGTTTTTTATTGAAGTTAGGGCTTGTTGTGAGAGATTCCAGCTGAAAATCACCATCTAATGAAAACAGTGTGTGTGATGTAAGTTGCGTAACGCTTGCTGCTATATCCACATAAAAATTGATGCACTTATGAAGTCCATAAGTTTCTAAAGAGAAATAATCAATTACTCTGGTTGGAGTAAAACTCTGAATAATCAATGGCAGTCACAGATGAACATGTTTTCCACCAAATCCCTTTAATCGATGTGATTTAGTGAAAATGAAAGTACCTTAGGCCCATACACTGTCCATCACATGTGGCCTGAAATATCCCATTGTATCAGACGCTGAACTCGCACAAAAATGCCCATTTTGTTGTTTCAGGCCCCCTCCCTCTGTGTCCCTTATAATAACTGACCCTCAGCCATGTTTGCACTGTAAACCCCCCAGTCCTGCTGATATTAGCAATGTGAGTTTTAACCTAAAGGGTCTCAGCAACTCGCTGACCCCAGAGGCAACCAAGTGAAGTCTGTCCCCCACTATACCATCCCGGGTCATTAAGGATGTCCCCACTGACCACAGGTGTGAGTGTGTGCGTGTTGTTTTTCCACATACAGACAGAAACCATTCCATAACATGTGCGGTGGACATATGCACTCCGTAACGCACAGATGGAATCAAAGCAAAGCTTACCCTTGCAGATCTGCACGATGCCCATGATGATGATGAGGACGAGGGCGAGCAGCTTGCCAGCAGTAAAGATATCCTGCACTCGGGTGGCCCACCTCACACTCGAGCAATTTACCCATGTCAGCAGCACTAAACAAACAGGATGACAGAACAATTACGGACTTAATGCTTATTTTACTACAATAAAACACACTTTCCCTCCCGTTTCTGCTTAATTGGTGTCGCAATTGAAATGGTATTCACGTTCTATGCTGCTGGACACAGAGATTTTTATATTGTACCAGCTTTGTTATCAAAACCATATTTTCATAGTTTCAATTTACCTGAGTGCACCATTTTATCAGATCAATTTACCCAGCCTATCTAATACTGGTCAGTTATTTTTGGTTACTGGATACTGTATTGATTTAACTGACTAAACTCATCTGCCATCAGGCTCTCTTTTTTGTTGGAAATTATTTCCAAGTCATTTCAACCCAAGACTGACATAAGACATACAGTGCAAAATGTATTGGATTTGAGCCGTTCTCCTGTGTACAATGGGCCACTGGGTTCAGGGCTATAGGGTGCCATTAATTAGGAGGTCTGTTTGACTCTGTGGGATTAAGTTCTTCACATTAAATAAATCTGAGCCATGGGGGGACAAAGGCAGATGACCCCAGAACACATGTGTGGAACCGACTCGTATAAACACAGCGTGGAAGGCCGCAGTGGGGTTTGCATGAATTTTTCTGCATTAGTGATGGGTGCTGTGAAGGGGCAGATGGGGGAAAAGTTAGGACTTAAACCATGTGGGTCTTTGCTGTTGCAGTAAATGGGGAGAGAAAATGAAAGACTGGGCATGCACATTAGACTATGAATGATGCTCCTTATACATGCACAAATACATACAGGCCGGAGTTATGTAAAATTCAACTGTCTAATTCTTAAGCAGCCCTGAGCACATACTTGTTAAACCACCACTCTCTTCTTTAATTTGTTTGACCCAGAAACACACTGTATAACCTGTGGATCGGCAATGTACGTCATGTAAAAAATTACTTTTGCCAACTGTGGATGGGAGTCTCCAAGCAGGTTTTTGAAATGGTAACCCTTGAACCATGTGCATTTTATGTTGAGAGGAACAAACTGGCCATCAACTGGTGGCAACTAATAAATAGGTAAGAATATATCCTGAAACAATAATGTAATGTTCCCCAAAGGGCCATATTTAGAAAATCCCAGGCATGCCCTAAAAAGGCATAAACATATACACAAAACGCCTACATGCTGCCCCCATAAACAAGGATGACATCATAGTAGAGAGGAAACATGCAGCCTCTCCCCTACTTTTGCTGTGAAGAACAACAGTAAACAAGAACAAATAATTCATGGCTCAGCATTTCTTTTCTTTCTTTTTTTCTTTTTTTTATTTGGCAGAAAGCTGCCCTGCAACATCTGTCCACTCAAGAGATTAACCATAAACAAACTAATTATAGGTCCTAAAATGTGTGGAGGCAGTTCTTTCCAAAACTGAACATCTTCGTAAGGAAAGGTGTTCCTCGAAATGAACAAGTTAATCTTGTTAAATGTAGGTCAGTGTGTGAAAAACACAAGCAGTACAAAGTGTTCAGAAAGTGCCTCCACTGTCTTCGCTGCCACTTGTCTTCACTGTTTGCGCTTCTTCTGATGCAGCACGTGGTCTTTGGGTTAGTTTGGGATTGACGGCACCTATAAAGTGATATCTTGGCTTCAAACAGTCTGATTTTCTCCAAATATATTGGAATGTTATCGCACCGATGCATCATATCAGCTGCTTCCGTGTCTGATTTTGAATGTGGGGCTCTGCGGTAGTCATAGTTTTACTTAAGACTTTCTTTTAGCACTGTAAATACCTATATTCAGGGAGAGAAAATCTGAAAACAAAGCAAAACACGGTTTGCCTGCAGCGCTAAAAGCGCCAAGTCCTCCAAACTCTGAACAGACCTGAAATTGATTGATCAGTCAGTCAGACTAAATTTACAGCATGAAGCTGTTCTCACCAAACCCTCAAACTGTGTGTGGGGGTTTCTGGGCTGACAGCATACCCGGGGCAACGGGAGATGAGCTGTGATCAATGCAACAGAGGATGGTGTATTTTTCTACCTGTACGTCATACTCTCCTCGTGTTTCTGCCCTCACATGTACAAGACCTGCTATACATGTGTGTCCTGAGCACTGACATCATCAGTCAACTCCCCCAGAGGGCTCCACTTCAACTTCAAACACCCTTACAGGACTGCAGGCTGGCTCCTGAAATCCACTGCTGATTTTTGAATGCAGTGTTGAACTAGAAATGAAGCAGTGGGTGTCTTCTTTTTGCCGAGTTAAAAATGTGTTTGCACACGTTTTTGTGCAAGGTTTGTGAAAGTGAGGTTTACAGTTTTAGGCCAATCACTAAAGAGTTCATCTGTCTGTCGGTGAAAATGCTGGTATTTTCCAACTCTATTTAAAAAAAAAAAAAAAAAGAAACTCTCTTTGGAGATGAGTTTCTGGAAAAAATAATCAAATAAACACCTAATGGTGATGTTTTTAAAAACTCAGGGACCAACTGGAATCTGTGTCAGTGCGAACACAGTTACTGTGGTTTTTCCAGTTTCTCCAGCTCTTGTTTCTTTGTAAATTAAACTCAGCAAAGCTTTGCAGGAACACGCTCAGTGCACATTCCTGGCACAAATTTAGTTGACAAAAATAAAAAAAAATAATATTAAAGGTGCACTTGTTGGGTTGGGTGTTGGATTTTTTTTTTTTGTTTGTTTGTTTTTTGCATTATTGCAGCATAAATCTCATCAGAGCTCTGGCCAAAACCAGTGTTTATGGAACACTTATGGAATTTTACAGCTGGATGTTTGTCAGATCAGACGATTAACAAAGAGCTGTTTTGTAATCATCACACATACATACAATGCACACACTTTTCTCCGGTGTCCATGCCTGTCTCTCTTTGTGTCTGAAGGCTGCCTGCAGTATTTGCCCCATGCGTGAGAACTACTGAGGGTTCTGCACTGATCACCATCGTGTCAGCCCCACCACATCTTTACATTTGTCTTGACACGTTCACCACTGGTAAATGCTTATCATTTCATTGCTTTATGCCCTTCCTCTCTGTGACATTGAACCAAGGGTTGGATAACACAAGAGATTTCAAAAATAGAAGGGCAGGGAAAAAAAGTAGGGCAAACACTTTTCTTGGAGCGTTACTTTTAGCCATCTTTGCACCTTTTTCATGATAGATTTGTTTATCTTCCTTTTGCTGTCCCATCTAAAAAGAAGGATAAAAATATGCTCTCTAAAAAAATCTTCAAACTGATTGTGTTTTCATGCCTTCCTTACAGTCTGGGCCTTTTTATTCTGAAATGGACAGTTTTCTCCGAAAAATAAACAGAAAAAGAGCAGTCTTGATTCCAGTTTGTCGAGCCTGTTAGGGAAAGAACTTACTTTTTAAATTTACCTCACAGTACTAAGCAGCTATTTGTATTGATGCAGATTCTCCTTAGAGAAAAACATGTTTGTGACTCCAGATGTGTCATTCTGTGTGAATAGATCTGATCATGTGACTCACGGAGACAGACGGCGGCCAGCAGCCTCAGGCCATTCTCTGGAGGAAAGCAGGTGGGAAACAGAGGCTGGAGGACGTAGTTGGAGAAAGTCAGAGCAATCACAGCCTGGTTGGTCGGGTAGATGACCAACACAGCGATCCATAGTCGCAAAAATCTAAAGCAAAAGAAGCAGAGGTTGACACAGTTACGTGTTTGTAGAGTATATTTGGCACACATGCATCCAAAGCAGGTAATTTTTGGTTAAATGTAGCCTGTTCTTTACTATGCTTGACCTCTCATTGGAATCAATCTGCTCGAGAAAGAAAATTTACTTTGAACACATTAGAAGGCCCAAAATAACTGGGAAATATTAGTTATTCACCAGGCAACATAGGAAACATTTGCTGGTTTGAAGGTGGATTCTGGGAAGTCATTATTGTTTTCTTTAGCTATTTTTGAGAAATAACAGACTAAAATAAGGTAAAAAATGAATATTTACAGATGAGGAAAGCGTGCAGAAATTGAATAAATAATGCTGAACAATAATCCCACCAACCAAGAACAAATGAAAGGGGGAAAACCCATGTTGCAACACTCACATCTCTTTATTTGACCTACTTTGATGAGGCAGCTGTGACTTCCCCTCATTTTTCTAACTGTTTGCTTAAGTCTTGGAGGTGAGACAACAGCGCTTTAAACATGCCACCAGAAACCGGCAGACAATAAAATATCCACTCGACAGCCTGTTTGCAATTAGAAGTGGCATTTTTCTTTTTAGCAAGACATTTCTGCTTTTGTGTCAGAAAACAGACATAAAATGATGAGCGTAGACGGTAGACATGATAAACAACACTCATCACAGACCTGGAAAACAGCACAGCAGCTGACTGACATGTATCCAAGATAAGCAGGATAAGCAGGTAAAGACTGAATAGCGATTTTAACCAGAATATGCATACAAGATAAGCCTCCCCCCTAAAAAAAAAAAACAAAAAAACAAAAAAACAAACACCAATCCAGGCCACATTACAGACAGTGAGCTTTTTCATACACTCAAATTTGATTAATACTGCACTGCTGAAATGGGATGAAGGAGAGCTGTGGGGTTTACCGGGGTTCAGTGGGCCAGATCAGGTAGTGTGGTATTTTTATGAAATTTTCTGAAAGGATTTTAAAGGGATCATTTCACCTGAATGCATTAGCTGTGACCCTCTGGAATGCATTTCATTAAAGAATGTACATCCAGTACTCACTAATGCTGATTAAAGCCTCTCCAGAGCACAAGTGCTGTGTTGTAATTTCACCCACTTCACACTTCACTATCAAGTGTGTTAACTCTCTTCCTTGAGCAAGGTTGTTCTGTTTCAATGAGCATTTCGCGCTGTTTTATAACTGTTCAGTAAACTTTATGACTTTACAGTGAAATATTGTACTTTTATCTTTATCTAAATTGTTTTAACTGCACATTCATGGCCGGATGAGAATCGGCTAATATGATATGATCGTATGGAGTTTATAGAAGCACCGCAGAGCCAGTTTCAACATTAACATCCCCTACTGACTAATTTCACCAATATTTCCTCCTTGCCTATATAGGATTTTTCTTTATCACTACATTTTATTCATACAACCGATAACCGTTTCATAACCTTTTATCTGAGGATTGTTCTCGCAAGTTAGTTGATCTGAGTATAAATTGATTAAGTCTGTACATATTTCCAAAGCGTATTTCAATAGGATCTTCTCAGAAATAGGAAGAAAAGAAAGGGAAACAAAAGGAGTAATACTAAAAAACTACAATAAAGCAGAGAGGGAACGAGAAGCTCTGTCATTCAGGAGGAAGTCGCTCCTCCTCATTTTCAAGGAACTCGCTGAGGTGAAGTGAGACTTAGTGAATTAAATATTTCTGCCATTACAATTAACAAACACTACGTCTCCCCTCCAAGCCACCATACATGCACACAGGGACAAAAGGAGCAGGACAACAAAAATAAACCTCCCTTGAACATGGCTTATTTATGCTAGACGGAGGGCACGGGGAAAACTTCAAACTGGCCATCTGAAGCCACGAACTACAAAGTCTCTTGAGGTAAAAGTTCATTGATGTGTATTGATAGCTGTTCTACAAAGAGACCAAAAACAATCTTCGCCCTGTTATGTCTGGTTGAATTCCTCTTCTAAAAATACCCCCAATAATATGTAACCTTGTGATACATGGAAAAAAAAACAATGCTCTTAATCTATGTTTACAGTCTGGGCAAAGGCATACTGTGTGTGAAATCTATGTTAACAAACGATATTGTTTTACAAGGAAATTCACTCTGGATGGTTCCCAAGCTTTGACTGAAAGCATCATAAACCTAAAGCTAAAGATGTATGTATGAATGGAAGGGGACTGTGAGCTGAAAGTCAAATTTCAAACCGGTTGATGGAGAGGGGACACTTTAACAGCAGTGGATCTTTTGTATACACAGTTTTAATCACTTGACATTTTAACCATTAATGATATCTGACCTCGATGCTCAACTACAACTAAAGACACCTGATTTGGATCAATTTGTCTGAACTATATCCCAATATATTTACTTTTGAGGTTCCACAAATGTTTCGCTAACCATCCTGACCTGTGATTGGAAGAAATATGCCTTCCGAAGAAAGACGACTGAGAGAAACGTAAAGAAACCCATTATTTACATAAAGAGAGATTTATATGTGCATTATGCATATATAAAAATACTCTATTTTGAAAGTTTTTGAAAAAAAAAATTGGGATATGCACCAAAATTGAGTCTATTCTACCCATGCTTCATCGCACCACCAAGTTTGACTTGAATTTAGGATGAGAGTTTGTTGCATCATCTCTCATTCAAATAGATAAACCACTGCCAACAAGAAATCATGAATGTGTCAAAATCATATTTTGAAAATGTCTTTTTTTTTTTTACATCTAAAACAACTCACCCCGCCAGTCCACCGAAGATGTCCTTGACATAGGAATAGTCTCCTCCTGATTTGGGAATGGTGACGCCCAGCTCAGCGTAGCACAATGCCCCGATGGCAGTGATGATACCTGTGATGATCCAGACGATCAGGGCTACACCCACGGAGCTGGCATTCTCCATGACTCCCTTCGGACTGACGAAGATACCTGAGCCTATAATGTTACCTGATGAAAGGAGGGAGAGCGATGTCAGGTTTCAGAGCTCACATCATAACCATGCGACCACATATACATTTGTGTTCACTGCATCATATTATGTTTGGGTTTTTTTTTTTTTTTTGACTGAAAGTTTTACATCCATTGTCATTTTGAATGCCTCCATAATTACATTTTTGTCTTGCGTGTCATTTTGGTTGTATTTGGCCCTTCATTTTTGCTATTTGGTGTCGGATTCTTGTCATTTTGCATAACTATGTATAAACTCTTTGTGGACACTCAGTATCTATGGTGATTTTGTATCTAATTTTAATTGCTTTCTGTCCCTTTTTGGGTTACGTCATATATATCTGGGGCAGCGAGGCCTTGGATCCACTAACTCCTGGGTCCATGGGCCTCTGCCCAGTAATCTCTTCTTGATTAATGCCCACAAGCTGTTTATCTGTACAGTTATAAAAAAGAAAAAAGAAGAGTGGCTGATACTCTTCATTTCTAGGTAGCTGTTGTGCTAGTTCAGTAAAGTATTATAAGAACATAGACAAAATTAATAATAAAAAAAAAAAACAATCAAACTAAGCAGGAAACTATAAATGACCCAAGTAAAGAAAAATATAAAGTTGTAGTTGAAAGTTATCATATGCTGACTGCACACTTATGAGGAGATGGAGTGAGACAGCGAGCAGGGTGAATGAGTTCAAAGGGGGAGGAGGGATGAGAGGTGGATGCAGAAGGGGGAGAATAATGTCCTGACACCCCTGATGAGCGTCAGAGAGTTGTTTATACAGGAACTAAAAGATGGAGAGATGCGTGATTGCATACCAACATGAAAGAACTGCTTGCTCTGATGCGGCAGGGGTTACAGTTTGGGAACATTCTGTCACGTTCAGGGTTAACCGAGGTTTGGCTGTGTTTGAACCGGGAAAAATGTGACAAGGGTCAAAGATCGCAGCTTTTGAATCATACTAGGCTGTATAATAGGCTCAATGGATCTTTACAGTGCAGAGGTCAAAGGTATGAGCGATACCGTCCCACTGTGCATACTCACTCATGTGAACAGTTTGTCTGGATCCTCTTTGGCTACTATAATTCCTATCTCTATAAAGTGTTGTATGCAACTTGCAAATAAAAGTATGTCCAGCTACACTAAGTGTAAGTTATTTCTCAAAATGTTGGTTTGGTACATTTGTTGCAATTTTACATGCTTGAAGTTGGAATAGCAACTTCAAACGAGATCCACAGACACTGTGTTTGGCTTTATGAAATGCGGGGGTTGGAGAGGGGGTTGCTCATAATTATCTGACAGTTTTTAGACAGTCCCTCCCTAAACAGCTGAACAGGGTGGACACAATATTCACAAATATGACTTTTTTTTCTGACATTTTCCGGACTAAAGCAGAACTCTGAGTCATTCATTTAATCAACCATTATTTGCGCAACAGAACAATAATCATGTTCTCTTGATGTATTGCTAAAAAAAAAATGTCCTCATTAACTTTTTAATGTCTACTGTATCATATCATTTTGCTCAGCTGAAAATATGCACACTACATATTAACTGAAGTGCAATCAGCTGTTTGCTTAGGTAACTTGGGCTTCAGGTAAAAGTTAAAAGAACAAGACAAACGTCCCCTCCTCTGATTACACACACATTTTATGGCAGAAAGGGTCGACGCTGCATGACCTTTGACAGCTAAGAAAGAAAAAAAAAGAGGAAGGTGTAGAGTCATGTGCTGACTCAGGATAGACTTTCTTCTCTTGTGACCTCTCTGGTATGCCAGCACAAAATTTGGTAAAGTTTGCAGATGACGTTGAAAGCGACATGCTGGCTACTGGTGAATAGGACAGGTTCATATTTGGTTCATATTTTATATATAAGTCCAAAAGGGGGAAAAGGGGGCTTGTATGTCTTGTGACTCTCCGTATGGGTTTGTGCAAGACTGCTGACTAATGTGGAATCTTTGGCTTTCCTGCTCTTGTCGTCATTTTTACATCCTTTTGTCTGATGGCTGGGATTTTCTGTTTTTCTGCTCTACAAGGCTGTTGCCAAACTGCTGGGTGTCTCTAACCTAAGACCTAAGACCAGCCCAGCACTGCATCAGTTATGAGAAGCAGTGGATTAAAAAAAACTAGCAAAAAAAAAAAAAAAAAAAAAAAGAATGTCTGAGCTGTTATATCACTGGAGGTAGTGAAAATCAGCTGTGTCCTCTGAGGTTTCCTCTCTTTACAAATCTCTTCTGGCCTGTTTTCACACAGGATATTTAAATATCCTCTATTGTCATCGGCCTGCTTTTTCCTCTTCAATTCATTTTCCTCTTCAGAATTGATCTTTTCCCTTCCAACCCAGTTTCAAATGTTTGGTCCAACATTCGGACTGATTTTAGGGTGGCATTACAAACTTATCTGTGATAATTGAAGATACATTTTGTGCAGAAAACTAAACATGTACTTTTCTTCTGTATTTTAAGTGGAGTTGACTGCTCCCAAATGGAGGAACCAACTCCTCATTTGCCCTGTGGCGCATGGTTTAAACCAACACATAACCAAACAGCACTTAAAGCAGCTGGGGATTGTGAATGTGGTTGTGCAGCATTAAAGTACAACCCTAATCAGCCATTATGAAATCCCTTAAGATTAGTTCTTGAATCACAACCTGTAACCCCAAGCAATGTAGCTCTGTTCAGACGGCCTCAAAGCAGAAGCAAACCTCCTGCTTCCACAACTAGAGCATCCCAGATGCTGCAGGTCAGTGCACCTGCGCACATGCATGCAAGGTCACACTGCACTGGAGACATTTCTGAGGCAGAATTGTCTTTTGTTTGGTGTCCACAGTCATGGACAACTGCGGATTACTTAATTATATATAACTAAAAAAAAGAGAAAGAGAAAGGGAATAAAAGAAACAATAGTAACAGGATTAAACTGAGCAACATAGATTGGAGGTAAGCCAGGCGAGCTAATAATTAAAAAACAAAACAACTACAATAAAATAAGAAACGTTATCAGGGTGAGGACTTCTACTTGGGGCCAAAAGTTAACTTCTAATTCAAATTCACTCCTTGGATTTACATGTGCAAATCCTTCTACTGTCTGAATGGCCACAGAAGTGTTTGAGGTCCTCGTGTGCTCGATCCTTTTCATGGAAACCCAGCAGGGCATGTTCTCAAAGAAAGGATCAGACAAGTCACCTGAGCTCCAGTCGCTCTCCCACATGACAAAATTAACTGAACAATTATGAATGAGTTACTTGGTCAAGGACAAGAGTCTGCTGACTGTGCCGAGGACTCTGGACAGTTGTAAAAGCCTTCGAAAGATGGAATAAGTGGCTCAATGCCACCAACCTGTTTCTTAATATTTGACAGATGAATGGAGACTGATAAATGATTAAATTATCTAAATGGCCACCCACTGATACAATCAGGGGCGACGTGATGGAGATAAGATGCTTACAGCATTTTTGTTTGCATTCTGAATGTAGCAAAGCATTTGATTATTTTTTATCTGTAATTGCAACATCTAAGCATGATTGTTGTCTCAGGAAGGCATAAAAAAACATGACTCAATCAATAAACTGTTTGTAAATTTAACTTTGAGGTTCGGCAGAGCTTCTTAGTGGAAAGCAGAGGTAAGGTCAATGAATGAGACTGAAGTTACATGGACATGCAAAAGATTGGACATATACCTGGTGAAAATTTCTGTTCGCAGTAAAAGTAGAAGCAGCTAAGTGATTTTTGTATGAAAAAAGGAGACGATCATCACTGTCTCTCTCTTCTTCCATTTTACCAGCCTGCCACTGTCATTCTGTTGTAACAAACCTCCTGAAAAAAAAAACCATGCACGCACACTCCCTGTGACCATCTCTCCCCTGTTCCTCCTGTTTCCGTGGAAACAAATGAATGATTCATCTCCTCCCTTCTCTTCATCCAGTGAAGGTCAACTTGAAAATACACAACACTCCATCTGGAAGATCTGTGTCATGTTCCTTCCCTGACTTTGTATCGATCCATGTGACATAATGGTGTAATAGTTCTTTGTTTGTTATCTGAATTGTCTCACAAAACTCAATGATCTCTGGACACACCTGCCGTGTCATTTACTCCATCTTACTCATGTAGACAGTCATTAATGCAATTGTATGTTTCTTTAAAGACAGAGGTGGTGCTGGTGAAATGTTAGTGATTGCTTTAATTAACAACATTAATAAAGAAAGAAATTCTAATTTGATGGTTTGCCAACTATATTCTGATACTACACTGGATCCTACATTTCCCACAATGCAAATCAATCTGGTAATCAACGACTTTCTTATCTCTGCCTTTAGAAAGCTTCCTCTTGAGCTGAAATGAGTCAAAGTTCATGTTCAAAATGCATTTTTCATTCCAAAATCACCAAGATCTGTTCTCATATACATTGGCAGAAAACGTGAGAGTTGCATAGCGGTTTTTGACTGTCCATGAGGACATCTCAGTGCACACAAGTCAGTCATGTGAGCCTGCAAGTCGCTCTGAATGGACTAAAGCTCCGAGCATCAAAGATGACCGAAGGTGACGACATTCTCTGGCCGGGCAGGCTGCAGAGTGATGATGAAAGCCTCTCTGATAAACTGCTACAGGGGCAGAGGTCTCTTACATGAAGAAGTGAGAAGTAGTTGACTTGAAAAGAATTTCTCTTACAAACAAATAAATGTCTGTGCTCTTGTAAACTACCATCACGCATCTTGGAACAACCCTGTTTGTAGTTTTTGACTCTCTTATTTTTAAAAGGATGTTTAAGCTTTAAAGTGTGTAGATAATAAGATCCTTTTTTATCCCAAACAAATGAGACAGTTCCTTTTCTATTTTTTGCTGACGCATGTGACACAGGCAATATCACTAACTTATCGTATGATTCCCACTTCACCATCACAATCTATTTGTTCCTTATTTCAGAGGTTGAGGCTTAACTGAATCTCACACCCGATACCAGCGGCAGCACTTAATGATTTACTGTACAGTTTGTTCTTTTTTTTTTTTTTTTTTTTGTCTGGTGTTCAAATGCAGTCCAGGCTATTAGGGATGAAATTTAATGTCAATCACTTACCGACAATAATACCGCAAGCGCTCACAAGTCCGATCTCCTTCTTGAGCGCAACTCCTCCAGATTCCTCACCGGCAGCATCCTTGGCAGAGCCCGCAGTGCTGCTCCGTTGTCTCGGACCGTCCGTCATTTTTGGTGGCTGGACTTGAATTTTGACTTTCTAAAGCTCTTAATTTTTTTTTTTTCCTCACAGCACCTGATGCTGGCCGTGGGCTCGCCTCGCCTCGCCTCGCCTTGAGCGCAAGAGTCCTCTCTGCGCGCACAGAGCACGTTCACTGAAACGTGCCGCACTTATCTGGCGAGGAAGATTTCTGCTTTTGCGCTGTCAGCAACTTTTGACAGTGACTGTGCTCAGGATGAACACACACACACACACACAAAAAAAAAGCGACAGAATTAGGCCCCAAACAAAGGCACGCAATAATGTTTTGTTCTGTCTTTGGCACAGGTGTTGCGCGACGGTAGTCCGCTCATCGGGCACATAAGCACGTTTCAATGACAGTCCAAAAATGGAATAATAGAGAATATATTGGTGCTTCTCGTGCCTCTAGGCAAACTGGAATGAAGTAGTTCTTTAAAATAAATCACAAAAAAACTTTCATTGTAATTTCTTTGTCCCAGGTAAGAGGAACAGACAAAAGCGTCCCAAAAAAAAACTGTTCCAGTAGTGGGTGACAAGCAGACCTTCCTCTTCAGTAGACCTGTGTAGAGTTTGGGCACCAGACTTTGTATTGGGGTTGATATACATGCCCCCGTCATATTGCATTATAGCACCGCCCCACAACTGCATAGCCTTTCTTGTTTTTCTTCCTCCTTCAGCATTTCCAAGATCCTCCCCTCATCAGCTGTTCCTCCACATTTACTCCTGCTGCCGCAAACACAGTATGCACCCCCCCCACCCCAATACGCACACACACACTCACACACAAACAAGTGAAAAAAATACCCAACCCTTATGTTGCCCTGATGTTACCCTGCCTTGCAACACATATTTAACACACTCAACACAATTCATTTCATCTACACTTATTATTCAAGAAGCAGCGCTGCCTCAGTCTAAATTTAGCCCTTTCACTGTGACGTCATGCTTGCTTTACAGGACTGCCTGTATACATTTTGCATGTGCACGTTGCAGCAGATACACAGAGCAGACACTTTACATGGTGTCCTCAGATACTGTTGGAGGTTGTTATTCCCTGAACCTCTGAAGACTGTTTCTCAGTTGTAGTGCGAGGGAGAAGAAGAAAGCTGTTTTATTAATTGTCCAGCCCTGTTTAACAGTTTGGCTTTAGTGCACTAAAACCTTAGAATTAAGTTAACGAGTGGCTTTTGTTTAGGGTTTCTTTACTGCCGTTTACATTCATTGTACAGAGCAAATCTCTTTTCATGTAACATCAGTCCAAGTTTATCCTCATTCTCATCTTATCTCCTAAATAATATGTGGAATTTGTTTTTCTCAGCATAGATCAGAGTGCAGCTGGACCCCACAGTCTATGGACCTGGAAGATAGATTATTGTTTTGGTCAAGGGTGCTCCAGCAGCAAAGAGGCTTGCAGCTCGTCACTGTAAAAGCCCTCCAAACACTGTGCATGAATTGCATTTCCTGGAAAATCCAGAGGGAAAACCTGAGTGACCCCAATACTTCCCGAACAACATTCTGAACAACATTGTCTGTTGGGGACGAAGTCAGGGCTGCAGCAAGGCCAGTCCAGTACCCTTTTCATCCTCAGTCATGCCTTTGTTTGCAGAATATGTGTGTTTTTGCTTTCTTTCTTTCTTTCTTTCTTTCTTTCTTTCTTTTCTTTCTTTCTTTCTTTCTTTCTTTTTTTTTTTTTTTTTTTTTGCCTTGTTTAAATAATGCATGGACTGTCCCTGAAAAAATGCTGTCTTGATGGCAACATCTTCTTTCCTCTTTCTGGTCCCCTTCCTCTTTTTTTGGTGGTGGATGTGTGTGTGTGTGTGCATCCAGAATAATGCAGATTAGTGCATCCATTAAAATATTAATTAAGTGAACATTGACAAAATAATCATGAAATATCTTGGATTCGCTATTAAATTATAGATTAAATATGAAAAATTATTAACTTTTAAAAAAATGTTCCTGTACATTCCCAGACTTCCCTAGCTCTGTGCTACGGCATATAGATTCTCCAAACCAGTGAAGCAGGAAGGGGAACATGTTGTGTTGATACTTCTCACTCACAGCTTACCCATTAGGAAACAGGTCAGTGGGCCAGTTTGTTGACATTTTGCTGGCAAACAGCACTGTCCCTCAACATTTTTAGAAAGTCAGCAGGAACATCCCTGTTTGATTGTTATGGTTGATTTGAGAGCCTAAACCTCTTGAAAAAGCGGTCTACTCTTCCCATATAGGGACAACGCTCTAGTGCCTGCCACCATTGACTTTTTGTTTGCTGGGTGATTTAACATGAAAACAAGTAACAAAATTGTACTCAGGAACATCATCATCACAATATATTTTCTGCTCCTGTTAATAAGCAATCTCAAGACCTATCACAAGCATCCCAGAAGCTTTAATCTTCATTCAAAAATCATCCAGAGAGGATTTTTTCTTTTGTTGTATTTGTAATTGGTGATTCACACCATTCTCTGGTGAATAATATGCATAAAAGACAGTTTCGGTACCCTGATTGTTTTGTCTGATAGTGTTAATGGTTCTGGTTGCAGATGTGAAAGACACGCTTGATCACCTTTCCCGCTCCCTGATTGAAACCAAACAGTCTCCTTTTGTCCTTGTTAATGCTACTTATTGAGATCAGATGAAATCTAATTACATCATTCAAGTTACAGGAGGTCAAAGAGTTTTGACAAAATCTTTCTGAGGTGATAGGTTTGGGAAATGGCCAACATAGTCTGTGTTTGAGCATGGACAGGGCTAGATTAGGGGAGGAAATTATGCAATTAGAGCCAGATGAAAACAAAAAAACAATTTGTAGAAAAATTGAGAGCACAATTTCAAATAATTGTCTGATTTAGTCAAATAAAGGTAGATTTATGTTAGATGTTAAATATATGTTCTCAGTGGTTAATAAAAAAATTTAAGTTGATTTTTTAACAGTAAAGCCTGACTGCTAGTTCAATGAATTTTCCTCATTGCCAGTTTCAAATACTAAATATGTTCGTATTTATTCATCATCCAAAAATAAACCAATCCGTCTATAAATATAAAATACTATTTCTATAAATATGAACCAAAGATGATAAGGTCTGGAATATTCACCAAAAATACCAAGAAAATCTGCTTCTGCTGTTTCCTAACTTGCTTAACAATGCCTTTATTTTTAACACACTACCTATCACTGTGCTTAAGTTGAAGCACTTTTAAATATCAGCCAGTTTTCTGTATTTGGGTCCCTGAATTTCATCAGACTATGAACTGGTTGCAAGACAGTTTCATTAAAACACTAATAATTCACTATCCCTGCTCAAAAAGCTCAAAAGAAAAAGCTTGGTTGATTAAATTAAGGAATATTTAAGGTTGGCTTCCATCAGCAAACACCTTAAACTGTTAACTAGCTTTACTCATCAGTCCCTTGTATGCACATAGTTGTTATTAGAAGGAGTCACTGTTGTTTACACAAGTCATAGGTATTGCTATCACTAAAGAGCTTGTGTTTGGTTGCATGTGTTCTGTTTGATTAGCTTACTGGAGCATTTGAGCAAAAAGATAAGAGAGAAAAGGGTCGATGTTGAAACCCTGCAGAGACATGGGAAAAAGCTGGGGGCAGAGTAAAAGGCAAACAACATTTCTGAAGGCAAAATATGACAAATGTTTGTAATTATTGTACTTACATTGCAGTCAGAGACTGTTGGGACAGTGGTTATCTGTATCTGTGCTTCAGTATAAAGGATTTGTAAGGAAGTAATGGCTGAGCTACAGCTTTGATATGAGTGTGGACACATCCAAATTAGGCCAGCCATGGTGGAAAACAACCACCAAAGCAGCAATGAGGTTGGTATTTGTGGTTCCCGCTAAGAAGTCCCAGAAACCTTTTGAAATGTGCAAACAGAGACAGTAAAGACTTCCTTTCGGGACCTTTCTGCCTCTAGTCTTCTCCTCAGTAAACTCTGTTTGAGCTGAGCGGGGTCATGTGACTGACTTCTCCACTACAGAACAATGCAAGACTTTTCCTTGAAAAGCTTCCCGTCTGCTTATTTATGGTGTTTACGGCTTCTCCTGTGCATCCATCAAATTTAAAAAGCTGTACTTAAAAAAAGGGGAGAGTGAAGTCTGAGAAAAAAATGCTCCAAGTTGTCCTTTAATTCAAAATCTGTCGAGTGCAGAATCAAAAGATTAGTCAACAAGTCCAACAGGGGATTGGCTGAGGAGATATATAACATATCTGAAGAAGAGATTTGGGGTTGAGAGTTACACAGTTTTGGTGATAAAAATTACAAACATTTATGAGTCGGAGATAATAGGAACAGTGGTATGGTTTGAACTTCAGTGGCATGTCCTGAGTCAGCTTTTACTGGAAGTTTATCACTGTGATAAAGCCAACCCTGAGTCTTTTGTCTGATAGCACCAGTCATTACCTGCTGCTGCACTCAGACACACAAGCACAAACACAATGACAAAGTGAGGATTGTAGGTTTCGTGAGCTAAGTCCAACTTATTTCATCTTGCATTCTGCCTTTTCTTATACTCTGTAAAATCAGAAGCACTTCCACAGGTCGTCTCCAGGTCCTCACCTTCACACGCGCTCATTCCACCTCTCCACGATATCAAGACTGACATTATCATGTGTGATGCGTCAAAGCAAAACCACACATTATCTGTGCCCAACAGGTAACTGATCGAAAGGCACGGAGATTCACCAGATCGGGCTTTTAATGATTAACCCCACTGTTCCAGGTTGTTTGCTGCTCAGTGGATGGAAAAATGGAACAATGACATGCAAACATGGAGGTAATGGCTATGGTGCCAGGCAGGCTCACCAGAGATGGTTGTCACTAACGAGGACCTGACCATCCGCTAAGTGTCGGTTCATCACAGTTGCATTTAAGTATAATAAAATGACAGGACTGTTTCTGAAGCAGATCTTTTGTTTCTGATAGACAAATTGGCTGTACAGGTTAATCAAAGGAAAAGAGCTATCTGAAATAGCACTCACGGAGTTAATATATTAAATGCAGCTCAAGTTGCAGTGCAGGAATTTGCTCTTCTGCAAATGATTGAGTCCCTCCCTGAAGTAACACACAAACCTGGTTTTCAAGTCTGTTTCAAAGTTTGATGCGGTTTGTAAAATGATACTGTTACTGTCAAAGTACAGTTGAAGTCAGCGTTGTGACAGTGGTGCGACACCTGAGGGGAAGTCAAAAAGCATTTTTCATCAGCTGTCTGAGTTTCATTATGGTTCAGAATCAGCAGAAGGCGATTAAAAGAGAGATGAAAGAAGATAGATTCCTGCCGGTTGAAACAAAAAATGACACACCATCATATTCCTTAAGAGAAAACCCAAGAGGGAAATTACATTTGATATTCATCTGATTAAGCTGTGAGGGTGGAGCCTGGCCAGGAACCAGAGGTATAAAAGCTCTTCAGAATAATGCACTGAGCTGATCTGAGCTCCTCTGCTCTCTCTACAGTACTGATACTTGTCTGTTCATTAGTGCTTATGCAATAATTAGATGACAAATATCACATGAAAAACAATTTTTTATGCATTAAAAGTAACATAAATGTAGAAAGTTGAATTCATGAAAATACAATTATGAAATTATAATGAATAAAACAACAGTAAATCTGGTTTGTTTTTGCTTAAATATTCCTTATGTACCTGCAATGCAGTTGGAGATTCTTGGTCAGAGTAAGTCAAGAGTGAATATTCAGAGCTACTGCCAAAGTCAGTGGATTCTGTTCAGGGTTTGATTGCTTTTATATAGAAGCTTGTATATATCTGGATAGCCTGGCCAGTTGTACGCAGTCACTTTGTGAAAATTCTCTCTTGTGAAATGGGTCTGGCAACCCTCCCATTCACTGCCAACCAGTGAGGCAGACAGGCTTTATGCAGTGATTCATACAGGAAGAGCCTGGCTTGGACGCCTTTGGTCAAAAATGTCTTCTTTTTTTTTTTGACCATTTTGAAATGAAAAGCAAAGGGGTGAAATTCAAATATCTGGGCATCCCAAGTGATTTAAGTCTTTAACTTTTTAACTTAGCGATGTTGACCCAAGTGTGCCATTGTTTCATCATGGAGATGTTACATGACCATAAATAACACTGAACGCATCCAAGCTTTTTGCAGATCGACTGGATGATTTGACATGTCTTATGGTATTAGCTAAAGGTATTGTTGCAACGTGTTTTTGACTGATCTGTCGTTGACTGTCTGGTTGCATTAAAACTCCACTCTCTATTTGTTATTTGCTATTTATTTTCTCAAAAAAAAAAAAAAAAAACAGTTTGCGCTCAAGTTTCAAAACCGTCTTGCCTGTAATTTGATTATGATTGCGTGTTGGCAGGCAAACACGGGCATTTTGCCACTAAGCTATGTAAGATGGCATCAGCTCATCTGCCAGATGCACAAGTTAAAACTCTCTTTACTTGGGCCCAAAGTGTAGAAAACACAATGAGGAGGAGGAGGAGGAGGTGTTGTTTTTATGTCATCACATCTCCCGAAAGCTATAAATGGGGGGAAACCCAAAAGGAAAAAATAACTTGTATTCTAGCCTCAACTTAATAAAACTCAGGCTCTTGATGATCTGAGGACTGATGTAGATCGGTGCTTCATAAATCAAATATATTGTATTATTGTATTAAATATATAGTGTTGTTCAGGTTATTTTCGACTTGCTATCACTCGCTTCTGTGCTTTGCATATTACAGTACCTCAAAATAAAGAGTAGAGAAATGGCACTGGTGTGTCACCATCCCCATTTTCCTAGAAACCACCAAGTCTTCCAGCCCTGCAGGGAGGCAGTGCACATGTTCATTCAGGGGCATGTGGGTTGGAAATATGACATAACACATACTCACATTCATGTATCTGCAAACAGTTTTACTGAAACCTTAGACGGAGGTTGCACAACAGAGGTGGGGTGGCGGATGTACACAGATGGGGGTGTTTGGGGAGGTGGTCAGGGTGAGAAAATGTTTGGAAAGCGAGGAAGCTTTGTGGTCTCTGCAAGAAAGAGAGGAATGTATGAATTTACAGTGAGAATTGAAGAAAAGATGGAGGGGGGAGGGGGAAGCGAGTGAGAGGCTGGGAAAGGAGGAGGAGTGGGGAGGCGGCGACGGAGGTGTGTGAGCATGGGAGTGGAAATGGTAATTTGAGCCATGTGTTTACCATGTCCTCAGA
Source organism: Hirundichthys speculiger (assembly GCA_018398805.1). Classification (NCBI taxonomy): domain Eukaryota; kingdom Metazoa; phylum Chordata; class Actinopteri; order Beloniformes; family Exocoetidae; genus Hirundichthys; species Hirundichthys speculiger. The sequence continues at coordinate 540,537 of JAGFBZ010002592.1, read as the reverse complement.
AACATATGAGTTCCCAGGACAGCGTGTTCATGAGACAAAGTGAGATTACACACCAAGTTGATTAAATCTGATGTTTAGTTTCAGGATGAGGAAGAAGAATCTGTAAACACGGGAAAGTCAAACTCATCTTTTATTAGTTGGTGCTTATTAGGTGTAAAGAAGATAAAACAAGTTCATGTATATAATATGATGCATACATATTTTGATTACGCTTTTAGTTTTTTGTCGGCTTTATTTTTTTGTTTTAAATCATGAAGTCTTTAGTAAAGCATCACAGCATTTTCTTCAATGTACTCATAGATTATCTATGGACAAACAGTTTCAAGAAAAGAAGAAACATCTGGATGTAATTTTTGTGCTATGTCATCCTTCTATTGTAACAACAACAACAACAAAAAACGAAAGAAAAAAAGGAAAATAACATTCGACTATCAATACAAACCACAATGGGCACGTGTTTGTCACAACATGCTAAATGTATGCACCTGGCATGTCTGAGAATCTCCATATCAAAATATATGGACGTTGGCAACGTAAAATCTCTTGTTTTCAGTTAAAAGATCCTGTTTTCAGTTAACACTATAATAGTGAAGGGTACAGTTTAGTGTTTTTATTTCTATTATATGTTAAAATATACAAGTCTGAAGAACTTTGTTTAGGAGACCAATGTTCAAATCCATTGAGAGACTCGTGTTTTTTGGGGTTTTTTTTTTCTATTGAATTTAGCCTTTGCCCTTGTGGTTTGAGGCTTGTTTAGGATTAGGAAAATCCCCTATTTTGGCTTAAAGTGCAGCTTTTCACAGTCATGCATATTTCTAAGAAGTCCTTTTTTTAAGTAAGATTTTTTTCTATAAAAAAACACATCATTGAAACCTTTTTCAGTGTGCAGGTATGAGGTGCTTCTTTTTACGCAATCACCTTTTTCTTTTTCCCTCTGAAATCTTGAGTTTCTTGACAAGGATATCTTAACAAGGATAGATAGGATCAGGAATTAGTCCATTAGGAGGACAGCACACGATGGATGTTTTGGAGAAAAAGTCAGAGAGACCAGACTGAGATGGTTTGGACATGTACATAGGAGGGACAGTGAATATATATTGGTAGAAGGATGATGAGGCTGGAACTGCCAGGCAGGAGGTGTAGAGGAAGAGCAAAGAGGACATTTATGTATGTAGAGAAAAGGACGCTAGGTTAGCTGGTGTGAGTGGAGAAGATGTAGAGAATAGGGTTAGATGGAGGCAGGTGATTTGCTGTCGTGACCCCAGAAAGGAAATGAAGAAGAAGTTGAGACAGTGTTAGTCCAATGGTGCAGAGTTTAATGTGGGACAATCTGTGTCCTAGGTGGACAGTATCACTCAAAAAGCAGATCCTGGTATTCTTGGTTTTTCAGTATATCTTGGTGTTGAGATTTGATGTTGACAGCACATTCGAAAAAAGACAGCTTGTTATTTTTTTCATCCTCTCTAGGTGAACGTGATGTTGGTGTCCACTGAGTACATATGTTCAGTGAAGGGTTTACCTTCTTGAGTGTGTCTTTAGGTCCAGCTGCAGATCTGAACCAGTAGCTTGGTGTTGTTCCCTTGTAGGAGCCTAATGCTCTACTTTCTACTTCCTGTATACAAGTTTGGCAAGAATGGGTGACACTGGAGAACACATGGCGTGTTGATGATGAGTCTGAATAGCTTCCCTTCTTGACAAAAAATTCTGTAGTGAAAAGCATAGTCAATTACTTCCTCCTTTACCAGTTGCTGCTGAAAGTCTGTGACTTTCTTCTGATATCTGCTTATTGGGTCCTTCTTCAGAGCCTTGTGAGTGGCTCTGAATAAATTTGTCATTTTTTTTCCAATAACAAGCTGTGCTCAAAACCACTGTACATCTTCACTTGTCTGAAAATGCTCTTAGGCAATTAGACAGTTGTAGAGATAATTGAAGAGACAGCTGTATCAGAACAAAATTTAACAGTCCTTCATTTTGTGCAACTAAAATAAGCTCATGCTGCTTTAAAGCGCATATTGACAATAAACTTTATCTCCCATAATGCATTTCGTCGTTACCCACAAGATAACAGTGTATAACCATGAGCAAGACATTAAGATGATTTTCAGAGCTGACGAACTTAAGAAAAACGAATACAAGTTTGTACCTCAAGGTGAAGAAACACTAGGCCTGTCTTTTGGGTTGTGAGGCGGTGTCAGTCGTGAAAGAGTATAATCTCCGTAGGCATTTTGACAGCAAACACGGAGCTGAGTATGCTAAATTTAGCCTACAAGAAAAACAAATCCCTTCCGCTTCTAACCATTACCTGTGCGAGAGCAAGTTTACAATCACAAACTCTGAGTTTAATATAATAATGAGTTAAATATTTGACACTTAAATACATAATAAACACAGAAACCATTATTTAACAAGGTGTAGTTTAATTTATTTTGATGCTGATGCCACCATGATGCTGATGTGGCCTTCAGTGAAAATGAGTCTGACACCCCTGCTGTAAACTGTAGCCTAACTCTCTCATACAAAGTCCTGACTACAGGATTTTCAGTGCTGTCAGGGAGTTGCGGTGTGCACACTACACGAATGCACTCGTCACGTGCATGGGAGTTTTGATGTTGTCATGGGTTCACATTTCACAACTGATCACAGGCTCGCATGCAAGATATTTGATCCAAGTCTGTGACTTATCATCCAGGCTCAGAGATCATGCCTTTGAAGCTTTCATACGTAGTAATTAGTGATTTCCATTTGACTTCTACTGGCTGATGGTTAGAATGGTGTTTTTATTTATGGATTATGCAGCAAAGGTTTGAAATGCAGTCAGTAATGTTTGTGCCATACAGATATAGTATCAAAAACAATATCAGAAAAAAATGCATGAAGCAAAGATATTTGATCCACCAGCCTCTGCCTCTGTCACTAAATAAATGTTGGAAAATCATGTTCATGATTCCCTTGCGTATATCTGCAGCTCAGACTTGACCTCGTCTGAACATGTCTGTGTTACAATTTATTGCCCATTTTGAAGAGAGCAACACTGACACATTTATTGATTTGCATTCTTTAGAATCGTTATTTCTGTCGTGGCAGGACCCCAGAGGTCCAAGGAACATCTGATTGCTGCTTTATCAAAGTGTATTGTAAACAGCTACTTCAAAAGCCTGCTGAGTAAGAAAAAAGTAAGTACTGCAGAGAGAAAAAAATAAGTTTTCCAAACATGACACAGACTTCTAGTCTAATAGTTCCTTATTTCTCACAGGATTCTATGTATTGTTCTCCTTAATCGCTATTAAGACCTGCAAGCAGATCTCCCTTCAGAACAACAAGGTACTTAGTAAGTGCACTAATACTGATCTGCTGATCCAGCAGCTGAGTTTGTCAGAGCACAGAGTGTTTTGTTCTTACAGATATTCTATTAGCACAACTTCCTATTTCAGGGTGTGGATCAGAAAATGACTTGGACAGATTCAAACCTCTGAATGGGTTGTTTTTCACATAATACAGCAAGAGTGTCCTCTTCTTCCGTATGTGTGTGTGAGTGTGTATGTGTGGGTCTGTGCACATTGCAAGTATTTGTTTCCCCCCAGCCCCTCCCACGCAGCCAGCGCCGTCTGCACGGGGCTGTTTTTATGGAAGTCTGGCTGAATCCAGTTCACACCGCCTCAAAACATGACCTCCTCGTCTCACTCTCCTTCTCCTACCGCTTCAACTATCTGATGGAATTTTTTTTTTCAACTCATGCTGATTCCAGCACTTATTTGTCTTCACCCTTGTTGTATTGCTCTTGCATATCTTTTGTGTCATTTTTTTTATTCCTCAATACTTTCCTTCATTTCCCCCACTTATCTATCCTCACTTTTGATGTCCCTACAGAAGCTGCATTTAAACCAAGTACTGCCAGAACTGAAACCAGGGCTGTTGAAGTTCCACCACTACCCTTGTCTAGCTGATGCTTGGCTAACTAACTCGGGTCAGCGAGGGGGAAAAAAAAGGGTCTTGGGGTCCTTGGAACTTGGCTGGAGCTTTGACTTTGTAGGGGTCCCTGTGAAGCCCAGTCAGAGCTCAGTCCTGGAGGAGGTCCAGGGTGAAGGTAGCTATCCAACTGTTGGCTCATTGTTCAGTTTGTCAGTCTGGAAGGGTCCAGTCCAACCTGGAAAGGAGGCTCAGCAGAAGGATCTGGCTGTTCCAGCGGACGTTTGAGCTAGTGGCTGAAAGTCATGGCCTGCCTTGAACCAGTCGAGGCAATCTGTTGTTACAGTTAACATCGCAACAAACCATAATATCTTTAACATAAGAATCATGTAGATCTTTATTCACAGCTCAGAAATCAAGTTTCTCTTAAAGTTCTAAGTAGCTTAAGTGAGCTAGCCGTTTGATCACATACACTGCAATGCACACCCCTGTTTAGTCATAAAATGTCATTTAATATCATTTGACTTGATGAGGGATTTAAAAATTCACCACCCATACAATTGTCACAGATGTGAAATATAGCTGTGGAGACGAAAACCATTTTGTGTACCAGGCTGTAAATATGCCTGTTTCATGTGCAAAGTTGTGCCAGAAATATGTTTTATAGATTGACTCGCTTTTGATGCCAGCCCCTAGTGGTTTCTTGAGAAAGTGTAATTTTCCCTTCTTGTGTGCTGGCCACAGCTTCGGAAATCAGATGTTGCCCCGAGTTCTTGACAGGTAGCACTCCAAGGGTAATATAGAGAGTTTAAGTGTCACATCATATTTAAATCACAGAGGTGAACTCTGAAGTGTAAGCAACGAATGAGCCAACAATATTTGCTGATGTTCCAGGAATGAGTCCTTCATCAGACAGTATGCGACAGCAATGATTTACTTGGCTCTCTTTTCATAGGCCAAAAATGTGCTCTCATTCAAGTCCAGCAGGAACACTGTATATATAGCAGAATAAAAAGGGACACCAGCACCTGTTCATCTGCTTGAAGAAAGCCACAAGCAAGAACTAATAAACTGAATATATATATATATATATATATATATATATATATATATATATATATATATATATATATATATATATATATATATTATTGGGGCTGGGCAAGTTAACGCGTTATTATCGCATTAATTTATTAACGCCACATTTATTTTATTGGGCGTTAACGCATGTTGCTCACATGCTTTTGTTTTGAAAAGTCTGTTACTGGCTGCTGCAGAACCGGAAGACAATTGGCAGGTAAACATGCGAAAAAACACAGACATGAAGAACAATAAAAATCTGTGTACTTTACAGTTCGGGTAGCAACTCAGGTAGCAATATTAACAATTATGTCTGAAAAAGAAAATTCTGGACTGCAACAAAACTTTCATGTCATTCCTCCACGCTGGGGCGCCGAAAAGGGGGGGTAAAGGATACGGATTATAGGGACCCATGATTGAGGGGGGCCCAGAGAGGCCCCTAATGATGATCAAAAATAGCATCAACAAAATTTCGCTGCTGTGTTGGGGGGCCCGGTAAAGATTCTTTTCATGGGGCCCAAAATCCCTAGCGGCGCCCCTGCCTCCATGTTACATCAGATCTGCTCCATGTGTTCACTGTCCTGCTGTTCTCTTACAGGTTATTTCAGTGCGGCTCCATCTAGTGGCACAGATGTGTAATGACAACAGAAAGTCCAGTCCTCGATTATAAAACAAATTCAGTCCTGTGGCCCATTTTTTCATTTCGTATTTTTGATTCAAGTCTAAAGTCATCCAAGTCATCAGCATTTTTTTTGGTTTTTTTTGTGTAAGATTAAAAAACAAAAAATGTAATAAATTTATTTTTAATGATTCTATTTGCCTTCTTGTGTTTTTATGCATCTGTAAAGCACTTTGAATTGCCTTGTGTACGAATTGTGCTCTACAAATAAACTTGCCTTGCCTTGCCTATTTGTAACCACTGCCAAGTTGAACTCCCTGTTAAAAGTTTCTGCTATTACCTCAGAAATTACCTGTTTTAATGTTATGATTGTGCTGAGCCACGATCCTTTTTTTGGACATTGTTTGTAGACTTTTTTTTTCATTTTTTATAAAAATAAAAACGTCAAATAAAAAAATGCTAGTGACGTTCCAATACCATTTTTTTCCCAATACCATTTTTATATATACATATATATATATATATATAATATATATAGATATTATATGTATATATATATATATATATATATATATATATATTATAGATATATATATATATAATATATATGTGTGTGTTTATATATATATATATATATATATATCTATATATATATATATATATATATATATACAATATATATATATATATAAATATATATGCACATACATGTGCATATATATATATATTGTTTGCATGTGTGTGCATGTGTATGTGTGTGTGTGTGTGCCCTCTACGATCTTTTCTTCTAGTTAAGGTGCGGAATCTAACACCTTCATCTCTGTGGATCTTTCCCACGATGACGTTTCACTTGCTCCTTTCTACTCTGACGTGTGATCTTGTGTACTTTGTGTGCATTTATCAGCCTTTGTCGTGGAAGGATTACTGAAGGGACTATATAGTCACAGGTTCTGGGGCAAAAAGGGTCAGCTGGGGAACAGAATCTTCTCTTTGAAGTGTTAAGCATTGTTCGTTTCAAGTCATCAGATTGGATTTGTGTATCTCAACATCGCTATCTGTAATGGATGTTGTGGAAACAACAAAGACATCAAGAACAGTAAACTGAAGTTGGCACAGCCATGCATCATAACAGATTTTTTTTTATGTGAATTCTTATCATTTTAAGAAGTTTCTATATACTCTCAACATTGACATATTTTGTGAAATTTTTAATTAACCCTTGATGTTATAGATTTGTTTCATTACCCTTTTTTTTTCGTTTATTACTATTTTTCTTCTTAGTATTTTTCTTCAGCACTGCCAATTATTAGTCCAATGTCCTACAATTCTATGAGCCACCTAAAAATCCCTGATATTGGACCAAAACTCTTCTGTCTGGTTGCTCTCTATTTCAAAAATAAATGTCCACTCTTCAATTGCTCCACATTGAAGAGTCATAACTAGCTACACTAGTGTTAGCTTTGCCCTGCTAAACATTAGCTAAAGAAGGATTCAGCAGAACACAGCTTTTTTTTTTTTAGAACTGAGCTGAATGTGAACTGCTGTATCAATGACTGGAAAATATGCAGAGGAATACTCAAGGCAGCAAACACTCTTAACACCCACAACATGCCATGACTCACTTTAACTTATATTAGGGGGCAGGCAGGTTAAACGCCGCAAAAGGTCTTGTCAGTTGGATATGAGCATAAGCCATTTTTGAAAGTATGAATTGCTTATTGTGCATAGAATGCAGTATACAGTATATTGACTGCAATGGGCTCATACTGCAACAGGCAGACTTGTTCCAGATTATAGAAAGGCAATAGTTACTCAAATAATTACTAGCACCAGGTCTGAATGCACAATATGTCAAACCTTGACACAGATGGGCGACAGCAGCAGAAGACTCCACTGGGTTCCACTCCTGTCAGCTAAGAACTGGAAACTGTGGCTGCTGTTTGCACAGGCTCATCAAAATTGGACAAGCGAAGGTTGGGGAAAATGTTGTCTGGTCTGATGAGACAGGCCTCCTATGGCCTGCACAGTCACCAGATCTCAATCACCTTTGAGATATGGTGGAACAGGGCATTTGCATCACAGATGTACAGGAGACAAATCTATCAGTATGGACCAAAACTCTTCAAGGGAATGTTTCTAACACCTTGCTGTGTCAATGCACACAGAATTAAGGGAGTTTTGAAGGCAAAAGGGGTCCAACCTGTTACTGGCAAGGTGTACCTAATAAAGTGGCTTTGTGAGTGTAAATATACAATCAAGTCACTGCTTCAAAAATTCTATAATACATGGTACAATATGTATTTGCACTTTTGTGGCTTACAGAGGCTAGTTGTTGTGTAAGAACCTAGAGGAGAGATGGGATGGCACTGAGAAGGAAAAACATAGTTTCATTCCTGAGAGCCTGTTATGAATGTAATGAGTGCATAAGTATGTTTAATTAGCTTTCAGGTGTGTTTCAGTCAGAAGCTGGACTGATTTATGGCTTGCTTTGGGGGATTCAAAAGAACTCCAGTAAAATATGAAATGCTGCAGAAATTAGTTAGCCAACAACAAGGGGGCATTTAACATTACTTATTAAATGATTATTACAACTCTGATGGCAAAACCCAGTCACAGTGTAAAGTTATTCCGAATAAAAAAAGGGGAAAAAATAGGGTGATAGATCTTTTTTTTGTGGTTAAATGTTATCTCGAGGAAGTCACTTTGCAAGAAACTGGTTAGCCTTATAAAATATTTAAGATGTGTGTGAGAGTAACTGAGCTATATATAGTCAGTTAAACAAACAAACAAAAAAAAACATTAGTCTTACCACTGACTTACATCTCACAAGACCTTATAACTTACCTAAAAACATAAACATTCATCTGCAGCTTCAAAGACATGTTACATGCTCATTGTATTCCTGTCACATAGACATATAAATATTCTGGATGATCCTGCAGGACTCACACAACATGCAGACTTTTTCTGCACCTACAATTCCTGACAAAAAAGAACAAACAAAAACAAAAAAAACACTCATGAGAAATATTCATTCGGCTGTTTTATTTAACCCCAAATATGGTGCTTTGTAAGACATAACCAAGACCAAACAGCCTTTTATTTTTTCGACAAAACCGTGTAAAGATACCTGCTTGAATAAGAAGCACATTTCCACAGTCACTGATGATATGTGGTTGCATGTAGAATAAAGGACCAGACGAGATGGTAGGTATATATATATATAATACACATATATATATATATATATATATATATATATATATATATATATATATATATATATATATATATATATATATATATATATATATATATATATATATATATATATATACATGGTGTTTTGCTAACATCATGACATCATGTGAAGCATGACAGCATGAGTGCAGGCCTTAGAGCCTAGTTGTACACACACCTTGGACAGGTACCTAGTCAGATATCTAAACACACTCTGTTTAGTATTCCCACTTAACGTACCATAGTTTTGGATTGTGAGGAGAAGCCTGAATGTAAGAAAACCCCACACAGACACAGCTTGCAAGCGCCACACAAAAATACCCCCCCCAAGAATTGAACTTGGAGCCTTCTTGATTTGAGTTCTATTCATCCATCCATCCATCCATCCATCCATTCATCCATCCATCTATAACCCCAATTCCAAAAAAAGTTGGAACACTGTGGAAAATATAAATAAAAACAGTGCAATGATTTACAAATCTCATAAAGCATATTTTAGAACCAATAGAACATAAAGAACATATCAGATGCTGAAACTGAGACATTTTACAATTTCTTGGAAAATATTAGCTCATTTTGACTTCGATGGCAGCAACACATCTCGATGTCTGCCATTGTGTCACATCCGCTCTTCTTTAAACAACTTTCTATAAACGTATGGGAAGTGAGAAGACCAGTTGCTGGAGTTTTAGGAGAGGAATGTTGTCCCATTCTTTCCTGATGCAGGATTCTAGCTGCTCAACAGTCCTGGGCCTTCAATGCCGGATATTAAAAAAAAAAAAAAAAAGGCTTTATGAGATTTGTAAATCATTTTATACAGCATTCCAACTTTTTGGGAATTGGGGTTGTAAGCCTGCTTCTTCCTTTTCATGATCAAAGGGGTCTGCTGAAGCTTACCCCAGCTGTTTTGGGCCAAGAGGCAAGGGTAACTTGTGATTAGACAGTAGTAATCACCAAGTTGCTGTGCCCTCACCATTCCCATCTTTGCCTGCTAAATGTCCATGTCTAGCCATGCTCAGCTACACCAGTATTTGTAAACATATGTTTATATTATTACACAACTTTACCTAAACTACAATTGCTTAAGTCAATAACTGGAGCAAAGAAGTGGAGGTGATTCATCTGTCCTTTTCCTTTCATTCCCCAGATTTAAACTACCATAGGGATCCATCCGGCGGCCACATTGTGCCATAGCATCCTCTGTAATGTACTGACTTTGAGCTGCCAGCAGGAGGCAGTGTAACATAAATCTACCCCCTCCTGATAAACTATCATCTGCTAGCAGTATTCAGGTAGGTTTTATCCGTTTATTTAAGTCTGCATGTGCTTAATTCAGAGAAAACTGGAACAAATAGTGGTTTCTCAATTAAACATAATTTTTGGCTGCCGCCAGCCAACAAGGGTCTCTGTCTCTGGGATTTACATCAGCCTGGAACTGCTAATTAACTAATTAAGCCTGTAAAGTTAGCTAATTTGGGCAAATTAGCCTGTTTTAACAGCGAAGACCAGGTTGTAAATGGTCTATAGCGGTTCCTTTAGGTTGTTTTAAGAGTTTTGTAACATTTTTAACTGATGACATTAAGCTTGAATGTAACAAGAAAGCATTTCCCTCTGACCCTCCATTAAACTCTTCAAAGGCTGTTGTAGTTTTATGAGAGCTAACAGGCACCGGGAGCTAAAACGGTTACTCATTATAAGAGGAGAAGCACCAGCAGATTTCTCTCCAAGAAAAGTCATGAACTAAACTGACTAAATATGGTCCCAGAGAAAGTTTAAGGAGTATTAAGGCTTTTCAAAAGAAAGGGTATGCTTACTGATTCTGGGTAATTTCTGGGTATCTTCGTCGTTTACATTTTAACCCTGTTGCCAAGCAAATGTGTTGAAGAAAGGCAGTACCAACCTCCGAGAAACAGGAAAACCGATCAAGTGTCTGATTTGTGTAACCAAAACATGGATAAATAAGATTATGACACACATTAAGAATCGAGATATAATCTGAGAGCAGATCAAGTTTCGGTTCTGCTTGAGAAATTATAAGAAATCCACTTTTCGATTTACTGCCTGATTGCTCCTTGTGTTTATGTAACAATATACTAGTAAACTCTGTATAATGTTCATTTAATCTACTTAACATCTACCAGGTAGGTTTGAAGCCCAATTTTAAATCAGACGGAGGAGTGAAGGAATGTTTTGGGAAGGCAAAACTCCAGCTGAGTTCTGTGTTTGATGCTTCAGGCTAAAACTGCCAAGAAATATGAGGCATGTGTTGTCACCTGTAGCAACTGTATCCAACGCTTCAGCCTGCCCTGACGAGATAGCAGATGCATGAAGGAACAGGTGTGTGACAGTCAAAGAAAAAGAAAAAAAAAATGCCTTCAGAGTTAGTGGTAGGCTTGCTTGTAAGAGCATTCAAGTTCATTTTCAGAAGTCAATTTGCTGTTCTATTGTTGAAAAGTGAGGAGATTTACACCTCTTTTTTGTAAAGGACAAAGCGATGTTTTCTAAAGTTTCTTATATGGCATTGGGAGCAGACCCTTGTAATCTTCCAAACTAGTCCATTGAAATCCACCTCTTACATCTCTTCTATTGTACATCAAAGGCTTTCTTTGCAGACTGTCTTTTGGCCTTTTCAGTATGCTTTCACTGTATGCATATATCGACTATCCTTTCAGATTTAATGGATTTTATGATGTTTATAGACGCCTCTCCATTCTGTGCCGGGAGTTCTTTAACATGCTGTAACCATGGTGGAGTATGACTGGGATTAATCACATTTTCCACTACCAGTAGACATATAAAGTTTGTATCCAGTATGATAAGACAGGGCAGAATCTTCCTAAGGCACTAACCACAAAAGCAACCACTCAGGTTTTGTCTTCTAGGCCTACTCCCTGCTCGGCTTACTCCCTTACTAGACAGCACAAAGAAAGTAGCTTTTTGTGCTGCCTAATATTTTCCTTGAACATGTGTTTTTGTAAACTTGGTATGTGTAACTTTGCATGTGCTCTGTCCTCACATGCCTCCCACATGTCCTCAGAAGGTCCTTTTTTTTTTTTTTTTTTTTTTTTTAACCCCATGTCCAAAAATAGGTCTGTAAATTGTCTGAAATTCAAGGAGGGTGAACATTAAATTTGATTTGTGGCAGACTAGATGTGCATATTTCTGCTCGTTTGCTCTGCTTTTTTGTATTTAGTTTAATGCTATGTCTTAGAACAATGACAATTTCCACTGCATTTTTTTGGACCTTTTTTTTTTTCATTTTGAAACTGAAGAAGAGGAAAAGCTGGCTCTTAAGGAAATCTAAGAAAACTTTCCAGTTCATTGAATTTGTAGTGAAAATACATATGGTTCTTGTGTTCCACGATAATCCTCCTCAGCATATTTTTCTTAAATTTTAAATGATCAACACACAACCCGCCACAAACACTCGACCTTACAAACTTCCTCTTTATCCACCACCCCCTTGTCTCTCTTGGGACCCTCACAGAATTCTGGTGAGGGGTCTCCAGTGCCAAAACGCAGGAAATCACAGCTGTGCTCTGCCCCCTTTCAGCATGCTTGAGACTGAGAGTGTATGTTTTTGTGTCTGCATCTGTGTGTGGATTGCGTCAGGTTGTGTGTTTAAGTCTCTGTGTGCCTGCGTTTATGTCTCTGTTGCTGTCCCATCCACTTTATCTGGCTGGTATGACGCTGCCTTCTACTCCCACTTCTTTGCAGAAGTTTCCAGTGCAGTTAAAGCTTGGCTTAAACAGCCTAATAAACACTTTGTGCGCCTGAGATCTGTGTCTTCGTGGCTATTAGCGCAAAGCTGTCTGCACAGGACTGCTTTGGTGGAAACACGCACACATGAGCTGTGTGCATTTACAGCTCACTTATTATTTCTGCCTCTTTTCTTTCTTCTTTGGTGCTTTTTTTTGTCTTTCTCATTGCTGTCAGTATGTCTCTCTTTTCTTGTATTGACAAGTGTTTATGCCCACGCACTTAGTCCGGGTTTTCCCTTTTTTCATTGTTTGTACTAGACCTTGGAGTTCAGGAAATTCATTGGAAAATTAGTGCCAAACTATTCTGATAATCAGATAAAACACAGATATTTGGTTTTGGACCTCTGCTCAGATAAAATAAGACACTTCAAGATATGTGAGGAAATCATTTGTGGATTGACAGTGTAAATAGTCATTAGCTGCAACTCAAGCTGTGATTAAAGGAAACCTTTATGTTGCAGCACATAAAATGGATCAAAAACACTTGAAATATGTCCCCTGTGCCCAAAGTCAGCTCCATTAAGCATTTTCCCTCTTTAGTGCGGTAGTACTTTTCCAGTCTGGAAATAGTGTCCAACCTCAACCCTATTCAGCATTTTTGGGCTGCACTAAAATACAAACGGTGAGCCATTTCTTATCGTTCAGTCACCCATCCTTGACCTCACCAAAGGATGAATAGGAGAATGTCCTTGCAACCAGACGTCTTCCCTGAACAACTGACAATGCTTTGAATGTACTATTCTGGAAGCCACAAACTTTTAAACAGTTTATCTTTCTTTTTCTTTGTCTTTCAACTTTTATCCTCCTTGTCTTCACTTTTCTTCGTTATCTGTTCATTGCAGTGTCTCAGTCTCTCTTGCTGTATTCTGATTCTTTTTGCTTCACAAGCCTCTGCAGGTCCTTGTGAAGGCAAGTTTTTTCTCTGAATTTCAGACGTTTGCTTTAATAGGAACAGTGTGACTCTGTAATACTGACTGCTTTTGTTTTGGTTACAGATAGAATCATTGAGGGAAAACATAACAGAAAAGTAAGGAAGAAAACTGGGGCGACATTGAAGAAGTAGGCAAGAGGAGAAGGAAATGATAAGAACGAGGATTTGATGAAGCAGAGAAGACCTTAATGTCTACTAACAACAACACAAATAGTTCAGATCTAGATGATTTATTCTTAACTTTGCCAAACTGGATCTGTCTGATAGAACTGATTTAATACGGTCCGAGGTCTAATCTGACTTTTCTTTTCGTCCTCCCTTTCTTCCTTTCACCTCACTTTGTTTGATCTCAGTCTGATGTCACTGATCTTCCTCATTTTGATGAGTGCCTGTGTAGACATATGGAGATGATCACAAGTGCCTGTTGCTGATATTTTCCGCGGGAATGCTGACTACTTGACAGGCAAGACGCAGCACTAATATGGAAGCTCACTCCACTGTCTGGAGGAGAGGGATGGACAGTTGTAGGGCGAGACATATAGGAGGAGGGGGCAGGGGAAGACTGAGAGACAGAAGAAAGATAGGGATACATGGGGTGGGGGTTGGGGGGGTGAGAGAGGAAAAGAGGAGGAGAGACGAAGGAAAAAAGAATGACTTCACACCACGACTGGACTGCCCCTTTTTTCCCCGTCAACCTCTCTCTGTCTCTCAACTTTCCTCCCTCCTCCTCCTCTGTGCGTGTGTGTATGTGTTTTTTTTTTAATGATTTGAGGAGAAGAAGGGAACAAGCATTTGGAGCTTGGCTGTTGGTGCAGGCAAGAGCGTCACATAGGCAAACAGGAGCCTGAGGGGCTGCACTGGAACTAAAGAGGACTAAAGGGGCTTTGGGGGCTTCTGGATCTGATGCACAGACTAAATGGTTGAATTACAGGCAGGGAGAAGGAGAGGTAAAGAACTATAGATACAGACCCTTGAAAAAGCTTGTAGTAGCATATTTACAGGCAGACAGGGAGTAGGATAAAGCCAAATATATTGATTTATTTTTGTAGAAAAAGTCAGGCAAATGAGAAAAACTATTTCAGACCAGTTTTCTTGCACTGGACAGAAGCACATTTTTAAGGAGAGAATCTTCATCTAGTAATGCTTTTGAGAAACTCTGCACTGAATTGTATTGAGGACACTGATGAAAGCATAGGATACTTGTATTCTCACGGATTTCCTTCAGGGAAAAGGATCCACTTATTTTTTTAATTTTTTTTTGTTTTAAATCTTCAAAAGCCATCAGCAGAGGTGCTATATTGACTGCTACAATGTTATCTAAAAGCTACTTTTGTACAGCATCATGGACAAATTATTGTCTTCTAGTTCTATGCATCATGGATGTATGGACCACAGCCTGGCCGGCTTCCCAGCACACCAAGTCACAGCTTCAGAGTCGCAGGTCCAGACAGATGTCAGCCTTGTCGTCCTTGTCATCCACTGGAAACCTTTCAGAAAGCGCTGAGAGCAAAGTGGAGCGCCTTGGCCAGGTATTCAAACGCAATGTTCGAGAACTGCGTGAGAAAAGCTCCTGTTTGGACCTGGTTTTCCTGGTTGACGAGTCATCAAGTGTGGGGGCCAACAATTTCCAGAGTGAGTTGAGGTTTATACGCAAGATGCTGTCTGAATTCCCTGTTGCACCAGAGGACACGCGAGTGGCATTGGTGACCTTTTCATCCAAGACCCACGTGGTGACAAGGGTGGACCACATCTCAGCGCCCAAGTCCCGTCAGCACAAGTGCTCCTCTGTTCAACCAGGAGATACCGGCCATCAATTACAGAGGAGGAGGCACCTACACCAGAGGGGCTTTCCAGCGGGCAGCGGTGAGTTAAATTTATGGATTATACTAACAGTGATATTTGGGACGAATGTGTGTATGTCTGTGCGCCTGCCTTGTGATTTGAGTCTTCTGTTAGATTTTGGCACTTGGCTTTTTCTTAGACATATTCCTATATATGTATGTACTTTATGTGTGTTCTATCTATCTATCTAGGTAGACATATCTGCACTTGGTGTGTGTTTGTGTGTTTTTGTAGCTTGGAAAGGTTGATGTTAATGAGGCCCTCATGGCTTTGCTGCTGCTGCTTCCTCCAAATTACACACTATGAGACAGTGAGGGGAAGCTGCTTGCTGGGTAATTGTTTAGTGAATGAATATACCCAAAAGAGTGAGCCACTACATGTGCTGAAAGACACATAGACACACTCCCCTGAAAACCCACAAACTCAAATCTGAATAACACTGAGAAATATGTTAAGAAAAGTGGAATAGATGATGTGGCGTGAGTCAAAATTTATTTATTTTTGTTTAGTTTATGTAATACAGGTTATAAGTTTTGTTAAGTTTAAAGTTGATTTCCCCCACCTGAAACTCAGTGGCACACACAAATGCTGAAACATTCAGGCAAGTTGGACAGATGGCACAGTTCATTTGTTAAGTCCAAACAGCTCAGCTGTAAAAGCTGTGTTGGTGGTATAGGGGCTGGTCCTGTATAAACATACACTTCTAACCTCATGCCTCAAATCTGCCTGTAGTTTAAAATGTGTTATTTTTAATCCAGACAAGATAAGTGACCCTGGGGGTCTGCAGCTCACAAAGAAATGTGGCTGTAGCCTGTTATGTTCATTGTGCAATCAGGTGAAAGGACAATTGGCTACATCCATGGTAAGAAAAAAAAAAACAAAACAAAACAGATGTGTTTCTGGATGCACCAAACTCAAATACCTACTCAAATACAGTCACAGACAAAATGAAGCCAGTAACTATAAAACTGTCAAATCTTGTTACACCCTGAACATCATTAAAATTTTGCAAACCAAAGCAAAGGTAAACTGAGTTTTGGCAGGTTAATCTTTAAAGCTAATAGCCTTTTTCTGAATCCTGTAGCTTAGTGCTGAAAGCTTGGCCCTCAGGGCAGGTTTTCAGTGAAATGTAATTCGTTAAGTGCTGATAAGCAGACTGCTGGCTGTGTCCCAACTACTAAAAACCACAACAATAACAGAAAAAGGCTCCTTGGGCAAACTTTTGTTCCTTATCGTTTTTTGTTTTCCTTTCTTTTTTAACAACTGTCTGCATATATATTATATTAATATTTTGTTCCATAATATGGCAAAACCCTTTAAAGTCAGATATATATGAATTTGATCTTTCAGCAGATGTTAGTTTTCTTGTGCGTTGGTGTGAGTGTGAGTGAATGTGTCCTTCACCAGCCGTCTTTGACAGTCTGATTTAACATATTTTATTAACACTGAAACCCTGATTCTGTGAGAGAGGACTGAAATCACCAATAGTGAAACATGAAAGAACAGGACAGACAAAGAGAAAAAACAATGTGTGTGGTATTGTGATTCCTGCAGTGTTTGTTACGTGGTGTGTTGTGCTGTATGTAAATTAATGTGTGCTGGATTATGTTGCAATAAAAGGACAGACATGCAAACAAAAGACAAACAGATATATATCAACAAAGTGCATAAATAGTAAAGAAAACTGGTCAACAGAAAAGGAGAGCAGGTCAGTAGAATTGGAGAATTGGAGTGTGTGTGTGTGTGTGTGCATGCGGGTGCGTGTGCGCTGGATGCATGTAGGTCTGTAAGGATCTTTGAGTGTCTGTCTAGTATGGGGGGAGGGATGTAAATATAAATATTGATAGATATAAAATTTACATAAATGTATATCTCTGCATTCACATATACACGCATTATACATGTAACTTAAGATAGACAAGCACTTATAGATATGTACATAGAAATATGAGCATACATACATAAACACATGCACGCACAGACACATAACTGTATACCCATTCATAGATATTGGCATGCAGATCTATATAAGTTAGGGCTGCATGGAAAAAAAAGACTGGCATCTGGCTATGATTGCTAAGTTGGCAATGAACCGATTAGTTAAAGGTGGGGTAGGTGTTCTTTGAAAAAACGGTTCCAGCAATCCAACTCAAGTGAGATTTTGAAAATATACACTCCCTCCCTCCTCCCAAAGGCTCCGCCTCCTCTTCTTCAGCTCACCCCTCGAAACCACGCCTTCACATGATTCACGACTACATGAACTGCAGGGAGGGAGGGGTGGGTGGGAGTGCATTGATATTTGATGGACGTATTAGGCAGCCAATGAAAGTAATGATGATCACTATTTTGATTGGTCAGAGTTTTTCTCTGATTATACCCTCTAGACCGGACCAAAACGTTTTGTTTATTTTGCAAACATTTTATTTCAGTGGGTGCAATGGGAATGTGAAAAGGTTTTCAGGCAATATTGTAAAAAAAGCTGCAAAAAAAAGAACACCTACCCCACCTTTAAAGGTTAATTTCCAGCTTGGTATTGTGGTGATTATGAATTAATGGTAAATATTGTATATAAATGCGTTTCTGCGAATATATATATACAGTGGTACCTCTACTCACGAACGTCTCTACATAAGAAACTTTCAGGTTACGAAATGCCTCAACGGGAAAATATTACCTCTTGTTACGAAAGAAATTTCAGGATATGAAAGACAAAAATACGGTACACGCTGCTACTCCCAGAGTTTACCGAACGTAAACACACTTGTCCCATCTGTATCTCGGTTTAAAAGTGGTGCATCCGAGCTGCTCTGCCATTGGCTATCGCTTTGCATCTTCCTGGCATCCCATTGTCTAGGAGGGGCCCTTGTCTGTATATGACTGTATATGATGATATATGATATATATGATATATATATATATATATATATATATATATATATATATATATATATATATATATATATATATATATATACATATAAAATGTATAGGCATGGGTATCCTTTGAAATTGAAACAAACTGAGCATTAGCATCTTTATAAACCATAAATGACAAAATCAATCCCATAGAACTGGAAGTATTCCCAGACTTTAGAGGAGCGTTTATGATGTGATTTGTGGCTCAGGAGTCCAAAGAGTCACTTACGCTACACGCAGCCGCCGTTTTTTTGTTGTTTTTGTCTGATGTGTCAGTGTGTCGAAGCTAATTTTTCTAGGTATTTATCAAATCAAAGTAATCAATTAAGTTGACGTGCCTTCCTCACCCTAATCTGCTTCGATCACCCTGGAATTGATCATTGGCTGAGTCTTTGCCATTTTGGCTATTCTTTGAACCATTTGAATGCTAGTTTTCTGTTTTCTTCCATGTCTTTAGGGTTTTGGTTGCCATTTTAAAAGATTTGAAATTATTTTAACTGAGCAGTCTATCATTTTCTGCACTTTTTTATATGTTTTCCTCTCTCCAAATTAGGCTGTTCTTCTGAACAGTGTCTGGAATGAACCATTTTACTCAGATTTTCAGACAAATGCACTAGAACCAGCATGTACATTTGCTGCCTTCATCCTTATTTAAGGTCCACCTGTGTGATGCCTGTTTTTTCAAAGAATTAATGACCTCACTAACTGAACTCCACATTGATATTTTTTTAATGGCCTGATATTCCTTTTTCTTCACTTTCTGTAAAGTAATAAAAAAAATTTATACATCCTTCTTCACGGTCTGGAGTAGAATGTTCAGTTAGAAATGTATGAGCATACATGTATAAATCTATGTAATGTGTGTATCTGCAGATGTGTAGAAAGAAGTTGTGAATAAAAGATAATTGATAAGTATAATAATACCATATTTTATTCCCTGAATGGATCTTGGCTATTTTAAGGCTGTAGAAAGCTGGGATCCATTAAGAGAGACATTTTTCCACCAGCCATGCATGTAGAGACAGGGATTTCCTCCAGCACTCTTCATCTCTCTCTTCCTCTCTCTCTCTCTCTCTCTCTTTTCTGTCTGTCTGGTTGCTGTTCCTCTTCTCACCAAATACATCTTTTAGCAAGTATAAAGCATCAGTATTTGTAGATTCCAAAGTAATTTCTGATTAATTTTGAGGAATGTTTTGAGGTGGCGGTAGAGTGTGTGGGTGTGTGTGTGTGTTTTTTTTTTTTTTTGGGGGGGGGGGGCTATTTTACAAAACATTTGGGCATAGTTGCTATTGAGTGGGTTGATGTATGATCATATACCAGATAAGCTGGTGATGCACAGCATACAACAGAGGTTAATTTCAGCCCTGCATAGTATTAATATAATTAATAAAACTGCACAACAAAAGCCAACAATGGTTACTCTTTTGGATTATATCTGTAGCTATCTATGTCTACTCCTATATTTGGCTGTGTATAAATAAAAAAAACTCAGAAACTCAGATTGAGATGGATTTTCAGATTTAGATGTAGTTTTTAAAAGCAATCTTTTCCAGTATTTTGCATGTGGGCAGTTTTAATGGCAAATATTTCTTTCTCAGCATGAAAATACCAGTATTGCATACATCTCTGTTTAAATGTTTTTTATGCTCCACTTTACTTGATTGATTGCATTGTATTGCTTTTCTCTCCAGAGTCCCCAAAGGTGTACCATTGCACTTAAATGAGGCAACATACTTTGCCAAGTCATTGTTTTCTCTTTTATGTTGTTTAGGAACTCATTTTTAATTATTTTTTTTTTTGGCAGCGTGCTTTAGTAATTATAGTGAACTATTCATCTTCTGACAAGATTTTGGAGACCGCTATTTATCTTATCAGCCCTTTTTTCATACATGCTCATTATTCCATCTTAAGATCTCATCTCCGAGGACTTTTTGTACTCTCATTGAAATGTTCTCAATATTAATCTTTCTCATAGACTGAAGTTTTGTGTTGAAGAACAAGCAGTTTTTTAAAAAAAATTATGTTTTTAATTTCTTATCACTATGAAAATTAGAGGCTGACTAATATGGGGCTTTTAAGACCGATATTGATAATTTATGAAGTAACAATCCCAGAAACCCAGAATGGAGAATATTTCAGTCCCCATTTAGAACCATGTCATTTAATGACCTTAGTGCAACAAAGGCTGTGGTTCAGAGTGCAGAAAGAATGCCCAGAAATGCAGCAGTACTGATTGGCTCCCATGTTGGAGGTCATGCTTTGTTCACCTGCCCTCTTCTCTATGAACAAGGCTACAAGCTTCTGCAGATAATACAGTATGTTTCTGTAACATATATAGACTTGTTTGATTGATACAACTTTAAGGTGTAGGCATCATTAGACCTGGGCATTCAGAACAACAGCTTTATATTTAGAGACCTGCAACTGATGCCTACTGTTGTCTCGCTCTGAAGTTTTTAAAATTTTGTCCCAATGCAGATCATTTATGGAAACAAATATTTCTAATGCACAACATTTGGAAATGCTATAAGCTAGACTATTCATCTCTACGTGAGAAATTGCTTTGCAGCCTGTAAGGAATCTTATAACTTAATGCTAATGTAAACTTAATGCAATGTCCTGTAGTTATGTTTGAATAAATGGTTAATTGTGTGATGCCATGAAGACAGAAGATATATCCACTAAAAGATAAAAGAATGACTATGCTCACATGGCATGCATTGTTCCAGCTTTTGACTTTATTTCAAATTAGACAGTGTTATAATCATGATGGTTACATGAGTTATAAATATGATGCTTCATATTCCCATTTGCATGCCATAGAGCATAGTCCGATTAATCATGGTACATTTTGCATCCCCCTAGATGACTGTCATGTTTGAGCTTCTCCAAAGCCTTAATTACACCCATATGCCTCAAAACACAAAGCATTACTCAAGTTTCTCTCTCACCTCAGAAGTACATCTTCTTTTTTCCCCACAGCCATCTTGCTCTGCTCTGACTCTGCTGGTCTAGGACATGTGTTAAAGAAATAAAGAAATAGTGTGTGCTACAAGATCTTATTCCATTTGATTCCATAATTGAAAACTCTCATTTCATTTGTTATTCTCATGGTTGCTAAAATTCTTCTTGATCTGTGAATTATGGCTTTTCCATTGTTAATCTTAAGTATACTTTTTTTTATTATTATATTTTGTTCTAAAATACAGAAAAAAGGAAATTATTCCCTCTGTTGTAGCCAAATAAAATCTACACTATCCTGTATTTTATCTCATTGTGCATCTTCACCCTAAAGATAAGCATCTGGGTTGTCTTGATTTGCCAATGTGCAAACCTTTTTTTCCTCAAAGTAAAGCTGAGCACTAAACTGAACTTTTCTGTGTTAAACTACTTAATAGTTGCATAAGACACTAACTTATGTGGTGTGTGAAAAGAAAGAGAGAAAAATACAGCAAGGAACAGTTAATCAAAGTAATGTTTTACCTCACTTTAAGTAAGCTGTCTGGGTCAAGACAGACATTGGAATGGTCTATCAAGGTTTGCACTTACTGAAAGAAACTTTCTGCTCAGACAGACGGAATCCTCCTGGGACTGAAATATGTATAAATTTGCCTGGTAGGGTGGGTCATTTTCCTCCTCTTCTTTGCAGAAAAATTCCATTGACTCTTAATGTGTCCAATTCACCATAAAACACTCACATTTAAAGTCATTATTCACAGAAATTCAAAGACACGATTATATACACTTTCAAGACACTATGGAGCAGCTGCGTGTCTTTACGTGGTTGTCATCATGTGCAAGTCAGAGAGTTCACATTATGAATTGTAACTGATGTCTGCAAGAAAATATGTGTACATGCATTCATAAATATACTGAATATTGAAGGTTTGTCTAAAAATGTGAAATGTAGACTGATACCTATTTTTTTTCTGTTGAATTTAGTTGTGCAAACATAACACAATAGGGGAACTCTGCCAGGTTTGAACAGCCCCCAAAACATATTTCATGTGATCAGTGAGAACTCGAATGCCTCTGCTAAAATAAAGTGCGATTGCAGTAACCTCTATCATGGACATAGCTATAACCTCAGATACAGTACTTGTGTTCAGAAAACTAAAGCCTCATCCTAGAGCCAGGCCAGGGGAAGAGGATGGAGGGAAAAGCCCATCAGTGGGCCTTTTCTCCTGGTGTCTGGCAGGGCATAGCCCAAGTGAGTAACATGGGTACTCTCATGCAGACCCACCTCCTGCAGGAGGGGCCCAAAAGGTCCTCATTTGGCAGCAGTCTGACACAAAGACCTTGGTGCTCTGAGCAGTGGTTGCTAAAACTAACTACAGGGACAAACAATGTCAGTAACTACTGAGGACAGAGCCTATGTTTATTGATAGGATAAGAGATGGGTCTATCTCAACACATGGTTAAAGAGAGCCTGGACTTGATTCCATTCCTGAATCACCCTGATAAGAGGTGGCAAGTATGACTGGGCTTACATATGAACGTGTGTGTGTGTGCTTGTGTGTGTGGGTGGGGTGGGGGGTGGTGTTGGTGGGGGATGGTGATGTGTTATCTATCACTGACATTCCCAGAGGATGGATTTAAAAAGGGGGACCAACACCCCAATCTGCCATTCCCTTCTGGCCCCGAGAGGATGTTTACCAAGGATATTAACTATTTATTTATTTATTTATTTTCTTGCCTGTGAAAGTCTTTCACAGAGTCTTGGACAGAAAAGTACAATTTTCCTCTTTGTTAAGGAAATGTATAATCTTCTCTTTCACAGATTTAAGACCTCCCCATCAGACTATTGGGCAGGAGATCAACACTGTCGTCAGCTTTGATGTACTACAGCCAAAACATGTAGTATTGTTTTTCAAAGCTTTTTCTTTTAGATTAAACAAAGCCTGTGGAATATGCTTATATTTGACCCGTGAAGATGATCCATAAGCTTCCTGGGCACTTATGGTCTGTTGGAGCCACACAAAAACTGAAGGGCACATTAACACACAAGATGATAAATGTTAGGGTGTCTAAGCTTTCGCTTGAATTTCAGCAGTTATGAGACAAAGAGCACAGGTAATTATAATGGTGAAGGTAGACCATCCATCACCTGAATGGTGAAAAACTTTGTTGGAAAATGGGTGAGTTCAGGGATATTTCATTTCTTAAGAAAATATTTCCTTTGTGGAGCAAAGCATTTCTTTCTTTCTTCTTGTTGAGAAATTGGATGAATTTTAATCCAGTCATTTTTTTTTATCTTTTGAATAATTTTAGATTAATCTCTGTCAAAGAAGATAGGGAAGGAGATATAAAGCTAAGTAATTCAATTTTAATAACAGAGCCAGTGCAAGAAAAAAAAAGAAAAGAAAAAAAGAAAGTGCCCAGTGCAATAAATACAAGCTAGGTGTCTCTTTGATCCAGTCTCTATGGCTCAACCCAACCATGATAACGTGATAAGAAAAGACTGTTTCCTGTCTGTGGAACTGCCACTTCCCGCCATCTCACTCTTAATCATTTCCTCCCCTTCATACTGTCTGCTTCTTCCAGACTTTCATCCACTCTGCCTCCTCCTCAGTATCAGACAGTGTCCGGGAAGTATGACGTATACACTTCGATTAACGTGAAACTGTTGCTGGTCCTGGGTTGGTGCTCAGAACTGGTTCTTCATTGGAAACATTTCAGAACACACACACAGCCACATCATGACATTATTATGTCTCACTCAATATTGAACCTCCCTTTACTGAACACTGAATTTCTGTGGAAGACCAAGGTTCACAAAGGACACAAAGTGTTTTCCTTCAAAACCAGTGTCTTAATATTTCCTGTCTGCCTTCAGAAAAGTTGTTGTTGGTGTTTGTGAAAGCTCGTTCCTCTGGCAACAGGCATTTCTAAATGTTGACCAATGAAAAAAAGATTTATATATGCTTGTTGTTGTTTTTTTTTTTTAACTAGTCTGAAACTCCCGCTGTGAGAGACACTCCCTGCAGCACTTGAGGCAGCATTCAATAACATTACACTTCTAAATGCTCATGGTGAACATTCACAAACACAGACTCCCGATTTTAAAACATTAAAAGTTGGCCCCCTAGTGCTGCAGTCACATAGCAGAGAGACTGTCTCCTCGACAGATCACCGCTGATGGATCTTGGTGTCCATTGTTAATTCATTTTCAGTAATTTCTTCTTTCTAGGTCAACACAAACAGGATTTTAAGAATGGAAGTAAGAGTGTTTTGGTTGTTAAAGTAAACCTACCCCTACCCCTGATGTAACTGGTTCTTGCATCTAGCCGAATCAGATTTTGGGGACAGTGTAGCACCAGTTTTCCAGGCTCCGAAACAGTACTTTCTTGGCAGCCGGTGGTTGAAAAGCAAAAAATTGGTCCAAAGTTTGGCACTAGTTCTCAACCAGTGCTGGAGCTGCTTTGGTGGAAAAGCCCTTCTAAAGAGCACCTTCAAGCCAGAGAAGTCCTGATAGATAGAGGCCAGACATACACATCCACAGACAAAAAGCAAGATTTAAAAGTAATGAGTTTGCAGAGGCATGTTGGTTGTTGCACCTCATAAATGTGTGTAATTATAACAATGGGCATTGAAGTAAAGCCTTAGCATAACTCTCCATCCTTTTATCCCAATAATTTTTTGGAGTTGATGTGCGGTAAAAATGTCTTTGGCAATGTAAACATTTCTTTCTAAAGTACAACAGAAAGCTTTGTTTAACAGGATTCCCGTGTTAAGGGAATTACTTTTAGTCTTGCTGTTAACCAGCTCTATCGCTGATGCCAATAGCACATTCACAAAACTTGCCTACATTTTTCTCTATTCACTTTTAAATCTTTTTACAATATGAACCTGTAAAAATATCCAGCCAATAAAATGTCATATATAATGCTGATATAGTGGTTTCATTATATGTGCGCTTGTTTTACTTAACAGCATCTCCTCCTGACAGTTACTGCCTTCCCTATGTTGTTTGTCAATATAGTGGGATATTGTCAGTACAGTCGGCTCTGACTTATTTCTGCTCCACACTTAATGAATAAGAGGAATGTGAACATCTTAATATTAAGTATGTTCATTTTCAGTATTCTTTCTGTAATATAAACTGGATTAAAATTTGTAACCGAACAGGATCTTCTTTGGAGTGTTCATATGAATGTACACCTGACCTCATCAGTTATGCTTTCATCCTGTTAACTAGTATATTGATATTAGTGGCCAAGTTGTGAGCTGAGAACTGAGCTGGTTGCTGCCTTGGCTGCCTGCTTCAGCTGCTCTGGGTAAGACACCATTACCCCTGGATCCTGAGGCCAACCTGAAATGGTCCAGGTCATGGTTGCAGCCCATTCGCTGATGCTGTTGGCTGCTCAGTGATGGATGGCAGTTCTTTTTTCAGATGTCGTTTTACTAGTGACAGCTGAAACAAGGATGTATTCTGTCTAAAGGTAAGGTAGCATTAATTGGCTTCCTAAATTAGCATGAGCTAAGATAAGCTAAAATAGTAAGTTTGTGATAATTGAGTTGTGGTTGGTGTGTTCCATCTGGCTGCCAGGATTATTTAATTGATTGTTTGCCCATTTTTGGATTAAATGGGTTTGGTGGAGTCAGCATCCTGGTCAAACAACTCTCAGCTGGACAAACAGAGGATTTGTCCAGTTTTCTTTATACAGTCTACGGAAGAACACCAAGTTGAGGAGAAGAAACCGGAGCAAAGACATTTACATAAGTATTAACAAATCTGAGAGCAGAAACACATTTTGGTGGTGAAGAAGGGTTGATTTTGACAGAGCAGTACAGTATTTGAGTGTGAAAACAAATCATCTTGTCAAATTGAGAAAATATGTTCTCAGAAATAGTAATACGCAGTAATAGTAATAGTAATACACTCGACAAATCATCTTGTCAAATTGAGAAAATGTGTTCTCAGAAATAGTAATACACTCTCGTGTAGTTCAAAACCCATACTTTGATTAGACTTAATAATTTGGAAGATGAGGACACTGGTTGTTGGAGTTTTACAGGACGAATCTGTTTTATACATTATTATTGGTTTTGGTAAAGCATCTTTCTGTGTTTAAAAATTTAGATGATCATGTTGGAGGTTTATTACTCCTGACATCAGTCCTTAACACTTAGGGCCTGATTTACTAAGATCCTAAATAAAGAGTACTAAATTGCGTGTGCACTGAAAAAGTTTGCGCGTGCTGTTGTTGTGTGTTTTGCGGGTGATCAACTAAGAATGCTCGCGCAATTGATAACGGGTGCAAACCGCAGTATTTAAATGAGGTGTTGCGTGTCTTATGGTTTGCGCCATGGAGAGTCTGGATGGAAAGCAGGATAGACGCAAGCGCAAAATGAAAATTGACGAGTTGGAGTTAGAGATATTAGTGGAAGAGGCAAATAAACACATTCATGAACTACAGCAAAGAAATTTAAACATTACCAAAAGAAACGCAATATGGGAGAAAATCTGCGATAGAATAAATGCAGTTGGTAAGACAAAAAGAACGGCAGATGAGGTTAAAAGAAGGTGGCAAGATATAAGGCGAAGAACTAAAGAAAAAGTGGCCTTTAATAAAACTTCGGCAAACAAGACAGGTGGAGGGCCTGCGGAAGAGATGCCTCTAACCAGCAGGTGCAGCTCACCTTCTGGAGGAGCAGATAACTGGGATATTACACGCTAGAGCCAACTGCAGAACAAGGTAGGCGCACAATAAGAAACACTTTTTTCTCCATGAAAACACGTGATTTATTTATTATCACAAATAAAAAAAATGAATGTGCCTCCTGTGGCAACCTTTTGCTGAATAATACTCGATTTAACATTCAAATAAAATATTTCTCCTTTTGCATGTGCTTGTGACCGGCTCCAAATCAGCCCTTAAGTTTCAACTATCTGGTTTTCATTCATTCCAAACAAATTTACACGAGTCCGAAAGACTCTCTCTCTGCGTATTCTTTGATTTTGGCGATGTCGCCTCCTTGCCACAATAACAGCAGCCATCGGTGCGTAATGCTGGGCAGATTAGCACCTTCCTTTCGAACGTATTAAATACAGACGCAATCACAATCCCCGCAATTACTTTCAGGGTTGGTAAATCTCATTGCGCGTGGTAAATGAACCTATTTGCATTTTCCCCTCCCAGTATTTAGCGCTTTCTGGCGGGTACGCCCCATATTGATTATTCATCAGAGCAAAAGTACTAAATGAACAGCGTGTGCTATTTTGCTCATTTGAGAGGCGCAGTCCTCTTTGCACGCGGTTAGTAGATCAGCTTGCACATTGGTTTGCGGGTGGTGTCAAGTTTGCACACGTTTTTACGCACGCAAACCTTTAGTAAATCAGGCCCTTAGTCCTTAAAACTCTTAACAATTTGTTATACACATATATATATATATATATATATATATATATATATATATATATATATATATATATATTTATATTTTTGTGTCACAGTTTTGGTACGGATTCGGTACAGTTTCAGACCACCTGCTACCCTAAACAAGTGATCGCAAGATACTGAGTTTGCGTAAAGCGCAACTCACATGTCGGCGCGTAAAAGAGCGCGTCCAAATGGAATAAATGTGCAGCTGTGGCAGCTCTCATTCAGATGTCTGCTGTGGAGGAAACCAAGGAGATCTCTGTCTCTGGTTGTCAAGCTGTAAAAGGTTGGATGCGGGAATTTATTTCCGATATGTCTGAAACTGTTGGTGGCCGAGGAGGGACTGGAACATTAGTTGTTCATTAATTGCGTTAAAGGCACGCACGCTCACGTACAAGTCAAATGCAAGGTTATTGGAACATAAATACCGCGGGACATAAAACCGTCCCATGTCCCGTGCAGGTCGTACCGAACCGTACCGTATTTTACAGAGTACTGTTGCATCCCTAATATGCACATACATGATATGCACATATACAAGTCGACACCCTATTTACATGGAGATGTGCTCAGTTGGGTGCATACCTGGCACTTAAAATCAGGGTGTTGGAAAAATGCTCACGTAATGTCACAGTGATTTGACACTGTAGACTCAACATGACGATGTGCTTTAGTGCCTCTGTGTGTGAATATATGGTTTGGGTTAAGGAGAAAGAACTGCATTAGTCTTAGGTTTTTCTCTGTTGAATCACTGTGACAGAAATGGCCACCATTATTTCATTTCATAATGTAGTCTGCCTCAAATGCAGTGATTCTTTTGCCAATTCGTGCCTTAAGTTCCACGGTTTTAGTTATTCACAGATTTTTCAGAAATATATAATATAATAAAAAAAATGTTTAATCGCAGAAACATCACAGGATGTTGTGCTTGTTCTCTCACAGAGAAGAAATGTTGTAAGCCAGCCTGGTCCCTTTAAGAAGGTGGCCTTATGGGTAATGGAGTGTGTGTGTGTCGTGGGACAGCAGAAGAAAACGGGGTTAGATGAAAAGTGGAGTGAGCATAAACAGCAGCCCAGCATGTATAGATTTGCATTCTCTGTTAATCGACAGGAGCCGAACAATACAACCTGTGTGATATTACAAGTTCCCTGCAGTGCCAGAATAAGTGCCCATTCCATGCAGAGAATACCGGACTTTTTCTTTTGTTGTTGTTAACGTGTTAGCCGCTATTACGAGACAAAAATAGCACAGTACCAGTGGTTTTTTTACTATGGTTCGGAGACCAGAGGCTGTGAAGATAATAGAAAGACAGTTGAGCCTTTGTATTGAGTTACTTAGTTACTCAACTCTTCTTTGTATGCATTGTCATCACCTTTAAATTTAAAGAATACATTTTCAGCTTTGAATTAATTATTCAACATACTCATAGATTTTAATGGGTAGGCAGTAGTAATTTAATATTTAGTACTGTTCATAATCATAATAGTACTATTCATAATTATCCTTGTAGTATCTTTTTGTTCATTTCAAGTCCACTGCTTTTAGAGTTCCATCAGTTTTTTTCTTTTTCAGAGTTTTTGATGTACCTCTTGCACATACAGCTTAAGCTACCTATTATTTGTAAAACAGGTCATTTTGCAAACTGCAAACAATTCAGTATACAGTGTGTTATTATATATTTTAAAATATTTTTATTAAAATGTTCTTAGAGTTGAAAGTGACAGTATCCATAAGCTGAATAAAAGTTTTTACCCTATATACATATTGAAATTTCCTTAGTTCTTTTTTTAAAATTCATTGATAAAAAAAATACTTAATTCTGCTTCTTGAAGTCATGATTTGCCTTAGAATTGTCTCGATTAAAAAAAGTATGATTCAGATCAAAAGAGCATTAGTTGCTGAATCTATTCGAAAAAACAAAAGTAGTATGTAAGTAATGTAGAACATTTGAAGTGCATTCAACTTTATGAAGGACTTACAGTTTAAAACTTTAATAGATAATACAAGTAATTCTCTTGACATCAACATAACATTCAAGTTAGTAACGCCTTTTTATTTTTCAGAAATCTGCTAGTTGATTTCCATTGATATCAGTAATTTATTAACTTGGGCATGAATATCCAGTTGATTGTTTTACTTTGACTTACCCCTTTTAAAAAATTGTTACAATAATATAACTTTCTTTGTTATAAATGAAAGCTGTTATGATGAAGGAGGCAGTGGATGTTTCCTTTCTTTCCTCTTCTCAATCAGAATTTGCTGGACGTTTGTTAACATTTTGGAATTGGCATTAATCAGCAGCTGGACTTAAAACATGTTCTACTGCTTTGAGCTCTGGAAGCCGGTGGATGAAGTGAATCTTGGTTTTTCCAAATAATGCCCAAGTGCTTGCATGATTGCTCCTGCTGAAAAAGAATTGGTTGTATTTCCTTTTAACTCTCTCTTGTGAATTTCCTTTCCATATCACAGTCCACAGGACCTCCAGGCACATGCTTGCTAACTTTACTACTAGCCTCGGTGAAGCTCATGTTTCTCTCCATTCACTCAACCGGTTTGTTCCATCTTTGTAGTGCTTCTACCTCACTGTGCTCTGTAAAAGGCACAAAGGTGAAATGGCATAACATTTCAGTGAGTGGTAGTAACAGAGGCAGAACAAAGGGAAGGCAATCTGTATGTAAAGGCGAGCTGACACCCTACTCATATAAACTATGCTTCTGGCGCTGAGGTGATTCTGCAGTGCTGGCATAATGTCCATACTCACACTGATATGGTAGTATGTAACCTCTATTTTGAAATAAGAGTGTTTTTTAAATTTCGACCCTGCTAGAAATTCCACGGTGAATAGGAGCAACCCCTGTACCAGGCAATATGATGTGTAAGGGGGCAGAACTTTGCAGACATGCGTCTTTCTCTCTGCTTTAGCTTTATCCAGTTATTCCAACAGAGGTAGACAAGTTCACCACACCTTGCTGTCAGTGTTGATCTTTTCCTTGCTGAAAATAGCCGGGATTTTCTTGTGAGGTTCATCTTGTCGATATTCCTTCCCGTTTTGGCCTTACTCCCGGTACAAATAGGTACCTTCCAAGTCAGTGGCTTCAAAACCAGAAGCATACATGACACACAAAAGCCCCAAATGCAGCAGTAACAACTGCTTTCGACCAGTACTGCCACCCAGTGGGTACCATTTTCACAGTACTCGGGTTTCCTTTATTCAGGAGATTTTATTAGACAGTAGAAGAATTTAGTAATATCAACTCAGCCATGAAGTGGAAGATCATGTGAAATCAACGAGCACTAAGGTGCATAGTGCATAAAAGTCAACATAAACGTTCTGATTTCATAGCTCAAGAATTCCAAACTTCCACTGGCTTCAATGTAAGCCAAAATACTGTTTGGTGGAAGGATCATGGAAGGGGCTGTCATGGATGAGCAGCTGTATGCAAGCTTCATAGCACCAAATCCTATGCCAAGCATCAGGTGTCAGGAGTGAGCATGGTATAATGCACACTGACGCTGGAGCAGTGGAAACATTTTCTGTTTAATGACAAATCACACTTTTGTGTTTGGCAGTCAGATGGATGAGTCTGAGTTTGGCAGATGCCAGGAGAATGTTACGTGTCTGCATTATGATAACTGTGAAGTTTGGTGGCGGAGGGATAATGGTATGGAACTGTCTTTTTCAGATTTGGGCAAGGCCCCTTATCTGCAGTGAAGGATAGTCTTCATGCTTAAGCATATTAAGTCATTTTGGGCAATGCTATGCCTCCAGCTTTGGCAACAGTTTGGGGAAGGCCCTTTTCTGTTCCAACGCGACTGTGTCCTGGTGCACAAAGCGGGGACTATCAGGACATGGTTTGATGAGTGTGGTGTGGAAGAACTTGACTGGCCCCCACAGAGCCCTGACCTCAATCCCATCAAGCACCTCTGGTATGAACTGGAGTGGTGATTGCGAGCCAGACCTTCTCGTTCAACATCAGTGCCTGATCTCGTAAATGCTTTACAAAATGAATGGGCACAATTTCCCACAAAAACACTCCAAAATCTTTTAGAAAACCTTCCAAGAAGAGTGGAAGCTGTTACAGCTGCAAAAGGGGACCAACTACAAATAGAAGTATGTATGTCAACTGCTTTTTTCTATTACTGCATGCTTGTCAGTATGCTAAAAAAGATACATACATAATCAATCCACTTTAAATTGAAAGCCAGCAGTTTGCTTCTTTTGTCAGTTAAATGTTGTCTTCTAGTATAAATCTAATTTTCTTTGTACTGTCTACACAATACTTTGTGATTGAACCAGGGCTCAGACATCATATTCCTCCCCCTGCCTTTCTGTCTGAAATGGATACTAAATATTTTCCAGAAGCATACTTTCCAACCTCTGAACGTATAAAGGAGCTCTAAGGCCGTCACATTCACCATTATCTCACACACTCACACACTCTCTCTCTCTCTCTCACACACACACTCTAATTCTATAACTGACCTGAAAGTGCTGCTCTCCTTTTCTGTTGACTAGTTTTCTTTACTGTTTATGCACTTTGTTTTTATATATGTTTGTCTTATGTTTGGATGTCTGTGCTTTTATTGCAACATAATCAAGCACACATTAATTTACATATACTACAGAGATCATAACTAATGCTACACTAAAAATAAACAGTGAAAAGTAGAAATCAAATATGTAACAATTACAATTCAATAAATAAGTTTACTGGCCAAATGAGTCAACTCTGAAATAATGTGGTTGGGGAAAATCATAATGTCATTACAGTCAGCAGACGAAATGTGAATGCTGTATGCTTTGATTTAAATGTGTTATTAAAAAGTTAGTAAAACTGTCATGTAGGATAGATTTGTTTTCAGAGATATTTCCGAGTCACTCCATTCTCTAGCAACTGTCACTTTGTATTGATAACTTACAACTCCTTAAATTCTCCAACACATATCTGTGGCAACGTGCTAACAGACATTCAGGTAGGGCAAAGATACATGCACAGTTGGGTCAGCTAAGTTCATCAGTTTATCCACTGATGAACTTAGCACTGGGTTTATCTGCTACTTGCTGAAGTGTGGAATGGGTTATAAAAGACTAAACATGGACAAATATTTGACGTAAGACAGGGCACTGGACAGGACATATTTATGTTTAAAAGGGATATACAGTCTGTAGGGATGGCTCATAATTTTTTGTCAATTGCTAATTTTTACTGCTAAAGTAAGTTGGATATCAATTAATATTTGCATTATCTTCTCTACGGGGGTAAAATTTGTTAACCAAGAGATGAAGTTAAGTACTGAAGTACTCAGTCTCTGAATGAGAACCACATTTTTTCAGTCATTTTGTTCTGGACTATTTTGCAATAGATTTTCCAAACCTTGGATATCTGTGCTGGAACAAAATCGCTCTTTTTTTGGCAAAGCATTGATTTTTTTTGCAGTCCAGTCCAAAGTTGCAGATTTCCCCCATCAGCTCTCCCAGCATCCTGGTTTTGTCGTGGGTTTTGATAAATTTACAGGCTCTGCAAGAACCTTTGTTTTATTGTTGAGGAAAAAAATGAATAATCCATTTTAACAAGACTCTGAAAGATAGCACAATGATGAAAACTTGGAAGGGTCTGAAAAATGAATCCCCTTTTCTCATTTATATATCTATCCATTTTTTTCTGTTCCTCTTTGTGTGGCATGCCAGATTTTCCTACCTTGAAGTCATGCTCCAGCATTTTTCAGTATACGTCAGTGTATATAGTATGCACTGGTTTTGGATGCTTTAGAGAGTGTCCCACTTGGCCTCAGGGATAAGGCTTCTGTGGTCAAATAACTGGGCTTTGCTCCTGCCAAAACTAGTGACTCCAGTTAGAAAAAGAATCAGAGAATGGTAATGAGGTAATTGAAGCCAGTGGAAACAACAGTGAGTGTCTGTATGTGACTGCTCAAGCAAGTTTGTGCTTTACCCTAACCTATTTTGTAAAATCTAGTAGTGTTCTCTGACCAAGAATCCAGTTTTTCTCCATACCCTTCAACATGACCAAGTCTTTGGTGGAGCTGATTGTGACTCTGCTTGTGTAAATGCTGATAAGCCTTAATGGCTTACATATCAATGTATACATTTTGTTCTTTGCATTTAAATGTACACCTCAACTTTTGTGAAAAACATCAGATAGGGAAACACAGCTTGGCTTGGGTTAGCACAGATAGACGTTTTCATGCTTGTAATCCTGGCTACATCCTTTCTGTGAGAAGTTGACATATTCTTCCCATGCTTGTGGATTTTTTTATTTTTTATTTTTATTTTTTTTGAGTACTCTGGCTTCCTCCCACAGTTTAAAAACATATACACCCTGAATTAAGTATGTTAGGCTGACTGGTGATTCTATGGACTTGTCCATAGGAATGAGTGCAAGTGTGCATGGTTTGTTTGTGTAGCCCTGTTATGGACTGTTGACCTGTCCAGAGTACTTTCTTCCCAAAGACAGTTTGGATTGGCTCCACCTGACCCATGTGACCCTGAATAGGATGTGGTGGGTAATAGATGCATATTAATCTCATAATACATACCTGCAAAGTTTTAGCCAATCACAATAAAGATATTTGATTATTTGTTCTTTACCAGTACTGGAATGAAGGGCAATTTCTCATTTTACATAATGTTACTTCAACGGGTCACAGCAGTAGTTTTCCAACAAGTTTCCAACAGCATAATAGACTTGCCTCAAAACTGCCTCATTGGTTTTGTTGTAGTAATGTTACGTAGCATGAGAAATTGCCTTCATCCAAGTAATGGGAAGCAATGCCCTTGATTGTGACTGGCCAATAGACTCACATGATGCATTCCACCAAAAATGTTTTATACAAAGAGGATGCTGACAGTTCTTACAGTTACGAGTGACATATTTTGATTCAGAATGGCCACTGTACTACTAGCTTGTAGGTGTGACAATATTGACATTACCTAAGAACATGGTATCTGTACGTCATTGGAGTTGAAAATGCAAAGGGACCAGCATACTCTGTAATAGGAAGTGGAATACTGCAATACATCCAGAATTATGTTAGTTGGAGTATTATAAAGCAATGTATTATATTTTTTTATGTGATGACTTTCTCCCAACCGCTAAATATATTGCTTGAGATGTTTTAATGGGATTAGTATTATATGCATCATAGGTCAGTTTTTCTTTAAAAGTTGTCTGACCACATGATGTATATACAACTTTCTATTCTTTTGCTACTCAGATGCACACAAATACGCATGAATGATTGTAAACACACATTCCTTCAAACATTATGCTCACTCTTTTAATTTTACTCTGTCCATTCCACTGAGCACAGTATCACACAACCATGCACACACTTACACATGGATTCCTTCTTACTTAAAATACTGCGCAGTGATTGATAAGAGCTGGTGACAACAGCTTTATGACGCTCTATGTGAATGTGAGTGTCAAAGTGATAAATGAAAGACTTGGGTGTGGGGTAAGTGACAGTGGAGAGGCACAGATTTGAATGTGACAACTGCTATAGAGAAGGAAATATTGAAGAGGCTTTGAAGATGGACAGGAGGTACAAGTTTGGTCTGCATTGCTGGTAGTAAGTTAGATTCTTTTCCAGCAAGAGTGGGACTCTGTCAGGGTTGCCCTTTGTTACAGATTCTGTTCAGAGAGAATCTGGCCAGAATTTGTGGGCGCAGCTAAGGGACAAAGAAGGTTTGATTTAATGGCCTCAGGATTACATCTCTGCTTTTTTGCAAATTATGTGGTCCTTTTGGCTTCATTAAGTCATGGCCTTCAGCTCTTGGTTCGTAGCCTAGTGTGAAGTGTTGATGATGAGAATCAGCATCTCCAAATCTGAGACCATGATTCTCAGTTGAAAAAGGGTGGAATACCCTTGACATGTTTGGTGACAGTTTGCTACTGTCTGAAAGTAAAAATTAGAAGGACTGAAAGTAAAAAATAGCTTAGAGCCTTTCAAGATGAGTCTAGAGTTTATTAAACAGTCTACATCAGCGGTTTTCAAAGTGTGAGGCGCGCCTCCCCTGGGGGGCGCCAGAGGGATTCAGGGGAGGCACAAGAGAAAAAATAAACCTGAAAAGACAGAAAAAGAGTGTAAACATCGAGGGCAAAATGGATCGATTTTTAGTATCTCAAGTGAAAGTGAGAGAGGGCACAGAGTCTGGGGCGATCAGAAAACGGAGGAAGTATGACCCTGATTATTTAAAGTTTGGCTTTTCGTGTATTGGTCCTGACGATGCTCTGCTGCCACAGTGTGTTATCTGCAAAGAGGTGCTAGCTAACGACAGTATGCGACCATGTAAACTCTTTATTATTGAAACCAAGCACCAAAGTTTAACGACCAAGCCGCGGGAGTTTTTTGATCGGAAACTTAATGAATTGCGGTCACAGAAGAAAGTAATCGAGGCGTTTGGCACTGTGACTACCAAGGCAACCGAAGCATCTTACCGGTAATCTTTAGTTTTAAGGGCGTTGAACCGAGGACGCGTGTGGTTTCTTGGAAAAGTGGCATCTGCATGAAGGAAGGCGAGTCTCCCGCAGATCATCAGCCTCTCTGGACTTTAACCAACCATGACCATGAAACGTCCTGGACTGTTAAGATATTAAATGAAAAATGCCTTTTTGGCTGAAGATGTTAGACTTCAGAATATTTATTTAAAGATTAAATGGAGCCCAAAAGATTTCACTTTCAGGATTAGGTCTAAAAACAAACAGATAACATTTGAGTGTGCTGTTTCTCATAAATAAAAAAAAATCAGGTTCCATCTCCACTTAGAGGGCGCGTGGTCCCACGCCGGTCCCACGCCAGTGCCAGGACGCACAGCTTTTTAAAAAAGCCCTGGCTACTTTTCTGATGTAACAACATCTTTTCTGTACCATCAGTCGACCCTCCTGCATCTGCTGAGCGCAGCTGCGGAGAGGATACCTGACGTGCCATGACTTGGCGGCGCGGTTTACTGCGCGCCGCACACACACTCGGGCAATTAAACGCATCCAAACGAGCGCGTGCAGAAATATGTTAAAATATGTGTTGAAAACATACAGATGTTAAGGGGTGCGGCATGCTTTTGAGTTCTCTCAGGGGAGGCTCACTATCCCACACTTTGAAAACCCCTGGTCTACATAGTTCACGGAAAGCCAGTAAAACATGGTCTTGTACCTCTCTCAGTGGGAGGTGAATGTTGTTGATTAATTGGAAAAAAAGCCTTTAAGTCAAAGCTTTGCTAATTAACATGGAGTTAAAACAAAACATCAACAGCAGAGCCACTTTAGTTTTCAATTGAGAGAATTGTTGATTATTAGAATAATGTGAGAAATGGCAAGATGCATTTCAAGGGCTAACATCTTTCAAATTCTTGGTTTGACTTTTGCACAGTCTCAGGCTCAACAACGTAGAATAAAGAAAGACTTTTGAAACCTAAAGATTCCACCAACATAGACAAAAGCACCTCAATTACTAAGGAAAATGGAAATTGGAACAATACACTATCAGAGCACAAACGCAAATCAGGTTTTAACTTCAACAGTCAACGTATGTGAACATGAACTTGATGTCAGTTTCTATAATTCTGTATGTGCCAGACTACCTTGTTAATTAGCAAAGTTTTGACTTCATGATTTCAGTGACTTACTAATGTAAATTGTATTTTATGGTAGTGCACTTCATCGAAATGTTCTCCTCCTTTCCCATATTACAAGCTTTGCATATAATCTCAGGGCATATCTGATCTTTCTCAAGAGTTACAGTTCACACTGAAACATAAAACAGATAGTTTAAAATGGAAAATTTTCCTCAAAATATGGCTTTTTTACTAAATAAAATTAAGAATGTGTTCCCTCAAATACAGGTCTGTCTTGATTAAACATCTTTTTCACTCTCCAGGAACTAAGATAAACATTTTGGACGATGAGCACATAAAAGCTCACATTATAATGTCTTAGACCTTAACACAATTGCAAGAAATGTTTTTCTACAAGGAGGTATAGTGGTGTAATAATGATCTCATCAGTGAGTCCAGTTCATCTCCCTCCATCTGTCATGTAAGCCGTGGTCTTGTGTTCTTTCTGTGTCATGACAGGCAATCTGAGAACATTTTGATGTTATGTTGTGCATTTGAGTCCCTGTTGCATAGTATAGAGTGAGAAAACATAAAGTTTTTTTCCAAGTAATCAACAACTTTACCTCCCACAGAGAGAGGTACAAGACCATGTTTTACTGGCTGTTCGTGGACAATGTACACTCTGTTTAATAAACTCTGGATTCAACTTGAAAGGCTCTAAGCAAATTTTTACTTTCAGTTCTTGGCTCTGTTGTTTTTAACTGGGATGTGCTGCTTGAATAAAACACCCTTTGTCTATTAAACCTTCAAAGCTCCTTTAAAGTAAAAACTTGATTAGTACTGCATACTCAACAAATATTTTATTTTAAGTAAGACTGCATATTCGGAAAACATGCAACAAGCAATATCATAGTTGAAAATTGTGATGACGATATGACTTGTGATATATATATAATATATATTGGTATATAAACCAACAGTTCAGTATATGGTGTTAATGCATGGTGGTTTTAAAATAATAGTTTGTGTGTTTACAATATTGATATTGTACATGTTGATATTATGAAGACAATACATTTTTTATAAATTATGCAGCCCAAGTCTTAAGCAATTTTCTTTGAGGAGTTCAAGGAATATCCTGCATCTGGGTTGTGTTAATTTCGGTGAACTTTTCATCGTGTTGCCAGATATCAGCCCTCCATCTCTGACATGCCTCTGTGTATTTGAACACTCCGTAGCTATGTGATAAAGGGCACAACTCTCCCAAATTTTTTAAACACATGGATTTACTTTGGCATCTTGAGATTAGAATTTAGCAGAAGTGTCATATATTGGCACTTAAAGAAACCAAAACTATTTCAGAGCCAGTAGTGGCAAATTAAATGACATGTTTTTATGGGCTAAGGCGTGTAGGTCTATTAGTAAACCGCTTGCTATGTTGAGGTTAGAGTTTGAGAGTGCCAAATTCCATTAGGTTGTTTTCTTTGGTGAGTGACTGTGTCTGTCGGTCTGTCTATGTAAATGACTAAAAGTAGATACCTTGTGCATGTCTATAAAGCTGTTTCTTCCTAATCCAAATATCTTTTGCATCCTACTTTCTTTATTTTTAATGTTTTATGAGTTTCTTCCATTCTTCCGGTCTGACTAAGATTTAAGGTTTATGGCCCATTAGTTTTGTTTTCAAACTTAAAGGTTCTAGGTTGTTGTCTAGAGACAAAGTATGCATATGGCTTGACTTCAGTCAGTTCATTCTGAAAGACCATGTGGCAAAAAGAAAACCCTCCCCCAGCATTTGTTACAGATCACTTGAAACTGGAAACTAATCTTTTTCAAAAAATTACACAGAAGCATATACATATAATCAGTTTCATTCCACCAAGCACTAAATTCATAGTTTCCCAACAGCAGGGTAGCTATATTGTTATTTTTTATTATTTTTCTTTGAGAACAAGCAAGCACTGCTTTGTGATATTGCTGATGAACTTTTCCATGACATAAATCATTGGTGACTTAGAGTGAATCTATACAATCTCAAAGCAGTCAAAATGTTTGTTGCCTTAATTGACCTCCCAGCTTATGTTCTCTATTGTTGTGAAGGCCAACAAGGACTGAGTCCAAAACAAACAAGATAATCAATGAGTTGAAATCCCTCCAGAAATATGGACTACATTACTGATGTCTGCACTCTGCACACAATTAAGAAGAAATCTCCAGTTACAACTGGTGCCAAGATAAATGAAACCCTGCAGGGGAGGAAGAAACATGTAAGAAGGAACATGAGGAATATACCAATGACAGTAAAAACAGCAACATTATATAGGAAAGGTTTTTTTTTTTTTAATCTCTCTGTGCAGTGTGGTCTTAGCTAAGTCTGGGTGAGTTTGGATAAATTGTCATGGATGCTTTAAGCCAGTAATAGTCCCTAAATCATTCCCTCCACATAAGCATTTTCAACACGCCAGTCTGGAGTCATGCTTCACCACACTGTTGCTTTGGTTTATTTCAAAATCAAAATTCAGCCTTAGAGATGATGTGGTGTGCTGTGTGCCCAAGTTTTGATGTAATGATCTCTTTGCTACAAATATTACATAACTACGGGGTTTCTTTCACTCTTCAACATAGTTTTCTTGGGTATTGCCACAACAGAGTTTAGTGGCCACTACTAGAGTAGGTGTTTCAGCATAATGCAATTTGTTAAACTTTGGTCTATAAAGGGCGGTGGTCTGACGATAAAAATTTTACTTAAAAAAAAAGGTATTGCTATCTGCTTATGGTGGGCTATAAGTGAAACATATTGGCAAAGGACCATTGCCATTTTATGTCGATGCAGATGTTTCATTTTTTAGACTTTATCAGTAGATGCCAATGTCGTGCCGATATCATCATGCCTCCCAAATATATTCATATCAGTATGGAGAATCTAAAAGGACAAAGTTTCATACCAGAAGCATTCCTGCTTCTGTATGAAGTTAAGCCTGATTTATACTCGAACGTCAGGTCGTCTGCATCACCTACGCAGAGATGCCCCCCCACCCTACGCAGACACTATGCAGACACTATGCAGACACTCCGGTGCACCTACCCAAAATTGTAGGTCGATGCAGACAGTGCCGCAGAGAGTGTCGCAGAGAAGAGAGAAAGGAGGCCTCTGATTGGTCGATTCTATATCTGCGTAGAAAAGAGCGTGTCATTGAAGAAATGAGGAAGTACCCACATCTGTACGATCTCGTTCTCCACACTACAAAGACGGCACATATTCTAGTAATTCATGGAGGGAGATTGCGACTAATGTGGGTCTGGATACGGCCGAGACGGTGAGGAAGTGGAAAACGCAAGAGATACGTTTAGTAAGTTTAGCTAGTTCGTGATTGTCCCTCTTGTGTTGTGGCGTGGAATAACATAGCGGAGACCGCGCTAGTATAAATCAAAAGTGTCTGCGGAATCTCTGTGACAAGCTGACGGCGACACATTGCCGTGAGAGTATACACGGCCCTTAAGTTCAAGCAGGAGTGACTATAAGGTTTTAGTGGACTTTGGTTGTTTCTAAGTATTGTGTGGACAGCAAATGATGCAAAAATACATGGAATGTGTGTAAAAGGAGGAGGTAGCCCCTAGGCCTTTTAGCATTAAGCCAGTGCTGAAATGCATTGTGTTTGGTATTTTTGTCCAGTCAGGTCAAAATCTCTACATTTCTAATCTCTCCTTCCCTCTGTCTCGTTCTTCCTTTTTTCCCTTTAATTGTCACATGTGACTCCAAATATTTTTCATGTAGCCCATAAATCAGTGGATGAAATACCATGGATTATGTCTATTTCCTATTCGTAAACTCTTTGGACACACACCAACTGAAATACAGTCTCTAAACCACTGATTATTATCTGATTTAGCTTTTTAGTTGCATTTTCAATTCCCATGTGCACTGAAACAATGACTGGAAAAGGAAGTCTGTGCTTTGATGTAAATTATCCGGATATCCACTTGCTACACCTCATGCCCTGCACAATTGGCTTTTTCATCCTGAGGCTCAGTCATCAGATAATAGCTTATATAGTTAATAAATGTAAAACCCAAGATGCATGATGTTAAGCAGTTTGCAGAGTCTGTTGTGCCCATCATCTCATCGCTAGCACTTAGAGCATAACCGCTCCTGTTACTCTTACCCAATCAGTCAAACTAGCTTCCCTCATTCAATTACTCAAAAAGTCAAGTGTGATTAGATCACACTCACAGCTGGAAATGTTTCTCCAAGTGCTGCATTTTGCTGTTACAGGACTGAGGCAAGTGGAAGGATAATTGAATGATCTTCTCATTTGCCAGCCAAGATAGCCTTTATCCTTGGTATCACACTGTGGAATTAGCTTCTTTTTTTCTCTATATATCTCTGTTGTTGCTTCTTGTTGAGTTATTAAGTGTGATGTATACTGTTGTGTAAAAGCTGTCAAGGTAATGCACACAACTGTCAAGCTTTAGTGTCAGAGGCAGTTAACAGTCTGTCCACACTCTACTTCAGCTCTTTGGATGACATGGCACTCCTAGGTCACAATGACTTCACTTTGAGCTCTTCTTACAAATTAACATTAAAAAAGCAAACCTCGGGGATGGCTTCTGAATTATTAGGTAGTACTAAGTAACTCAGTGGTTGCCAGATTGGAGCAGTTTTCTGCAATGGATTATTTTTTTCTAGGAATAGGTTTCTATTCCTACAATTTGGCCAAATCCACCCCAGACAGGTTAACAGTTGTCTATGTCAAAAATGTCTTCTGTGGTTTTGGCCTACAATTTGGCAAAGTACACCCCAGACAGGTTTACATTTGTCTATGTCAAAAATGCCTTCTGTGGCTTTGGGAATTCCACTGTAAGTACAGTGACTGATGAATGATCTTTTCTTATATATACATACACAATACATATATTGTATGTGTGTGTGTGTGTGTATAGATGTATGTGTGAATTCTGGAAACGTGACATTTTTTAAATTTGAATAAAATGAAAAAAATAAAAGACTTTCATATCACATGAGCCAATATTTCATTCACAACAGAAAAAAAGATAGCATAACAAATGTTTAAACTGAAAAATATTACAATTTCATCCACTAAATGAGCTCATTTCAAATTTGATTCCTGCTGCAGGTTTCAGAATAGTTGGGTCAGAGGCATGTTCACCATGGT
This sequence comes from Hirundichthys speculiger, assembly GCA_018398805.1. Taxonomy (NCBI): domain Eukaryota; kingdom Metazoa; phylum Chordata; class Actinopteri; order Beloniformes; family Exocoetidae; genus Hirundichthys; species Hirundichthys speculiger. The sequence goes on along the minus strand of JAGFBZ010002592.1, from coordinate 498,117 downwards.
GAAGCATCTCCTCTTCTTTTCAAAACAGTTTGAAGATGTCTGGGCATCGAAGTTATGAGTTTCTAGAGCTTTGGTGCTGGAATTCAGTCCCATTCTTCCCTGATATAGGTTTCCAGCTGCTAAAGAGTTCTTGGTTGTCTTTGACATATTTTTCGTTTAATGATGTGCAAAATGTTCTCCCCAGGTGAAAGATCTGGACTGCAGGCAGAACAATTCAGCACCTGGACTCTTCTCTGAGGAAACCATGCTGTTGTAATAGCTGGGGTTTTGCATTGCCCTGCTGAAATACACAAGGCCTTCCCTGAAATAGACATCATCTGGAGGGGAGCATATGTTGCTCTAAAACCTTTATATATTTTACAGCATTCATAGTTCCTTCCAAAACATGGAAGCTCCCCATACCGTATACTTTTTCTTCCCCATACCATCAGAGATGCTGGCTTTTGAACTAAACGCTGATAACACACTGGAAGGTCTCAATCCTCTTCAGACCGAAGGACACAGCGTCAGTGATTACCAACAAGAATGCCAAATTTGGACTCATCTGACCATAGAACACTTTCCCACTTTGAAACAGTCCATTTTAAATGAGTCTTGAACCACAGAACACGACGGCCCTTCCGGACCGTGTTCAAATATGGCTTCCTTTCTGATGATAGAGCTTTAGCTGGCATCTGCGGATGTCACGGCAGATTGTGTTTACCAACAGTGATTTCTGGAAGTATTCCTGGGCGCCTTTAGTAATGTCATTGACACAATCATGAGGATGAGTGATACAGTGTCGTCTGAGGACCCACAGATCACAGGTAGAGATGCGCGGATGAACCGCGCACCCGCGGGCGGAGCGGATAATCCGCATATCGGGCGGATGACTCGTCAAAAAATAATACTTTAATTAAATTCGGGCGGGTTGCGGTTGAAGCACTCAAATAATAATAATAAGAAAAAATATTTTACATATTATTAAAAAGGATGGCGGGTCGGTTCGGTTTTGAAAATTGGTGAAAAAACGTTCCTGCAAATGGATAGCGGGCGGATAGAGATTTTAAGAAGCTGTTGCGGGTTAAAATATACGTCATCCGCGCATCTCTAATCACAGGCATCTAATAAAGGTCTTCGGCCTCGTCCCTCTACAAACAGAGATGTCTCCATGAGCTGAGCTCATGAGAGATGAGCTCATTTAGTTGATAAAAGTGTGAAATGTAAAAAATTTTTATGTTATCCATGTTCTATTGTGAATAAGATATTGGCTTGCGTTATATGAAAGTGTTTTAGTTTACATTTTATTCAAATTTATAAAACATTCCAACTTTCCGGAAATTCGGGTTGTGTGTGTCTATATATATATATATATGTGATATATATATATATATATATATATATATATATATATATCCATCCATCCATCCATTATCTATACCTTTTCATCCTTGAAGGGTCACGGGGATCTGCTGGAGCCTATCCCAGCCGTCTACGGGCGAAAGCCAGGGGTACACCCTGGACAGGTCGCCAGTCCATCGCAGGGCCACATACAGACAAACAACCACTCACACTCACATTTACTTCTATGGGCAATTTAGAATTACTTAATTAACCTAACATGCATGTCTTTGGACTGTGGGAGGAAGCCGGAGTACCCGGAGGAAACCCACGCAAGCACGGGAAGAACATGCAAACTCCACACAGAAAGGCCCCTGCCGAGGTTCAAACCAGGCCTTCTAGCTGTGAGGCAACAGTGCTAACCACTAAGCCACCGTGCTGCCCTATATATATATATATATATATATATATATATATATATATATATATATATATATATATGTTCATTTAAAAAGTCAAAACTATTTTTATTTTGTTCATAGTATTGATGTAATGATCTTAGGTATATGTGTGTGTTATCGGTTATCGGTATTGGCCTTTAGGAGCTGAAAGTTATCGGTTATCGGTTTTAAAAAACAGTTATAATGCAACCCTTTTATCTGTAATTATTTTGGCTCTATTCTCATGTATTTGTCTTTTTTAATGCATTCTGTTTTTATCTGTACAGTGACTTTGAGTATCATGAAAGGTGCATCAAATGCATTATTATTATTATTATTATTATTATTATTATTATTATTATTATTATTATGTACAGAGAAAGAGGTTAGCTAAGAAGAGGTGGGACACTGAGAGGACTGAAAAGAGTAAAAAGGAGTACAGGGAGATGCAGTGTAAGGTAAAGGTAAAGGTGACAAAGGCCAAACAAAGGGAGCACTATGGTAGGTTGGGCAGTAAGGAGGGAGAGACTGACTTATACAGGTTGGTGAGGTGGAGAGATAGAGATGGGAAGGGCGTGCAGCAGGCTAGGGTGATTAAAGATAGGGATGGAAATGTATTGACAGGTGCCAGAAATGTGATAGGAAGTTTGAGAGGCCTTTGAAGAGATGACGAATGAGGAGAATGAAAGAGTAGGAGAGGTGACCATTGTGGACCAGGAGGTAGCAAAGGTTAGTAAGGCTGAAGTGAGGAGGGCATTGAAGAGGATGAAGAGTGGAAAGACAGTTGGTCCTGATGATATACCTGTGGAGGTATGGAAGTGTCTAGGAGAGGTGGCAGTAAAGTTTTTGACTAGGACATTCAACAAGATCTTAGAGAGAATTCCTGTAGAATGCAGAAGTGTGCTGGTGCTGTTTGTTCAGAACAAGGGAGATGTGCAGCGTTTTGGCAACTCCAGAGGAATAAAGTTAATGAGCCACACAATAAAGTTATGGGAAAGAGTAGTGGAAGCTAGACTAAGGGCAGAACTGAACATTTGTGAACAGCAGGATGGTGTCATGCCAAAAAAAGGTCGGACTGCTGTTGATAGAGAAGTACAGAGAAAGCCGGAGAGTGCTAAATTGTATCTTTGTAGAACTTGTGAATGCACATAACAGGCTGCAGACAGAGGAGCGATGGTCTTGTGTGAAGAAGTCTGAAGTAGCAAAGTATGTTAAACGCAGGACCGGTATGAGAGCTGTAACACAGTGGTAAATGAGACTGCATCAAGGATCAGCCCTGAGCCCCTTCTTGTTTCTTGTTGTGATGGATAGACTGACAGATGAGGTTAAACAGGGATCTCCATAGACTATGATGTTCGCAGATTACATTGCAATCTGAGAGCAGGGGACAGGTTGAGGAAAAGCTAGAGAGGTGGAGGTTTGCTCTGGAAAGGAGAGGCATGAAGGTTAGCCACAGCAAGACAGAATACACATGTGAAATAGAGGGACCAAACTGGAATAGTGTTGCTACAGCAATCAGAGATAAAGAAGGTGGAGGATTTTAAGTACTAAGGGACATCAGTTCAAATCAATAGATTGTGGAAAAGAATTGAAGAAGCATGTGCAAGGAGGTTTGAACTGGTAGAGAAAAGTGTCAGGTGTGATAAGAATATCAGCATTAATGAAAGGAAAGGTATACAAGACCATGGTGACTCTCACGATGTTGAATGGTTTAGAGACTGTGGTACTGAGGAAAATACAGGAAACAGAGTTGGAGGTAGCAAAGATTAAAATGTTGAGGTTCTCTTTGGGAGTGATGAGGATGGAAAGGATCAGGAATGAGTTCATCAGAGGGACAGTGCATGTTAGATGTTTTGGAAAGAAAGTCAGTGAGGCCAGACTGAAATGCTTTGGACGTGTACAGAGGAGGGATAGTGAATATATCAGTCAAAGAATGATGAGGTTGGAACTGCCAGGCAGGATGCCAAGAGGAAGACCAGAAGAGATTTATGGATGTAGTGAAAAAGGACATGAAGTTAGTTGGTGTGAGAGAAGTGGGTGCAGATGATAGGGTTAGATGGAGGCAGATGATTTGCTGTGGTGGCTCCTGAGGGGAACAGCCAAAAGGAAAAGAAGGAGTTTCAAGGAGTGTCTTTGATCAAGAAGAGCATTATACTTTTGAGCAGGGACAATTACTGAAGCAACCAATCTAGGATTTTCACTTGAAAATCCTAGATTGGTTGCTTTATTCATCCCCCAAGGGATGAATAAAGTACATCTAATCTAATCTAATCTAATCAATCACTTTGAGGAAAAAGTTAGATGCTAAAGAGCTATTTAGACACATCAACACTATTTAGACTGCAAAAAGGGATAGTTGAAAAGGATTTCAGTTAGGGATATGGAAATATTTTAGATTGATATTACAGTACATCTCCTGAAATAAGATATCAAAAATACTATATGTATATTGTATTAAGACTTTCTCCTGGACTGCAGACTATTTAAGAATTTTTCAAAACCTGATTAAATAGGTCCAAAACATACAGGGACATACGAAAACCAGAGCTGCAGCTAATGAGCCCATGGAGTTTATTCAACTACCAGTTAAGAACGAAATATTACATTATCGTCAGACTGTCAGTTTTTACTTCAAAAATAATTATTTAAATTCACCCACAAATGCATGATTAACTAGATGATTAACTAGATGCAGCGTGGTTTCATGCTGGTTTCACGTGGTTTCATGAGCTGAGCTATGAATAAAGAAAGAAAGTATAATCATTCATATTATATTATTAAAGATAATATGACTTGTTGTGCAATTAATTGTACAAGCAATAGCCACAAACAGCTCTAGGACTGGGTTGGCCTGGAAAGGTGCGGGAGTGAATGTGGCTGCTGCCAGTTACTATGGCTGAGCCACCTCAGCTCCCTGCTAAAGGTTGCAAGCTGGAGGATGACTGACTGTCTGGTAGCTGCTGGGTGGTGGCTTGGATTACTTGTTCCACATATTTCCCAAATTTTTGGACAATTTGGTGTTAAGCTCATGCCAATATGCCCCTGCCAATATCCTGCTCCTGCCTTTCTCTTTGCTGCAAGGTTTTCACCTATCTTAAATGAAAGGGACATCCCTACATTAAACAACAAGTATCTATATCACATGGAATAATAGACATATTATAAATGTGGAGACAAGTTATCAAAGTTACTACACGATGCTAATAATGCACAATTAACACTTCTTGCATCTTATCAAATTAAAATCATTTTTAAATTTAATTGGATAGAAGTAGGGGCTGGGAATTTAATCAAAATTTAATTGAAATTGACATTGAGACACATCAAGTCGTGGCAACAACTGATATTATCTGATGCATGCTTCAAGTTTCTACAAATTTTAATTTTAAGTTTAAAAAACAAGTTTGAAAGTTGTTAATCTCTTACAAGAAGTTTATCTAATAACTATATTTCCAGTATATAGGATGAAACAGTATCTTGCTTCTCTTGACCTGTGATGAACTGGTGGAGGGTCTACCCTTCAAATCCCCTAATGACAGGGGGTGTTGTCCAGGGGCAAGATGATGAATGGCTATAGGAAAGGACAGATGGAGGTATGAAATATCCTAAGACATCTGTTTGACAATTTCTGCCTTGGTGGTCCAATGTTTGTGGAAACACATTTTCTTACTATCAATGTGTCAGTCTCATAGCTACATGCTGAGCAAAACAAGCATGGAAATTTTAGGGAAAATGAGTTCAGTGAAACAGAGATGATGTGGCATATGTGAGCATGGAAAAATGGAATCAAAGCTTGGGGGAAAATTTTCAGCAATAGATCCATAAAAGAGAAATACATGTGCCTTACATGTGCTCTCGAGTGAAAACATTTCAGGTTTTTTTTTTTTTTTTGCCTTAAAAACAGGATCCAAGAAGAATGAAAAATGAAATATCTTCTATCTCTGAATTTTTATCATAGATCTCAAAATGTTTTACAAACAACTTGTTTGTGGATGAAGAATTACGGTAAACTTCTGACTCAACCAGGAAACAAATTGATTATCTTAAATAATGACAGTAGGTGTCCCCAAGATGTTACTCAACAATACCAAAACTCCAGTGTTGTGTCTTGAGTTGTCTGTATGCGTGTGTGGGTGTTATTCTGTTGGGCCCCTGCAGAATTGTTGTTGTTATTTTTACCACCCAAGCCAAGAGCAGATAGACTGTCAAAACAAGCGGTTTAACTTCCAGCCAGCGAGGAGAGCGCTTTCCAAACGGATGCAGTTGTTTTTTTTTTCATCCTCTGTGGAATGCCTGTAAATAAAGCTTTGTTTTTGCAAGGTGGATCTCAAGGAGGTCCATCTTCATACAACACTGAGCAAAAGTCTCAGGCCTTATTTCTTTTATCAATTTTAATAACCATCCATATTTATTTTACCATTCTCTTTTTAAAGGTACAACAAAAAATACAACAAAAATAGTATTACTGACAGTGTTGACAATAATTGATTTGCTGCTTAATTGTTTGGCCAATTATTGGCAGTTTTTTAGTAACTGGCATCAACTATAGATAAAGTAATATCAGACAACCTCGAGATAATATGTACACAAAATAAAACCACACCACAAAAGTCACTATTTGGTGTGATGTCCCCCAGATCCTTTTTAAGGGGACAGCAACAACAGAGCAGACTAATACTCTTTTTAAGAAGACTACCTCATACAGATATTTGCAATGATTTTAATTAGGTTTCTATTCCCTTTAGGTTCATGCAAGTCTGGTGTATTCTGTTTGTGTTGTAAAGAGACTGGAAAATAAAGATAAATGTCATTAAAACTTTGATAAACAACAAGACTAGGGGTGCCAAAGACTCCTGCACAGTATTGTAAACCATACAACATAATATTATACAGACAAATCAAACAATGCTTTCTTTAGGCACTTTTATATAGACACGTGAAATTTTCTAAATGATAGATTCTAAAGACTTTATTGATCATCCTGGATTTCTCTGTAGCGTCAAAGGAATATCTGTATTCTCCTCTTCAGACACATACAGTGTTAACTCTATTTACGAAATTAATTGGTCCTGGAAGTAGTTTCGTAACCTGAAAATTTCATAAGTAGAGATGCGTTTTCCATGTAAATGCCCTAATCCGTTCCAAGCCCCCCAAAATTCTTAAACATAAATTTTTTTATAAATTATAAATAATACATGAAATGACATAAAAACCTGTAAGAAATACATGTTAGAACTAGAAAAGCACTCGGAGAGCACAGACCTTATTATTTTATTATTATAATTATCTTAAATTTGAAAGTGATCCAGAATCCAGGATTTCTTCCGGATCACACCCAAAATGAAATCAGTTCTTCCTTTTCACATTTCTGACAACTCCTTAAAAAATTTCATTAAAATCCATCAATAACTTTTTGAGTTAACTCAAACACAGACAGACAGACAAACAGACGGATAGACAGACAAACGCCGGCAAAAACATAACCTCCTTACACTTATACAGACAAGGGGCCCTCCTAGCCAATGGGATGCCAGGAAGATGCTAAGCGATAGCCAATGGCAGCACAGCTCGGACGCACCGCTTTCAAACCGAGATACAGAGCCGACAAGTATGTTCACGGTGGACTCCGGGAGCTGCGAGTAGCAGCGCTACTGTATTTTTTGCCTTTCGTATCCTGAAATTTCTTTTGTAACAAGAGGCAATATTCTCCCATTGAAACGTTTCGTAACCTGAAAATTTCATATGTAGAGATGTTCGTAAGTAGACGTACCACTGTATCTTAGCTTCTGTGTAATGGATCATTCCAGTGATGCTTCCTTAAAAGAAAAGACATTATCAAATGTAATCTGAGTCTATTCATGCAGTTTCTGAACAGTGGAAATCTTTTTCCCCATCATAATGAAGCCTACCTTTGAGCCTGCTTAAGAATGACATGTTTAATTCGAAATTAGTATATCTCATTTGGACATCATAACAAAAAAAATCTTATCGCTCATCTTAATTCTTATCTCTGTCTAATGTAATATTACATACATATCTGGAGGCACTCATTAAAAAGATCTTAAGAGCCTCTGATTGACAAAATCCACACTAATGCAGTTCACAGTATCATGAAATGAACTGATCATATGTTTTCAAGAAGAGATCATTCTCTTAGCAACAGTTATCCACACTAATGGAATCTGTTGGACTTTGTTCCACTGTATACATTTTGTTGTGTGGGTGTGTTGCAAGCTATTTTTCCAGTACAGTACGTTTAGAAAGGAAAAAAAAAAATCACTTAACTTTGTCATTCTACATATGGTCTGCTCATCTCATTGTTGCTTCTTGCCAAAGTTTGAGGCAATTTGGAACGGAGGTAGATCTGCTAGCCCTCTCTCTTTAGTCCCGCAGGTCCCTGTGCTATCACCAGCACTTTGACAGATACCATCAGCCTTAAATCAAATGCACTTTAACTGTTCCTTTACTGTGTGCTGATTATGTTGTCTTTGGAGCGACACTATACATTGAAGGGTCCGTCAAGCATGTAATTAAAGAAATGCATGGGCCTAAGGGAGGCAAATATCTATTAACTGTCTAAAAACCATGTCAAGTATGAGTAGCTGTTTAGAATGTGTAGAATTCAATATCAGATCAAACTGCCAGCCCTGGGTAAATTGACATTATTTTTAGATATTTAAAAAAATGTCACTATGGCAAAGCAAAATGGTCTCACACTTTTAATGGATTAAGGGGAATTAAGATGATAGAAATTGAAGTTATAAAATAACTTTTTGAAAAACACTTACTCGCTAAATCATTTTTAAATGTCTTTCCATCTATACTGCTCCATTCCCATCTTTAAGCATGACATAGTTATATTTTTTCTGCTTGCAGATATCATTCAGTTCGGTTTGAAGGAATATTGGCTTTCTTTTAGTTAGTGTCCTCCAGTTCTTGCAGACTCCTGTTCCTAATTGTCAAAAACCAGCCAAAGTAACTTTGAATTCAAGTCATGATTGTCTCTTGTGACAACTGCATATCTCTTTATGGCACTGAGTCACATGTCAATAAAGATGAAATTAGCTCACAGAGACAGTGGACATAATGGCAGAGGCAACTAACAGACTCATGAAAGCAATAACTGGGGAAAAAATGAGAGTGTGACTGTGCAAGAACCCGAATTAAATTAAATCTCAGTGTTGTAAAAATACCTTCACCTCCACACCTTAAGGGGGATCAGGTGGGTTAAAAATGGCACAAGTTCCTTTGTGCTGCTTTAAAACTGATTAAAAACTGATTTATTGATTTATGATTTTACTCTTTATCTGTTGCTGTATCAGAAAAAATCTGTATGATCAAAGAACACCAGTCAGGATTGGTTTTGTGTGTGTACAGTATAATGTATCAAGAGCTAATTTTCATAGCTTGTGTGTGTGTTTTCCCTCTATTCCTGTTCATTAAAAGCCTGGTGTTGTATTCCAAAGCACACGAACAACACGTGTTTGACTCACTGACTGTCACCATTATTAGCATGTGTGATTTGCTGCCATGTCTTCTTAATGCCATGAATGATAAGGTTCATGCTGAGTTTCTGTAAAGGGCAACGCCTTCCCACATACTGGCTCCTGTGGTTGTCTTTATGTTAATACTCTGACCTAAAATATGTGGAGGCTATTCGGGAGGCTATTATTAGTGGGTATGCATGCGTATACTCCATTTGGTGGTATCTCCGCAGTCTCTCACATAAGCAAGTGACTCAATTTCACTGTGGCCCAACACCACTCTGAGTAGATGTCTTTAAAAAAAAACAACAACAACAAAAATGGCCCTGCAAGACAGCTAGTGCCCACATTATTTTTAAAATTTGTTTTAATATGAAAGTATCTTGAACGTGTTACAACGACACACAAACATAACCGAGCTGACAGCTGGTACTTTGATTTCAGGAGGACCAGGGAGGGTAGCAGTTCTGACAGACTTAAACAGACAGATGAGAAGGGGCGTCACCAGCCTCCTCAGATTAAGAACCATTACAGAAAGCAGCTTTGAGAATGCTGTGAAAATATATATATATATGTGTGTGTGTGTGTGTGTGTGTGTGTGTGTGTGTGTTTGTATATAACTAAGCAAGACTGAAAGTAAGAAAATGAACTTTTGGATGCAAGGGGCCAGGCAATCGATCAGTTCAGTAAACTGTAGATGATATGACCAAGACTCAGAGAATAGTCTCACCCTCCTTCCATCTTTGTCTTCTTATCTTACTCCTTTTCTTCCCTTTCTTCTGTAATTAGACTTCTGCTGCCAGAGCTGCTTGAAGTTTTGCCAATTAGAAAATAAAGACCAGAGCTTTCTTTTCTGCTCTCTTTCTCTCCTTTTGCGGTTACACCCTTTCATGTCTCCTTTCTTTTCTCTTCTAATAATCTGTCACGGGAAGCTTTTATATCCTTGCTTGGATTAAGAATAAAGAAAATGCTCCTCCCTAACACACTTCCTTTGTTTTGGTTTTATTCTGTTCAGTATATGATTACTTTTCTGCCTTTGTGTAAGCAAATACATGAATATCTGTCCATTTTTGTCCTTTTGTGTACTCATTCACGTTAATTCTTTAGTTTTTTTTTTCTCTATGTCATCGCTGTGTAATTGATCAGTTCTACCCTGGGTTTTCTGTAACTGTCATCTTAACTTATTTAAAACATTCTTTCAGCAAACCAGGACCCTTTCGGTTTGGTCTCCAAAGTAAAGCAACCAGATGGCCCAGTTGTTTTTTTTTTTTGCTTTCTTTTTCTCGACTCTAGAGAAAATAAAGATATCTTTGTCTGACTTTAATGTCCTTTCTAATTGTATGTGGTGGATTGTAAACACGAGCTAAAGTTAGTTTGAGAACTGCAGCTTGTCTCTGGGACTGACACAGTTGTTCAGTCTGTGTCCCCAGTGTTCTCTGGTGGTTTTAGGCCACTGGCAAGCAGCTGCTTAGTCTGTAGGAGAAGTAATTACAATCATAGAGTTTTCTCCCCTTTTTCTTTTCTTTTTTTTTTTTTCCTTGTCCCAAACCTTCCCATGTTGCCATGATGCCTGCCTGCTGATGTAAGGTTTTTAAGAACCCTAGAATTGAGGGTTGTTTTTAGTGGTCTTGTGTGACGTACATCAATATTCAGTTTAGTCATGTCACTAAAGCTGAAGCAGTCTTGGTGGTATGATTGCATGCATGGATATTCGTGTGATGCTTGTGTATCATAAAATATACAATATGTGGATAATAAAGAAGGAAAAGTGTAAAGGTTTTAAATTTGGATCTTACTGCAAAACTACATAAGAAAGATGAAACAAAAGTAGTTAAGAAATACTGTTCGTTATTGAATGAGTGTTAATGAGTGTGTATTTTTTTTTTTATCAAACAGCAAATACTTCGTCACTCCCGTGGGAATGCTACGAAGGTAATTTTCCTCATCACTGATGGCTACTCTAACGGTGGAGACCCTCGACCGGTGGCAGCAGCTCTGAGAGAACGAGGTGTCGAGATCTTCACTCTGGGCATCTGGCAGGGTAACATCAGGGAGCTCCATGACATGGCCTCACAGCCCAAAGACCAGCACTGCTACCTGGTGCACAACTTTGCTGAATTTGAGGCCTTGGCTCGTCGCGCTCTGCATGAAGGTAAGAACAAGTGGTGACGTTTTCACACTACATTGGACCAGTTTGTGTTTTTTGCTTGTTTTGCAGGTTTTACATTAGCAATTCAGATATAACTGAGAAATCTCCATTCTAAGGGAGTTTTTTTTTTCTTAAAAATACCTATGACTTAGATCACTGAATTGAATTTTTCCTGCATCAGTATTTCTTATTTTCTCAACATGTTTGACCGTGTTACGATTTAATATGACTTTATCCATCTATCCATCCATTATCTATGCCCACTTAATCCTATGCAGGGTCACAGGGATCTGCTGGAGCCCATCCCAGCTCTCTTTGGGTGAAAGGCAGGGGTACACCCTGGACAGATTTTCAGTCCATTGCAGGGCAATATGACTTTAATGGAAGCCAATACTGTATTTCACATGAAGTCTGACATACATTTCACACGCCACCTTCAGTTTTTTATTGCCATGACAATGAGACCTCACTTCCATACATAAAGAAAACAATGTCCTTTTCTCATACTACAAGGGGATTTTCCACAATTTGATTTAAAAAAAGTGGGAGTAATTTGTGGTTTTAAAACTTCAAATATCACCATAAAACATCACACTCGAGTTAAGCATGAAGTTTATAGTCTGCTGTAAATCGTGTATATGTGCTTTCAAGTACTAGATGTGTATATTCACATATACATTATGTTAAATTCCAGATGTAGGTGGAGTGTTAGAAGTGTGCTACTGCAAGAACAAGAGTGTAAAAATCAAAGCCAACCCACAATATACAATCAGCTTAGCCTGCCGTCTCTGACTCCGAATGCCTCCACCACCAAAAGATTTAAAGTAGACATATCTTAAGGCATGGAGCTACATGAGTTGTTGAATTATGTCAAAATCATTTTGGTCTTCTCATTCATAAATAAAAAGAAAACAAATAAAGAAATATAAGTCGAGTTCTAGGAATTTTAATATATATCTTAGCCATGGCAACAACATTGGTTAAAATCAAGTTAAAGCACAAATTACGGTCTCTAGCCCCTGTTTTATTTGTTTATGGTGAAGGACTTTGTACAAATTAGTTATTTGTTTTTAAAGAAAACTGTAAATGTATAGCTCACAAATATTATTGAGTTTGCTTAATGGATTTCTGTGAACATTTCTGCATCAAAGACATCTCTTTGTCTGCTTAGGATGAAAATTTGTCAGATACACATTTTGGCTTCCTGGAAGTCGAGCTGCTCATAATATTACTGCTGTAAGGTTTGAAGTGAAGTCAGCTGGTCTTATTAGAAATCTGGTTGTTTCCCACCTACAGATCTGTCTACAGGTAGCTACATCCAGGATGATCTGTCACGCTGCTCTTCTCTGTGTGAGGCGGGCAAGGATTGCTGCGATGTAATGGCTAGCTGTAAGTGTGGCACACACACCGGACAGTACGACTGCATCTGTGAGAAGGGATACTATGGCAAGGGTCTGCAGTATGAATGCACAGGTAGGCACGTTCACCAGCCTCTGTCACTTGCATGAAAAGCTCACATGTCCCAAACTATTGGCTCAAAAATCTTTTCTTTATCAACTTTTCTAACAAAGTTTAAGTTCATCCAAACACATATTATCTGAAGACTCAATGAGATTGCAAGAATGTCATGGTCAATGTACAAAACATTTATCACTATCACTAGTTATTCTGTGCCAAACATTAATGTAGCCTGATCCAGAAGCAAATCTCCTCTTGACGTTAGTTATTGAATACTCTTGCTACTGCTTACTTGTACTTGTGTGTTTTTTAATTTTTATTTTTTGTCTTTATGTGAAACTGTGGAGTTGTTTGAGTGAACATTATGTAGTAGATAGCACATAAACTTGTAATAAAACTTTATTAGCTGATATAACTGCCACTTTTTGGAGATTTGGTTGCACTACATGTTTGAATCTTAAATAAATGTAAGTCTCATTATTTGTTATTTAGTGCTTCATATTAAATTTATAGTCTCAGGTTGCTGCTGAGCTCACTAAAGATGGATATTAAATAAGCAGCCTGTCTACTTATATCAGTAGAAGTTGTCTTCAGGATTAATCACTATCAACATCCCTGGCAATGTGCGGTAGGGATGGAGAAATGAGATATTGATGCGTTTGTTACCAAATTTTCCTCCATTCACCTTTGACTTCTTGGATTCCAGCAGGAATCTAGTCTTCTGTCCTTCATATTCAGATTCTCCAGTCTAAATCAAAGCTTTCACAAAAATGTCTTTGGTTTCTGCATTCACCCAAAATACTAATATTTAAAAATTAACTGCCTTTTACTGTGACTCTTATTACTTTACTTCCCATTTATAGTTTATACATATCCATCTGAGGAAGTAAGAATCTATTTCATCTCTTCCCAGAGTACTTTGGCTTTAACTGTTTATTGATAGTGCTGAGGTCCAGACCCTGGACAGGTTGCCAGTCCATCGCAGGGCCACATATAGACAAACAACCACTCACAATCACTCCTCCAAATAATAATAAATAAATAATTATAATAAATAATAATTACCATAGTACATAAATGGTAAGTTTTCTATTATTTTGGCTAGCATACAATAAATCTGAATGACATCAACAGTCTCATGCGAATAACAATAATGATAACTAGAAAATTTTCTCTGGGAAATTTTGAGAGGGCCATAGGAGCTACGGCTGGTTTTGCTATCTCTGTCAACATGGGAATCAAAACCCATGACCTTAAGGTCAAGAGAGAGCTGATCAAACAGATACATAATCATCTTTCTACAAGCACTGATATGAGAAGCTGTAGGCTAATCACATCAAGTTAGCTGGTTATTATATAGAAATAATGAAAGAACGCAGCGATTGACCAATCAGAGGGCAGCATTCAATTGAGGCATTATATAAGATGCTATAGACTGCTGAGGCACATATATGGTTACACGAAGCCCTCTCCAAAATGTCCATGTTTCAGTTGATAGTGTTTAAGAAGTCAGCAGTAGCTCACAGGGCAATGATCCCTGCAACACGCTGGTGGTGATCTGGATTCAAGTGTAGCCTGTCCTCCCTCTATGTTTCTTCTTCATATGTGCATCTCTGCAACTCCAACAGCCATTCTGTGTCTTTGCCAGTGCATTCACTGTTTAACCTGTAGAATATTACTCAATTTTATCATATTGTTTATACCTTAGAAATATTGTTTACCTTCATTGCATGCCCTTGAAGTATAAATACAGAGAAAAAGAGACATTAGCTCAAGCATCCACCGAGACCGTATTAGCTGTAGAACTGTTCCACAATCTTTTTTTTTAAAATGCCTCATTTAGTGAAAAAAGCCCTCACACTGCACAAAGCCAGAAAAACCACAAACACGTTCTTTCTTCCACGAGACCACCACCTCGTCACCAAAAAATAAATAAATAAATAAAGTAGCTCAGTCCCTGGGACAGGACTAGTTCAACTAATAGAAGCCCAAAATACAGCTAGACCCACAACTGTAAAAGCCTGACACGGTCTGAACCACAAACACACAGCCAACTGATATTTCATGTTTGGCTATTGTGACGAAGGAGGGTTATTGTCAAATATTTGTACAAAATTACTTACCGTCAGGTTGTAATTTAATTCAATCTCCTGTGCCCACCGTCAACGTGGCCGTGGCCGCCCGCTTTCTCAAAATACCCCCCAACCGTCAGGGAATGACATCAGTTCCGCTCTGTTTACTTGATTTTTTCAAGTTGTTTGTCTTGTCTCCAATATAATTGAGTTGACTAATTTAATGATTGCACATATTATAACTAAATGATAAGTGTAGTGTATTCTAAAAAAAATGGTGAAATGTACATGTATTATTACAAATTATTTAAACCATGTAATCTGTGAATCAAGTATTAATTTATTTTGAAGAAGTAAACTTAATCTATCCTGTTGGAGGTATACTCATGAAGTTTGATGTAGTCAACTCAAATATTCATCATGATGATATTCAACATTTTCATTTTGTATGCATACCTAAATATTACTGTCACATTTACTATCCCTGAATAATTTCTTTCAGTACAGTTTGTCATCTTAAATGGCTGTTCTTTTGGTTCCTTAAATCTCCAAGTTACACTGTTATGCAGTGTAATGTTGCTGTTTGATGCAGGTGGTCTTTGTCAAGTGTAAGGTTAAAGGTTAATGCATTATTTTTACTGAATGTGCAATCAGCAAACTCAAAGGATTAAAGTTGTCTGTGATTGTTGGAGAGCAGAGCAGCTAACAGATGCACTGGCTGGTGTGTGTGTGTCTGTGTTTACAGAAAGTAACTGTTGTGTTAAACCTCAGTGATTTAGAACGCTCGCCTATCTTGCAGGGAAGACATGTGGGAGGTATTCATGGAATTAGAATGAACCAACTCTGAGTTCTCTGCTTAGAGGACACAATCACAGAAATCTGGAAAAGCGTCATCTCTAATAATCTAAGAAACTCTTGTCTCTCTATTCCAACATGTTTTCCCATGGAGTTGGACAATCAACAGAAAAGGAGGAAAGGGAAGCATTTCTGATGTTTAAAAGTCAATAAGTGAAAATGAGAGCAACAAAGTGAGAGCCAGAGGAAAGGGCATCAAGGTCATCATACCAAAATACATGCCTCTCTAACTCTCATCAGATGTTGTCGAGACGAGAACCCCACTTTGCTTATTAATCCATTTTAATGGTTTAATTAATAGCAGAGAACCGCCTTAAGAGTTGGCTCAGCTGGCATGAGGAAGGAAAGACACAGCAAGGCACTTCAACCACAACTTAGCACTGCTTCCCCTTGCTGTCTCTTACCCACTCACACCATAGAATCTCATGGGAAGCAAGTGGGTTATTTTGTTGTTGATCCTTTATTGTCTATGAGTGGATATTCTCATGTTACAAAGCAAACTTATAACCACAGATGGTAAAACATTCACATTTTTTGAATGCAAAATGTATTGAACTCTTAGTAGAATGCAAAGCCAAAGTAGCGAGTCAAAAACCAAATTATTTGCAGACAGAGGAGTATGCAATCCAGAAACGTACAAGTAATTTTGACAGGCTGCTGCTGTGACAAGAAAAATCCAACATATGGTGTTTTCTTAACCTTAATAGACTTGGGGGGGAAAACCATAGATGTGCATGAATTATGTGTACACTATGTGCTTGACGATGCCAGGGTCCTTAAGTAGAAGACAAACACAACTAGACTTTAGTGCTGCAGTTAGAAATTTCTGTGGTTTGCGAAACCTTGGTGGTCAGTGTAGCCTCAGGTGGGATTGTTGTCTAGACAACTAGTTTTCATAGACTTTATAGTCTATAGTCACATGAAAATATTGAAGCCAAACATATGCTTGTCAGTGAATCGTTATTATCTTTGGCTAAAGGGATTAATTGGAAACACTATCTAAATCCCTAGAGCGCACAGCAGTGCTGTTTATGAATCTGTCGACAGCCAAGGGAAACAGCCTCTTCTACAAAACATGACTGGAATCCCAGCAGATAGAAACGGATGATGACCCCAGTTCCCGCATAGTTTGGGTTACTCTAACAGGCCAGACTGGACATTGTTTGTCTCTCTCTGAATACCAAGCTCTCAGTATTTGTATCACGAAGGATCAGGAAAGGAATTGGGAAGTGAATAAACTGAGTAAGAGGGGGTGCAGAGGGGTAACATGTTTTCCTCCTGTCACACATTCTAGCTTATCAGTGTCTTTTGTAGCTTAAGAGAATGACAGCAGCTCTGGACTATGTTAGTGTGGTGTCAGTGCAGCCTTTGTTCTGCTCCGGACAGCTCTGCTGGAGATGTATAGAGGAGAGAGAGGGACAGCACAAACCACAAAGGAAACAAAGTAAGGGAACATAAGAAAGAAAATTAAACAGAAAGAGATAAATTTATATTTGCAGGCTGACTTATTGGGAAGTCATCAAAACATCAACCCAATGTCCAAATCATCCTTCTTCTGTGCTGCTATTCCATAATGTGGTTTTATTTGTTTGTTTTTTTTCCTATTGCTCTTATTTTGCTGCTAAAGTTAAGTATAATCTAGAAAATGTCCATGTAGTTCTTGGACTGTAATATACTGTAATATAATTACTTTTGAAACGCCATACTCCCAGCACTGTAAGTGAACCTTGTGTAAAGATTTGTTTTTGTCAGTCTCTTGTGTCTAGGTCTGAGGTTTTTTATTTTTCTCTTATTTTCTTCTAGGTAGATTCTGCGTCACTGAAATATTCAAATTAATGTATTTGGTCAGGAAATGGAGACATAAATTTTGATGTTTTGTTTTGTTTTTTCCAGGATATTGACTTTTTGACTTGAATGCTGTGGTTGCAGCAAAACATTTATTTGGAGATGACACAAAAGTGCAGATTGTTCATAATATCAAGTTCACCAGAGATTCTTGATCCATTGAGCAGATGCATAGTAGGAGTGAGCTTGAGTGCGACCGTTCCGACCCGAAACATTATACATCTATCTCACTCTGGATGAACTGGACGGTCCATTGTCTGACACAAGAAGCATCTGCTCTGTAAATATTTGTAGACTCAATGTAAGTGACCAAGAGACTTCAGGAGGGCCCCAAGGTAGATATGAACTGAATAGTTTTAAAAGTTAAGCAGGACCATAAAAAAAGTGTTGAAATGGAATTGATCTTCCAGTCATGTCTTTCCTCTGTGGTTTGACTCTTCATGCTTTGTCCGTTGATTTTTCTATGGCTATTTTTTTAATTCGCTGGCACATGTTTAAATGTTTTTGG
This sequence comes from Hirundichthys speculiger, assembly GCA_018398805.1. Classification (NCBI taxonomy): domain Eukaryota; kingdom Metazoa; phylum Chordata; class Actinopteri; order Beloniformes; family Exocoetidae; genus Hirundichthys; species Hirundichthys speculiger. The sequence goes on along the minus strand of JAGFBZ010002592.1, from coordinate 479,986 downwards.
CCAAGACACTGAACTCTCTCTCTCGCTTCCTCGTTATATACTATGTATATGGATGAAGTGACTGAGCAAAGTCTGAACCACTTGAAGAATCTATGAAGGGAACTAAAGAGTAAAGTGATGGTAAAGACTTTCAAACCTCAAAGACATGGGGATCAAAAGAGAATGCAGCTTGTCGGTAGCTATAAGCACAATTTATTTGTAGAAATGACAGTTAAAAAACATGAATCTCTAATGTTATGTTCCACAATTATCATGTTTGTCAAAGTCAATTCCAGCCTAAGAAACCTATCAGTAAGATTAAATATTTTATTTTTTTATTAAAAATTCTATTTTAAATATTTTGGTTTTTTTTTCATGTATATATATATGTTAGGGCTGGGCAACGTTTAATTTTTAATCGCGGTTAATCGCATTATTTCCTTGATTAATCACGATTAATCGCATTGTATACGCGAAATTAAATAATGAATTAAAAAGTAGTGTAAAATGCACTTTTATTTAAATGTTCTGCTGCCATATGAACTAAAGTGTCATAACATTTGTTGTTCAAACACATCAGCACTTGTCAGTAACACATATTTAGTGTAAATCTCATGTTAAAAAATTTCAAATAAAGTAAAGCTTATTGCCACTGCCAGGGTATTGTCATCCTGTTTTTTTTTTCATAAAAATTAAAAAGTCTACTCACAAATCCTAACAATCTAGAGCAGTGGTGCGCAAACTGTGGTACGCGTACCATCAGTGGTACGCGAGCGCTCTCTGGTCGTACGCGGGGGAACGTCATGACTTGTCAATGCATGACAATGCACTATAAATACAACTTTTCAAATGAAATTCAGGTAACAATAAATAACCACAATAAGGAATAAACATCTCTCCTGTGTGTTTAAAGCTAATTGAGAAGGCATATATGGCTATATTTTAAAATTGGTCATCATGGTGGTACTCGGAGAGCTCAATAGTTTCTCAGGTGGTACGCAGCAATAAAAGTTTGAGAACCACTGATCTAGAGGCCACAATCATAACATTAAAACAGGTCATTTCTGAGGTAACAGCAGAAAATTTTAACGGGGAGTTCAATTTGGCAGTTCTTCCCTGGGAGAACTTTAAAATGAAAATGTCCATGTTAAAGTTCTGTAACTTTATCAATTCGTAATTATCTGTGTATCATTTTTTTTTTCCATTTTCAATTGTTAATCAAAAATTTAAAAAGTTAAAAAGTGACTTTTTATTTTTTTTCTGTTTTTTTAATCTAACACAAAAAACAAAAAAATGCCTGTTTTTTTATATTTCAATTTTTGCAAACAGGCCATGGGACTGAATTTATTTTTAATATTTTATTGTTTGGTTTACGTGACCCAGAAATGGCTTTGTTTTATAATGAAGGAATAGACTTTCTGCTGTCGTTACACATCTGTGCCACTAGATGGAGCCGCACTGAAGTAACCAGCTAGAGAACAGCATGAGAACGCATGTAGCAGATCTGATGATAAATGGAGGAATGACGCGATCGTCTTGAACAAAGGGGTTTGAATTTTTTTTTTCTGTCAGAATTGTTAATATTGCTACCTGAGTTGCTACCCGAAAGGTAAAATACACTGATTTTTACCACTCTCCATGTCCGCATGTTTACCTGCCAAATATTTTCTGGTTCCGCAGCAGCCAGTAACGGACTTTTCAAAATAAAAGCACGTGAGGCAACATGCGTTAACGTGCGAAAAAATAAATGTCGGCGTTAATAAATTAATGCGTTAACACAATAATAACACGTTAACTTGCCCAGCCCTAATATATATATAATGTGTGTGTGTGTATGTGTGTGTGGGCATGCAATGGTAATTTTTTCATTGCAAATAATTTTTTGGATTTAAAAGCTAACAACAGTGGTGGATATACCACAGCCAAAATGTCTACAATGTTTACAATGAAGCAGTCATCATCATGGGATGCAGCCAAATTTTCTGTGTTTATACATTTCTGTGACTCTTCCAGTCTCCCTGTGTCTCTTTTGCAAAACATCTTGTTTGAAGCCTTGCAGGGTCCAGGTACTTTTGATGGATTTTTAGGTGCCACCTTGGTCTCATGACATCAGAATATTTAAATACAAATTGTCATTGAACCAGAAGATTTTCAGGTTGACTCTTGGATCAGACATTTGTTGTGATTTTTCTGGTTAAGTACCTTATTATAAAAAAGCATGGTATGCAATAAGTACTTAAACATTGAACTGTTGGACATGTGCATTCAAAAGTCAGAGATTGCATTCTGAAATTTCATCTGAAAGCCAAATATCCCTTACTTTTTATGAGCAGATTATGTATATACAGTGCCTTGCAAAAGTATTCAACTTTTCAACCTTTTGCCACATTTCAGGCTTCAAACATAAAGATATAAATTTTCAGTTTTTGTCAAGAATCAACAACAAGTGGGACACAATCGTGAAGTGGAACAAAATTAATTGGATATTTTAAACTTTTTTAACAAATAAAAAACTGATAAGTTGGGTGTGCAATATTATTCTGCCCCCTTGCGTTAATACTTTCGTAGCACCACCTTTTGCTGCAATTACAGCTGCAAGTCTCTTGGGGTATGTCTCTATCAGTTTTGCACATTGAGAGAATGAAAATCTTGCCCATTCTTCCTGTAAAACAGCTGGAGCTCAGTGAGGTTGGATGGAGAGAATTTGTGAACAGCAGTCTTCAGCTCTTTCCACAGATTCTCGATTAGATTCAGTTCTGGACTTTGACTTGGCCGTTCTAACACCTGGATACGTTTATTTGTGAAACATTCCATTGTAGATTTGTCTTTATGTTTTGGATCATTGTCCTGTTGGAAGATAAATCTCCGTCTCAGTCTCAGGTCTTTTGCAGACTCCAACAGGTTTTCTTCCAGAATGCTCCTGTATTTGGCTCCATCCATCTTCCCATCAATTTGAACCATCTTCCCATGATGCTGCCATCACCATGTTTGACAGTGAGGATGGTGTGTTCAGGGTGATGAGCTGTGTTGCTTTTACGCCAAACATATAGTTTTGCATTGTGGCCAAAAAGTTCGATTTTAGGTTTCATCTGACCAAAGCACCTTCTTCCACATGTTTGGTGTCTCCCAGGTGGCTTGTGGCAAACTTTAAACGAGACTTTTTATAAATATCTTTGAGAAATGTTTTTCTTCTTGCCACTCCTCCATAAAGGCCAGATTTGTGCCGTGTACGACTGATTGTTGTCCTATGGACAGACTCTCCCACCTCAGCTGTAGATCTCTGCAGTTCATCCAGAGGGATCATGGGCCTCTTGGCTGCATCTCTGATCAGTCTTCTCCTTGTTCGAGATGAAAGTTTAGAGGGACAGCCGGGTCTTGGTAGATTTGCAGTGGTCTGATACTCCTTCCATTTCAATATGATTGCTTGCACAGTGCTCCTTGAGATGTTTAAACTTGGGAAATCTTTGAGTATCCAAATCCTGCTTTAAACTTCTCCACAACAGTATCTCGGACCTGCCTGGTGTGTTCCTTGGTCTTCATGATGCTCTCTGAGCTTTAAAAAGAACCCTGAGACTATCACAGAGCAGGTGCATTTATACAGAGACTTGATTACACACAGGTGGATTCTGTTTATCATCATCAGTCATTTAAGACAACATTGGATCATTCAGAGATCCTCACTGAACTTCTGGAGTCAGTTTGCTGCACTGAAAGTAAAGGGGCCGAACAATATTGCACGCCCCACTTTTCAGTTTTTTATTTGTTAAAAAGTTTAAAATATCCAATAAATGTTGTTCTACCTCACGATTGTGTCCCACTTGTTGATTCTTGACAAAAATTTTTAAATTTTATATCTTATATCTATAGCCTGAAATGTGACAAAAGGTTGAAAAGTTCAAGGGGGCCAAATACTTTCGCAAGGCACTGTGTGTGTGTGTGTGTGTGTGTGTGTGTGTGTGTGTATATATATATATATATATATGTGTGTGTGTGCGTGTGTGTGTGTGTGTTTGTGTATATATTTATGTATGTATATGTACACACACATACGAATCCCCTAGTGTCAGTTACCACGCTTTACTGTCTACTTTTGTTCAGTTTGCCTTTTTTTATGTTATCTTGATTTCTCAATGTTTTTCTGGTAGTTGCTCAACATAGACTTTTACTCTTTTGTGTCTACTTCTTAGCAAGGGTTGAATGCCTGGGATTTCCTGATGACAAGCTGAGGTGGGGTTTTCAGGGCTCAAATCCCTTCAACCACTGAAATCTGCCGCTCCCGATTCATTTCATTAACTGATTAAATGAGGGTTTAGGTTGGTGTTTTCTTTCGAGAGAAGAGACGGGGATAAGAGCCCTGCATTTTTGGGTGTAGACCTTACTGTTTCTGAACGTTGTGACTATGGCCCTGTGCCATACTGTTGCATAGACACTGTAAAGCAAAGAAAACTTCAGCTTCAGACTCCCTCATGACAGTGAGAATGGGATGTGGAAAAACTGACAAATTTGTTCTTTTCCAACTTTGATTTTATTTTATTACCATTAGAAGCAGTGCTAAGAGATTGGATTGTTCACTTTTTACCACTGGAGTCAGTATTCTTAAGATAATCTTGAGACAGTGGGTTCTAATGATTGCTCTATTAATTTTGTCTTTTACTTAATACATGGTGAAAGAGAACTATATTGTGATGAATTTGGGTTTTAGACCCTTTAAGAGTTTGTTATAATTTTTAGGTTGCATCTGAAATCCTGGCAAAACTGAACAAGTTTTAACAGCAGCAAAAGCTGACACGGTCCCTAACACTGTATAACTCATTATAAATAGGCCTACTGCAAGCTAACTAAGCACTCTGCCTTCATCACATGAATCTATTTTCCCTGGAGGTGAACGCTTTGAACCTTGGTCAGCCTACCACTAGTATTAAAACTACAACTAGAGAAAAATAATGATATGGATTAATTTTGAGATGGGTAAAGTTGAAGCATCACCCCACAGACTTTGGAAGAGGCTCCACTTCTGCTTCAAATGATGAAAATGAAGATGAAAATTATGCTTAATGGATTGTTAGGGAGTTAAAGGCATGAGCTTACTAGGGTAACATGCTGTGAATACATTTTGTAAAGTTATATATTAAAACTTTGTAGTGCACAAAGTAATTCAACAAAAACAGCTGTTATTGAAAGAATTTAGACATGTGAATATAAGGTCGCTAATGTGTCATGGCCTCCTTAACTTATATAATTCTGTGTTCAATGGGAACGCTGGTAAATATGTTGATGATATGATGTGATCCCAGTCACAGATGTCATGGTTCCTTTCTAACTCAGTGAATTATTTTACATTGAATACCTGCTATGTATTTGTGGCTGTATTTATCTACATTAGGGGTGCCCAAACTTGGTCCTCAAGGGCCGCTGTCCTGGATGTCTTAAAAGGTTTCCCTGACACAACACACCTGATTCTAATGAATGAATCATAATCAGCTTGTCATCCAGGTCTGCACGAGTCAGTTAACGACCCATTCATTTGAATCAGGTGTGCTGAAGCAGGGAAACATCTAAGACATGCAGGACAGCGGCCCTCGAGGACTGGAGCTGGGCACCCTTGGACATGATGTGTTCACTTGACTGATTTCTGAGTCCCCGATCTTTCAGTTGCAGGTCTCTCCAGACAGGGCAAAAATGGACTAACTGTCATTACAAGCTAAGCAGTAGGTGCATCTCCTGCTGAAATAAACTCAGCTCTTTTTGGACGATTTGTGTGATCAACATACTTTTCAAGCACTTAAAATTAGGAATCAAAATCATAAATAAAGGAGCACACAGTCCCGTACTTCTGTCATTTCTGTTCATTTTAAATGAATCCAGCTGTCAAAGCTGGCCTCAGGTGTTTCAGTCTTGTTATACATCTGTCTTTAAAGTACAGGGTATCATTGAAATTCATAGTAATTCCTCCCTCCATACCTCATGTTTCAGTTCTGTTCCACCCTCTTTCCTCTCATTAGAAAAAACAAGTTTCTAAAAAGCCTTAATTAATGGCTACTGCTGCTGTGTTTGTAGTTTAAGGATGCTGTAAAACACCGATGACTTTTATTATAAACTAAGGCTACTCTATAAGTAAAAAACATAAGAGGCATAGGTGAAGAATGGAGGAGGCAAAGATGCCATAAACTGGTCCTAATAGGGCCCTCCTCTGCAGGAGAGCATGAAAAACAAGGAACCGTGAAAAAGCTAGCAGTGTGACGGCGAACCTCACTGTGTCATTAGCACTCCTCTTTCTGTTTCTCTTTTTCTTTGTTTTTTCATCACATTCTCTTGTTTTGTGTTTACCTGAGGACATCCTTGCTCTCCACCATCACATCACATACATACACATGCAACAGATGCAAATTGCTCACTTTTTGATGGATACTATATATTAAGCAGACAACAAAGATCTCTTTGTGATTCATTGCAGACATACAGTAAATCACATTCCAGTCATCATTCTGATGCATAGTGTATTAGATGTTTACATGCTCATGGTCTAAGAATGCAAATTTTTTATCAATATTTCTGTTTTAATACACATTGAGGAATTAAATGTTACCTTGGATTCATGAAAGCCATCTGGGATTTCATGACTCCATTTAAACCAAGATGGCACGTTTTCCACTAGCACCAATGGCAGCTGGCATTTGTAGAGTTGTGAGGTGCCACCTCAAATCACATCCAAATGTTCCCTGATCTGTGAAAATCAGGCCTCGTAATTTGCATGCACAGGATGCTGATCAGATCTGCTGGCTGAAGGTAATTGTGTATTCATCTTTTTGATGTGTGCATTTCTAGGATAGTTCATAGTGCTTGATAATTGCATATAGAGTGGGACATGACTCTTTGAATACCCCAAATTACACAAATTGTTGTCCACTTAAAATCATGTATCATACCCTTGTAACCATTATGTGACTAGTTTTTCTCCATAAATAAAGAACATAAAGTAAGTAAAGAATAAAGAATAATAACAACAAACCAGTTGAAACTCTTTTTTCAAGATCTCTCAATTGTTCCGCCTCTAAAATCCCCAGGCAAGATAGTATTTCCTTTGAAATGTTGTTTATTAACAGTCATGCACAGAATAGCATATTCCACCACCTTTTGATGTGTATATGCTTTCTTGTTTATTTGCCCCAAACCAGGTAATGGAAACTAGCCCGGAGCACATTTTCTGTGAAAGAGCATCTCAAAGTTTGCCTCAAATGTGCTTGACAATTAGGTGGAAATGCAACTTCAAGCAAAAGAAAAATATTCCCAAATGTATACTTCTGTATGCTTGTTTACTTGTGGAACTATTTAGGTTTGTTAGATGGTTTTGGTTTAACCATTCTTTTAGTCTGCATGTAACACATTCCAAAAATACGTTTAAACTAAAGACTTTTAAGCCATACCCTAAAACGGGCAACCTCAAAGATGATCAGGCTGATCAAGTTCAATGTGTGATCTTCTATGTCCTCAATATTACACAAGGGCAAGGGGCACATAAAAAAAGTTTGCTCTTAAACTGTCTTAACTTTTTTTGTGTTGCCTTTTCACATTGTTCAAACATAATTTGAACTAAAAATGTCCCAAGGGAACGGATGGTGGAATTCATGTCTCTTAGCATTTCAAGTGCATTTTTAAGTGTATTTTTTAAGGCCTTTGCCCTTCTTCAAGTCCAACATGTTTGTCTCTGTCAGTGACCCTCTGGATTTTTTCATTGACCCTCTTCAGTGTTTTAGCTTTCAGCTTCTTCTTTACACTTTCTGACGTGCATGAGCTGTTGACTCAGCTCTGTCCAGTCAAGAGGAGGACACATACTAAGATAGACTCACTGTGTCAAGGGTCAAAGGCTAATAATGGAGGATGTCAGTTGGTGTCGGCTTTGTGGAAAATAAATATCAAGTTATTTGTCTCTTTGTTTCTTTCTTACATTATGACTTACTGAACAGATCTTGTGGAGCCGGAATATAGCATATGTCCAGAAAGGGTTATCTTGCACACTTGTTCATAAATGCCCTTTAATTAGCACAATGTTATGTGTTCATTTCTGTGAAATATTTGTTTCTGGAATTCACAGGATGCAAAATACTGTCAGACACATTTAGTTCTTCATTATTTGGATATGCTGATTTTACGACACATAAACACATTTATATTGACACAAAAAACTCATGAAGATACAGTCTTATATATGCCACGCATACTGTCCTGTCAGTGAATCTGTTCAGAAAAATCACTACCTTAACTCCAGACTCCACCAGGAAACACAAGTCCTGTGGTTTTTATGGGAGTATGGGTGTGGTGTTTACTTTATGCATCAGCCGTGTGTTTTTTTTTTCTTTCTCCACATGAATATATTGTATGCCTGCTTGTCCAATGATAAACCCTTTAAGCTGGGCCAGCAGGTGCAAGCCATCCAAAAAAAAAAGCCAGTGAGTTAGTGACATCATAAATGAAAAGGAGATGAGTGGAGTCCTCTTTAAACATGTTACAGTTGACATTCTGAGTGGTTTGTTATGTTGTTCCAAGTGTTCAGAGATCATACCAAGACCTTCTATCACGCCATTTCTCTGTACACAGACACATGTAATCAGGCACAGACCAGAGACCAACTGCTGTTTGTACAGTTGTTTGGTGGTTTGCCTTTTTCTTCCAGTGAATCAGAGTGTTTCTGGAGCCTGTAATATGCAAGCCTTACAGTCATGCTGTCCTTTAGATTTCATAAGAAGTCTTGAGCAACTATAGTGTAGTCATACTTTTTCAGGAATTGCATTGAATAATAAGCAGCAACGGATCAGCCACTGGACACCGGCTTTCTTTTTAAACACCTTGTTGAATCATATTTCAGTAGTTTTGCTTTCTTTCAGTCAAGGAGTCTGTGGAGGTCTGTTCTCCTCTCAGTTGGAGGCTGTTTATGTCAACAGCTGTGCTGCAGCCAGGTCTAATCATAACCCACTTTTTCATCGTACAACCCAGCTGGACAGCACACCAGACATTAGTAGGGCTGTTGTGATTTGAATAGAAAGCTCTTGTCATCCCACAAGGATGGAATTCCTGAAGTTTTACTGTTTCGTGTGAGTCTTGTGTTGAGGTTGGAAAGTGTGCGTGACCCCCATTGTTTTACATGGAGATGCACTAGGCATCTTCTTTGTCTTGACTCAGTTCACTTCACTATGAGAATAAAGTGCATCTTCAAGTGTAGAAGAAACTACAGCAAGTTAGAGCAATCACTTGTGAAGACCTGTTGGTGGAATCTTCCTGGTTTAGATTAAATAGCTGAACCTTTAGATTTAATTGCACTTGGCTGGATTCCAGTAATATCTTAGAGACACTTTGGCAGGAAAGGATTTTTATTTAACTTTTTGTTATATTGTCATGTTACATTGTTGCTTGCTCATGCTTGACCAATGCTTCTCTGTTAATTAGGACCAAATTCATCTCACTCATTTAATATTGAGATCTAAAGCTCAGAAAACTATACTGTGCTCTTTTTTCATACTGGCACTGTCGGGTCACCAGCAACAATATGGGGACTACAAGTGTGGTCCTTGATCAATGCTGTCTCATTGAGACAGCATTGATCAAATATAGGAAGTTAAAAGTTGCAGACAGGAAAAGCTAAAAAAGCAATATATGAGTTGATAAAGGGTTTGTAAAAGAAAAATCAAGAGGGAAATGCTAGTCTGATGATGATGAAGATGAGATTTGAATGTGGACAGAGATGTTTGGGTGTGTATGTCATGTAGAAGTTGATTCCAGAGATGGGGAGCAGAGTAACTGAAGGATCTGAATCCCATCATAGACAGGTGAGCTGATGGAGTGAAAAGCAGGTGCCTGGTCATGGAGGGCTTTGAAGATTAGGAGGAGAATTTTAAAGTTAGTACAGAAGTAGATTGGACACCAGTGGATTTGTTTAAGAACTTGGGTGATGTGATGTGAAGATGGAGTTCTGGAGATGATGCGAGCAGCTGAATTCTGGACCAGCTGAAATTTATGGATGGACTGTGAGGCAGACCATAGAGAAAAAGTTATGAGAAAACAAAGTCTTGATTTCATTCAAACAGTCAAGGAGAGAAAGAGCGGAAGTTATGTGATGGGTTTGGAAGAACGATAGAGTTGGGTTTCATCTGCATATCAGGGGAAATGTATTCCATGTTTCCTGAATATATTTCCAAAGAGAGAGAGAAGTTAGATGATGAAAAGGACTGAACCCCGGGGCACACCACTGCTGACAGGCAGAGAAATGAGATCTAAAGTTCTTTAATGAAACATATTGTGTATGGCCAGAGAAGTAGGAAGTGAACCAGGATAGCGCTTTGCTGGTGAATGCAGTAGTGGCTAGTGGGTTGAGGAGGATCTGATGGGAGATGGTGTAAAGTGTTGCTGTGAGGTCAAGGAGGATGAGAATGGTGGTGTAGTCTGCTGCCAACAAGAGATCATTTGTGATTTTAGCTAATGCTGTTTCAGTGCTGTGATGTGAATGAAAACCAGGTTGAAATTGTTCGTAAAGATTATTGTGGCTGAGGTGATTATAAACCTGAGTGATAATGACTTTTTCCAGAACTTTGGATATGAATGGAAATTTGGATATGGGTAAGAAATTATTAAAATTATTTGGATCTGAGCTAATTTCTTGAGAGTGGTTGTGATTACACTCTCAAGAGTGTGGTGATAAATGTGTGATTTATTGAGGTAAAAGGGAACAGAATGTTTTGATACTATATTGTTATATATTTTTATTAGGGCTGGGCAACGATTAAAATTTTTAATCGCAATCAATCGCATTATTTCCCTAATTAATCATGATTAATCGCATTGTATACGTAGAATCAAATAATGAATTCAAAAGTAGTGTAAAGTGCACTTTTATTAAAATGTTTTGCCGCCATATGAACTAAAGTACCATAACATTTGTTGTTCAAACACTTCTAACATCAGCACTTGTCAGTAACACATATTTAGTGTAAATCTCATCTTAAATGTAAAATAAAATAAAGCTTAATGCCACTGCCAGGGCATTAATGTCATCCTGTTTTTATTTAAAAAAAAAAAAAGTCTACAACAAAATCCAAAAAAATGATTGTGGCTTAGCACAATCAGAACATTAAAACAGGTAATTTCTGAGGTAACAGCAGAAACTTGTAATGGTGAGTTCAACTTGGCAGTTATTTCAAAAAACCTTGTTTCTGTTGAATCCTCCGTCTGGGAGAACTTTAAAATGAAAATGTCCATGTTAAAGTTCAGTAACTTTATCAATCTGTGTATCATTCATTCTTTCCATTTTCAATTGTCAATCAAAAATTAAAAAAAAAAATTCAAAAGTGACATTTTATTAAATTTTTCATTTTTTAATCTAACAGAAAAAAATGCCAGTTTTTTTTTTATTAGTTTTCAATTTTAGACTTGGATCAAAAATACAAAGTTAAAAAACGGGTCACAGAACTGAGTTTGTTTTATAATCGAGGACTGGACTTTCTGTTGTCATTACACATCTGTGCCACTAGATGGAGCCGCACTGAAGTAACCAGCCAGAGAATAGCACGACAGTGAACACATGGAACAGATCTGATGTAACATGGAGGAATGACGCGAAAGCTTTGTTGAAGTCCAGAATTCTTTTTTTAGACAGAATTGTTAATATTGCTACCTGAGTTGCTACCCGAACTGTAAAGTAAACGGATTTTTACCGTTCTCCATGTCTGTTTTTAATTTACCTGCCAATTGTCTTCTGGTTCCGCAGCCAGTAACAGACTTTTCAAAACAAAAGCATGTTAGAAACATGCGTTAAACGCGCGATAAAATAAATGTCGGCGTTAATAAATTAATGAGTTAACGCGATAATAACGCGTTAACTTGCCCAGCACTAATTTTCATGTTTTATGTTCTTCACATCTTTAAATCCCACCATCTTGAATCTCCTTGGTGGATTATTTGAATTCTTGGTGAGATGTGTTCTAGACTACTTTTCAGTCATCAGTTTCCACTTTCCATTTATATAGTTTAAGTCTTTAAAGGAAATCTCAGTTGTGATTGGGGACTTTCCTCGCATGTCAACATTGTTTTTGCACAGAACCAAAGCCATGGACTTCATTATCCAAGTTAATAACATTTCTTGTGTGTGAAGGCCTTTGACCACAAATAACCAGGTCTTAGTCCATGTTTGGCAACTGGCTTCTGTAGTACCCCTTATTTTGCTTTGAAGACAGATTTGGGTGTGCGCATAAATACCGCGGAAATAACTCTTACTTTAATTGTATACTGTCTACATAATGACCATGACAGTACTTTGTAGTGACTGCATTTGTTTATTGTAAGTACATAAAAAGAAGGCAGATGAACTTTGGTTCTTTAAGATTTTTAAGATGCTTTCCCTCTCATCATACAGGACACGCCAGCTCCAGCATACTAGTGGGGAATTCTGGGTACTTAAACCCTCATGAGGTTTTCACGATCAACTCGGTTGTTCGGTTTGTGGTCATCTTTAGGTGGTTTAACATTGCTCTGCTTGTGTTTAAAGTATTTTATACTAAAGGTGAACCAGTGTTTGTTTAAGTGTCGTAGGGTCCAGAGGCCATTAAGATTTTATGTTTGGAGGAGACTGCCACAAAAAGACAATATTGTTTTGATATTTTTTTTCCAGATTTCTTAGTATATTTGACAAAGGCTTGGTTTGGGTGTTAACAAGCTTGTGTGTGTTGTAAATTTTAATTGGCGAGACCACAGCATAGTTTTCATCTTCATGTCAGGCCATCATAATGAGTTGCAAGTCTAGAAAAAACATAAAGTGCATGGGTGAATGAGAAACACACAGTAAAGTGCTTCATAGAATGTAGACAAGGTTAAAAAGTCACAATATAAACCAGAGCACCAGGTGTTTTTTAGAATTACACAACTTTTCCAGTCTATCCTGACTTCTTAAAGATGTGTTGCTGGCTCATTTCAACCATCTATTTTCAGTACCCGGGACCCTATCGTAGCTGTCATCATGTGTGATGCAAATGCTCTCTGCATAAGTACTGGTCCATCATAAGGCAGACATAGAGATGCAGACAACTGTGCAAACTCCATGGTCAATTTAGAGTCACAAGTCAACCTAACATGCATGCCTTTCGACTTCGGGAGGAAACTAGAGAAGCCAGAGAAAATCCCCACAGGGAGAACATGCAAACTCCACACAGAAATACTCGATCAGAGATTAAACAAAGAACCTTTTTGTTGTGTTTGTTGACAGTTGAAAAAGCTTTTTTTTTTTAAAAAAAAACAAACAAAAAAAAACATTTAGGTGTGTGGAAGGCGTAAGTAGCTGTATGAGTACTGCATGTGTGCTTTGAAACATATGTTTGTAGATTTTTTTGGACTAAGCAGAATATGTGCTCTTCTCTCTCTCTTCCTGCCTGTGTGTCATTGTGGCTGAGGAGGCAGATGTTCTCCCTTTCCTTTTGGACCTCCTTTCATCGTTTCCGTCCTAGTCTGTTTTTAGGCCCAACTAAGCGAACCCCATATCTCCCTCCCCCCGAGACACAAGAGATTCTCGTGTGATAGTAACTTTGGCTCTTGGACCTGATGTGTCTGCCAGATTCAGTGACTTACTTCATTTTAGGAAAAATCAGTTTAACAGATGAACTGGCCTGGGCTTGTTTTGTCATTTTCTTTCCAACTTCCCTTTTCAATCCTAAGAGATTGTATCTCTGTATTGATCATATTTTTTGCTTTTTATAAATGTTGGTGACAGCTTATGTAGTTAAGTGCCGCATGAAGTGTAGGTCTTTGTTTTCACAGACAAGGTTTTCATTTAATTCTGTGTGAATAATTTGGGCTTGTAGATTGTTAAAGCTTACAGAAAACAGTTAATAGTGCATTGGAAGGGGACTGTTTTCACACAGTAATACAACTTTGATGATATATCAGATTTTAACAGCAGCGGGATTAAACATTCAGAGTGGTGAATGAAGAAGTAAGTGAACTCCTTTGAAGGCAGTGGCTTCAGCCACGAGCCGTTGGGAGCTCCTCTTTACAGAACTGCTTCTGCTCATACATATTCATAGGATGCCTACTGTAAACAGCTCTCTCGAGTTTATTTTACAGCTTCTGTATGGCGGTTGTAGTCTGGGCTCTGACTGGGCCACACCATTGTGTGATGCAGCAGGACAGTGACCCTGAAAAAGATTTTTAGGGTCATTGTCTGCTGCATCACACAATGTCTGCTAAGCTTCAGCTAGTGGACAGCCACCCTGCAATTGTCCTGTACTGATGGATACCTGAACAGTTGTAAAAATTACTGGTGACCATTCATTTCCTCCTTTTTGTGTGGCAGATGCTTCTTATGAACAGAACGCTTAAAGTGTTGGAAGGTCCTTTATCAAAATGGCCCTGAACCACACTTCCAAACTTGTTTCATTCGTCTAATAGTGTCATATTTTCTCTTAAAACTGTGAATGTTTAATGCGTGTTAATGAAAGTCACGGAAATATATGTGTTATCAGCTTAAGCACGTTGTGTTTGTCTATTATTGCAACTTAAATTGAAATAAGATCACATTTAATAACAAATTGTTATAGAAAACCAGTAAATTCCAAAGGGTTCACATACTCCTCTCTTGCCACCGTAAACTAACGCAGAATTATTTTTCAAAAGGCGGCAGAACAGACGGGTCAGGTCATTGGTTTAGAGAATCAAAGTCAGCCACTATTTTCCTGGAATGATGGAGTGTACATGCCTTGCTGACAAAGCAGACATCCATCTTGATGGCTGTTTAGCTTATCTTCCAGTTTCCTCACAAAAATTGCTTGTCCTTCTCATGACTTCTTTTTATTAAAGTCATAATTCAGTCATACAGCAGGCTTGATTCTTTTTTTTTTTTTTTTTAAAGAGGACATGAATTTCAGAAAGCTTGTAATGAATTCACCATCAAACAGCGCATGGAAATCTTATGACTTGTCGTTTAACTTTATCAGTAGTCATTATTAAAAAGTTGGTTGTAAAAAATAAAAAGCCTTGATTATATAGGCTCCCCCCAACCCCTCCCAAATCATTACTGGGTATAGTAGTTGTCTTTGACCAGCTGCTTTACATCCATATGAGTCCAGCCAGCCTAGACACAGCTGGGTCTTTCTGTTTTAGGGTCACTAAATGCAGACGGTTCACTTCCTCTCTAAATGAAGGGTGTATTTCAGTACAGTTAACTTCAGAGCCATGGGCAAAAAGTAGACCCATAACAAGATGTTTGGCTGCTGCGTAATTCAGCCCAGTCCAGAATCCAAACACAATTAGCTTTAGCACGAGGTCTGTGTTTTTGGCTGAAGTCATGGAGCAAGGTTAGTATTGAAAGAAATTCACACAGCCTCATCCATGTTCACTTTACAGCATTTTCATTTTATTTCAGACCCATGGCTGCTTATACTTTCATCATTTATTCCCTCATATTTGTCCCTCCTCCTTTCAACCCTATTCCTGCCACCAGATGCCAGGTCTGGGTTTTCAACACTCTTATGTGGGTCTCTGTGTTTATGTCACATATGTGTGATCATGCATCTGTCTGTGTACATTTCTACCACCAAGCACATGTATCCTGCCAGGAATTGAAATTTTATATTTTTCAGATACAGTATTTCCACTGTTGCACTCTGAGTAAGTTATTATTCACATTAAAAATAAAAATAAAAAGGGGGGGGGGGGGCTCTGTAAACCTTAAATAAAGCTGTAAAATTGATTCCCAAGGACTGCTGTTGTGTAATATACCTCCTCTGAGAAATTGCATCAGATTATTTGTTATCAAATGAAAGGAAAAGACTGAAAAACACCATCTGTACTAAACCAGGTATTCCACATGGGTTTTCTCTTTGCTCCTTTATTTGATGTGGGTTACTGGGTGCATTTCATTGCCAGCAGCCACTGCCCTTCTTTATAGTTGGTTAACATATCCTGGCTGACCTGCTGCAGCTGAGGGCTAGGGAGGGGGTAGGCCAACCTGGCACGGCTCAGCTGTGGAAATTCACACCTCGCCTCTGGCTTACAGAATAGTAAATGAATTGTGAATAATATTAGTACTGTGAGTTCTCTGTTGCTCATTCAGTAGTGCTTATGATTAAACAGCTTGCTTAATGTTTCTGCATGTTTTCATTTTAAGTCTTTGTTCTGAAATAGTCATAAACATCACAAAAGACACACAAATGCTTCTAATCCAATGAGATGTCCCATGTTTATCTATTTTAATTTCTTTAAAATGCTTAAATTATGTATGTGATTGTTGATTTCATTTTTTTTTTTCAACACGTGATACTCAGTGTTCTCTGAAAACTGTTTTTTTTATTATTATTTGTAAAAGGCTCTGATTTATATCAAGGGTTTGTTTTTCTGATAACCGCAAACAACTTTTACATTTTTTCTTGACTAGACTGTGACGTGAGTTACAGTGCAATGAGCCAGAATGAAATTACTGCTGTGAACTGCTGTGAACCAGTTTAGCGTTTGGTACCCTTGGCTTTTATAGCTTATTTGTTAAGCTATAATCAGAAAGTCTGTCAGAACATGTAGGAAATGGAGCTGAAATGTCAGATATTATCCAAATTTTGTTCTTGTGTGTTTTAAATGTCTGTTGAACTAGCAGTTCTGCAGTAATTTCTGACAGTTTTCATAAACATAGTTGACGGTGAAACAATTAAAAAGCACATTGTTCAATTTAAATAATTCCTATTGTCACATAACAGTTGTAGTCCCATTGGATGTTTTTCTGGATTTACAGAAACTTGGGGCGCAAAAACAGGCTTTTTTTTTTTTTTTAGCAGCAATCACAGAGAATTATGGGAATTTCTAGCTCAATAAATTGCTTATGTGAAACTGCCCGTATAAAAGCTGATAAGAGCCAAGTAGTTGGTCTGAAAACAAAAGGCTTAAAAGATCATTGGGTATTACGTCACTGAACATATCATAGCAAATTGCGTAATTAATCAGATAATTTGAATATAAACCCATGTGAAAGTGATCTTTCAGACCCAAATGATTCATGTTCACATTCCACAACACAAATGATGTTTTAACTTATTTCTAGAAGTTGAGTGATGGCAAAAGAAAGTTGGCTTCCTGTAACCTCTGCTTATTCAACTTAATAACTTCTGGTCTGACTCAGGCGGTGTTAATAGGAATCTCATTGTATCCTGCTTGTGTGAGCACGTTCAAACTTGGAAAAGGCCACTTACAGTTAAATGCAAAGCAAAGCTGGTTTCAGATAATCAAACTTTATTACTTTAATAAAAAAATGGGTGTTCAGTACCATAGAAACAGCTGGGATTAACAAAAATCCTGTACTGAAGTCATCTTCTTTTTTTCTTTTTCTTTTTTTTAAAACTGAGCCAGTTGTATAATTTTGCCATATTTTCCCCACAACATGTCCAGACATGAACTCCTAAGGATCAAAGAAGGTTATAAAACTCCTTTTTGCAGTTTTCTATTTGCAGTTCTTACATTGTTACATTTTAGCAACACTTCTATCATACACCTTTTTTTTTTCTAATCAGTTGCCTCTTCTCTTGTCAAACCTTAGTTATGCTTATATGAAGAGGTTTGGGGATTCAATTCTAACTGCATTTTGTTCCCTATGCTCTCCTGCAAAAAGCATGTCCACCTGGCACGTATAAACCAGAAGGAAAGCCTGGAGGTCTGAGTACCTGCCTGTCGTGTCCTGACGCACAGCACACTTCTCAGCCTGGCAGCACCTCCCTTGATGACTGTTTCTGCAAGCTGGGCTATCAGCCAGTAGGCATGACCTGCCAGGGTAAGCAGAGCTATTAGATGTGCAGTATTTGAGTTACACTGATGACACCTTCAGGAGACATTTTATTTGAGCTACTCTAAACATTTAAGGCATTGCCAGGGATTTTTTTTTTCCTGCTGCTAAATATGAGTATTTTTGTTCTTATGCTTTTCAGAATAATTATGTACAGTAAATAAAATACTTAAGTCTGTTACATGTGTATTATTGGCTGTGCATGCAATTCATAATTGGGTAACAGTAAGTAGAACAGTGTGAAGATTGACATCTTTGTGTGTGCATGCCATATTGTAATTCGGAATTGACTGTATTTTTCTCTCATCTTCCAGTGGTGTATTGCCCAGTATTATCTCCCCCAGAAAATGGCTTTTTTGTGCAAAATGTGTGCAACAACCACTTCGATGCTGCCTGTGGAGCACGATGTCAGCCAGGTTTTGAGCTCCAGGGAACCAGCATTAGACTGTGTCAGGCCAACGGGACCTGGTCAGGAACAAATGCCAGCTGCAGAGGTGAGGAGTACATCTCTGTTCTCTGATTAAAATGAAAGTACTCCCCACTGGAGGTGTTCTCACATGTCTTTGAACCTTCCATAAATGTTTTCTTATTAGAATATTGCTCAGTGGTTCAGTTCTCAGCTCTTCATTTACCATTTGAAGTAAAAATCTTGCAAAGCCAAACATAAAAACAGGACTCTGTCAGTCTGGTTGAAACTGGTTCAGATGAATGTGTCTTATTGATAGCAGGTTCCTCCATATCCACGTTCTATAAATCCTTATTAAATTAAGAAACCATCATCATATTATTGCAAATCTCTGCTGTGATGTCTACAAAATATTTGTTCAGCACTAAATCAACTTGTCAAGCAGAAGGATATGAGTTCAACTCTTGTACTGATTTGGTGAGCGTCTCCTCCAAGTTATAAGCTTGTGGAAGTCGGAGTGTGTCAGCACGTAAAGAATCTTGCGGCGGATTGAGATCATATGTGCTGAAACTGAGTGAGGAGTCAACATTTATTGGGAAACTACTGCTTTTTTCCAGGACAGATAATGTGAGGAAGAAAGGTAGAGACGATTTGTGTTAACAGAGAAATAGTTCATGGCAGAAACACAAGAGGAATGGACTGTGCAGGAGCTTCAAGAAAGCTAAATGGAAAAAAAAGAAAAGGGGAAACCTGAGAGGTCAAGATATTAATGAGGAAAATGCTAGTTTTAGCAGGAAGGCAGCAGCAGTGTGACTCATAGAAATACCAAGACACTGAATATAAAAGGGTGTCTTGAAGATTTATAGCATGCGGCTTTGAGTATATAGTTTCTAAGTATGTGCATATGTCTGCTTGTATGTATTACTCTCCAAGTCTAGTCTTTGCCACATAATGTAGGACCTCCCAGCTAGTTAGGCCCTGAGGGAGGGGGTCTCCACTGAGCTGCCGGTCTGTCTCTGGGTGGTGATGAGAAATAACACAACACACACCCTCAACTATACCTCTGCATAATTCAGAAAACACACACACAGCAGAATCCTTCTTTTATTTTATTTCATAGGGACTTTCACACTTAGTGTTAAATGATGGGTCCAAAGACATCGCTAAAGATGATTCATTCTTGCATTCCTACTGTTGATTACTGCTTTCTTGTGATTTATGTACATGAGTATTTTTTTAATTGTTTACATCTTGGTTTTAGTGTTTGCTGATCATATCCTGCATTAATGACAGACTTTGTTTCAGCCATTGTCCAGAAGCATGTGTTTGGGCTTGGTCATGATATTTAGTATTGCTTTTTGATCATAAAGTAAAATTGTATTGTCAGTAAATGTAATATTGTCATAGAACACAGGTTTTCTGTTTCTGTTGCAGGGTTTAAGATATTTAGAATTGCTTGTATCAAATAAAGCCTACTAAACAAATGAAGGTTAAAAACAAGCCAAGACATTGATTCAGTTAAATGTCACTATAAATATATCAGCTTTTAATGTCATGTTTTAGAGATTTGGATTCTCATGTTTATTGTCTTCTGGTTTGTTTTCAGTCCGCTCCTGCCCTCCCCTGTCTCCCCCTCAGCATGGCTTCCTGCGATGCAGCGATGGTGCTGCATCCTACAAGGCAGAGTGTCAGGTGGGATGTGACCGAGGCTACGGGAGACTCCATACTCACTTGTCAGGCCAACTCCCAGTGGAGTGGACCCCAGCCTCGGTGTGTTGGTAAGCCTTTTTTACTCAACTATCACCCACCGTCGCACTCGATGTGTTAAAGTGCAACTATAAAAATAACAAAAGACTTGCGCTGTTGTGAACTACTACTGCTGCAGGAGGACTGTAGGCTCATGTACATGGGCTGCCTGCCCTAACCACTGTGCTACTGGGGTGGCCCCAGTTTTTTTTTTTTTTTCTCTTTCCTTCATTTTAACTAGCATGTTTTATGGTCTAATAGGAGGTACCCAAGTGTTGGGGAACATGACATGTAAAGGGGCAGAACTCCCGTTCCTCTGGGGCTTTGAAAACACATGCCCCTCCCAGCTATGGCTTCCTCCAGTTATTTCAGGCAAAGTAGACAGGATCACCACTCTTCTAGCTGTCAGTGTTCCTTGCCGAATTGATGGGAAAATACCCTGAAATTTATTGTGAGGTTCAGCACATCGATATTCTTCCCAGTTTTGTTCTAACCCTTACCTTATTCACATGGTGCACACCTACTTATATGAGGTCTCACTGTTGGTGGTGTATGTCGGAGTGAAGACCAAGCTGTGAGGTTGGGGGAGTGTTCTGTTGACCTGCCAAAAATGATTGTCAAAGCACAACGGCACTGACAGAAACAGCTGGATGTTTTCTACACCATTTAAAGAGTATACAGTGTAAAACTTGTGAATGAGCTCATTTACATCTTATGTAAGGAAGAACCTTAGGGGAGACAACTATCAGACATTCATGATGATGTTGCCATACATTCCTCAACTAAAATGCATATTACAACACATTAGGAGACTGCCAAAAGGTACCTGAATGACTTCTTAGACAATCATTAGTGAAATTTTGTCATTTGTTTGAACCCGGATTGAGTAGATGACAATATTTCCAGTGCCATGTTTGACGGACACCAGACACTGATCATAATCTGGTTTCCTGTAGTCAACCATGGCTGTGGGAGTGTCAAACAATAGGGTAGTACTGTGATAGTACTGGATTCTGTTTCTGAGTCTTCATAATCATTTGGTTGGTTAAGGTTCATATGTCAACAAGACAATAAGAAACACAGGCATGGTGATAATACTGGAATGATCTAGTGAGAGTCTGAACCTGAATCCAGGAGAGTATCTGTGACGAGACCTCAAAATGGCATTCCCCATTTAACGGGTTTATTTTGAACAATTTTCTGGTTTACGTAGATCCTAAGTAAAGAGTGAGTGTTTAGGGTTTGTGAATGGGATATTTAAGCTTTTTCTTTTGAGTAAATGAACAAAGCACTCGAAACTCATGCATCTTTTTTCCATCGTCAAGAATACTGTGTAAATAAATGAGGAAATAATGTTAATCCATGTTTGGATGACCATGAAACAGAGTCGAATGTGCCTTAAGGTTTTGAAAGTTTTCTCTTCTCTTACTGAAAGAATGCAGTGTTGCTGAATAATTTTGCAGTTTAATATTGTTCAGATGACGTACAAATATCTTTTCAGCACTAACAGCTTTAAAACAAAAAAATTACTAGGCCTTAAATCCATATGCTATGCATTTTGGTTATTTTGGCTTCTCTGCTGGGGAATCCATATATGTCAAACATATTTTTTTCCCATTTGCCCTCTCTCCATCCAGTATCTTGATTTTCTTCATCTGTGGATTAATTACGATTTCTTTATACTATAATTGAATAAGCATTATTTTCTGCTCTAAATTTTTGCAGCCTTTGGATCACTAAAATGCACTACAGATCTTGCTACCAGCACTTCCTTGTTGAAACATGACTTCAAATAACTGTAATCTCATATTTGTTTTGCTTTTGCTCACTAAAACTAGTCTGCCTGACTAAACAGAATGATAATTTATGAAACAAATCACCCCAAAAATAACAACATGATCTGTGTCCTTCTACCATAATCATGTGGTTTTACACACATATGTAAACACACATGCACAGCGGTTACACATATGGTGTGTATTTGGGCGCTTTACAGAGAAAGACACATCTGCTTTCTGCAACCAATGTTAAAGCCACCACATATACACAACACTTGCGCACAAAATGATTCACAAATTCAGAACTGATGGTTAAGTTAAAATAGTTGCACACATTCATGCCCACCACAAAGAGTGCTCAGGTCTGGCAGACAAACACACAAAAAAAGAACAGTGTACGAGTGTTTTGCCACAAGCCTTCAGCCTCGTTGCTCCTGCCTGTACTAACTCACTGCTAACCAACCGACTTGATGTGCTTTTTGAAACACTCAAGCTGACTGGAGCTGGAAATGTCTCTCCGCTTTATCGGTATATAGTATATACCGAAAAGCGGAGAGACATTTCCAACTCCAGCTCCAAGCGAGATGATACTGTATATACTATATACAGTATCATCTCGCTTGCTCTAAATGACTTAAGTGGAGCTTACTTGTTTGGATATTTTTTGTGACTTCTCCAATACAGCAAAAAGGGCTGTGTAAGCTTTTGTTGCAGATGAGTGCTTCGTCTTCATGCTTAACATTGTGGTGTCAGAGAAACTCCTCATTTGCCCTCAGAGCATGCTGACATTTTCATCTCCCTGAAATCTCCCACAGTCAGTGGCATTCTCTTAAACGTTTCTCTTCTTATCTTAAACTCTGAGCTAATGAAGCATTAGTTTACTGTAGAAGAGAACGAAAAAAAAGTATTGTTTGTCCATCAACAAGTTAAAGCTTTTTGAGCTGGTTGCTGCAAAAACTGCTGAAAAATCCTGAAGTGTATAGATGTTCAGAGCTCCCAGTGCTTGTCAGTTTTTGATACCTGGGAAATAAGAATCAATTCATAGCAAAGCCAGTTCACAGCACAATTTATATGGCACAGGAATCATGTTTAAAATCCTGAAAGCACCTCTCTTCTTTCATTTTCTGTTTAGGCATACTTTAATATCCTAAACAGAGATGAAAACCTTTTAACGGATTTTAGTAACAAGCAATAAGCAAGTATAGGCTTGGTGTCAGGAACAATTTTGATCACTTTCATGCAGCAGAATAACCAGATTAATTTCTGTATCGTTCTGTTTTCTCAGAGGTGCGTTGTCCCCCCATCATGACCCTAAAGAACATCTTGCTGTCGCCCCCTGCCTGCGGGAAAAGAGCTGTGTCAGCAGGCAATGTTTGCCTTCTCTCTTGTCGGAAAGGTTACAGTCTCCAGGGACACAGAAAGGCGGCGTGCCTGAGCTCTGGGAACTGGACTGCTAATGTCCATAAAGCCGTCTGTGCAGGTAAAACACTGTACTTTCTCCTAAGAAGGAAATAGACCTTTTCTCTGCTACTGCACTGAGGTCAGAGGTCATGTGTCTTTGAGGTGTAACTTAGATGTGGGGCTGTAGCAGTGATTTGAAATACACTGAGGTCAAAACTCTGTTCATGTGTAGACAGAGCTTAGATGATGGAGTTTAGCTTAGGGTTAGATATTTTTTTCCCTCTGTTCCATTTTTGAAAATTGGATCAAAATTGTGATTAATAGTTACTACCAGCCAGGTTTCCATGCTCTGGTAGAATTTAATCTAGTTAAGTAAATTTGAATTGAAAGTGTCATTCATTCTGCCCCATAAATACATTTACGGGGTAGAATGAATGACACTTTTAAGATGTGGCATAATGAAAGAGAGGGTTGAAGGCTGAAGGGAAAGCTGTAGAACAGGTGGTGAAAGAGGAAGAAACACAAAGAAAACAGCAGGGGAACTTGGAGGGAGCATGTTTCCATTTTTCCTTTTTATGCATTTCTCTCTCCTTTGTGAATGGTGCTCACTTTCTTTTGAAACGCACCTCAGGTCACTAACTCAAACCATACCATGTCCAAGCTCTCATGTCTTCTGATACAACTCTAGCTGGGCTCTGGAGATCATTATAATGGACTGCAGTACTCCCTACTCCAGATGCTTTGCAGGTGAAACAGGTGGTGCTCAGTTGGTCTGCTTGCTTCCCCCCAAATGTCCTCAATCCCCTTATTTCCTCATGGAGAAAGTTTGCTAATGAAGGTACTGCAGTTCCTTTAAGGAGAGGGAAAGACAATGTAAAGATGAGAGCAACTGGGGAAGTTGTAGAAAGAGGGAGATGAGAAAGTTGGATTAGTCATCTCTGGACTTTTTACAGTTAAGCTGAGAGAGAGGATATCTTTTCCTTATCTTTTCAGACACAAATGGGCTGAGGTATTGGGATACAAATACAGTGGATCAGTTAGAAATCGGGAACCCAGGATCAGATACCACCTTATAAGACCATGGAGACAAAAGTTGTGACAAAGTCAAACCTTTTTTTTTTTTCAAAGTTTCTGGCCTTTTTGCTTTTTACATAATGTTGATGACTCCCAGTGGAAAATATTATTGCTGTGCTGTAGATAAATTAGTTTTGTGCCAGTGTTAAGCAGAGATGGATGCCTAAGATTATGGGTCATCAGGTCCAGATCAGAGCATGTTTCTTACACAACTCTGCAGGCATGACGTCTGCCCATCAATGCAAGATTTGAGTTCTTTGAAGCTTCACCTGTTTCAAAGCCTGCAGGCTTTGATCAAGTGGTACTTAACGGTACTGATTTCAACATGCTGTTTGGAGAATGAGATAAAGGGGAAAATGTTACATTCAAGGGTCATAATAGATTTGAGTAATACAACAAGTTTTCTTACTTAGATGCAAGTGAATATTGATCACACATTAGTTAGACTTTGGCTTTTTGTCTGTTGTGGGTATACATGTGTATACAACAGCTCTTATACTCTACTTGGCAGTATTTTAGTACATCTACATTTGATTTGACATTTGTTTCAAGCACATTATATTTTAATTAACATGTTAAGATTGAAGGCTGGCATTGTAGTTTGCACTGATACCTCACAGCAAGAAAGTTTCTGGTTCCAGTCTCCTCTGGGTTCTTTCTATGTGAAGTTTGGCTGCACAGTGTTGTGGTGGGTAGCTCTGTTGCCTCCCACTGAGAAAGTTGCTGGGTTGGATTTTTGCCTTGGGTTTTTGTACTTGCATGTCCTCCCTATTCTTCTGTGGGTTTCCTCGATGTACTCTGGCTTCCTCCCACAGTCCTATCATACATTTTTAAGGTACATGCATACAACTCAAACAAGATAATGCAAGAATGGAAAATGATTAAATTAACAAATTAAGTATTGGTATTAAACCTCAGCACCACCCAGCAATACCAGCTCTTGCCAGATGGGCATGAACTCTTTCAGTGTTTCCAACAGTCTTTGAGATATTCAGGAGCTTTGCTAATTTATACTTCATTTTCTTGTAGTTGCATGCCTCTAATCTTCAAAAGTAACCATCCGAGCTGTTGAAACGGCTGTTTTCCAATTGTTGCTATTGGGGTCAAACCCAACACAACTCTGAACTTGTTATGTGAGATCATGTGAGATCTTCCTGGAAGTGTTTTTCCTCATCAGTCAAACCACAAGCAGACTAAAGAGTCAAAACAACTCAGAACAAGTGAACAGGCAAGCTCTGTCAAATTGTCTTTACTGGTATGCTACTGCAGCCTTTTTTTGTTAAACTGAAATGGTGCTTGTGTTTTAATGACACTCAACTTCCATTTATCTCTTTAAGTGGATGGATTGCACATTTCAGTGAAGAATATTCAGGAAATCTGAACGGAGACAATTTGAACAGCCATATAAAGAATAAATGACACAGGCTAAAATGTAGAAAGTTCAGCAGCAGTCATGTTCTTAACAGTTATCAGTCATTTATTCATTTGAATTCATGCTTTTCATCTTGAGTTGAATTAATTTAAAGCTTAAAACCAAAAATAGTCTCAAAAAACACTGTAAATACTAATTAGCATGAAGCAGCTGTTCAAAAATATATTTTCCTTTATTCAAGATTTAATGTCTTTGATATCTGAAATTCATCATTTTGCTCGACTGTACCTTGAAGCTTCACATAGCTAGTTTGTAAATTTTGTTTTTTAGTTCCAGTTTTCACTTAGACTTGACACAGCTTTTTTTCCCCCAATTCTGTAGTCTTTTTATTGTGTTCCCATAAATGCCTAAACAATGGTGGCCCACCACTGAGCACACATTTGTGATTTAGATTTAAGAGTTACTGTTGTGATTTGATGTTGAACTAGTGCTTGGAAATGTTTAAGAGGCCATTAAAACACCAAGGGCCAACCATCACTGGGGTGTGTTCTTCCCTGTAAAAGGTTGTGTTTACAGTCTTATATTGTTTAATAATCAATACTGAGTGTTTGATATTACATGATTAAATAGATCAAAGGTCACGTGACATCACACGGCGTGATAAGTGATAATGAGGAGTAGGCTGCAGTCATTGTGATGAACATCTGCATTATTTGGTCCAATTGTAATTCCTCATTTAAATTGCTGGGATCTGATAAAGTATTGGATGTCATGAGTTTTCTTGTTTGTTTTTTTGTCTGTCCTATCAGATACTGAACCACCATGGCTGCAGTGCCCTGCAGACATTGTTGCAGAAACAAGTGAACGACGCGGCACTGCTATCGTCAGCTGGAACATTCCAGTTGCCACTGACAACTCAAAAGAAGAGGTTCAAATATTGAAAAAAAATCAGCAAATTTTAATTCAGGAGTTGTAGTAAGAGGAATATTTGAAATTCTTTCTTTGAGACATGTCTTTCTCATATTCTACTGTGACTCACTCCTGCAGGTGGTTGTGCAAGTGAAACCAGTCTATAGCCCTCCTCAGCTGTTCCCCATGGGAAAGGAAACCATCACATACACTGCGACTGACCGCTCCTTGAACCAGGCCAACTGCTCCTTTACAGTCACTGTCATTGGTGAGCTCAACCTTCTGGAAACTGTAACAGAGCAAGCAGTAGAGTATTGTATGTAACCTGTGGCATATTTCCAGGGGTGTATTTCAGTAAGATGTCAGGAGGGGTTTCCAAAACTGAAGACATTCATACACAGTTCTCGAGCTTTTACTTTTGTTTCTAAATGAGTGCTGATGTCTTTTCTGGTACAAAATGAATTGGACTTTACGTAACACTAATCAACAAGTAATAAAGTAACATTTGTCCAGGCTCTAATTCCAACACTAGTATATTCTGCTCTGTGAAAAGTGAGAAATTTAAAAAATCTCCTGCATCACTAGCAATGCACAGAGAATATAAATTGTAATACAGAAGTGCAAAAATCGTCCACAATTTTATAGTGTACTTGTATAGCTCCTTTTAACCTGGTTTAGATTTTACAAAATCTTTTACAGTCCAGTTCTCATTCAGCCATCAAAATCTCTCATCGCTTCTTATTCTATATATGCATTTCATGTATTTGTCTCCACATTTACACACTTATGAGCATATTCGGTGGAACATGGAGTTCATTTTCTTGCCCAGTGAGACTTTAGCTTTGGAGGAGCTGGTGATTAGACTACCAGTCTATCAAGCAAAAGACGGCAGTCTTTCAACTGTGCCGTGGATGCCCAATCCATTTTGTAGCCTTTTTTTTTTTTGTCCTCAAATCAAAATTTTAGAAATGCTGTAAAAGAGAAAAAAAGAGGGGAAAAAAGGGATAAATAGCTTTATTGTAAGTAAAATGTTTCAGACCTCCGAAATGTGCAAGATTGTTTTTAAATTCACAGTGTGAACGGAGGAAAATATTTAAAAAGGTACTTCTAATGTCATAAATGATATAGTTGCATGGTGTTTAGTGACCTGAGTCCCCCCTAGTTACAGTACAGTCTGTTTATCCATCATTGGAGGCCAACCTATTTGTTTGTTTCTCACTTTTCTTTCAGGTACCACTGTTATTACAGAGTAAAACTCTGCTTTGATTGAAATGCCCCTGCAGGTGCCAAAAAGAGTTGATGTAGGGAGCGAAAAAAAGGGGGGGGGGGGGGGGGGGGGGGGGGTTTCAGTGTCAGCAGCTCAGTAATCACTGCTGTCAGGGGGAAAAACCTCAAGCATGGTAGCCATGAACATTTCCATGTGTTATTACGGCAGTGGAACGCTGCAGGTTTTTTTTTTTTTTTTTTTTTTTTATTAGAGACATGTGTTTAACTTGTGACCTCTGATTTGGAAAAAGCCATATGACAGTATAGGGCCCTGCTACTAACCTTTCTAATATTGGTTAATGTTGGATCCGTTAGTGTTGGTACTGAAGCAGTTGTGTGTTTTTCTAAAACTAAGTATAATATTGATAATGTGAAGATTTAATTGAGTTTTTTTTTTTTTTTGTCTGATCATCAAGCAACACTTACTGTTTTTTTAACCTCTCTTTCTAGATACGGAACCTCCAGTCATTGACAGGTGCAGGTCGCCGCCAACAGTCCAGACCACAAACACGGAGACAGCAGTCATTTGGGAAGTGCCCCAGTTTTCCGACAACTCAGGTATGTCTGGTTGCCGTCTCTAGATGCTTTATTCTTTTGCAGCTCCATTCAGTTCTGCTCTACCTTCTGTCTTTACCAGTGATGGTGAAATTGAATCATTTTCACAAGGCGATTGGAAAAATGGGATATAAAGGGGGCTGTGTGAATATATGATTATGGAAAAGGAACATTGGACATTTGTGTGTTTAAGAGAGATATAGGGAAAGAATAGGACTAGTGGACAGATGACTTTGTTACGTCTGCTAATGTCCTTAATGTTAAAACAGATGGAGGCAGTGGTTAAACACAGGTGTTATTGCAATGAAAACCTTTCTTTTGTGGGAATATGCTCTCATTCCATCCATATTTCCCACAGTCATTTGGATAATTAAGTAAGCACACACAGTACTTGGCTCAGATTTAAATGTTTTTGACAAGTTTGCCGAATCATTTTTTCGTAATCATTGTGACTGTATTACGTAACAAGATTGGACCTTAATCAAGACACTGGCGAGGCAAAACATCCAAGATAATTTACAAATCTGGGCTGAGTGTTGCATTTTTAGCCGCACTTCAGACTCCATAAAACATCAGACCTATCAACCGTGTCTGAGGTTCTGCACTGACCTGTAGCCAGACGTATACTTGAATAAAGCCAGGCCTTCTACTTCCCCAGACAAAAGACACAGAAGAAGTGTGAACCCAAAGCATACTTCAGACCATGTGTTTACAGGTTTCATTCAACTAGGTCAAGCTTGATTTGTTGAAGTGGACATGAAACATCGATCAGTCAATCAAGCTTTATTTGTATAGCACTTGTATAGCACACATACAAACTACACCACAACATCAACCACAAAAGTACATTAAAATAAACACAATTACACATACAAATACACACACACACACACACACACACACACATCTCAACACATACCAGTGATTTCAATAACTGAGCAGGAATGGAGGAAACACCTTCTTTAGTTCTCGTTGCGATCTCAGATCTTATAATAAAATAAAAATGTTCCATTTTACATCCAATTTTCTCACCATTTATCTGATAAATATCTCACATTTATATTTGGTGAAACTGCTCTGCTTCTTTGCTTTAATCATCATTACCATGTCTAATAACCCATAGTGTAAACAGTGTTTTTAAATGAAAATTAGTCATTTAAATGTGTGCTTGTGTCCTAAAGAGAAACCATATGCAATAGGCCTTGCACCTGCAAAGCTTTATCTGTTTTGCAAAAAGAATGCCTGTGTACATTTCTGCCTGAGTGCCTGCTCACAGTTTGAGTAATAAATCTGCACAAATTTTTGTTGCATCTGGCCCCTGAAGGCCATAGATTTTCGCTTTTTTTTTTTTTTTTTTTCCTCATGCTGCACTTAAACTAAATCCTTCTTGAGACAATGGAAATGCAATCATGGAAGTCTGTATGGGAAATTCCGTCTCAAACAACGGTGCTGTAATGTGTGTAAGAAGTACAAAGAAGGATATTTAAAAAAGATACCTGGAAAAAGATGTGCATAGCCAGCAAACCACTATACCAGTAAAATGGTATAAAAGTCACCATTCAGGAAAAGAGAGTTTGGAAAAATGTACCTATGTCCTGAGAATTAAAGGGAACATTTTCAGTCTGGATTTGGGAAATGTGAATGATTTGTATGAAGCATGATCTGGACTTGAGCGTTAAAATTAGATGTAAAAGTTGATCTATAACCTTATTGGCCTCAGTAACCAGTGAAAACCTTCTATTTTCTTATCATACTATGACTCTACTAATCTCTAAATATGAATGTAAGAAGGCAAATATACAGGCTGTTTATTATAAAGGCAGAATTCTAATGCTGTTCTAGGTTGCATCATAATTAACTAGGTTCCTATTTTTTGTCTCTTAAGTAAACCAGTTAATTAAATGTGTAGAGAACAGATGTGAAAAAACAACAACTTAAGTCTAACATGTTACATATTAGGATATAATAAAGAAAATAAAAATTTGGTCCTTACCAGGTCTTTGTTCATCTATAGCCTCAGATTAATAACAAAGAAGCAGTATGTGATTTAACCAGTCAAACAGTTATGTTAGGTGCAAAGCTTCTCTAGAAGTACCAGAGATTAAAGTTAGATAGCTGTGTAAGTAGTACATGGCTTCTGCCACACACCATTTCTGCATTTGGTGCGACTTTGCGACCTGATGTAACATGTAATGTGTTTTAATACGTCCTTGGTTCTGTTGACTTGATTTTAAAAACCTGATTAGGACCTAATTATGTATATATATATTTTATTATTACGTCCTGATAAAACCTTGGAAATGATTAAGGCTGTATTCTGTCACATGATAGCTTGAGTGAAAGTTGAACTCCAAGATGTATTGCTGACATTGCTTCTTGACCTCTGTGGTATTGTTTCAAAGTACCTCCATTGAACAATAGGACAACAACATTTTAAATATGCACCCTCAAAATTATATAGGATGGAGTTGTCTCTTAAATTGTCCCAATAATGCAGCCTACAGCAATAGACACAGCATTATATGTAATGAATGAGTGATCCCCCGCTTGATATTTAAGCTGTGTCTTTAAAAACTGAAAGTGGAACACAGAATGGCCAGTTTCATCCCCTCTAAAAATGGCACAAATGTTCTCTTCAATATAAATTTAAGAAATATCAAGGCCATAGTGGTTACATGCTGTTGTTATAAGGATTTATTCATACATATTAATTGAGGAGTTCATGAAGGTCACTATCAAACAGACTAAAAAGTTTATACTTTGATGGCTTTTCCTTGGTTCTCCAGCTGGAATCAGACAGCTGGAGTGGTGACAGACAGCAACCAGACTCCTTCAGGCTTCCAGCCCAGAAGCAGGCAAAAGCAGGCACTGACTCTGGATCAATACACTCAGAAAAATGTTTGCATGCAGTATATGCTTGTGTGAATCATATGGTCATCATATGGTAATCATATGGTACCAAACATATGGTCACATGCATCGAAAATCTAAACCGATCACCCCCCACCTGTCTGAAAAGGTGCAACCCAATCAAAAACACTCAAAAATACACACACCCATACATGCACTGTAATAACAGGCTGCTGCGGCTGTTTCGAGTCCACACGACGTCAGCCCAGCTCTGCTTCAACGTCAGTGTTGTTTTTCCAGGTCCACACCCTGATGCCAGCTCTATATTTAGTCATGGCGTGCACATACAAACACTCACGCTCAAACTAAATATAAAAGGAGACTCCAAGCGGGCCAGACGTGTGTCAGCCCTCTTGGAACGATGTCGCTACTGTTAAAGTAGGTGGATTGGAGTTTCAACGAAGGGCTAAACACTCACTTTTCCCGGCGTTTTATGCTGTCTGTGTCTCTCACACATACAGATGTTCTCATTGTTCTTTGTTCTTAATCTGTGTGTCAGCCTACAGACTAGATCCACAGCATTACACACACCAGTACACTCCTTTCATCACAGCTTCCAACTCTGTTTTCACTTTTTGAACATTTTCTTTTCTCCAAGCTATGCAGACTGAATGAATATCTTTGTTTGTCAAACCATTGTGTGAAGGAGTGACTTTTCAGTCGTGAAAAATCAAGTAAGCTCAAAACTGCCCTCTGCTGGATTTCTAGAATAACAGAATAATCATTTAGAAGTTTTAATGGAAAGGGTATTAGAGATAAAGGCAATCAAAGTAGCTCCCAGTGTTAAAATGTGTCTGCTCTTTATGATTTGGGGGGTTTCATTTAACTGCAGTGTTATGATGACAGTTTCCTTTTGCTGCACATATACAAAAGAGCTTGGTTATATCATGTACAGTTTAAGGAAAATAATGATTCATAACAGTGCAATGACAGTTCTCATTTGTACAGTTTTATATTTATATTATTTTGCAATTAGAGCAACATAAATTATTTACAAAACTCTGGTCTTACTTACTCTTTTTTTTTTCTTCTTCACTTCAGGTGGTCGCCTCACAGTAACCAGTAGCCATAGTCCAGGCTCATTATTCCCAGTAGGAGAAACTCTGATCCAGTACACTGCAACAGATCCAGCAGGAAATAGCCGCACATGCAACCTCACTGTAACTGTGCAAGGTGCAAAAATGCCAAAAAAAAAAAAAAAAAGTTGTGATTTCTCAGTTTTTCTGTGTTTGTGAACTGTAATTCTTTGGTTTTGATGCATTTTTTAAAATAAGACAATTTCATTTTTT
Source organism: Hirundichthys speculiger (assembly GCA_018398805.1). NCBI lineage: Eukaryota > Metazoa > Chordata > Actinopteri > Beloniformes > Exocoetidae > Hirundichthys > Hirundichthys speculiger. Next base: position 447,504 of record JAGFBZ010002592.1, on the reverse strand, counting down.
AAATCAATAATACAGCCATAAAGCTAAACAGACGTGCATACAAACAGTCTGCATGTGCAGTAGCATATGTCCATGTATTCACTGTCTGGGAATGGGCTGATTTGTGAATGTTTTTCTCTGTCGTGCCAGGGATGACTTGCGACCAACCATATGTCCCAGTGAATGGAGAGTTCATTTGCTCTGAAGAAGAGGCGGGAGTTAACTGTACTCTTCTTTGTAAGGAGGGCTATAGCTTCACTCAAGATGCTGTACACAGTTATTTATGTGCCTACAATGGTGTGTGGGAGCCACCCTACTCTCCTGACAGACCTGACTGCTCAGGTGAGTGCATATGTTGTCACATTACAAAGGTATACTTTACTTCTTATTGTGTTGACTACAAGTTATTTCAGTCCTCTGAAAGTGTTTTTAGGTTTAAAACTGACAAAATATCAGCACAGATGAAGTAAGATATTAAATTATACGTTCTCTTTCTCTCTCTCTCTCCTTTTTTTTTTTTAAATTAATTTCTTCAGTGAACCGTATAGCAAACAATGGGTTCAAACCCTTTGAGATGCTATTTAAAGCAGCCCGATGTGATGATGCTGATCTGGTCAAGTCATTTGCTTCAGATTTCAACGCAAAATTGAAAGGCATGGTGAGGACCTGTGCACACAGACATTGTGGTTTGGTCTGAATCAATTCTAATACACATTGCTGTTTCCTTCTTCACCACAGCTCCCCAACATCTGCAGTAGTGATGACGTCACCTGCAAGCTGGAGATGATATCACAAGGTCACTGTCTGGAGTACAATTATGACTACGACAATGGATTTTCTATCGGTAGGATTCACAAGCACTAACAACAACATCTTCTACTAGGTTTAAGTAACTCGCTTTATTCTTCTGAGCTCATCATTCTTCCTTCTCCTTGATCAATTTTAATCAGCTCCAGGGGGTTGGGGCAACAGCTGGGATCCTCAGGGCACCCAGGACTATGCCTACTTTGAGTCAGGCTTTGCCACAGGCACCCAGCAGCTTCCTAACCGGCACCGAGATGACAGAATGCAACGTCTCCACCGCACCAAGAGGCACAGAAGGATCAGAGGTCCCACCAGAGACCAGAAGATCCAGATCTATTTCAACATCACAGGTAGAACTAGAAATGCACTCGGAGAGCGCAGACCTCCGCCAAGCACAACAGTTCCCCCATATAGCGATTTACAGCTTGCGATAAAATCCGCCTTCTGGATCAGATCCGGATCCACCATTGAAATTTGATAGAGGTTCCCATTGTCAATCCCTGAGACAAATTTCATGAGTTTGGGGCAATAATTAACAGAGATATTGAGAAACAAAATTTTTGGCCCCATTGACCGCAATGTTATCGTAAATTTGAAAGTGATCCAGAATCCAGGATTTCTTCCAGATCACACCCAAAATGAAATCAGTTCTTTCTTTTCACAATTCCGACAACTCCAGAAATTTCATCAAAATCCATTCATAACTTTTTGAGTTATCTTGTACACAGACAGACAAACAGACAGACAGACTGATAAACGCCGGCAAAAACATAATCTCCTTGGCGGAGGTAATGAATGTGATTATATGGGTTTACTTTCAAAATCAATTGAGTTTTCACCTTGATACTTGACAGCCACAATGTTTTTGAATCTGCCTTATGGTGATATAAGCTAAGACATGAATGATAAACTCAGTCCTGTGAATTTCAGCATAAAAAGAACCATCTTTTTAAGATGGTTCTTTTTATGACATAAAAATGTATGTATGTATGTAAAAATGTAATGTATTTTATGTAATTTTCTGTCACACTGGCATTTGTGTCTGTATTTTAAAATGTTTTTCTCACATAGCCATTATTTGCCATGAGCTGTCACTGTTGGTCAGTCTTTTAAACTTTGGCCATTCTCCCAGCAAGCATCCCTCTGCCCCTGTCGAGGAATGACTCAATAGAAGTGGCCAATCAGAGGAGGCTTCTGCGGACCCTGGAGCAACTTACCAATCGTCTGAAACGAACACTGGCCAAGCAGCCGCTCTCCAGTTTCCATGTGTCTTCACAGATGATTGTAGCTGATCCTAGGTCTCTGGAGAGCAAGAAGGCCTCTCTGTTTTGCAGGCCGGGCTCAGTGCTCAAAGGCAGAATGTGTGGTGAGTGGTGGGGAGGTTGAAAAGAAAATACTCCCACCTAAATTAATTTAATCTTCTTGTCTGAGTAATTGGTTTTACTTCCTTTCCAGAAAAAAAGTATACAATGTCATAATGCTCTACAAGAGTTGTGGTTCCTAGGAAGTCACTAATTTTAAGTGCTCTTGCAGTGCAATGTCCAGTGGGAACATACTTTTCTCTGGAATATAATGAGTGTGAAAGCTGCTGGCTGGGTTCCTACCAGGACCAGGAAGGTCAGCTGGAGTGTAAGTCCTGCCCTGAAGGAACGTCCACAGCGTACCTGCACACCCGCAGCATCACTGAGTGCAAAGGTGTGTTTCATGTAAATGTGCACAGTGTTCCATCTTTATTAGATAAAGGATGTTGTCTTTTTTTTTAATTGTGATTTAAGAATACAGTCATTTAATTCATCAATATGTTCATATGGAAAGGATTACTTAAACCATGTTTGTCATGAGTAGAAATAATTCTGCTTTGATGTGTTTCATGTGTCTGATCCCTGATGGTGTTTTGATCAACGTGTTTTCAGCCCAGTGTAAACCCGGTAGTCACTCTATGAATGGGTTGGAGATCTGTGAATCATGTCCGCTAGCTCACTTCCAGCCAGATTTTGGCGCCAGAGAGTGTTTGGTCTGTCCTGAAGAGACATCCACGGTGACCAGAGGAGCAGTGGATGAGACAGAATGTGGAGGTGATGCAGTTTGACAGGACAAAATACAAAACCTTTATGTTCTATCAGCTTAAAATATTCAAACTTTGAAGCTTTGACTGGCATTCACTGTCCTTGGATTATTACATACATATAATACAGTCAATGAAAAAATTATTAGACCACCCTGGTTTTCTTCAGTTTCTTGTTCATTTTAATCCCTGGTAAAACTAAAGGTACATTTGTTTGGACAAACATAACAATAACCACAAAGATTGCTCATAAGAGTTTTATTTAAGAGCTGATATCTTACCATTTTCCATGGTTTTCTTGATTATGACCTTAATCACTTAAGTTTTTACATCAATAGCTATGGCGTTGTACTGCCAAAAACACTGCTTTTATGCATTCAGTGTTTTCTTTTCTGTCTGTTTTAGTCACATGATGACGTTTAGTGGTACCAGGCATTAAAATGAACAAGAAAGTGAAGAAAAAAAGGTCGTCTAATAATTTTTTCCATGACTGTATATATATATATATATATATTTATTCAAATGTAACAAATTCTATCTTGGAAATCTTGATTGCCCTTTAGGTGGATAAATCTGGAACTTTAAATGATGGTGAAACTCTGGAAAGTTTTGCAGTTTAAAATAAATTGATAACTATTAGTCTTTAAATTGTGGGATTTTAATATCAGCATGCTCTCCACCACCAAACACTACTTTTTAAAAACATTTTGATAAGAATTTGGAACTCGACAATTTCCTTTATAGTCTTGATCTTCTTTGTTGTCATTTTCCTCTACTCATCTCTTCTGCTCTGGTTTCTCTTTCACAGTTCCCTGCGCACCAGGCCATTTCTCTCGGACCGGTCTGGTTCCCTGTTACCCTTGTCCTAGAGATTACTACCAACCTGAACATGGCCGTTCTTACTGCCTTTCCTGTCCCTTTTATGGAACCACCACAGTTACGGGGGCCACCACCATACAGCACTGCTCCAGTAAGCACTGCTCCCAGGAGTCTATATTTTTTTTATTGGGAAGGCAATATTAAAAAAAAAAAAAAAAAAACTTCAGTGCAGATCATAAAGTCCTGATTGGATCACTTTGCTTCTTTCTTTTTTTTTTTTCCTTAATATGTGAATGGTGCTTTGGACTGTTATCTACCTATTCTTTAGTGCTTCTTGCCTTATTTTTCTATAAAACTAACTTTTTATTCCCACTTACATTCTTTGGAATTCAAAATTGTGACAACAGAAGTTCGAAAATTGCTAAGGCAACACATTGGAATCAAACAGTGTTTATTAAAAAGGTTTTTTAGTGTTTTTTTTTTTTAGATTACATTTGACCATGTCCACAGAGCTTGTGTAGAGCTTGTGTAATTCTGTAAGTATGTGTTTGCATAGAAATTGTTGAAACAAGAAAATCACAAACTGGACCAATTTTTTTTTCTCCCCCAAGAGTTGGTTTGGAGAGTTTCTCACATTCCTGCATGTTTTTGTATGCAGTATGCAGATTGAAGTAGGCACAACCAAACTTTATAGGAGCCAGGACTTTTTTTGACAAGTCTGTAGTAGAGCAAAATATTCAGCTCTGGTGACAGTCCAACAAACAAACCCCACCATCTGTTATTGCAGCTGGCAAAAGCAGTCATTCTTCTGCCTGGAAGTCTCTGTGAGCTTGGTGTAGCAGCACATGAAGTATTTTTTCCTCCAAAGACCTTTGTTGCTAGCCTTAGTACTCGACAGGATAATTGCACTTATTGCATTGAGGCAGAAGGCCTAAATGACATTTCAGACTGTTATAACGGCAGCCTGGCCAGACTTATTACCCACTGACCAGCACTTGAACCATGATAGTCCAAACTACTTTGTACTAAAGAATATGCTTTAAAATGAGAATTAAAATTTCTCCCTCTCTTGTTCTCTCCTTCAAGATCTGTTTCAACCCATTCACACCCAAGGTGTCGGTTTAGAGAATGTTGTAAAACCTAGATGGCCTCCAAAAACCTTAGGCGTTCTGAAAAATTTGAGAAATCTAAAAATGTAATCTTGAAAAATGAAAAAATAAAATAAAATGTTGTTATACGTGATTGATTCGGCCCTTCCTTGTGTCTGTGTGAGAACTCAATTTGTGTATTATGACAGCTCAATCCAGCTGGAAAACAAGATTATTGTATGGGGTCAGTGGAAATACAAATAATATTTTTGTTTTATTATTGTGAAGCAAAATACACCACATATTGCATCAGTGGGCAGTAGGAATAAGCAGTACTTTGATTGCACTGCCTATGAATACAGATTCAGGCTTTTGTTCATCTGGATCTCATTTACTGGCCAGTCTGAAAGCAAAGGGAAAGATTATTGCTTCTCACTTGTCTTTGCTGACATTGTCTATAATTTCTCTGGGTGGCATTGTCAGGTTTTGGCTCCAGCTTTCTTCCAAAGGAGGAGAGTGTAACGACTGCTCCAGAAGTAGAGGTCATTGAGGATTACCAAGCCAGCAGCCAGGTTAGTCTTTGTCTTTTCTAAACCTTCATATTTCTCCTATATTAACTCATCAACTATGTTTATTTGTCATCCTTTTTTGCATTTCTGGCATCCAACACTATACATAAACAGGTGGTAGGGGATCATTTATGATTAGTAATTAGATTTAGGGGGAAAAATGCCTTTACAACTTGCAACAAAACCTCAGAATATTTGAGGAGCAAAAGATCTTGCAAATATGTGAGGGAAAAAAAGTTTTATAAATGCTAAAAATGTGTGGAGAAAACGTATTTTTAATCTCTCTGTATGTTTGTATTTGTATAATATTCTTTCATTTGCTGCTTCTAAAGGTTTTCCACGAGTGCTTCTTGAATCCATGTCAGAATAAAGGGACGTGTGAGGAGGTTGGAGCAGGTTATGTCTGCACCTGCACACCTGGATTCACAGGTAAATTACAACTGTAATAGAGGCCAAACATTTGTGTTCTCTATAGGTCATATGCTGACAATATTCCCACTGTAACACTATTGTTTTGCTGACATTTCTTACATGAGTCACCCCTCATTCAACTTAACCATGGTATAATTTTATGTAACTTTGTTGTGATGAGCCTTAGATCCAAACTGTGATATTTGTCTCTCAGGTGCCAAGTGTGAGATTGATATAAATGAGTGTGAATCTACTCCGTGTCAGAATGGAGGCCTGTGTAAAGATGGAATGGGAGACTTTGAGTGCGAGTGCAAACCTGGATTTTTAGGTAATGCGGTAAAGCTGTCATTGATTTGTTTTAATAAAAACAAAAACATTATCTTCACTTATTATTTCAGTGTTAATGAAAGGTTTCAGAGAATTGATTTACTAGCCACATATCATCCTTAAACCACAGAAATGTTTTATATTATTTGTACCAGACTTGTTTCCTCGCCTCCAGCAGCATATAGTGCCGTGAGAAAGTATTTGACCCCTCACAGATTTCTTCTGCTTTTTTTTTCCACCTACATGTTTCAGATCATCAGCCAAATTTCTATATCAGACTAAAAGAACCTGAGTAAATACAAAAAACAGTTTTTAAATGATGATGTAATTTATCTAAGCAATAAAGCTACCCATACCAACCTGGCGGCACATCATGCACTGATCAAAATAAATACAAAAACAAATGAGAAACTGCATTATTAACATCTATTAGTCTGGAAGGATTTAGAGAGGCATTTAAAAGGGCTTCTATGCATTGCACGATTTCTGCAGTCGGAGATTAAAACATCTCACACTGTACAATTTGCACTTGCTCGGTCCTGGGTATAATGTCCAGAATGGTATTTGTAGAGAGAACAGCGATGATGAGCTCTCTTTGAGTCGTAGACTTTGATTGATGTGGAGGTGCAGATGGATGAAGAATTGTATAATCCGTATGCACCGACAGTAAACTACACATGAAAATAAACAGTTCTGTTGTAATGTTTACATGTGCCAAAATGCTTTAAAAAAGAAAGAGAGAGAAACGACCAAGGGGAAGAAAGTGTTCCCGGTAGAAGAGGCCAACTTTGGATTCTTGTTTTTCTTTGCTTTACCTCAATTAACGTCAGTGTTCGTGATTCAATAATAGGAAGGAGACTGGGCAAAAATTGGCATCCATTCGAGAGTTCAATGGTGAAAACTACCGCTGCCAAAAAAAGAAAACAAAGGCCCCTCTCACATTTACCCCAAAGACGTCTTGATGATCCTTAAGACTTGGGGTAGAAATATTCTGTGGATAGGTAAGACAAAAGTGGAGCTTTTTGGAAGGTGTGTGTCCCGTTACATCTGGCTTGAAACTAACACAGCTTTTCAGAAAAAGAACATCACATCAACAGTCAAACATGGCAATAGCGTGAAGGTCTGGAGCTGCTTTTCTGCTTCAGGACCTAGACTACATGCTGCAATTAATGGAACCATGAATTCTGCTCTCTAGCAGAAAATTCTGAAGGAGAATACCCTGCCATCAGTTTGTGGCCTAACCTCAAGCTCACTTGGGTTTATGCAGCAGGACAGTGATCTGAAGCACACCAGCAACTCCACCTCTGAATTGGTCAAAATGAAGGTTTTGGGGTAGCCTGGTCAAAGTCCAGACTTGAATCCAATTGAGATGCTGTGGCATGACATTAAACAGGTCGATCATTCTCAAAAACCCTCCAATATGGCTGAATTAAAACAATTCTGCAGAGGAAGAAGAGTGGACCAAAACTCCTCCACAGTGATGTGAAAGACTCATTACCAGTTTTTGCAAATGCTTGATTGCAGTTGTTGCTGCTGAATGCACAACCACTTAGTGATTAGGTTTGGAGGCATTTACTTTTTCACATGGGGTCATGTTGTTTTAGATAGCTTTTCTCCCTTAATAAATGAAATCAAAATTTAAAAACTGCTTTTTGTATTTACTCAGGCCATCTTTGTCTGATATAAAAAATTCTTGATGATCTAAATATATAAATGTGACAAAACAGCAAAAACAAGAAATCTGTAAGGGTGCAGATACTTTTTCACAGCACTGTATGTCATGTCATTGTTGCCAGGTAAAACCAAATAAAGTGCTTTTTATGAGCAAAAAAAAAAGATTTTGATTGAAAATACTGGACTGAGATTTCCATCCATCAAGGGTAAGTGAGATTTATACATTTTCTTTTCTGTTTGACTCAGGCTCTCTGTGTGAGGCAGAGGTAAACGAATGCATCTCCTCCCCCTGTCTGAACGAAGGAATGTGCGTCGATGAAGTAAACAAGTTCACGTGCAGTTGTGCTGCTGGCTTTACAGGTTATATTACAAGACTGAGACTGATCGCTGATCCGCAGACCATTAATCATGAGAATAATATCTGACTTCTCTTTTAAATTTCTGCAGGATCTCGTTGTGAACTGGAAATTGACGAGTGCCTGTCGAACCCGTGTTTGAATGGTGGTGTGTGTGAAGATTTGACTGGTGGTTATAGCTGTAACTGTGTTGCTGGATTCTCAGGAGATCGCTGTGAGATCAACACTGATGAATGCTACAGCACTCCTTGTCTAAATGGAGCCTCATGTCTGGATGATGTGAACAGTTTCAGGTAAAAAAAAAATATATACATATATATATATATTAATCTAAATCGATTTGGGATATGTTATTCTCATTTAAACACAAATCAGGAAGGTAATTTTCCTTGTCAGCAGTAAGTTTGATGAACAGATTAATTAAGAACTTATTAATGTTTATACATTATATGATAAATATATGAGTAAAATCATGTTTTCTGAGACTATGGCCCCGATCGTACACTTCCCGCTAGCCGCTACCCACTAGCTGCTACCTGCAAATTGCAGGATTAGGAACCTCCGCTAACCGCTAATGCAATCTTCCGCACCCCTAAAGCCACTACCCATTATGCCAACTCCCTTACTCACATTGTAGGTGTGGCAATGGTCGTGTCTTTTTGCCCTTTCCGCAAACTCGGTATCTTGCGATCGCGGGTTGCGGGTAGCGGGTGGTCTGACCACCCGCTACCCGCAACCCACATCGGCACGTACCTGCAATCCACATCGGCACGTAGAAGAGCGCGTCCAAATGGCATCAGTGTGTGTCCACCTAGTCACATGTGGACGTGCACAAATGGCTCTACCTCTCGAATTAACTCATATAAAAAGTGTGATTTGGCCTCAGTTGAACCCCTGAGAAAATGGCAGAGATCGTCTTAAACGGCTTGCTCGCCAGTTAAACCATAGACAACCAAAGCGTGTTTACTGGGAGCACACCGTCTATCTGGGACTTTCAGGGAGCCGATAGGAATTGTCTGTGTAAAAATATTTTTATGTATATATCAGTGCAGAGGAAGAGGAGGAAGCTCTACAGCAGAGTCCCAGAAAAGCTGCACACGAGAGCTGCTCCGATCTGGATGAAAAGACCACTCCATAGCAGTTTGCGGGTAGCGGTTTGTGGGTAGTGCAACCTGCTCTTAAAGGCAATGGCTACTGACGCCCTGATTGGTTTAACAGGTGGAACACCCTAACCACCTCTCTGCATAATGTAGTGGGTAGCGCAGGTGGGATAGCAGGTTTAGCAAAGTGGAAGATTGCGTTCTGCAAGGGGAACGCCCCTCCCACTACCCAGCTATCCCTAAATACAGGCTTTAGGAGATCTGGCGGAAGATCGGGCCCTATGTGCTCAAAGAAGCTGATCAGAGGCTCATCTGAAAATGATAAGCTATGCTAAATCCATCTTCTTTTGGGTTCAGATGTCAATGTGCGAAGGGCTACCGAGGCTTGCTGTGTGAGGTAGATGTGAACGAATGTGATCCTAACCCCTGTGTGAACGGGGCCAGCTGCTTGGATGGGCTTGGATCCTATGTTTGCCGCTGCCTCCCTGGGTTCAATGGAACCAGGTGTGAGACAGGTACTACTGTATAAGACAGAAGACACTTCACCATTGGAACTCTAGAGAAGGAACACAGAGAAAGATGATATAAAGTTTTATCCACCCAACAGTTACACTTGGCTTCTTTCTTTCTATTAGAGTGCAGCATGGCCATGCATTCATTCTTTTTTATGTTTGCATTTATCCTGGTAGACAGATAGTTTCTGGGTGAAAACATTAGTCTTTTATAATGATGTCAACCCTACATTAAATGAGAAGCTATCACTCTTTACTGATATTTTTTTCCACAGCAAAGGAGGGGAAAAAATAAATTTTAGTCTAGAGAGAAATTCCTTGTAAGACAATAAACATTTTATCCCATATCCAATATCCCACAAGTGCCACAGCCAGAATTAAATTTTGCAATTCATGATTTTTTTTCTTTTTACAATTATGTTAAATAATTTTTTGGTGCATACTTTCAGAGATGTCTTCTGCCTTCAACCTTGACTTTGAAGTTTCTGGTATCCATGACTACATAATGATGGATGGGTTGATGCCGGCGCTGACAGAAATCACCTGTACCTTCTGGATGAGGTCGTCAGACACCACTAACTATGGAACACCTGTCTCCTATGCTGTAGAGGGCAGTGACAATGCTTTCCTTCTGATAGACTACAATGGGTCAGTGATGCAGCAAGACCTGAAGGACAATAGAGCCACAATTACAGTATATACAGTCACTGTATCGTTTTTTTTTTTTCTCCTCACCTTTGCATTCTTGTTTTTTTTTTCATCACCTATAGGTGGGTGCTGTATGTGAATGGTAAAGAGCGGATCACTAACTGCCCTGCAGTGAACACAGGGCAGTGGTACCACATTGGTGTATCATGGAGAAGCTGGGATGGTGACTGGAGAATCTACATTAATGGGAAGCCCTCAGACGGAGGCAAAGGCCTGTCAGTCGGCACCACTATCCCAGGTGTAGTGCTATCCTCAGCCTAGACAACTTTCAGTCAAATGAAATCTTTAAACACTAAAATATTTCATATTAGTAATTACCAGTATAATTGATTCAGTAAAACTGTTTTCTGGTGAAGTTGATAATTTATATGATTTAAAATATTTGGACTGTAGACAGTGGTGCACCTTCTCACTGAGGAGTGATTAACCTCAGTGGTCCCTTTGTTCTGTAGGTGGGGGAGCACTAGTATTAGGTCAAGACCAGGATCAGAGGGGTGAGGGCTTCAGCCATGTTGAATCATTTGTGGGTTCCATCAGCCAGCTCAACATCTGGGACCGTGTTCTCACACCACAGCAGGTGAACATTTCTTTCTTTTATTTGTACCTCTGTATGACTGAGGCTACGTTTTAGCTCAATGACTGTGTTATGGATTTGTGTGACATTCAAATGCTAAACACAGAAGTATTGATGGACTAAATCATCAATGTGTTTGTCAATTCCCAAGAAGTACTGTTTAGACTTGCTTACAGGATTTGACCATACATCTTTAACCCCACTCACTGAAATTTAATTGGAGAAATCATGTCATTCGTCTCTGATCATCCTGTAGATTAAGGTCCTGGCCAGCAGCTGTCCAGCCTCTCACGTGACTCACAGAGGAAATGTCTTCGCATGGCCTGATTTTCTTAGTGGGGTGGTTGGCCGAGTCAAAGTAAACTTAAACAGTATTTTCTGTGCCGGTAAGAGACCTTCACATATTTCAAGACATTTTGTAAATGTACTTTTTAAAAGCACTTCCCTACATATAGGTAGCCATTAGCGTTTTGGCTTTCATTTGTTATTAACTAAGACAGTGTGGCTCCTTAAATTTACCCTGTTATGTCCAAGTCACAGTGGCTCTGATTTCATCATTGCTGTTCCTCCAGACTGCCCCAGCCTGGAGAGCACTGTGCCTCACCTGCATACCTCCACTTTGGAGGTGAGCCCTGGTGCACAGGTGCAGCTTTCCTGTGATCCTGGTTTCTACCTGGTGGGGGAGCCTGTGCTGCAATGTCAAAACAAAGGAGAATGGAGCCACCCCCTACCCAGTTGTGAACGTAAGGCCCAGACTTGAACTGTTCTGATTTCTATTAGAAAGAACCAGGGGCTTTTTTTTTTTCTCAAACTGTAATTACAACAGTCATGTTAGGACCTGATTTAGGACAAAAGCCACCACACACACTCAGTTGATAACTATTTTTCAATCCTAACTCAGCGCAGAAAAGTTTTGAAAATTTTGACACAATTTTGCAAGCATTTCAAACTTTAGAGTCTTTTTCTATTTAGTCTGTTATACAATAACCATTAATCAAGGGTGCCTAATCCTGGTCCTCGAGAGCCCCTATCCAGCATGTTTTAGAGGTTTCCCAGCTTCAACACACCTGATTCTAATCAATGGTCATTATCAGGTTGTCATCAAAGTCTGCACAAGTCTGTTGGTGAGACAGCCACTTGTATCACAGTGTGCTACAGCAGGGAAACATCTAAAACCTGCTGGATAGGGGCTCTTGAGGACCAGGATTGGGCACCCCTGCCATAAATTCTTTCCCTCCAAACTTGACGGTGCCTCCGCAATTTGGAAGGAAAGAGGCACCCTTTCATTCCAAGACGAGTTTTTAAATAGTGTAATTACTGACTTATCTCGCAATTATGATTTTCCACAAAACTTTTTTCAGATATTTGCAGGTACATAATTTTTTTTAAGAAACACTTTAGCACAAATCCATGTCTACCTGCCAAAGATTCAGCAAGTATCCTCCACAAACAAGAAATCTCAAAAAGGCTGATATCTAAATATATACACACATTCTTCAATCTGTCCCATCTCCACTGGACAAAATAAAACAGGAATGGGTGCTGGATGTCCAGCTTCAAGACTTCTGATGAGATAGAGCCAAATTGCAAGTTAACACTTCTTCAAGTGCCTTTTTCAATCTAATACCGTTTAAAATGTTACACAGAATGCACCGAAGCAAAGCAAAATACTTTCCTGACACCCGTGAGGCTTGACTGCGATGGACTAGCGCCAGTGAAATGTTTGTGGCAGCACGAGTGAACTCTTTACAGTCTGCCCTGAGAGGTCTTATGTATAAATTTATTGGCAGACTAAATGACTCAAAGAATGAAATCATCTTGCCGCTATCAAATATTATGTTTAGTGCTATACGCTACCAGTCTGAGCTTTGGAGACACTGGTACAGTTGTTTTTAAATTAATGTTGGTGTGTTTTTATGTTTTTATGTGTGCTTTTTGGACATGAGTACGTAATAAAGTTTATCTATCTATCTATCTATCTATCTATCTATCTATCTATCTATCTATTTATCTATAATATGGCCTGAGGTGATTAGGACTGGCAGGAAAGACCAGGACAGACGAGGTTTCGAGAAGTGAGGAAGTAGTAGTTGGTGTTAAATAAATCTGAGGTAGTATTCAACCATTTTAAAACCTGGTAAAGTCTATATTTGTTTTATGTTCTTATAAAAGCTTATGTTTAATAGAGGATGTACTTTATCTTTTGTAGTATAGTGGTATTGATAACATCTTACTCTAAATTATTATTAAAATAGTGACGGTGTTATTACCAGAATGTATATGACCATTTCTGTGTGTTTAAGGTCACATTTTTAATGAATAGTCCAGTTACCTGTAACATTCTCTTGTGTGTGTTACAGGAGTGTCCTGTGGACCTCCTCATCCCCTGGAGAACGGCTTGTTTCAGGGGACAGACTTCCATGCTGGCAGCTCTGTGGTCTATCAGTGTAATGCTGGTTTTTACCTGCTAGGAGATGTCAAAGTGCACTGCAGCAACAGTGGCAAGTGGGGAGGACACATCCCTGCCTGTCTAGGTACAAAGAAAGAAAATTTTATACCGCATGCAAAGAATGAGTATACTGGCTGGAAGTTGTAGACATGTCAAAATATCAGCTTATCATTGCTCTGTGTGTTCCTGTGGTCGTGTTTAGATGTGGATGAGTGTTCACTGGGATCTGACTGCGACGTCCATGCTAGCTGTCTTAATACAGATGGCTCCTACACCTGTACCTGCATTCACCCATACACAGGAGATGGCAAAAACTGCACAGGTAACAGCACAATGTTGTATCTTTAAAAAAAAATATTAGAAAACACAATTGCAGCAGATGGTGAGTGAATTGGAGAGAATCTCTTCCACACTTGAAGATCTTCTTCTTTTCTGCTGTGTTTAGAGCCAGTTAAATGCCAGAACCCTGGGTCTCCAGAATTTGGTCACAGAGATGGCAGCAATTTCCTGATGGGCAGTGCAGTCGTTTTTGACTGTGATCACGGTTATGAGCTGATTGGCTTATCACGACTCCACTGTCTGGAATCGGGGACTTGGGATCATCCTGTTCCATACTGCAGAGGTGAGAGGTTGGGTGCTCATGTCAAAACAGTGTACCTCTACATATGGCATACTGTTTATATGCCACAAGTACGTGATGCCAAGTATTGTCATTTAAAATGGCTTAATGGTCTTAAGATTTATTTGTGTGGTTAAATGTATTTACTTACCATAATTAATTCAGAACATTTTTTTATTCTAAAGTCAGCATTAATAAAATTCAAAATAATCTTTAAAAAAAAAAAGGGTTGGTCAGGTCACGCTGTATGTTTTCTTTTTATTTTTCTTAAGGTCCTACCACAGGAGGGTGGCATTGTCCTGTTTTGAGAGATATAAATCATGTTTACCCAACTTGTCCATTTGTCAGTTCATCAAACTTATTCTAGCCAGTATTGGCAAAACTTTATTATAAAAAAGCTGAGCTCCTGGGGGCAGTAGTTTTACGAAATGACAAAAATTTGTATAAACATATTATTTAATCTCTTTTGGCATTACTAACTGCCTATCTGGGGAACTTAATGCCATAGAGAGGGTGGGGATGTCAGATACTATTTAGAGATAAGATAAGGCATTCTTTGGCATGCCTTGGAAATGAGTAACGTATGGCTTGTTCTCTGAAGTACAAAGTGTGGAATATTTCAATCGTAGTAATTACTGCCAAATAGGTTTTATTTCTGATATTGTTTTACACACAGCAGATGTCATAGGGGAGGCAACACCCTATACAAATATATGCAAAAAATTTACAGCTCTTACATTTCTAGTCATCCTGTTGTCTACAAAAAGAGGATGTCTCCAGAGAGATGTTTCATATTTCTTTTTACACTAAATATTGTAACCCAAATTTGGATGATTGTATTTCTTTAGTTTAATTCATTTCATCCTGAGGTTTTGCTTACAGCCTGTATACCCAAATACAAATGCAAACAGACACACAGCTTTTTCACCACCTGACATTATGCAACATGCCTGACAAACATTGTTATAGAAGGGTGTAGCCTTCTTTTTGTCTTCCACCGTGCAGTGAGCTGAAAGGCCTGATCCACGCCACGCCTCCATCTTGGCTGTAAGCCACATGCTTCCTCATAGAAGAAGGAAAACAGATATGCTCGCTCTTATAAAATGTGCCAGTCTATTCAATTCATCCCACACTGGTTGCTGACTGTCATATTACAGAAAGAATTACATAACAGGGGAAAAGAATAATGCAGCATAAATGAAAACCATAAACAAACAGTATTCCGTGGAAGAAAGATCAATCCCACCTAACCCTCTTAAAATCTGGCTTAATATGAGAGATTTTTGTAAAACTTTTATAAGCAATTCTCTGGAGGAAACAAGCATCTCTACTGTCTCATTTAGATATAAAAGGGATAAGCACAGTTTACTCTGCCACATTCACTCTGTTTCAGCATTTACTCACTATTTTGTTAATGTTGCACTCTAGCACGCTCCTGTCCAGTACCAGTCATTCCAGAAAACACCGTCATGCAGGGAAGCAACTTTACTTATGGAAGCAAGGTGACTTTCAGGTATTATTTGCATCTCCCACAATATATCAGTGTCATTATGATGAACTAAAGGTTTTTTAAAAAGTGTCAGATTTGTAGAAAATAGTGTAATTACATGATAGCTGCTTGTTTTTGTGGTCCCCCAGCTGTAAGAAGGGCTTCCTGCCTCAGATCCCCTATGAGTTTCAGTGTCTGGTCAGCCTGAGGTGGAGTGGGATGCCTCCTGTCTGTTATCCAGTGACCTGCGGGGGGCCGCCAACTGTGGAAAACGCAGACTACATCCTTAAAACAAACACATACCTGTCTGTAGTAACATATACCTGTTCTGAAGGATACAGGTATGGATAAAATACACTTTCTTGGTGTTTTGTGTAAAATGAAGCAAACATTCTAACAGTAATATAAAAACTGCTTTGGTATGCTGTGATCAAGCTAAGATAGATTTTTTACAAAATGACATCTTTGAGTTCAGTTTTGTCATCTTCTATTCTTTCATGACACAAAATTGCAGTTGTGCATGTCTAAACTGAGTAGTATGTTTTCGCAAAGACCACAGGGCTCCATGGAAGTGGTTTGTGAAGCAACAGGAGAGTGGAGCCGGCCTGTTCCTCGCTGTGTGAGCATCTTGTGCAGTGAGCCACCACCACTGAAAGATGCTGTGACTGTAGGGGAGAACTATGAACTGGGAAACAAGGTCCACTATGTCTGCAAAGAAGGGTAAATCTGAATTTATGTCTTCTCCTTTTTTTTTTTCTTTTTTTTTTGACAGCCAACTGTGAAGAAATTACCATTTCAGAGCCACCCTTTTACCCAGTTTCAAAAGTCTGCTGGACTAGATGTAAGAACCAGTTTCGGCAGTGGCTGGGGTGAGATTATCTTGACCAACCCAAGCACTGTGTAAAGTCATGTCTACGTCAAACTAGTAGGGAAGAAATGATGCAGGGGAATAAACAAAATTAACACCACTGTTTGAATTAACACAAATTCAAACAGTGGTGGTCTGTGGAGGAGACCATATGCTTATCAGAAAAGTCCAGAACAAATTTGACATTGCAGAAGAGGATTAAAACAAAAAAATGTGCTGCAACATAGAACAGAATTTAAAGCATTACACTGTATGTACCACATTGTTCAATGTACTGTGCATAGTAGCTTTTATAATCACTGTTAGAAGCTAATTTTAGAACTGTATTTGTAGCTGAACTGATGAAAACATTGGGTGTTTCCGTATCACCTGCTGGCTTTTAAAGATCCTGTGCCAGGCGGTGGGTATAAATTTTAGCAGCGTATATAAATACCAGTCAACGTGTAAAATGCTTGTTGGCATAATGAAGACCATTCACAGACTCCAACTGTTGTTTTAGTGAACCTTTCTAAATATAGACTGACAATATTATGACATTGAGTTTTCATCTAAAACAAAATAAACACTGCAATCGCCCCTATAGAAACTCACCACAGGGGAGTTGGAAAAAATGTAATGAAATGGTTTTGTAGTGACCCTTTGTATATAGAAAGCAAACCAGTTAACCACCTCTCTCTTTGGCCCAACACCTGCACCTGGTTGCAGCTGGTCAAAACAGGGCTGTTTGTGCCACATAAAACCCAGTGTAACACCTATTGCAAATTAGAATAATGATTATGAAAAAAAAAAAACTCACTGGTTTCCTTAACATTTTTTTTACCAGTTTCAAATGATCAAACATCAATATCTTGATTATCAGTGACAAACAATAATAAACTGATTTTAAAGTAAATATCTTTATTTTTCTTCTTTCTTTTTGTTATTTTCATATTCAGTTATACTCTGATTGGTCCAGAGACCAGAGAATGTCTACCAACTGGTCAATGGACTGAAAGCTCTGCTCAGTGTGTCCCTCGCTCCTGTGGTCCACCTCCTGCCATTGACCACGCAGAGCCCTACGAAAGTCACCAGCTGTTCGGAGACACTGCCAATTACTACTGCAAGGATGGGTACACTGCCAGCAACAACTCTAAGATGGTGTGTAATGCTCAAGGCATGTGGGCACCTCCTGGTGGCATGGAGGCCCCTCGCTGCATCGCAAGCTTCTGCCTCCGTCCACCTGACCTGCTCCATGCAATTTTAGATTCAGCCAACAAAGCCAAATACGCTAGCAACACTGAATTGAGTTATAAATGTGAGGAGGGTTTTCATGGTCAACACCACCGCTACACTCAGGTGCCTGATGGGAGGCATGTGGGACCCTTCACCATTCGAAATTGGCTGTGTGCCTGTGAGGTGCTCCAAGCCTGAGAGCATTGATCGGGGATATGTAAGAGGAACAAACTACAGTTTTGGAGCTGTGATAGCATACAGCTGTGAGACAGGTTTCCTTATCCGAGGGGAAAAGAGGAGGACCTGCAAGGCTAATGGAGAGTGGGGAGGAGTTCTGCCAACCTGTGTACCAGTGTCCTGCACTTCCCCTCCATTACTCAGGAATGGATACATCCAGGTTAGCCATAAAAACAAAATGTACATATTAATCCTTCTTATACACATATTAAATAAAGTCGTTTGTATAATTATTTATCCTTCTGCAGGTCAGAGCACGATACACTTTTAACAGCAAGGTGACATATGCCTGTAACACAGGCTACCGACTGGTTGGTCGACTGGAGAGAGTTTGCCAAGCCAACCGACAGTGGTCCAACCACGACCCTCCCACGTGTGTGCTCTTGACCTGTGACCCTCCTCCTGACATCATCCATGGACATTATAAGGGTTCTGAGTTTCAGGTGGGCCGCAAAGTGGAATATTTCTGTGACGAGGATTATGAGCTGGTTGGAGATGCTGTCTGGACCTGTCTCAAAAATGGACAATGGGATAAGACAAGGTCTCCACGCTGCTCTCCAGTTAAGTGTCCCGAGCCACCGCTAGAAGAGAATCATCTGGTCCTGAAGGGACTGGACTCTGAAACTGGAACAGTGGAGTTATCCTGTGAGGAAGGCTACATCCTAAAAGGGGCTCAAATTCTTCAATGCACCCCATCTCAGGAGTGGAATGACACCTTTCCAGTGTGTAAGCAAGTGTCTTGTGGACCACCGCCTGAAGTAACATTTGGTGGCCCTTACTCTGCCTCTCCTCCATTTCCTTTTCGCTCTGTGATGACCTACACTTGCATGGATGGCTTTACTTTAAGAAAAGAAGATTCTGTGTCCTGTTTAGCCAGTGGGCAGTGGAGCACACCTTACCCAGAATGTATCCCAGTTGAATGTCCTCAGCCTATAGAGATTTCAAATGGTATTGTTGATGTCCAAGGTCTGATGTACCTCAACAAAGCACTATATACCTGTAAAACTGGATATAATTTAGTTGGCAACTCCACTGTCCTCTGTGGAGAAAGGGGTATCTGGATCGGTGGGGTGCCTTCTTGCCGCCCAATTGAATGCTCCATCCCTAAACAGATAGCCAATGGGAAAGTGGTTTATAGAAAACTCCATTTTGGTCATAGTGCCACTTACTCCTGCCGTCGTGGATATCGCTTACAGGGCCCAGAGACTCTCAAGTGTCTGGCCAATAGGGAATGGGACTCAGAACCACCTGCTTGTGTGCAGATTTCCTGTACGCCACCACAACCTCTTGAAAATGGTTTTGTGGAGGGACAGGATCATAGTTTTGGTGTCACCATTTTCTACAGCTGTTTTCCAGGCTTCCAACTTGTGGGTCATGACCATCTAACATGTGAAGAGTTTGGCTGGTCTAGTTCTGTTCCTTCATGTGTGCCCTCAGACTGTGGTCTGCCTCCTCACATTGATTTTGGGGATTATGTCACGGTGACAGAACTTGGAGGTGGATCTCGTGCTGCTTCAAAAGACACTGAAACAGATGGACACATGGATTTAAATTTCCTGCATGGGACTTTGATTGAGTACCGTTGTCACAAAGGTTACGACATTACCAGCCGCACCAGGTTGGTATGTCAGGAGGATGGTGGATGGAACGGAACAGCCCCATCATGTGTCCCTGCGGAGTGTGAAACACCACCCAGTCCACAGCACGGATGGGTGAATGTGACTGATGCGTCCTTTGGCAGTATAGTCAGCTATTCTTGTGAGGAGGGATATGAGTTGGAAGGAGAGCCTGTGAGGCAGTGTGTATCAGGCCAGCTGTGGACAAGTAATGCCCCAGTATGTCGACCTGTGTCGTGTGGGAATCCAGGATTTATCGCAAATGGCACGGCTCATGGAGGTGATTTTGTTTATCCTGAGGTTTTGCATTTTGAGTGTACTGCAGGGTTTGTCCTAAAGGGCGGTGACACTATTGCCTGCCAGGCAGATGGAAAGTGGAGTGGGCCGAAACCACAATGTGAGCCAGTGTCCTGCGGTCCTCCAATGGTTCCCAGTGATATTACCTTTGAAGGCAAGGTGTATACCTATAGTAATGAAATTGAACTGAGCTGTCATCCTGGTTTCATCTTAAAAGGAAAATCTATTAGTGTATGCCAGGCTGATGGGACCTGGAGCCATGTGTCTCCTACCTGTGTGCCGGCCCGTTGCGGTAAACCTTCTCCAATTTTTCATGGACATGTGCTAGGGTCAGAGTTTGGTTACAATAGTAAGGTTAAGTATGAATGTAATGAGGGATACAAGCTCAGTGGCGATCCAACACTTGTTTGTCGGTCAGATGGACTTTGGGACAAACCACCACCTCGCTGTGACACGATTACCTGCGACCCACCTAAGGATATCAGTCATGGCTTTTTGAATGGCTCCAGCTTCAACTATGATGATGTGGTAGAGTACATCTGCTTTGATGGCTATGAGGTGCTCGGAGATCCCATCCTGCGGTGCTCTTCTCAGGGTCTTTGGGTAGGCACGGTGCCTCAGTGCCAGCCCTGTGTCTGTGCCCTGCCTGCAGTTAAATATGGGGTTGTTGTTGGAAATAACAATGCCTGCGGGGATACAGTGCACTTTGAGTGTGACGCAGGTTACAAATTACTGGGTCCTTCTCAAGCAACATGTGAGAAAGGAGGAGTGTGGAGCCCTGGGGTGCCTGTGTGTGGACGTGGGAGGTGCAGTGCCGCCCCACCTGACATACCTAATGCCATCTTGCTGGGTGGCATTGCCACGTTTCCAGACACAGCTATATACAGATGTAGACCTGGCTACCTGCAAAAGGGGTCCCAACACATCTCCTGTGGAAGAGATGGCAGGTGGGGGGAACCCAGGATCCGCTGTGAGCCTGTGAGCTGTGGAAGTCCACCTGCTATATCTCACGCTGAGGTGATGGGAGACATCTTCACGTTTCCAAATAAGATCACATACAGGTAAATACCCTGATTACATCTGAGGTCTTGGTCTTTTTTTTTTCCCAAACAGATCTGAGTCATTAGAAACCTTATTTTTTCTTTAAAATACAAACATTTTGTCTGTATTAGGTGACCAATCAATGGACATTTATGTGTAATATTGTCAAAATGTGTAATTTCGAGGGGTGAGCTGAGGAGGAGGAGGCGGAGCCTTTGGGAGGAGGGAG
Source organism: Hirundichthys speculiger (assembly GCA_018398805.1). Lineage (NCBI taxonomy): Eukaryota > Metazoa > Chordata > Actinopteri > Beloniformes > Exocoetidae > Hirundichthys > Hirundichthys speculiger. The sequence continues at coordinate 426,461 of JAGFBZ010002592.1, read as the reverse complement.
GGAGTGTATATCTTCAAAATCTCACTTGAGTTGGATTGCTGGAACCGTTTTTTCAAAGAACACCCACCCCACCTTTAAGTGGTTTTAACTCTAGTGTAAATTTACCTTAATTTACCAATTTTCCAATAAGGTTCATTTATACTTTTTTTTTTTTTTTACTGAATTACATAAAAGAGTACGAGATCGTCATACATGCATCCTCCTTTCCAGGTGTGAGGATGGTTACACACTAGCCACACAGACAGCTTCTCTGTCCTGCCAGAGTGACGGCACCTGGTCCAAACATAGCATTCAGTGCCGCCCCACGCCTTGCTCTTTACCCACTAATGTATCCACCCCCAATCTGGTAGTCAGTGGGAGGGAGCTCACGCCAGTTGGGGGGACCATCACCCTCTCTTGCCCTCCTGGCTTCTACCTGCAGGGGTCAGCCCTTGCAGAGTGTCAGGTAGGAAACGTTATGGTTAATCTTTTGTTCTTTTTTCTTAATCACCATTTGTCTACCTAATTAACTGTTGATTGAACTCAAATAACCATCATATGACTACCAAGAATACTGTATATATTAGGTATTGCTGCCTAATGCAATTTGTTTTTTATTGAGAATTGACCCTGGTGAGAAATTTGCAGAACTTTAAACACTTGTTTGCTGCTTATGTTATTCATCATCACTGTGATTGAAGAAGTAACCATTATGATTATGAAGAAATTCCCTTTTTTAGGAAGAAAGCCCAAGTAATGTAGTACTTCCTGTTTTGTTTTTAATATGTTGTAATAAGGTGGGTGGAAGCTGGGCCCCAAGTATCCTGTCAGTTTCCTGTGAGATGATGGTGTGTGAGAAACCTCCTCCTCTTCTTCATGGTCTGATTGAGGGTGACAGCTACAACTATGGAGACACTGTTCTGTACTCCTGCCTGCCTGGATATGAAATGAAGGTGCTGCTCAGACAAATTTCTTCTATAGAGTTTACTATCTTGTAACTTAACACTCATGTAAAACGCAATTCCAAGAGGCAACTCAATATACAGTGAAAGAAATCATACAAAACTGCCTTTGTTTTGGAAAACAAACTTTTTCTGTTCAAATTTGTTGAACAACCCTTTTCCCCCAAAAAGGTTGGCAAGCTGTGGAGAGTGAGAATGAAACCAAAAATAAAGAAAAGGGAAACAAAATGAAATTTCACAGCTGTTGCTACCTCTGAGTTCTTGTAGGATTAAATCTTTGTAACATTTTGCAACCATGTTTATAGATAATGTTGTGTATTGCCAGAAAGAAGTCAGTCTCAGCTTCTCATCTGCTGTAAAACTCTTCATGCAAAGTGGTTTCACCAACAGGCTGGCCACACTGAACTAATGACTGCAATAAGATTAAAATAAGTCACATGATTTCACCTCAGCAGACAATGGGAGTGTATAGTTGCAAAGCTAATGGAAAGAGCTGAGTCACTCAATTTCCTGATATACTGATACCATCTGATCCCGTTTTAAATATTCACTACAATGAGTCCTTTTAAAAGCACTGAGGACACAGAGGACAGGCTGCAGACTTGAATACCTTTTATGTTCTTAGACAGTTTTGTGAAATACATACAAATACACACACACACAAATATAAAGTGTCTGTGTGTGTACAGTTGAGCCCAGGGGTATTTGGTTATTACATTCATTAATTGCATCCTGTTTCATGCTGCAGTGCACATCAATAAAGTATGTGTACAAGTCGCTGTGTTTAGCTCATCAAATGTTACTCTTGTTTTACACAATTGTCTTTTTTGTTTCAGGGAGACTCTATTCAGACCTGCCAGGGAGACAGAACATGGAGCGGCACGCAGCCAGTGTGTGTTGGTAGGTTTGTGTGCAAGTGGGATAGACATAAAATGGCTTAAATATTTCAAAATATTTGTACTTACCATGAGGTAAGTGCTGTTCTCAAGTTTCAGTCACTTAAGCCTCCTTCACACAGACTCTGCTTTCCGTTAATGTGGAGGCAGCTAAACATGTTATGTTTGAATAACACAACTGAATCCTGATTTTCTTCTGCAACACTTTTCAAGAGTAGTTTTTTTTTTTTTTTTTTCTTTTAATTGTCATTTTTGCTGCAATGTTTTTGCACCAGGTCAACAATATAAAAGATCACTTACCATATAGCACAAGTCTGAACTACTGCAGTCAGTTAACATACAGCTATTTACAACATCATTTCTCTTGTTTGACACGTGTTCAGCTGTTAAGAAGAATCCAGCAGACTGGATTGTTGACCAAACATTCTTGCTCTGTGATTTACCTACAATAATGATCAATAATTAAACAATGATTGAGTTTTTTTTTCCTTAGCACCTTAGCCAAACGAAAGAGAGAACACACTTTGAAAGTGTTTCACCTGCACATGCTGTTTCCTATGGACAGTCATTTCATTCACAATTAAATAAATAAATAAATAATGAAATTAAGAAATATTCCATGAAATAAATGCAAACTTAATAAAAATGTAAATTTTCAATGGCCAAGTCATGTCATGGAATGATTTGTATGGAGGACCCAAACACAGGAGCTTCCAGCCAATGTGATTTATTAACAAAAAAACAAAAATCCAACCTTGACCTGATACATGGAACATGTGTACATTGAACATGGAAACACAAGGATCTGGCTATAGCATCTCTTACTGTCTTGCAGTCTGTCAACATACCTTTCCTTATCACTCTTTTGACTTCTGTTTATATTTGTCTGTAGAACCTTCAGCACACTCCTGCGGGCCTCCTCCCTCAGTAAAATATGCTCAGTTCCAGATGACAGGGGAGACTTATCTGTACAGTGTCAGCTATGTGTGCAACACTGGGTTGCAACTTGTTGGGACAAAGACTCTCACCTGTCTGGCCAATGGTACGTGGAGCCAGCCAGCACCTACATGTGAAGGTAAGGAGTGTTAGCTTTGAATTAGAGGTTAAACAGTTTTTGGTTTGTTTTAGTTTGGTTTTTGCTTCTTTTCTCTTTTTTTTATCATAAATGTAATGTAGTTGTTTTTTTTTTTTCCAGTGGTCAGAGGCTGTGACAGTCCCAAGCAGTTGCAACATGGGAAAGTGCAAGAGCACAACCTAAATACTGGCCGTGCGCTGGAGTTCCAGTGTGATAAAGGGTACAACCTAGTGGGAGATTCTCTGGTCGTGTGTATGGGAGGCAACATATGGAGCTCCTCGTTCCCAACCTGCCAACGTGAGAAATATTTTACTTGTCACTAACACCCACAGATAAACAATTTATTCACTCATCTACTACCTGACTCACTGCATTTTTTACAGCTTGTCTATGCTGTGGCAACAGCACTATTTTCGCAAGTCGCTTTTTTAATCAATTTCACAACTGACTGTGTCTTTAGATTTTCCATTTACTGATAAAACCACATCTACATTTGCTTTTGAAAAATTTACTTTGCAAATTTCTTGCATGTGCCATTTCTTTTCCTTTTTTATTTATTCATTTACAGTTAAAACCAGAGGTTTAGATACATTGTATACGCTGTCTAATATTAGATCAGACTAAACTTTTCCTATATAAGGTCTGGATTACCAAAATTATTTCCATTTCCTAAATGCAAGAATAATGAAGAGAAATTTTTTTTATTACTTTCTTCAGAGTGAGACGTTTACATACGTTCAGTAGTATTTGGTAGCGTTGGCTTTAAACTGTGCAACTCCCAGAAGCTTCTCACAGTAGTTTTCTGGAATCTTGATCCATTTCTCCGGACAGAACTGGTGGAACTGAGTAAGGTTTGTAGGCCATCTTGCTTGCGCACACCTTTTCAGCTCTGCCCACAAATTTTCTAATAGGATTGAGATCAGAACTTTGTGATGACCACTCCAAAACATTAACTTTGTTCTCCTTAAGCCACTTTGTTAACTAATCTGGCAGTACGCTTAGAGTCAGTATCCATTTATTTGGAAGACCCATTTGCACGCAAGCTTTAACTTCCTGGCTGCTGTCTTGAGATGTTGCTTCCATATTTCGATATAACATTCTTTCCTCATGATGCGATCTATTTTGTGAAGTGTATCAGTTCCTCCTGCAGCAAAATATCCCCATAACATTCATGCTGCCACCCCCGTACATCACAGTTGGGATGGTGTTCTCAGACTTAACAAGTTTACCTCTTTTTTCCTAAAAATGTTATGGCCAAAAAGTTCAATATTTCATGAAGAGGACATGTGTCCAAAGATGGGGGTTAAAAAGCTCTTCAGTCTCTGAAGCGTCTAGATCCAGACCTATTCTCATGCAGAGTTAGAAAACTAAATATGCAGTCATTGTTTGCTTCTTTAATAGAAAATGCAAACTTGATATCTTCAAACGGGGCTGTAAACTGAAAGGAACAAATGTATACATCAATGAACATCTTTCTAATAGTAACGCACAAATAGCAAGGAAAGCAAGATATCTAAAGAAACAGGGCAAGATTCAGGCTATGTGGACTTCCAGCTGTAAAGTGTATGTTAAACTTTGCATACACTTTACAGTTGGAAGTCAATGTAATGTGTATTTTAAATTAAATGGTGGAGTAGAGGAGACCAAAGTGTTGTACAATGATGAACAACTGGAGAAACTAAGTGTTTATTTCATTTAGAAAATAGGCCTCCAGTGTGTAATCTGTAGTGCCTCTCTTTAATCAATGTGATAACAACACTCTCTTACCAGCTTCAGTCAGCATCTTCACAAGGTGTTTTGCTTTTGTTCTGGGGTTGATCCACACATTTCATACCAAAGGACATTAGTCTTTGAGGCACATAACCTATCTACTTCCTGAGAGGTGTGGCAGCTGGACATTTCCATGGTGTTTATATTTGCATATAATTGTTTGAACAGATGAACGTCAACCTTAAAGATTGTACTGAAGGATGAATCAGACTTGTGGAGGTCCACAATTCTCTTCCTGATATCTTGGCTGATTTCTTTTGATTTCCCTTTTGCGTGACACAAAGGCAACAGTGTGACCCATACCTTAAAATACATCCATAGATGTGCCTCCAATGAACTCAAATGCTGTTCAATTAGCCTATTAGAAACTTCCAAAGTCATGACATCATCATCTGGATTTTCCCAAATTGTTTAGAGGCCTAATAATCTTGGTGTATGTAAACTTCTGACTTTGAAGAATGTTATAAGAATTTCTTGAAAAAGATTCTCTCTCATTATTCTGGCATTAAGCAAATAAAAATGATTTTGGTAATCCTATTTGACCTAAAACAGGGCATGTTTGAGTTTTTTGAGATTTTGAGTTCCAGGTGGAGAGTTATTTAAAATACAATAAAGTTTTGTGTTGTTAGTCTATCAATTTTCTTTCCCTTTTTTTTATCACAAGTTTCATATTTGTTTCTGTCCATGTCTGAACTCAAAAAAGTTCAACTAAAAATAATAACAGTAATAATCTGTTATTGCTTTTCCTCATAGCAAAGCCTTGCCCACCTCCTCCAGGCTGGAGGGAGGGCAGTAGTGGGAACACAGGATCCCAGCAGAAGTTTCATGTTGGTCAGTCAGTCCCAGTTTACCTGTCCTAAGGGCCAGCAGGTCAAAGGCAGCGGTACCATCACCTGCAGGCCGGACCAAACATGGAGCCCATTCAGTTCTGTTTGTGAAAGTAAGTGAAAATCTTTACAAATAACTGGTTATGTTCAAAATTTAAAAAAAATACATTCATTAATGGAAAGAAGTTTATTGTCAATATTTCTTTCACATGTCCCTGACATATTAACATCAAATTAAGAGACTGCTGCTGAGATTTTATCATCTGCTGCCATTTTGTAGAGTAGTCCACAGTGGCAAAATATGACGACAGGAATACGTGGGTATCTTATAGACAGTCAAAGCAGCTGCCTTTAAATACGTTACAAGATTTACAAGCTTTTCATCATGTAAAAGTGTGTTAGCTCAGGATTCAGTTGATAAGCTCAGCCCATTAATAGTATGACCTATCCAGACCACTATTATCAACACTTAACATCTCTATTGGTTGACATGTTGGCAGAAAATTAAATATATGTTACTACCTGTTATGATGCAATTTAAGTACTTCATCTTTTTGTTTTGAATAACTATCAATCATATTCCCTGTATGCTATCTGTTGTTCTTTATAGCAAAGATTAACTGTGTGACATGAAATCTGTTAGTATATTTGTCCAACTTTCTTCGGCTTAAATGTGTCTAATTATCGCAAAAATGTTTGTGTAAGGTGTCCCGTTATAGATTGCAAACTAGATTTTTCTTCCTCTGAAATATACTACTTTTCCTTAATCATCTGTGACCAAGGTCAAATGATTTTACTCTTGTATGAGATCATTCAGTCGTTACCACGTGGATGTTATTGCATTCTGTGCTACCAAATCTTACCTTAAACAGAGTGAAAATCACATAAAGCACTGTGCACACCTCTGCATGTTGTCCTCTTCTTGCACAGGCTGCTTCTCTCTCTTATATGGCTGCTGGCTTTCATCTGCCTCTGAGCTTGTGCACCATTTCTCTCTGCTGTTGTTTGTCTCTCAATGAGTTTTAATCAAAACAAATTATGCTCCATCAAACACTGTGTCTGTGTCCTGTATGCTGAACTAATTACAGGCATCTCTGCAGCTTCTATGGCAACCTTTGTCTGATACACTCTGATCCTCCTTGTGAGCGGTAGTCCTGAATATGCAACACAATGGTGCTGACGTTGCCATGGCGCACTGCATGTATTTGCATGCCTTTTATTCTCCTATATACATATTCATTAAGCGCTTTTTTCTAAGGGGAATTTCCAGCAAAAGTTGAAACCAAGCCACACTACTGATCTATCCAACACATTTGTCGCATGGAAATCACAACCTTTGGGGGTAATGAAACAAAAAGAATGCACATGATTTCATGTCATCGCCACATATTTTTATAGTTGGATTTAGTGTAGTCACAGTCAGGTAGGCTTAGTAGCAGAAGAACCTACAACACAGTAATGAAGCTCTGTCAACATCTACTGTCATTTATTTTGTTGCATATATCTTGAATGTTGACCAGAGAGTATTTGGAGCACCAACAGGAAATACCTAAATTATTTTTTGTGAAAAGGTAGGAAAAATACCAGATGCTGATGCCCAAAACCACAAGAAACCTAAATATGAATGTGAAATAACAGAAGATCTGCTTCTGTTGAACTGACAACTCTGAGAAACTCAGCAACTATTAACACATCACACATGATCTCTGTTACAAAGTGCTATTTTTAATTCAAATTTAACTGATTAATTGAAATTACCCTAGCTTTGGTAGACAGACACTATTTTAGAACGAGGGGGTAAAGAAAATGTTGTAGTGAGTAACTTGTGGGTTGGCCCATCTGGGCTGTTGTACAGGGGTGTCCTGTGGCCCCCCCCTCCATGTGGCCAATGGAGTGGTTCGGGGGGCGGTGTTCCAGTTCGGGGACGTGGCAGTGTATTCATGTTTTGGCGGCTACGCCATGGAGGGCGTTGGAAGGAGCAGGTGTCAGGAGAACGGCACCTGGACACCACCTCCCACTTGCAGAGGTAGAGAACATAGAAGGGTCTCTTCCTGCTTCAGCTGACTGTCTATTCTGCCACATAACGCCATGCAGCTTTACAGCTTTTTAACTCTCCAAATCACAAGTTGCTCATCAGAGCAATATATGGTTCAGGTGGTAAACCCAAAGACAGCTTCACGGCAGAACCTCTTCACCTGTGCTGTCTTGGCAGTATGTTCTGACATATCTCTAAGCAACTCTTCAGTCTTTCTTTCGCCTGGATCCAGCAAAATCACACCGTTGAACATGGACCGAAAATCAGTGTACGTGGCATTTCACATTACATAATCCCTAGTGGCATACATCTCTCAGTCTCGTTAACTGGATTGAATTGTTTTATTTCTGCAGAAACATTTTGTCTTCAGAAACACTTCTAATTAAACTTTTAATGTTAGTTCCTCAAGACTACTGTTGAAGATTTCTATGCTTTTTTTTTTTCTTTTAATAAAGTCACATCTGTTCTAAACTAAGTAAACATTTACTTGGAGTGGAAAACATAGATTTCTCCCAAATTTTCCTCAACTAACCCAGTTTTTTCTTTGACCAGTATCCAAGCAGAAATAAGTCATGTTAGATGGAAGAACAGAGGTTGGTACTTAGTGGAAGTGAAACTTTCATTTATTAATCTGCTTAACTTGTAACTTATGTAACCATAAAGTGCAGAGTATGATTATTCGCAATATAAAGAGCAGACGTGATGATTTTAGTGCAATTTTTCCTTAACAGTCTGCTGGCAAGAGGCCACCCAAGGTTGAAACATGAAGTTGAGGCTCTCCTAATCATGCAATACAATGTCTTACTTGACACACATGGACTGCAACACACCAGTGGATCAAGCCAGTGGTTTCGTAGGTTTTGTAAGTTTCGTAAGAAAAGCAAAAGGGAAGCTAACGTGTCCCCTGAGGCGCCGTGAGTTTCCAACTAGACCTTTCTCTGCTTTACATATTAAAAACAAGGGCTGGGTCCAGGCAAGCCTTTTCTCAACTCCTGCTGAGTTTCTGTGCTGTCATGTCTACATCTCTACCTCCTCTGGGTGTTTCTGAGGACATGTATCTTCTGTGTTAGATTTGCTTTTGTTTGTGTGCATGAAGCTACATGTCTTGGAGGCTGTTGCAGACATATAGAGTTAAACCCATTGTTTGTAATTCTTATTTCACTGCCTGCTGAGTATCTTCTACTCTGTTTGAATGCACCCAACTTAATTGACATTATTTTGCTTGGATGCATGTGTTAATTCCTTCAGCAGTGTGTTGGCTCCAGTGTCAAAACGGAGGTGTGTGTCAGCGACCCAACACCTGTGCGTGTCCAGAGGGCTGGATGGGTCGACTCTGTGAGGAACGTAAGTATTTGACCATCAAATATGTAAGAATGAATTCTGTTGATACAAAGCTGTACAATTAACATGCAGAATATGATCTTTAGTGCGGTACAACCTGAAGAACAAAGACTGTAACTGAATCCAGGAATAGCTAGCTTGCTAAACAGGTTCTTCTAGACAATGGAGCATAAAGAGAGTTGAAGAGAGTATTTGGTATAGTTTTATTTGCTGCCCAACTCAAAACACCAAGTTTTCTTTCTTTTTTTTTGAAAAGATTTGATGTCAACAACACATATCACTGAAGTGGTCACATCCTTAAGCTCAAGTCCCATGGGACACAACAGAAGTGCTGTACCAGCTGCTTTGAATCGCTGCCATTCAGGCCAATAGCAGGGGTTGCACCAGAGGTGCCTGTCTGCACTTTACCTCCAGAGATTGCGTCGAGTCTATGCTGGTGCTTGGCCACAGGAAGGCCATATTAATTCATACCAAGCACAATGAATTAGCAGGAAGTCAAACACAAAAATGTTAGAGAGAATTCCATGAAATTTCAAAATACTGCACCACCACGTGCAGGCTCCAACTCCCACATCAACATTGTTGACCACTGGAGACTATATGTAAACAATTCAGAGGGTTTAAGAAGAGATTTGGACCACATATGAGGAAAGGGTCATTTAAAAAAGGCTGATGCCTATACTTATCTATGTGGTATAGTCTCATACAGCTACTAGTATAGTTGTTTACTTTCAGTCCCAAAAATATTGGACAAAGGAAGCAAACTAAGATGACAGTACCAAAGACTTGGCTATTGTCTTTTATGTGAAAAATGCTTCTTTGTATGAACATGCTAGTATTCACTGATCCCACATTCTTAACTGTGGAGTGTTGCTTTTTTTTTGTTACACATTAGTTCAGTTTTTTTTTTTTTTTTTTATAAAACTCTTCATCAATGCTAAAGATGTGTTTCTCTTGACCCATCTTGAAGGACCTTGAAAAGCTGTGGGAAAAAAAGATTTGACATTAAATGTCTTCCTGTTTGCACTCATAACAGCCATCTGCATCCTTCCTTGCCTGAACGGAGGGCGCTGTGTGGCACCGTACCAGTGCGAGTGTCCTACTGGGTGGACAGGAACGCGGTGTCACACAGGTGAGTTTGTATCAGTGAGATTTTTGTGTTCAGACTACGTTCAAACCCTGAACAGGGTTCATTGTCTAAGGATTATCAGCAAGTGTAATAGAATAATCTATTCGTAATTTATTTATTAAGTGATCTGCCTGCTGTAGCACTTACTTTTAGAATATTAAAGAAATTTTAAATATTATAGTCATGTCATATGATGTCCTGTGTGATGGCTTTACTGATGGTTCATTTCCTGTTTCATCGTATTAATTTATTTAATTTAAATTTCTATATTTTTAAAGTATAGTGCCTATAAATAAGGCATATTAACCAGCCAATTTGATTGTGTCACAACATTAATGTGTTACAATAATAAGAGAAGAGTGAGCAGACAGTCCACATTCTTCCCACTAACAGTACTTCTTAAGAAGGAAGTGAATCAACACTCCTGAGGTTAGTTTTTTTTCCCTCCCAGGATGCTTTCAAGATTGCTCAGTTAATCACGCACAGACCCATATCACTGCTTGCAGAACTCCTAATCATAAATAACATTTGAGCAGTGCATTTCCTCCTTCCTTATGGTAAAAAGGGGGAAAAGGAGAGGGGTGGGGGTGTTGGAACAGTTCTGATGGTTGTGCTGTGTTGTTTGTTCCTGACTTCAATCACAGCTGTGTGTTCGTCGCCCTGTCTGAATGGAGGCAGATGCATCAGGCCCGAACAGATGTAGCTGCAGTCCAGGGTGGAGCGGACACGACTGCTCCAGGTTAGCAGGCTCAATGCGCCTCGACATGGTTTTAATATATACAATAGTTTGACAAGTTTTCCATTTAGTTAAGAATTCATTACTAAATGTGGTACTGCTTCAAGATTGGAGTAGTTTAGGGTATATACAGGCACATCCCAGGTTGAAGTGTAGGCCATCAGGATGGCTTAATCTTGCACTCAGCCACGTTACTAGATGGATTTTGTTTCAACTCTGCAAATTGTCAAGAACTCTTAGGAATTCATGTTTCCCATCTTTTACAGGAAAAGGAAATCAGTATACAATCACTTCTGAAGCTCAGCTCGCCTCCATGTGAATCATCTTATGAAGGGAATTCTTGTATAGTTAAGTGACACATTTGTAAGCCATTCACCCATCTCTCCAAAGTCCTATCAAGAACCATTTTGTAAAATAAAGCTGTATTTTTTTTCATATAGAGACTCAACAGTATTAAACATTTGCTGCTATATGTATGATGTGTAAAAACTATTGATGTGATGGTCCACTGTATATGTGTAAACTATTCTCACGTTTTTATTAAAGCACAAAATAACATTTAAAAACTCTGACTATTTTACTTTGCATCAAAGTCAGCTTATGTCAAACAATACAAAGCACCTTGTAATTCCTCTTTTATTAAATTTGTGTTGAACACCAGAGAATTTGTCAGCTACATCCATTACACAGAACAGAATAAAAGTGACCATCAGGCTGGAATCCAACTTCAGCTCATAGTTAAGGCAGTCGATACACAGAGCTACAAGGACCATAAAAACTGTCACAAGTGGAATAAATCACCTATGAGAGACAAGAGATTATTGTACATATTAAACCAAAATTCTTTCTCATTCAGGTTCTGAGTGGGCAACATTTTCTTCTCTGGATTTGGTATAGTCTGGTTTTGTGAGGACTGGCCAGCAGGGCGTCTATCTCAGAGCTTTCAGTTTTTCTTGTAGTGTTGACAAGTTAGCACCAGAGAACTCGAACACCTGAAAGACAGGACAAATGAAATATCAGACATGCTGAGCCTCAAATGTTCATACGTGTCATCTCGTGTATGTTGACATGGGGAAAAAAAAAAAAAAAAAAAAAAATCACATTTAATAGTCCCTGAAATAGACAAACTTGCTTCTTTTGACCTGTGTACACCAAGTGTTAATTATTAGGACAAAAATCCATTTCAATCCATTATTAAATGCTTCACTCTGTGGGCAAAGTTCTTTTGAAGCTCTTGGAATATTTTTATGAAGGGGAAATATATGTACAAGTTGTACGACATCACCTGAAGCACAAGCTTAGTCACAATCACTAGTTTTATAACCAGTTTAAAGGAATATTTTCTTAGAGATTTATGCATTTATAAAATAAAAAAAATTAAACACTTAAGCTGCTAGCAATTACATGCCTGTAGCAAGCTCTTTTATTGTTTCATAGCTAAATTGAATATGCAATTCAGATGTCCAATTTCTTCACACTCACAAGAACATTTTCCCATCTACAAAAACTTTAAAAAAAAAAAAACCCACCACTGTTGAAATTACCAGAGAAACAACTTAATTTAACCACATCACACACACACACACATAACCCCAGAGAGATGATTGACTGTTTTACCGTTCAGACAACACGAGTTGCTGTCTTGTAATCAGGAGTCACTGTGGTGTTCACACCATGTGACTAGCGAGCAACAGAGGGTCACATTCCACAACATGACAGCAACTCGGTTACTCAAGTGGATTCTAAATCATATTTGGTCGAAACACTCAAGAAATGAGGAATAATCATCCACAAAGCAGGAGCTGATTTTTTTGAATAACGGTTCAAGAAAGAAAATGAGCCATGCAGGCTGTTTGTGCAATGATTTCTTCAGAACACATACTAATATAAAGGTGAACGATAAATGCATTTGGCGCAACAGCTCCACATATTTGGTACGTTAACTATCCATCAGCAGCACAGCGGAAAGTGTCTTTGAACGCTTCTTCCCCAACCGGTCTGCAAGCTTGATGACTGAGAAACCGGGCTTAAAAGCGTGCAGTGCGAAAGCAGCCTTACCTACAACGTCCTTTTTTTCAAATTATCCAAGCATACTGTACATTTCTTTAACTTTAAATATTTTTTGATAACGTGATAACATTTTAAAATTGACATTCAACTAGGTGAAATATTGCTGTTGTCAGGCAGTTACAGAGTTACAAGTCTGCTTTTTAAACGTCCTTCAATCGTATTGCCAAGTAGTTTTACCGTCATGTTGGAGTAGCCAAAGAACTTTTAGTTTGATGTAATACCTTTACCATATTTAGATCACTATGAAAAAATTTTTTTTTTCTCTGATCCATCACTTTAAGCCATATTGGCTTCACTAATGACAACTGTTGAGATGTTTTTGTGCTCATATTTCATCCAACACAGGATGTGAATTCTCCAAAAATGAATCCCAGCAATACCCTTGTCCTACTGCCTGCTTGTATGAGCAACTTTGTTATAAAGATCGTCCTTGTGAGCATTTTGACTTACCTTCTGGCCATTCTTGTAGAATTGGAATGTGGGCATGCAATTAATTGCGCAGTGACTGCTCACGTCCTGAAAAACAGAATCAAACAGATGAGCAACAATCATCTGAGAACGTTACAGTTGTCGTTCCAAGAACCAGCTCTGCTGTTCAATATGAACATCTGAAACATCCCGATCTAAGATGTTCCCAATTCAATTTTAAAGCAGCCTCTTATCCCAGACTACAACTACAAAACTGAAGAGAGCTTGTTTCATCTTCCTCCACCAAAAACAAGAGGCCCCCTTTAACTTTTTGCAAGTAGAAAACCTTCAGGGGCTGTCCAACTTGGTCAAAAATGAGTAAATTCACAGCATAGCTGTTTGACAGTTGCGCAGATACTGGATCTCTGTACTGGCAGAAGCTGTGGTTCACTTACAGACTTAAAGGGAAATTAATCAATTAAAAGAAACATTTATTAAAAAGACAAGCACTAACCTCAGCATCATCAACATCCACCTTCAGGAAGACCACATTCTTGTTCTCGGGCATTTCCGACAGTTTCTGCAAGAAAATGGATCAGCAAGCATTATTCAAGGACTTCCAGGACGTACGTGACATTAACTGCAACTGAGCAGCAGACAAAATACTGTGGCATTTTCTGTCACTGATTTTAAGTCATCCACAAAAGAACCAAACTAAGTCTACAAATTTGAATCCTTGGTCCATATTGAAGTGTGTTCAAGTTATACAGAGCTATCATATTTTCCACTGAAACAGGGATTCCCCCTTTAATGTAGTCTCAGCTCCCAGTCTAAACAGATGCTTCCACCTTTCAGCAACTCAGGAAGGGCTGCCTCAGGACAGAGAGGCGAGAATCATATGTATAAATAATGACATATGTATCCACGTCCAAAAACAAGAGGTGGAAAAATTGTCCAGCTATGGTTTTGATAAAAATTCAAATCACAATCCTCTACTTACAACAAATTCTGGGCCGATCTGTTTGCAGGGACCACACCATGTTGCCGTGAAGTCCACCACCACCAGCTTGTCTCCTGCGTCTTTCAGGATTTGGTTGAAGTCAGCCTACAGAAAATGAGAAGCCATGTGAAGCATTATTGATTGCCTGCTAATGGATTAATTTCCCTGAGCTGTTTCTGCTGCACACACACACACACACGTTTATTAAGGAAGTTTCAACCCATGTGCCTCCTTTAGCAGTCAGATTTTAGCTCAGCATTTTCATGATTACACTGGAAACCTTTGGAGGGGAAAAAAAAGACCAAAAAAAGGGAAAAGTGCTTAACTCGAGTCTCAGTATGTCAGTAAAACCACACTATATCAAACACTGCCTTTAAAAGATTTAAAATCCTAACTCTTTCTCCCCCATTTTTCAACAGAAGGACTTCCTTTGGAGAGCTTTCACTTGTACACAATTATCAACTGCTTAAGCCGTTTTTCACAGCTACCAGTCAGTTATGTACAAAGACAATCATCGCATAGATTATTAGTATAATCTAATTTCACTGGCGTGTGTAAAATGCCCAACACATCCGCCTGCAGACGTCCGGGGCCTGCAGAGAAAGGCGCTTTAACGCCGTGGAGGATTAGCTACAAATTACTTCTGCTGCTTTAGCATCGATGACCGCGACAATCAACCAACAACTTTATTCTGAACGTTTGGTCTTGTTCAAGATACGCAAACGACTCTGTCGACGCAATACCATTACCTTTGTGTGTGTGTGTGTTTTTTTTTTTTTTAAATCAGCAGTAACGTGCCCGCCCTGGTTGCCATAAGACGACAAAGTCCAACTGTCTCGCGACCGCTCACGTTATCGCCCGAATAAATTTAACGCTGAACACACCAGACACGTAACCACAAGAACGCAAAAACAAAGCAACAGCAGCTTGACTCTGGATAAACATAGAGAGCAGGCGGTTTACTTTATATTAAAGCTCATGGTTATGAATAAATAAAAACAATCAATTAATTAAAAACCACTAGCAAAATGGGCTTGAAGGTGATGAGGAGAGGCGCGCAGCCGCCCTGGAAAAGGCGTTCAACCTTGGTTCAATCAAGCTACAAGCATCAGCCGACGGAGAAACTAATCCTGTAAACGCGACACAACTTACCAAATTCTCCACTTCGCGAACCATGATGACGGTTGAAAGGTGAGTCTGCGCGTCTGCTTTACCGACAGAGCTGAAAATGTCTCATATGCCGCAAACACGAGGCGGGTTTATCACCAACGCAGTCAAGCTTCTCAACAGAAACCGGAAGTTGAAGAACGCTGCTTTACAAAATTAAAGCGTCTTAGTCGTAGATACATTAATTTAAAACAAAAAGACAGGTAAAGTTGTAATCAGCGTGGAAGTTATGCTTCTGCTCTGTAAGTACTTTCACTGCACTGGGATTCGGTGTCATATTTATTAGCTTTATACTAATATCATATTCTTTATGTAAAATTCTAAATATTTTTCCAACTACTAGATTTATTTTGAAAGTTGCCAACAATGTGACGTTTTACCTCAATCCGACTTTACTGCTGGAGCAGTGTTCGATGTTTAATTCAGTAATCGACCCTTTGTAGCGCATATAATAGGCCTACATATGTCATACTGTCCAATTGCTGCTGTGTAATTTTGAAATTGCTTCAGAAAAGTCAGGATATGGTGTCAAAAAAAATAATGAATCAGTGCACAAAGAACACAATATGCTTTAATTAGTGCTTATCAGCGCTCTTCTGGTCAAAAACATTACCGTGCATGATATCATTTAGGTTACATTAAAAGCTGATTGACCTGAGCCATAAAACAGATGTCTATTGGGATTCTGATTCCAGTCATAATGACTTGGCAAATTCTGGTTGGGTTTACCGTAAATGAGTCGGCGCAATCCAATTTCGGTTTTATTATGACGCGAGAATACGCCCCTTCCTCGTGACGTCATCATTGTAGTTTTCTTTCCACGTCTTCAACAACGTTCATTTTTGACAACATCAAGGAGCCTCTAAAAACGACTTTTTAAATATAATAGTGAAATTTTTTGATTTAGTATATAACTATATAATGCCCTTATAGTATACAGAAGATATTTGCGTAACAGATAGATGAAGCACATGGAATTGGACATTTCCGGGTGGCTGAAACACAGTCGCTGTTGGCAACAGTTGAGACTAGATTTCTTCATTACTACATGCTGTGTCACACAAAGTCTGATCATGTGAGCTAATTTCCTTTTTATGTTTGAACACATGAAGTGTCACTAAAAAGATTTTGTTGTTTTTTTTTTTAAATCAGTTATCCATTGAGCTCTACTGCATATATACAGCCCCAATTCCAAAGAAGTTGGGACACCGTGTGAAACGTAAATAAAAACAGAATGCAATGATTTGCAAATTTTATTCCAAGTAACTCATGTATAAATGTTGAGACTGAGACATTTTACCATTTCATGAAAATTTAGCTGATTTTGACTTAGATAGCAGCAACACATCTAAAAAAAAGTTGGAACAGGCAGATCAGTTCAGCACCTGGACTCTTCTTCTGTGAAGTTAATGTTGTTGTGATGGATGCAGTATGTGGTTTAGTATTGTCTTTTCTGAAATATGCAAGGCCTTCCCTGAGAGATGCTGTCTTGATGGGAGCATAAGTTACTTTAAAACCTCTATGTACACTTCAGCATTGATGGAATCTTTCCAGATGTGGAAGCTGCCCACATCATAGACACTAATGCAACCCCAAACCATCTGTCTACTGATAACAAGAGGGATGGTCCCTCTCCTCTTTAGTCCACAGGACACAACATCCAGGATTTCAAATTTTGGTTAATCTGATCACAGAACAGTTTTTTTGTTTTACCATAGATGATTTTAGATGACCTTTGGCTCAGAGAATTTCCAGACCATGTCCACATATGGGTTTTTCTTTGCATGGCACTACTTTAACTTGCATCTGTGGATTAGACATTGAACTGTGTTCACAGACAGTAATATCTGGAAGTGTTCCTGAGCCCACGCAGTGATGTCCAGCAGGATCATGTCCGTTTTTAATGCAGTGCTGCCTGAGGCACATTACCAGGACTAAATCAGCACATCCAGTTTTGAGCTTTAACCTTGTCTCATGTGCAGACACTCCTCCTGATTCTCTGAAGCTGTTGATGATGTTATGTACTGTAGATAGTGGGATCTTCAAAGTTGTTGGCATTTGATATCGAGGAACATTTTTCTGAAATTGTTCGATAAGTCCTATACAGATTGGTGAACCTCTGCCCACCTTAACGTCCAAGACGCTTTGCAACTCTGAAATGCTCCTTGTATACCCAGTCATCTTACTGACCTGTTGCCAAATAACCTGTGAAATGCTCCTCCATCTGTTCTAGATGTGTGCCAATTACTCCTCCAGCCTTTTGTTGCCCCTTTTCTAACTTTTTTGAGACGTATTGCTGCCGTGAAAGTCAGAGTCAATATTTTCCATGAAATGGTAAAATGTGTCAGTTTCAGCATCTGATATATTATGTTCTACCGGGAATAAAATAAGGGTTTAAGATTTACAAGTCATTGCATTTCATTTTTAATTTACATTTTAAACAGCATCCCAGCTTTTTTTGGAATTCGTGTTGTACACACATTACATAAATAATGTTCTGTCGCTACAACAGATTGACAACCTATAACTACAAAACTGTTTCTCAGCACCACCATAACCTAAAGCTCAAACAAAGGGCTCTAACTTCAACAAAAAATATATTAATTTAGATAAGCATTACATTAAATAGATTCAGTCTGTGACAAGAAGTGAAAAATGCAGAAAGAAATCTTTATTATCCTTCCAAAAGTCTTACAGGAAATACAAAAATCACAGTAAATTATGTTAGTGTATAATGTGGAAATGTAATAGCTGTAGATGCACACTGTTCATCCAGACAGTTTTTGTACATGCAATTTGTGCTTCTTTATTAGTAAACAGTGAGGATAGTGGGGAAATGATTTGGATAGGAGGGGTGCAAAGCTAAATTTCAGTATTTCTTGTAATGCAAAATGCACATCAATGATAATTAATGCCATACACTGTCACAAGCCCTTCCATGAATGCCAATAATCAGTGTTTTAGCAGAGAAAACATAAGCTAAAATATTTCAGAGGATGTAAATCCACAGATTTAACTCTTGAATGGTAATCCATGAAGTGACAACTTTGTATCACATGTCTTTAAGAGAGTAAACTTTAGAAATAACACTGTTGTGGACTGAGGACTCATGATATGATCACACTTAGGGAGTTGTATGCATCTTGCTTTATCCTTCATTCATCAATTCTGTAATAATGCCATTTAATGCCAATACATCAGACTGCAACAATGGCCTTGCCAAGGTTTTCTCCCTGCAGCATCCCCATAAAAGCAGAGGGCATGTTTTCAAAGCCTTTTGTGATGTGCTCTTGACACTTAATTTTCCCCTGCAGAAACAGAATGTTAATAATTACACTGAGACAGAAGCATCAATTTTAAATCTTAACCTCAAAAATACAAAAGTCTGAATCTGATCAGATGTCAAATAATAATAAATAAAAACAACAATAATACCTCATTTAACCATGCCATCAGTCGCTTGAGGCTCTCGGGACGTTTGTGTTTCCACCTGCTTTGCATGAAGCCTTCCATCTTAAGCTGCTTGAAGATCATGGTCAGGTGTGGGTACGGTCCTAGCAAATATTAAAAGTCGAAAAAAAAAAAAAAAAAGATTCAAAATTATTGTCTGCCTATGCAGCTCTTCTCAAACTTCTGCAACGCAATGTCTCCCTCTAGTGAAGAAAATACAGTACATTATTACATAAGAAGAGGAAATATTTAACTGGATTTCATCATTTTCACATGCATCAAGTTAAACTGAACACCTGTGAGACAAAGAATGCAGAAGAGAACAGCGTGGAAGTGCACACCTGTCTGTGGTTCACTATCATTATACGTAGAGATACTTCCACACACAGCTATTCGTCCGAAGGTCTTCATTTGCTGCAGCGCAACGCTTGAAAAGTAACCTCCAACCTAAAAGCAACACAGAAGCTTAGGTTTCACAAAATAGCAGTAACAATTACAATGCATATAAGAAAGTTGAACTACACCAGCTTTTTCTTACATTTTCGAAGAGGCAGTCGTATCCATCAGGGGAGGCCTTCCTCAGTGCTTCCTCCAAGGAACTAACCTTTTTGTAGTTGAAGGCTTCATCAAAGCCCAGCTCCTTGAGGTAGGCTACTTTAGCATCTGACCCTGCTGAACCCACCTACCTTACAACCCTTGATCTTGGCGATCTGTCCCACCACAGAGCCCACCGCTCCAGCTGCAGCATTCACCAGCAGGGTCTCGCCCTTCTGCAGTCCCAAAATCTCTTCTATCCCGTACAGAGCAGTCAGTCTGAAGACAAGAGAGAGAACGAGTAAAAGGCAGCTTCCAGAGCTGGTGTTTTTTCTTCTAGAACCACTTGAAGCCTCCCTGACTCATTCAAAAGCTACTTGTGACCTTTTCCACAGCAAATTTATCTTTGCCTTGAAAATGACTTGAGGTCACCAGCAGGACAAAACATTTGGAACCATAAAGAAAATATGTCTGTTCACCCTTTCTTCCCCAAAGCAGCCTGGAAATATACTTTGCTCCTTTTTAACCAGCATTTAGCTTACATTACATTACCATCCATGCAAGCTGCTTAACACCCCTTTTACCCTGGCATCCCAATGGTACCAAGAGCCAGTGACATTGAGACATCTTTAGGCCAGTCAGGCATGACAGGAATGAGGTCCGTCCCATCGCAGACTGTGTGGGTTCTCCAGCCACTGTGACCCACAACATAGCTTCCCACCGGAAACTCTGGGATTTTACTTTGGATCACTCTAGACAAAACACAAATATTAAAAACCATGAAAATGCACCATTTGATAGTTGAGTTATACATTTTAAGATGAAGCTGTGAGCCATATCAAATTTGAAGGAAGGGCTGTAACTGGCCCATGGGATAGACTTTAAACATGACTGCTTTACATAAAAAAAGGTGCACAAAATTATCAGAAAAACTTACACCTCAGTCAAACAAAAGTAAAAGATGGCTTTCATATGAATGGTACTTTTGACACAGCATGACTCTATATCCACAATGAAACGTTTTTTAGTCACCAGTTTTTCCAAAAACAAACAAAAGAAATAATCTACAACAGATTTTTAGAGGAACCCATTAGAATCAATTATCCTTCAAAGCCACCGCATTCCTGAGCAACGACCTGCTCTGCAGAGGCAGCCCATCTGTGTTCAGAGGCAAGACCAAGGTAAAGACTAAAACCACCACCAAGAAATTTAAGCCTGACCATATTTTTCTTTTTTGGGTCGGGGGGTGATCAGTCTATATGAAATACCACAGCTGGCATACATGTTCAACAAAATATTACACTTTTTTTTGTAAAGATGGAGAAAAAGATCACTGAGATGATTTAGATCTGGTGTCATGACAGTCTGTCAAACACAGCTGCTCTGAGTCCATTGGCACCAAATTTAAGAGTCAAGTGGCGTTTTCTCCATATAAACTGACTTAATTTGTCTAATGGATTGTTAGTTTAATATCATACCAACTCAAATGAATGGGCTGACTTGTCTAAACATTTGACCATTGCTGTGTAAAACTTGATGAGTGCAACTTTATGGGAGAACGTTGACTTGTCACTGAATATTTCTGAGCAAGGTTTAGTTCCATGTTTCTTTGTAAACAAGCATGAATAATTATGTTCAGATGCAGTTGTTTTCAAAAATAATAGCGGTGCGTTTTAAGTGAGTAAAGCTCAAAATCCTTAAAATGGATGTGCTGAAGATGTTACAGTTACAGCACACTGACTAACTTAAAGAGAAATGGAGCAACAGTTTGTGGACTGATGAGAGCAAGATTATTCTTTTTGGGTCTAGGGGCCACACATCGTTTGTCAGATGACCCCTAAACACTGAATTCAAGCCACAGTACACTGAAGACAGTGACGCACGGTGGAGCAAACATCCTGATATACGGATGTTCCTCAGATTTTTGTGTCAGGCCCATTTATTGCATAGCAGGGATCATGGACCAGTTTGACTACATCAAAATAGTAAAATATACATCAAAATGAAGAGGTCATGCTGCCTTATGCTGAAGAGAAAATGCCCTTGAAATAGGAGTTTCAAGAAGACAACAATAAAAAAAAAAAAAAATAATAAGCTGTTTCAAAGGCAAAAGCAGCATTGTTGATGGGCTGGAAGATGGTTGACTGCAACACAGATGTGAAGCAGTTCTCAGAAACAAAACAATATTAGTTCAGAGATTCACAGGAAAGATATCCAGCATTTCTGTTTGTGCAGTAAGTCTTTGAGGTTGTAAAGAAAAAAAAAAAGCAGGCTTCTATTTTCTTAAAAGCCAAATACTTCGCTTTCTGTTAAGTGATACATTCTTTGATTTGGAATAGAATATACAATTGGGAAGAAAATATGAAAACAAAAAGATACTTTAAGGATTACGAGCGTCGCTCACTTTATTTTTAAAACACACTACTAGTCACTAGTTATCCCAGGAAGTGGAACTGCAGTTGTCTGAAAGGATGTTTATGTTCTTTGGTATCCCAGACCACTGCAATTCAGCTATAAGTTTTTTCATTTTTTTTTTTTTTGCACAATGTGGTTCCCTCCAAAAACCCACAGCATTAGGATTTAAAACTAAATCTCTTGTGGTGTATTCAACAAGTAATTTATTCTGCCTGTTTATCAACAACACATTACCACCAAAGCAGATCTGCATCTGAACAATCAGCGAAGAATGTTTTTAACATCTGTTCTTGCTCTTTTAGTCACCATGAGTCAAAGGTTTGAGTAATTGAAGGCAGGTGGAGACTGTTCCGTTTCAGTAAACATCAGCTTTCCACAGTGCAACATGCACGACAAGTGACATCTGTGTGTGAGTGGGAGTGCATGTGTGCTTGCGTCTTACTTTGCCACCTGAGTTCCAATCATCACATCCCCTTCTTTCATGCGAACCCTGCTGAACGGCCTGTTCAGAGCAACAGCAAACATTATAAACATTATTGAGGAGGGTCCCATTTACCATAAATCATGTAGTAGATTTCGTAATCCGTCTCTGCACCCACCTCATGTAAGGATCGACACTCAGAAAAACTGCCTCCAAAAGGACTTCTGAAATGAAAACCCAAATTGAATGTACACTTATTTAAAATAATCATGTTTAATTATTGAGAAGAAGAAGAAAAAAGCCATCTTGCCTCCATCTTTGGGCTCAGGGAGCTCCTCCACTACGAGCTTGAAGTCACTGTCCTTCGGGAAGCCATCAAAGTGCTTGGACCAGAGTCCATGTTTTAGCCTGAACCATGATGGTTTATTAGGTGCAGCTGTGAGCGATAGCTTTCTGTAACAGACAGGAATATATAGTCGTAACCACCAGTGTTCGAGAAATATACAAGGCTTGACAGGTGAACCACCCTATAACCAGTCAGAAATAAGAAAACAGACTTCCCCACTAAATCCTGATTCAGTCACACTCAACCCTGGATAACTAGTTACATGTAGATGTTGAGCTTTTACTCCTCACGTTTATAACCTCAACCAAGTCACATGGATGAAACCTGGTGATGTTTATGTCATTATATTAGGAACAGTAAATCAATAAAAATGTAATGTTATTAATGCGACTCTCGTGCTTTTCATTCAGACCAAATCAGATATTTTACAAGCAAATGTTTATTAATAGAAGGAACGATGTGCACTTGTAAATATTGTGTTTTTATGTTTCATATGTCTGTAAAACACATGACACGTGTTGAACGGCTGCCCTCGGGAAAGTATCCTGAGTCACAACTCTGCAACTACAACAGGTAATATAAGAGGAATGCAAACGCCTAAAACAAACGTGCCTCTACACATGCATATGACAATGTTGGAAAAAAAAAGAAGACGAAGAAAAGAAAAGAAAAACCACAGGAAGAAGTCATTATTTCACAGATGACACAATCGTTTCAAAGAGTTCACTCTGTTGTTGTTTCACATTTCCCTCTGAATCAAGGCAACACAATGCACGTTTACTGCACTTGACGCTGTTGATTCAAAAAGATAAGACTCGTAGCTTGAAGGAAAAACCAGAACGCGTCAATAAAAAGGAAGAAACGTTGAGTGAGTTGGTTGTCCCGGACTGAAACGCTGCCAGTGTCCGCCCTTTCTACTAAAACACCGACTAATACCGGTAATGTTCACATACCTGACGGTTCTCTTCACGAAGACAGAGGCACAGCTTCAGGCAACGGTGAAAACGGGACCAAACATCTACTTAATTCTGAGAAGACTGCTGGAGAGAAGGCGGGAATAAAAAACCAAATGCTCACATGTGATTGGTCAAAAGTTTAGCGTCGCCGCTGACGTAGAAAAGAGTTTCTCAATACGCAGCGTCTCTCGGGTCTATCGGGCCGCCTGGTGGCGCAGTGGTCAGGGCAGGCATGTACAGAGGCTGCCCTGTTTCCGGTCTCTCCTTCTCTGTCAAATAAAAGCCACTAGTGGCTTCTCAGCTCTATCAAGAATAAATAAATAGATAAGTAAAACTCTCTCATCTCTATCAGGGGCTGAAGGACAGAGACTAATAAAAAAATAATAATAAAACTTATGATGAATCAGAGAGAAAACCAAATCTGAAATTATTTATGAAAGTGCAGTCATTATTCTGGGGCTCGATAAGTTGTTGATTTCATATCATAAAGTGTGACAATTCTGGGTGATCAACAATGACTGTAAAGTGAAAAGAGATTTTCGAGTCCAACTTTAGTTGTTTTTTTGAATAATGGTATATTTTGAAATATGCAAAAGATAATCAAAGATGTGAAAAACAGAAATGTGGAATGTTTAACTTAAAAAAAAAAACATTAGAATTTATCAAGTTTATACATGGGGATGAAACGGGGATAAAATGATCATTTCATTTTTATTTTGAGTTGAAAAAAGTTTTTTTTTTTTTTCATTTACGAGCTATAGAAACTATTTTTATTGGGAAATTTGGGCGAAAGGATAACTGTTTTCCTAGATAAACATGAAAAGAACATATAGATGGATATTATGAGATGTTTTACAGGAGTAGAATAAAGGCAGATTAATTAAATATGGGCTTTCAATACATGCAGGTAGATATGGCAGCATCTTTACTTGTGAGGACATCATGCAGGGTCAGGCTTTAAGGGCTTTGCTTATCGCAGCAGTGAGAACATCCCCAGTTTGAGCTCTGCACATTGAAGCAGAGGAAATGTTGCTGAACCTCTGCAGAAAACAGCTAAACTGCCAACTGAATGTGAGGGAGCATGGAGATAGTTTAAGTATAAAGATTATAAAGATTTGAACAGTTTTTACAACAGGATCAAAGAAGTGAAGCAACAGAAAGTGAAGGCAAATGCAGACATCAGAGACATAGAGACGTAAGAGTTACAGACCAATCAGTAAAGACTGACTCAATCATAAAAACAAGAAGAAGGCAACTTCTGAAAGCTGGTCAGTTCAGGTCAATATTAGTTCCTAAAAAATTAAGCTGTGATAAAAGACAAACACATATCTTTTTATTTTGTCATGACGACTCATGATGACCCAGCAAAGCTCTTCACGGGTGCACCAGAAAACAAACACACAAAAAAAAAAAACTAGTGTAAGATGCGTTGTCAAATCAATAGTGAAACATTTAAGTTGAAAATTGGTGTGACAAATAGCAGATAATGTAAACAATTTAAAAGATAAAACAATTAAATAAAAAGAGCTCAACTGTAAAAACAACAACCACTTTAGATTACTGGTTTTTGAGAGTTTCTTTTCCACTTAAGTGATGGTGTGGGTAGGGTCCCTACAGATGAACCAAGGTGATTTTAACTTTGTATGTTTTAACTCTGCTTCAAACGCTTGCCTATTTTGTCATGAATGTATGATTACTGATTCAGTTCTGAGGAAACAGAGGCCATGAGCTCTCCTCTCTTTGTTTCTATTGACAATAGTTTACGAAATATTGGTAGTTGACATCTACTGAGAATGAGGCAGCAAACAGAAGGACATGCCTGTACAAACACTCCATGTTAATACAAGTGAAAAACCACATTCCATTCTTATTAAAAACTACATTAATTCCTGCTGTTTTGCTTCCTAACAAACGACTCTTTACACCCCTTACCCTTTACCAACATGTACTATCCAACAATTTCTGACCTGATGTTCATTTAAATTTTAAACTTATATATATATATATATATATATATATATATATATATATATATATATATATATATATATATATATACACAGTGCCTTGTGAAAGTATTCGGCCCCCTTGAACTCAACCTTTTGCCACATTTCAGGCTTCAAACATAAAAATAAAAAATTTCAATTTTCAACTTTTTTGACAAATAAAAAACTGAAATGTGGGGCGTGCAATATTATTCAGACCCTTTATTTTCAGTGCAGGAAACTGACTCCAGAAGTTCAGTGAGGATCTCTGAATGAACCAATGTTGTCCTAAATGACTGATGATGATCAATAGAATCCACCTGTGTGTAATCAAGTCTCCGTATAAATACACCTGCTCTGTGATAGTCGCAGGGTTCTGTTTAGAAGCTCAAAGAGCATCATGAAGACCAAGGAACACATCAGGCAGGTCCCACATACTGTTGTGGAGAAGTTTAAACCCTGATGTAGATACAAAAAGATTTCCCAAAGCTTTAAACATCTGAAGGAGCACTTTGCAAGCAATCATATAGAAATGGAAAGGAGTATCAGACCACTGCAAATCTACCAAGACCCGACCGTCCCTCTAAACTTTCATCTGGAACAAGGAGAAGACTGATCAGAGATGCAGCCAAGAGGCCCATGATCCACTCTGGATGAACTGCAGAGATCATAAAAGCAACACAGCTCATCACCCTGAATGCACCATCCCCACTGTCAAACATGGTGATGGCAGCATCATAAGAAGATGGTTAAAATTGATGGGAAGATGGATGGAGCCAAATACAGGACCATTCTGGAAGAAAACCTGTTGGACTCTGCAAAAAACCTGAGACTGTCATGGTCTGGGGCAGCCATGACAGCCATTTTGGGTTTTTCTTTATGTCTTAAGTTGGCGTCAATCCCTGTCTTTTGTGTTACCTGTTTCCTGTTTTACTTTGAAGGTCTGTTTTGTCTGCGTGGTATTCTGGCTTTGCTTCCTCCCCCTTGTTATTCTGATTGTGCACACCTGCCTCTGGTTTGTCCCTCTGTCTATTTAAGTCTTGTCATCTCCGCTGTCTGTGCTGGTCTGTCTTTTCTTGCTCTGTAGGTTTTTCTCAAGTGTTTTTTTTTTTCTGGTTTTGATCCTTTTTTTGATTACTTTTGTGGATTTTTTTTGGTTTGCTGGGACTATTGTTTTTTGTTTCGTAAAATAGAGTTTTGTTTTGTTTTTTTTAACTCCTGCGCCGGTGTCCTACATCTTGCTTCAAAAGACCTGAGACTGGGACAGAGATTTATCTTCCAACAGAACAATGATCCAAAACATAAAGACAAATCTACAATGAAATGGTTCACAAAATAAACATATCCAGGTTTTAGAATGGCCAAGTCAAAGTCCAGACCTGAATCTAATCCAGAATCTGTGGAAAGAGCTGAAGACTGCTGCTCACAAACGCTCTCCATTCAACCTCACTGAGCTCCAGCTGTTTTGCAAGGGTTAGGGTAGACAGCAGAAATTAGAACAGCCAACTAACATACTCACCTCTAGTAATTGTGTTTCAGAATTAACATCCAGTCACTGCAAGAAACCACCATGGCTAATTGTATGACATTTTGTTGAGTGATTCAAGAGTGCTCAGCCAAGGGACAAAAGTCATGTTCTTGTGGGTGTCATTCAGGATACCATAAAATTAAAAGATAAATAGGATGGCAAAGAAGAATGCCCTAACATAAATATAAAGCTCTCAAACTCAAAGAACAAAGTCTTTGAGGGAAATCATAAGACTGTGTTCGGTGGACGGGGGTCTCCATGGACTATGATGATAGCTGATGGCATTGTGATCAGTAGTGAGAGTAGAAAGCAGTGAAAAGAAAAATCTGCGGATCTAAATTGCGGTATTTACGCATTTTACTTGCATAACAAATTACATCCATTAGAATTTAATAGGGGCCAGCACAGTGGCTTGATGGTTAACACTGTTGCCTCACAGCAAGAAGGTTCCTGGTTCAAATCTCAGCAGGGGCCTCTCTGTGTAGAGTTTGCATGTTCTCCCCGTGCATGCATGGGTTTCCTCTGGGTACTCCGGCTTCCTCCCACAGTCCAAAGACATGCATGTTAGCTTAACTGGTGGTTCTAAATTGGCCGTAGGATTGATTATTGTGTGAGTGTGCGTGGTTGTTCATCTACATCTGGCCCTGCAATGGATTGCGTGCATCTGCAAACTGTAATCTGGATCACAATACTTGCATGCATTTGCAAACCTTTGTCCACAAAAGACTGGCTCTTTCTGTTGCGTCTAACAGCTCCTTGAGTGTTCTTCTTGTTGTCTGGCCCCTGATGTCTAATTGTCTGTTGAGTGCAGGAGTTATTGTTGCAATCTCTGGAGGGAAAATGGGCCTTTAACCTATATCCTCTTGCATTTCTTGTTCCCTGGCGGTGTTTAGTGAGCTTAAAGTCAGGTGGGGAGGGATTGGTCGTGGGCTTGTCTTCTTCCTGGATGAAGGATGGGTTCTGTGGATACACTGTCTGATTACTGAGAGGGAGGGCATTGAGGGCATTGAGGGCATCCTCTTGCACACAAGCTAAGCGACCAAGCACCTCATTGTGTCTCCAGGTGTAATATGCCTTGGGTGAGACTGATTTCTGTATTTGAAAAAAAAAAAATAAGAGTTTACACAAGTACATAAAATATACACATTTTCAGTATAGTGTATTCCCCAAATCTGGTTTTAAGGCATTTCAATCATGGCATTTATGAACTGAACATGCATAAACATTGTTGTTATGACTAATCTATAAATATAGTTTATTCATAAACAAAATATTTTATCAATACTTGGGCTTGCTCGATATCAGGAAACATACAATATGCAATACTAAAGCTTAAAACTGCAGTAATATTTCATCTGACTGACGACATTTATTTTGGCATTTAAACTGTGAATGCATGGCATGTGGAAATAACAGACTACTACATAGTGATGGTTTGATGTTAATAATTTTTCAGTACATTATACAGCTCTAGTTGTTATGGCTTTAAAATACATTTAAACAATTTATAACAAACATGTAACCCTGTTATGATGGATTTAAATTGTCATAAAGTTCAGAAAATAAATTACATAATTGTAATTTTAATGCAATTCATTAATTTTAAATTAACAAATGACTGCCACAACAACTTTATTAGAATATTTTACATAAAAGAATATGGCATCCGAAATATATGGAAATGTTTTGTGGAATTAAAATGCTGCCAATTAGACCAGAAATGTTTCTGAGTGCAGAGGTGAAGATTTGGAAAGACCAAAGAAATTATTTCTGGATGTAATGAAAGAGGATATGTAGTTGGCTGGTGTGATAAGACAAGATGGAAACAGATGATCTTCTCTGGCAATTCCTAAAGGAAGAAGGAGAAAAGAGGCAGATTAAATTGTGTTCAGATTGTTGGGACAACCCCTTAAAAGGCAAACATCTGCACAGATTAGGATTTAAAAATATAAGTGACAGGATAGGAAAGAGCAGAACAAATCCTCTTGAGTTTAAACTGGAAGCATTCACACTATTAACAAGAGCAACAAATTTTAGAAGACGTGTTGATTAGATGCAGGAATTATGACGTGGGCAAAGGACAGGGCGGACAATAGTGACGGACATTCCAGGATGTTGGGTTTTACAATGGAATGAGGGGGAAGCCGTCCTGTTGTGTTTACAGTGCTGAGGTTATTGCTGTGGACCAGTATCACCGAAGGGAGGCAGTAATGTAGCACCACATATGAGAACTTACAGTAAAACGTAACAGAAGAAGCCGAAGATGACCTCACTGCGCTGCGTGCTTACGTCTTTACGTAAGCTCAGCTTCGAAGATTGGCGCGGAGAGTGTCGGAGCAGGGTGCGAAGAACGGTGACGCACTGATCAAAATTGTAAGTATTGTGCTGTAAAGTGTTAGGAAAGGTGATTTAAATCGTATACCGGTCATTTTCTTATCCAAAATAATTTTGTTAAAACGTAGACTATTTTTTTGTTTTCATTAGTTTCATTAGTTAAGTTTTCATTAACGGTCGACACGACTTGACGCAGATCTGAAGGCGTCATTTCAACGTCGTGTTTTTGTGATGGAGACTTTGTGTTATTTTGATTAGTTACGTTACAGATGGTTTATGGAACATGTATAGAGCATTTTGGTAAGTTAATGATTGTCCGAAGAGACGAAATTATTTACCAAGTAGGCGTTAACTGTTTATCTTCCTTTCACTGTTCGTGTCCGTACCCAGACGACTTATTTTAATCAATCTGACACGTTTTTTTTTTTCACGTCACGCCCTTCTAAACTACTGCCCTTGCCTTTTAAAGCCACAATAAATAAACCACTCATATACCTAAATAGTGGCGTCGTAATGCAATATTATAATTGTTTTACTCTGTCGGAAATCTTGAGTGCTTTTTCTCGTTTCCTCTGATTATTTACCTCTTATTTCAACTCATGAATCATTTGCGCTAAAATAACTTGACTTATGCTACACTTAGATTTAAAAATTATTATATTAAATAATTCCTTTGTGTTTTCCTTCCAGTTTTTTTGTGCTTTGTATCTTTGTGATTATATAATAAATGAAGGGAACTATTGATGGTTACTAATTGAACATTTTAAGTCAGTTGAAACAACTGACATGGGCAAGATTACATTGGTTATAGGTTCTGAATGGTGGTTCTCATAAATTGCCCAGTCCTACTTTGTATCCCTATAGTATTGATGTACAAAAAAGGTTTGAGGTCATTTTGTGAACCAACATCCTTTAGCACAGTCCCCAGATTTACCAGTTCGCATGGTTTAAAATTTGAAAATTATCAAATAGAACTTGATGCGAGATCTCCGATGGTTGCACAATAGATCTCTCTATTCCTCTTGACTTTTTTTGTATGTGACTCATCCACTTGATATTCTGCACACTTTAAATTTTCAATTATAATAAAGCATTTACCAAACCAAAGAACCCTCTTCTTTAAGGGTGATTATAACTGATGTGAAAACACTTTCATAATTCTGTCTTCATGTAGCTCTAGCGGCCATGGATTCAGCTTTATGTACAGTAGGTGATCAGATGGAAACGCACAAACAGAGGGTAGATCTAATCTTGAGGTCATAATTATGCTTTGTTATCTCTCCTTTCATGTTGTTTGCCCTCTGTTCAATCCTCCTTCATTTACATTGAGCTAGTGGCTGACTGACTAGCTCAGTGTAAAAGGGGACACAGGTGAAACATGCTGGACGGTGCCCAGTTTGTGGAGGCCCTGGGCCGCCTGGGTTATCCTGATGTTTCATCACTGAAGGCCTCAGAGTTTGATTGGCTGTTCGACTGTGCTCCGGAGAACCTTCACTTTTTGAACTTTGTCTGTTGGACCCTCAACCGCAGCAACGTCCTCACTACAGAGGAGGCACTTGCATTTCAGGAGCTTCAGAAGTCAGGTAAACCAGTTCTGGATGAAGCAGCTTTGAGTGAGGTGCTTAAAACCATTGGACCTGTGGATGGGGGCAGTGAAAATATTTTGGGTCCCTTTTCTTCATCATCCTCCATGTTTGCAACAGTGGAGGATTTGGCCATAGAAGACTTGGAGGCTGAGCTTCAGGCACTATATAAAGAGAAAACGCTGAAGCAACAGCGCTGCAACAAATTGCAGGTTATGGCTACGTCCCGTGCAGATGTTGAACTGCAACTCACCAGAGAGCTGGAGAGCGTTGCGGGTAAGCTTAAGGCATCCAGCGCTTCTATTGGAGCTGAGAATGCTGATACCAACGCACTGTTAGAAAAGCTAACAGAAGAGGTGAGCAAGCTTGCATCATTTTTACCTCAAGCCAGAAGCCAAGCAAAAAGGAGACTCTGTAGTTCAGTCAAAGTCCTCTGCCTCCTTGAGGCCCACTTTCCTGCTCTCTCAGCTACCATTGGATCCCTACCTGCATCAAGAGGAACTCAACACTAGAACTCTAGCTGCCTTCACACAGAAGCTGTTTTTCCAAGGCATTTCAGACATTGTTGAGACTTCTTGCTCTGAGCGCTTTCAGGTCCTTGACCTCAGTTCTTGTGAAAATAAAGAGGAGGAGGAGAATGAGTGTGAGGGGGAGAATCATGTTGTCGATCGCAGGAGGACAGAGATGGCAAGACTTCAGTGGTCACATATTGTGGCTCAGCACCAGCTAATGCAGGCCATGGCAGAGGAGAAGGGTGTTAAGGCTGGTTTGGACTGGCTCTCCGAAAAGGCCTGCCATACTAAGGTAAATTAGAAGTGTGTGTGTTTTTTATCTATTGGGACTGTCATCACTGTTGTTTAAGGTGTGTTATTACTTTTCTGACTTACTTTCTAAAACCTTCTCTGACATCTCTCCTCTGTACAAGAGCATTTCCAGCTCCTCCTCGCTGCATGTTCGCGAAGTTGTGTCAAGGAAAGAGCTGCAGGCTGTGGAGGCTGAAGTGGAAGCTCTGCTTCATGGGCCAGTGCCTGCTGCCCTTAGGGAATCAGCCAAATTGCTCAATGTCCCAGTAGTTAGGGGTGACCTGGCTCTGCAAATGGCCAGGCAGGACTACTACACTTCCAGGCAGGACCAGGTTAGTACCCGACACCACCAGTTTCATCCTGAGACTAGTTCTGTGATAAATACATACTCCTTCAAACATCTTAAATCTTTCTCACAGACTGGTAACAGGTCAGAGTCAGTCAGGTGAGAATTAAAGATGTAAAGGGATATGCTATTTGCTAAACTTTCTGGGCTTTAAGGGTCAAGAATCATATAAAAAAAAAAAAAATAACTCCAGATAAAGGTCCGTAATTTTGGTGCTGTGTCTATCAAGAAACTTGTGCATTGTAAGAATAATGCAGAGATTTAAAAAAGACAGAAAGTAGCCAACTTGGGAATAATTGTGTGACACTGTGGAAAAGAGAGTCCTCTGTAACAGTCCAAATGAAATATTCTTTCCCCACAGGTGCGTGACTACTTACTCCGTCAGAAAGCATCCTTTGACTTGGTGCTCCTGGCTCAGGAGATGGAGTTGAGGAGGTGGAAAACATGTCAGAAACAGATGAGTGAAGTTGGCGGCAGACTGATGAAGGAGTGCAAAGCAGCATCCCTAAGAATTGAGGTCCTTGCACACCCAGATTTGGCAATCAACCCAAGACCCAACCCTATCATCAGCTGTAAGGATGCTGCATTCAGTAGGTAAGAAGATTTGAACCATATATACTATATACTGTTTAGAGCTCTTTATGACAACTATTTGACCTTAATTTTAGCATTTTAGAAGTGCAGACTATAGTTTGTTAATTAGACCTCCCTTGTAGGTGTAGATTTATGGTTTTTTATGTTAATTAGTAAGGATTGAGAAATTTTAAATCTACTGTCTAAATGAAAATATAACTCACTAGGTTGTTTGCAAATGTAAACTAACATTGCAACTTCTTCTAGACTGTGGTGCTTTACACACTGGGCCTCATTGGTGAAATCTTAATAACATTTATAATTTGCAAAAAAATCATCTCCTAAAAATCTGCTCAGGATTCATGAACATTGTGTGAAATATGAATTTTTTTTTTTCTCCTTCCATAAAAATTAATGTACCTTAGTGAATTCCAGTTGATCGCAGGATTGGGAGCGTTCTGCCCAAGATCGTTGTGATCTCAAAACCTTTGGGTAAAGTTGTAATTTGACCAATCCAGCCAAGAAACAGCACTGGCAAGTGCTCTACTTTTGACATGCTCCCAGTGAGACCTGAGGTCACCTGAGGGGACACAAAAAAGAAACAGATCACACCTCCTGTTTCCTGTGCAACCAGAACTTAATACAAATATTTGACGCCACGTCTTCTGTTCAACGAAGCATTCCAGAAGTGAAGTGAAAAAAGTTTGATTTCATTTAGGGATAAAAAAAAAAAAAGAAGCATTTTTCTATGTCAACAAACCTCTTTCAGAAATCCCTCTTAGGTGTCTGTGACAGCTTTATGACACTTTGGTGCGCTCAACAACATCCAAAGTCACTGCATGGCTGTCTGTCAGCATGTCATGTGGATTTAAACAAACCTTTCCCAACCCTAACACTTTTCAGAAACAACCTGAATCTTCCATCCATCGTCTTTGCCCGCTTAATCTTATCCAGGGTTATGGGGATCTGCTGGAGCCTATCCCAGCTCTCTTTCGGGCGAAAGGCAGGGGTACACCCTGGACAAATCACCAGTCCATCGCAGGGCCACATCTAGACAAATAACCACACACACTCACAATCACACCAATTTAGAATCACCAAATAACCTAACATGCATGTCTTTGTACTGTGGGAGGAAGCCGGAGTATCCAGAGGAAACCCACACCAGCACATTTTGTTCTGCTCATAGTTTACTCACTGCTCACTTTTTATGAGCGAGGCCCACTGTATAGCACATATGCAAATCTGCCTTATTTTGGAATCTAACTTGGAGTTATATTCAACCCTTCCCTCAGACTGCTCCAGATCCTTGACCACGAGTCCGAGCACACTCGGTCAGAGCCCTTTCGTACATATGAAGCCTTGGACCAGGCTGCTTGTGATCTGGCAAACCGCCTCCAGCTGACCCGAGACTCAATAGCTGGTGCTTGCCGTGATCAGCTCTACACCACGGCTCGCTTTCATGGCAACTGTGAGGTGCTCCATAGAACCATGTACACGGATCTCCAGCAGCTGGTTTTAGGGCCGCAGGTATGTCCAATGGCCGTTACTGACCAGGAGCTGCTTTGCCCCAATGCACAGGTGGGTTTGTTTCTTTTTTCAGTATTCTTGATCAAGCATACAGAGAGCACCCAACGTTTAATGTGAGTCAGTGGATTTTTCAGTTACTGGTCACTGTTGGTGGGGGAAGCTGGTTGCACAGTATGTTTGTCTTTTGCACATTGTTTCCTAACATTACCATGTCAAACACTTAAGGAAATAAATAATAGCAAGTGGTTCCTTAAGGAATATGTGTTTTAGAACACCAAATTTTGTGTCAGATGATGCTTTTTCAGGCTGGGAGATATGCCCAAATAATTGTGCCTTGGGGTTTTCAGACAAAATGGTGGAACAAAGTATATATCTGTATTTCCTAAAAGTATTTACTTCCAGAATATTTATAATAGTACTATAGAACACAAAGTAATTTCATTCTACCCTGTCAACCAGTGTCACCAGTTAACATCTGTTTGCTTCTGTCCTACTCACTCTGCTCTGGCTTTATTTTAATGGACTGTGATCTAAACATATCCCCCCAACAGTCATTTATTACTCATTTGGTCTGTGATGCCAACTGTAGATAGCTCTCCTGTGTTTTCCTGCAGTATTATTACTTGGTTTAGATTTTATTTTGGTAGATGATTTCAATAATTGCTGAGGGTATCTGAAAAATAACAGGTTTTCTTATGTCACAGACGGCTGCTCATTTTAGTTCAGATTGTTACCAATGATTTTTAATCAATTGGATTTGGTGTGCACGTACATTTTTAACAATTTATCGCAGCTTCAGAACAAGAAAGGTATGATGATAGAGAGCCCATCTCTCATCTCCTCATGTTTTATATGAATGCCAGTGATCAGTGTCAGTTATTGACACTATGTTGATGCAGCGCCACTTTAATTTCCTTTAAAAAAAATCATTAATGGGAGTGAATGTATAACTAGATTAATAACAGTTTATTTTAAGCCATTGGAAGCACAATTTGCCAGCAAACATGCAAATCAGGAAAAACTCATCACTTTTTGGTCTTTGATCCATAATTACATGAAGACCAAGCAAAAACTTAACATCACCATTAATACCAATAATATGCCAGTGATTGTAGCGCTCAAGTTGCTTATTAAAGTTAAGTACTGTAACTTTTCTCAAAATTGTGCCATCTAATTATGTTTTTTTTTTTAATGTTGCACACCTTTTATCTTTTTTATTTTCACCACATTTTTATTGTTTCTTATGCTCCTCCTCTCTCAACAGGAGCTGACACTGAAACTTGTGGAAGCAGAGTCTCAGTTGCAAAATTTGCAAGGAGTAATGCAAGAAATCCTGGGAGAAGTCAAATCCAAGCGATCTCAGCTGGAGCGCAATTCCCTTCAAAGACGGGAGAGGGAATTGTACATCTACTTCCATCTGGATGCTGGGCTGCTGCAGAAAATAGTAGAAGATCTGGAGGGCAAAATAACAAAGAAACGGCAGCAGTAAAACCTGACAGAAGACGCAGAGCTCTTACAGCCAGCTCAGCATTGACTTCAAATCCCATTCTGATAACAGGCCAACTCTTTGCTCCAACTGAAGACGTATAGGAATGTGTTGATAGCAAGTGTGAACCAGCCTTCACTTGTTTTGTGACGGTGATCAATCGAGGCAGTTGGTTACAGAGGGTTAATGATAATTTTACATTTGTGTGTTTTATCCAACAATTCATGTAAACTTTCATTGTGTCTCATTATGTCTCCTGATGTCCTAAATTCTTTTTTTTTTTCATTATCTGAATTTCTCTAGTAAATAAAGTAAAATGTAACCTTTATCAAGTTTGGCTTATTTAATTTCTCTCCCAATATTTTTATATACTAATGTTTTGAGAAGTTAGTTTGAACTGGGCATGTCACTGAAACAAATTCTCCTTTGTCCTTTTTAGGTTTTTGAGAGATTAAGAAATCAAAGATAGAGAGACAGAGCAACCAGTCCCACTGTTAAGGGGTCATGGAGCAGTCAAGTGACAGCTTGTACACTGCCCCCCTGTCCCAAGCGGCCCAAATGATCCTCGCTGCTCTACGAACTCAGAATCTTGATGAGGCAGGATGCAACCAAAACGTCTCCAGTAATCGCTGGCAAAGTCAGTCAGAGTAGAAGCAGATAATACCTAAGGACTTTATTTAATGTTCTTAACATTTCTGTTTCTGAACTTGCAGTTGGCCCTTTGCTATTAGTGTCTTGTCAGATTTTAGGCTTTTTTTTTCTCATTTTAATGTTATTCTTCCCCTTTTTGTTTTTAGAAAAGTGCTGATATTGTACATATTTTATTTTTAGGTGAATTTAATGGGATGACCAATGGCATATTGCTCAGCATAATCGTTGTTGCTGCTGATTTAGACTTTCCGGCTAATTATATAATATTTAATGAATTTAGCCCTGTTCTCTTTTGATGTCTGTGTTAGTGGAGAAGACTAATTTCAGCGAGAGGGAGTCTGGGGTGTTGAGCAGCTGGAATCAGGTGGAAAGGAAAGACAGGTACACATATTGGTAAGTCAGATAGAGTAGATGCTATGCATCAATATGAAAACATAGGGTTGTGTTTAAATATGAGGATTTCCACGGCATGAGTAAAAATAATGGTAAATTTTATTTTGTCATTTTAATATGAGGAAAGGATCTACCAATTGGCGAGCCAGAGAGATTGAGATGAGAAGGGATGTGCGCAGGTTAGAGTGGTTAAAGATAGAGCTGGGAATGTGCTTGGTAATCAGGAGAGAGGAGAATGGATTTGAATAAAATTAAACAGCATGAGGGGCAAAAGTGAAGCACCTGTGGACAAAGGAGTGCCAAGAATCAGTAACAGTAAAGTTAAAGTGAAAGCAGCTTTGAATAGACTGAAGAATGGGAAGGCGTTTGTTCTTGGTGACATACCTGTGGAAGTGTGGATGTGTCTAGGAGAGAAGAATGTTTAATCCAATTGTTAAACAACTCTGGGAGAATGAAGAACTGAGGAAGAGAGGAAAAATGTACTACTGCCAGTTATCAAGAATAAGGGTGATGTCCACAGCTGTTGTGGCTACAGAAGTACACTATATTGCCAAAAGTATTAGCTCACCTGGAGTTATGCAGGAGTTTAAATACTTGAACTCAACTGTGCAGAGCACTGGGGAGTGTGAAGAAGAGAGTACAGGCAGGGTAGAGTGGCTATAAAAGAGTGTCTGGAGTTATCTGTTATTGGAAGGGTAGCATTTAGAGTAGAGAAAGGTTTACAAGATGGCAGTGACGTGAGACCAGCCCTTCCACATGGCTTGGAGACAGTGGCGCTGACCTGGAGGTAGTAGAGTTGAGTATGTTAAGATTTTCTTTGGGAGTGG
Source organism: Hirundichthys speculiger (assembly GCA_018398805.1). Lineage (NCBI taxonomy): Eukaryota > Metazoa > Chordata > Actinopteri > Beloniformes > Exocoetidae > Hirundichthys > Hirundichthys speculiger. The sequence goes on along the minus strand of JAGFBZ010002592.1, from coordinate 388,905 downwards.
CAACAGGTGGATCGGATTAAAAATGAGCACATCAGAAGAACAGCCAGGGTTAGATGCATTGGAGATGAAATAAGAGAGACTGGATTGATTTGGGTTTGAACACAGAGGAGGAATAGTGAATACCTTGGTAGAAGGAAGCTGGAGATGGAGCTGTCAGCCATGGAGAAGATGTATGATAAAATGGTACAGGACATGGTAAACCTGCACTACATTTTGTTTGGAATTGGAAATTTGTTATTGTTATTCCCATTTTGATAGCACGACATCTGTTGAAAAATAGGATTTTTTTTTCTTTTTTACATAGAAGAAGATAAAGAAAACTGGAGTAAAATGATTTTTCCTGGTAATTCTCATCAGAACTCTTGTACAGCATTTTGAATTGGCTGGAGGCTTTTCAAAGATTTCTTTTGAAGATCCTGATAAATAATTGCAATATTCCAGTCTTGAAGAAAGTAAGCTTTCTGGATCACTCTCATATGGGTGTTTGGTCGTAAAGAATTAAGGCCATTAGTATGCCTTTCTCTTTCAGAAAGTGTCTGGTGAGTAGCCTGATTGTGACCCTGTAAACCAGAAATTGTCGCAGCCGAAAAATGCATACTGCTTGATACTGGATAAGACATTATTATCCATAAATAATTCACTATATAAGCCCGTATAGGAAATTCTTCAATTATAACTCATTTGCACATGTTATATATGGTGTTCAATGTAAATGAACTGGTAGATGTAATGGCATGGCTGTCTCTGCATTGCCACCTTATACTTAAATGGAGTATAAATAAGAAATACAAGTATAATTCTTGTGTTATTAGAACAGATTTTATTAACAATCTTTAAAAGAGTTTGCATAAATGAATCATCTGGTCAACTTTAATGTCCTAAATTAAAGACTAGAGTCAGAGTGACCTAATATGACCGTGATAACCAAGAATTCCAAAAATCTTGAGAAGAAAGTAACTGGTCTTTTTCCCTCCTGTTCTTCTCTTAGACCAAGGGTGGCCGACCCTGGTCCTCAAGAGCCACAAACTTGCATGTCTTAAATGTTTCCCTGCTTCACCGCACCTGATTCACATGAATGGATCATTAACAGACTTGTGCAGACCTGGATAACAAGCTGATGGTGATCCATTCATTTGAAGCAGGGAAACATCTAAGACGTGCAGGGTTGTGGCTCTCGAGGACCGGGGTTGGCCATCCCTGTCTCTGAGCAGCTGTGATCTCTGTATCAAAGGGGTGTCCAAACCCAGTCCTCGAGGGCCGCTGTCCTGCATGTCTTAGATGTTTGTTGATCTTGATTAATGTGACCAATATACCTTATATTCATATAGACAAGGGCAAAACATGTATTTAGTTTGACTTTTATATATTATGCCCTAATTGCGATGTGATGTGAATAGATGTGTTTTAATATATTGATGCTGTAATGTATATATTTTCATCTTCACTTTACTCATTGTAAAAGAAATCCATCTCCTAATCTTGTTATCCAGGCCCCCAGTGCTCTCCTTTTCCACTTATGACCATAATCCCTCCAGAGAGGGGCAGAGCTCTCAGACCTCAGCCCCCTATCAGTATTCAGAAAAACCAAACAGCTCCCTGACATCCCAGGTCTCCTGTCCCTCCACCTCCGACTCCTCATTCCAAAGGCAGACGTCTCAGACTGTGACCTACTATCAGCGCTTACAGACCTATTCCTACAGAAAAGGCTCAGAGCCTCTTGCTTACCTGACGAGCCAGACTCTGTTCATTGTCTCAGCAAGAAGCTCCTGAGACAGAAGCGTCTTTGTGTCATATGGACAAGAATTCTCCTTCCCTCCAGAAACCAGACAGACTTCATGGTGCTACAACCTGCAGAAAGTAAGAGGCACAGTAAACAGAATGTTATAGTAGACAAACCTCTTCCAAAATATTGTTATATAATAGAGAAAAAATATTAAATGTATTTTACAGTTGTTTATTAAGATACTTTTTTTCCATCAGTTAGTCTTTAGTGATGTGCTTATGTTCATTTGCTGCTGCCTTGGTGGAAAGTAGGGATTTAAAAAAAAAAAGATTCTGCCTAATTTCTGTTCTCCTTCAAAGTTCTGCCAGAAGAATAAGGCCAACTTTCAACCTTGATAAAGTCCTGAATGAGGAAGGCCCCGATGAGATGTTCTCCCTCTCCACAACAGAACAGCCTCATTCCCATGCTGTGGCTTCTTGCTCAACATCATCCTGTCCTAAAATATGTAAAGAGACCAATAAACCATCAGACACACAGAATGGAGAGAAAAGTATCTGGATTATAGCTGCAAGTGAAACAGAAGACACTGCAGCTTCTGGCAGTCGATTAAAGTGGAAACAGCATCCGTCTAACCCTGAAGAAGATACCAGGAGTGGGACGGATGAAGGAGACATACTCTATCAGCAGCCAGAGTCTAAAACCATCAAAACAAAAAGGGGGCACGTGTCTCCCAGTGGCTTTGTAACAAAAGACATGACTAAAACAGCAGAGGGGGACCACACAGAAGAACCACTAGTGCAGTTTGAGGTCGCCAGTTTTTCCTTGGAGAATAACAGTGGTCATATCCCAGAAAAAATGGGACCAATGACAGTTACAGTGGAAGCTGAAACTGAGAGCAGAACAAAGGCATGTTTTGATCGAAACACTGAAAATAAGAGGGAGCCACAGCAGCTTTGTTCTCCTGACATCCAGCTTGGGAGGAGACAGTGTGAGACATACTCCAGAGAAGGCACTGAGCTACCTAGAACAGGCCACAGAGGCAGGACAGAGGGGAGAAGACAGAGAGATGTTAAATGAACAGTGTTTGAACAATGAAGAAATGAGTAGCTCTTCTGGTAAGCATGTATTATTATGATATCCTTGACTTTAAATGGAGCAGTTATATTCTTTTTTCATAGACCACTGTAATTTTTCAGATTAAGTTTAATTAGTCTATTTGAATTTAAATACAGTACCATTATGCTTTAGAGCATGACAGTGTATGAGTCATATATTCAGCATGACCTCCACAGTGATCAACTACTAAATCATTTGTAGTTATTCTTACCGCCACCAGAGTGCCACAATATTTTTGTATTTGTTATTCGGATGCTTTCATCAAATGGAAGAGTTAAACAGAAACCCTGACAAAACAGTTCACAGCTTGAGCCATTTTGGGGCAAACAAGTCATGTGGAGAATTAAACAGAACATGAGATTTTTTTATCTACAACACATACAGTATTAATATTGCTCGTGTAAATAGGGGCAAGGTTCAAAATAGGCTAAATGCTATTCTGAGGTCAAAGTCAAAACAGCTACTTTGACAGGAAGGAGTACTGTATTTGTAGTTTCAGATTCAGAATAAGGACATAAAAAATACACAGCATAGAAATGTGTAAAAACTACTTGTGTGTACAATTCTCAGGATGAACGCAATAGAATGAAAGAGTTCCACTTCATGTCTTGTTACTTTACTTATGTATTTCTTCAGTAAAACAGTGTTTGAGCTGAAATGTCAAATATGGATGTACTACTGTTAATATAAAGTTTTCATAAATCAATGACAGTAATAGTTAAGGTGCATTTTTAAAAAAGTTCAGAGAAATAGTTCAAATATAAAAGGTGCTCAAATAATTATTCTTACCTGGTCCAAGAAGTCTGTCTTGTAATTAATTTAATATTGCACTCAAAGTATAAGTTTTGGATGCAATGTTTTGATTTAGAGAAACACCTCTAGGGGGTGCTACAGCATTTCAAATCGAAAACATTTCACATGCCAGTGTTTATCAAGCGTCTCTCTTTCTGCTGAGTGGCAGTGATGAAGAGACATTGTTAAATTAATGTTCTGCCTGTTCATTTTACACTTGCACGAAAGCATTTTGAGCCTCAGTGGCCCAGACAGTGCTGAGTCCACTGACATACACATTTACAGACACACAACTTCATCCACACACACACAAAGAAGTTCTAAGTTGAGTTGATACGTCTCTGTTGCCTTCGCCAGGATTTATAGTGTTGGCTGACCTTATCCTGTCACACGGTGCTGATGTTTACACTTTGTAAAAGCCCACACATGCTTTCTCAAACATGCTTATATAAGACAACGTGTTCATTGATTGAGATTAATATGAAAAGTGATGATCAGATTTAAGAAAAAACAAAACCAACAAATTCTTACCTCGCCTCCCTTCCCTTACTCTAGAGGTTTTAGATGGAAAGCGGTGTCTCACGCCAACATTGTCTCAGGGGTGTGGGGCAGGATGGTCAGCATTTAGAGCTCCATGTCTCCCTGGCAACCAGCAGCAGCATGCCAATGTAAAAGTGAGTATCTATGTAGAAAAACTGCAAAATTGGTTAGACTGCATAATAACAACCCTAAATAACTATGAAGCTTTATGCTCTAATCAATACTGTGCATAAGAGAGAAATGCAAAATGTCTTATCTAAAGTTAGAAAAGGCATTTTATATTAATGTCCTTCAACAAATTTACTTGGTATAATTTTTTTCCTACAGATATATCGATGCATCTTTATTTAACCCTATTTTTTATCTGGCTCCTTTTGATTCTGACAAACTTATTTCAGGAGCAACCAACCAAAAATCCTGAAATTAAACGGCTGCTTTCAACTAAGGATTGGATCGCTACGTACAAACCTATAAATTGCTGCTTTCAACTAAGGATTGGATCGCTACGTACAAACCTATAAATTGATCATGCTTGTGGGAAACGAATAGCTCTCCACATCCTTCGCGCATATTGGTAGAAAAGGAGGGACAGTTACAATGGGAGGGCAGGAGGTGGGATGGATGGATAGATGCAAGGAAGGAAGATGTGGGAGGGCAAATAAAAAAGATGCAGCAGGAGAAATGAGGAGGAGTAGGACAGCTAAAATATTGAAGGGGATAAGGAGAGAAAGCTGCAGGATTTGACTGTACTGTTACAATTGACTTTCTCAAACTTTCATGCAACCAGTGCTGGGGTACATGGCCTCCCTTTTTTTTTTTTTATATTCTGTCTACATATCCTGAGGCACAGCCCCCTGGAGAGGTTACTGACCTTGTCAGCTGCAGAAAATGCTGTATTTAACTGGAAATGAGAAGGAATTATTCCAAAGAAGCTGAGTGGCAGGAATTCTAAGTACTAGTTCCACTGTTGACAAACTTGCTTAAATAAGCTCGCACATTAGCTTTGGAAACCTTTACAATACTCATGTTAGCATCTCATACCTTCATACCTACATTTCAAAGAACATGAGTATAATTTTCATTTTTTAACAAACATACATGGGAATTTCTCATATGAATGAATTGGGGATGGTAACAAAGAGAAGGGACTCATATACTTTCTCAGCTTTTACTGACTATGGTGTGATCATGACTGTTAAATGTCATGATGACTTAAATTTATTTGCTCTACTCTGTGGCATTATTTTGCATAGCAAAATATACACATTACACTTCATATATTATAAACTGCTAAAGTGATTTGTAAGACTACTGCATAAGACCAAATACCGAACAGCAGAATAAGAAATAATTTTCATTTAGTCAAAGAAGGAAAGAACTGCTTTTTTATTTCATGAAAAATAAATCCATGGGAGTACATGTGAGTTGCCCTTGACAGTGTGTGTGTCTGCCTCTGTGACCCACCCTCCCAGCTCCAGGCAGGATACTCAGACAAACTGTGTCTTGGCTGTCTGTGTTTTTGTCTGGCATACAGTGCTGAGGGCTGACTTTCTGACACATCCTTTTTTTCTCTTAAGTTCATTTATTTTAAGTTCATTTATGTATTAATATTTCTCACCTGCCTGCCTGTTTGCTTTTGCTTTAATTTAAATTTTTTTGGGCTCGTTTCAGCCATTTCACATTTTGTTATATCAGCTTAAGCTGCAAATGAAATTCATTAAAAAAAAAAGGGCCTACACTTTTGTCTAAAACTATATTTTGTGCAAATAGAAGTTCTGATTTTATTGTTCTCAACTTTTATAAACCAATTTGCTGCTCTGTATTGACAGTCTACATAATAACGGCATCAGTGACGACAGCAGTCTATTTCCAAGTGCCTTCTGATGTTTCACAGTGAGCCTTTCTAACTCTATTCTTGCTTCTTCCTTCTCCTCTGTTTCCTTTGCCCCTGTCTGCACTCGGCTCACCTTTTATGTGGGGCAGAGCACTAATGGAATCAGCAGAGGGAGTAAATCAAACATGGTACTGATCCCAGCAAGCACTATTACTGCGAGAGGAAACTTTTCACCACAAGACCTGACCTCAACTGCTACTGAGAAAAAACTGGAAAATAAAAATCGATATTTCCATAGTCGATCACATCATCATCTCCTCACCCCATCTTTTCTGCTGAAGAGGAAGCGTGGCGTATTTCAGCATCAACATGCAAACCCTCCTCCCAAAATTTACAGAACCAGACACCCTACAAAATGTGAGTCATCTCTTTCCTCACAAGAGAGGGCAGTGGACGGAGGAAACAGTGATTCGAAGAGAGAAGGTTTCAAACTCCCTATGCTTGAATACCCAGCTTTAACCCAAGAATCACAAACTAAAGTCAGTCTCCATGAAACAGGGATAGTATTCAAGCTGCACGAAGAGTTACATACCAAGAAGCAAATTCAACAAACTTGGGAAAGCAAAATGGAAGAACAGTGCAGTGAAATGGCAACCAATGCCTGCAAGCAGACCCCGTTTTGCCAACGATGCAAGTGGGCCAAATGTTCAGTTGAACGTGCCACAAACTGCCCTGAAAGTTTACACAAGGGAGTTAATACTAGTGAATTGCAGACTCAATTAAGTGCTGACTGCCAGGCTGTATCCCTGACATCTGACGCTAGAGTAAAGGATTCTGGAAAGCTAAACCTAGAAGAGAGGATGCAAATGCTCGAGAAAGCTGTGCAGTCAGAGGTGCTGGTGCTAACAATGGTATACCGAGATGGCACAACCCAGTTAGACCGAGAACAGGTAAGCAGAGCTCTGTAACACAAAGTTCCAGTGGTCTACAAATTAGTCAACAATACAACTACTAAATAGTTGCAACTACTGAAGTTACGAAAAACCCCTGGCATTAACCATGATCTTAATCATAACTTATTTGTGGCTTTTGAATTTGGAATGATTGATTGCCTGGGAATTTATGTTATTATAGGTCAGGTCCTTATCCCTGATTGGAGTTATATTAAAAGCACATAGAAGGACACATAGAGGGAATGTGTGTCAGATTTCAGTTAAGTTGTGCTCCACCTGAAAAACAATGTCAAGAAAACTGAGGAAAAATCAGCTACTGTTAACATTGCACAAAATACTCCAATTAAACACAAATGCCTAAAACAATATTATTAATCTAAATCGAAGGTTTCACATCATATCGGTTATCTAATTCTTACATTTGCAGGGGAACGATGCCTTAAGCTCTACTCTTTGAGTTATCCACACATTAACTATCTGTAAACTGTGGACTTGTTTGGTTTGCTGTCTTATTAGCCAGTCCTTCTGTTCTTGCATGTTTTTTTTTTTTTTCGTTAAACCTTGATATAGAAGCTTGCTTCACCAGTGTGTGGCCTCCTTATAATGATGAGCGATCTTTGCTGCGGCACACCTGAGGACTCGCCTGGGCCTAACGACAGTTTGGTCTACTTAAAACTGGAGCACATACCTCCATGGGCACAACGGCAAACGCACCACACCCAGGATCTCTTTACTAGGTCTGTTTAAGTATGCATTTTTATAGGAGAGGTGAATATGATGAAGAGCCTGACTGAAACATGAAACTATACAGAGATTTGTTAAACAAAGACTAGCGTTTTCACACTGACCCAGGCATAGTAGATAGTCTGTTTATTTTATTTTATTTTTTTATGTCTTTGTTCCATAGAGATATGCTTCTACGGGTGCTATCAAGGTCTCAACTGGTTGTGTGCTATAAAGCCAAAGATTTGCTTCGCACAGCTCTGCAGTTTTATAGACAAGATCTCAGCTGGAAGCAAGGCAAGACTCACAAATTAATGCATCTCTATAGTTTCAGTGCAGATATATATGTATGTACTCAAGCACATTGGTTTCAGTACTTTGGTTCTACCGAAAATATATCTTGATTAATTAATTGCCAGCATTTATCGTGGCCTTGAATCATGCTTGATGCCACTTTCCCCCCACTTCCAATCTTCAAGGGCCTTTTGGCCTGCATTTTTTTTTTTGTTTCCTGACTTCAACACATCTTATTTAAAATAAATAGATCACATCACCTTGTCCTTTAATGACCCAGTCTTTTGAATCAGGTGTAGTGGAGCAGGAAAATATTTAAAACATGCAGGGTAGCAGCCCTCGAGGACTGGAATTGGGGGATAAGTGATATTGTATGGAGGATTTTAAGTTACAACCAGGGCTTGACGCTAACTTTTTTTGCTCACCAGTCACTGTGGCTAGTGTTTTTCCTCAGTCATTAGCCATTTAGTCTTTATGCTAGCCACAGTTTTGCTGTCAGTTTTTTCTTCTTCACAATATTCTTGCATTTACATTTTAAATACAAACAGTTGGTACAACTATTGTGATGTGTCATATCAAAGAATAAGTTACCAGCCAAAGTTGCTTGTGAGACAGAAATTGTTACTAGCCACAGCCAAATTTTACTAGCATTTGGCCGGTTGGCCGGTGTCAGTGTCAAGCCCTGGTTACAACCACAGACTTATGGGGGTGTAAAGATTATTCCATAAAGTGTTGTAGATGAAAAGCTATCGGTATGAACAGTGAGGTAAAAAAAAAAGGAAGAAGTTTCATTTTGTGATAGCCTGCATCTGGGTTTTCCTAAACTACTATAGAACAATTTGGCCAGCATGTATCCAACTTGCAATTTACAGGAGTGAGAGGATTTCCTGCTCAAGACTTGGTACCCGTTACCTAAACTCTTGTTGAATC